>CM051663.1:118310103-119510103 GCA_028020825.1 Podargus strigoides | reverse complement strand
GTCTAAACCCTGTTGAGGGCTGAGACAAGTGTAGCATATGCCCAGTCCTCACCCCTCTTGCTCCTCTCCCCACCTTCTTTTCCAGGTCTTCAATATCTTTGGAAGCTCTTCTTAGAAAACTCCTGATTCTCCAGGACTATAGAAGTAGTGAATCTCATCTTGCCAGCTCAGTTTTAATGGTGAGAAATCCTAAACTTCATGCTTTTCCCATTGATGTAAGGGGCAAAAACCAGGCAGCTCAGATAAATCCAGTTTCCTTATTATCATAGAATCATAGAATTGTTTTGGTTGGAAAAGACCTTTAAGATCACCAAGTCCAACCGTTAATCTAGCACCGCCAAGCCCACCACTAAATTATGTCCCTGAGTGTCACATCTACATGCCTTTTAAGTACCTCCAGGGATGGTGACTCAATCACTTCCCTGGGCAGCTGGTTCCAATGCTTGACAGCTCTTTCAGCAAAGAAATTTTTGCCAATATCCAATCTAAACCTCCCCTGGCCAACACCCACCTCACTACAGCCTCCTTTCAGGTACTTGTAGAAGGTGATAAGGTCTCCCCTGAGCCTCCTCTTCTGCAGGCTAAACAACCCTAGTTCCCTCAGCCACTCCTCATAAGACTTGTGCTCCAGATCTTTCACTAGCTTTGCTGCCCTTTGAACATGCTCCGGCAGCTCAGAGTCCTTCTTGTAGTGAGGGGCCTGAAACTGAACACAGTATTCGAGGTGCAGCCTCACCAGAGCTGAGTACAGAGGGACAATCACTTCCCTACTCCTGCTGGCCACACTACTGCTGATACATCCCAGGATGCTTTTGGCCTTCTTGGCCACCTGGGCACACTGCTGTCTCGTGTTCAGCCGGCTGTCGACCAACATCCCCAAGTCTTTTTCCATCAGGTAGCTTTCCAGCCACTCTTCCCCAAGCCTGTAGCATTACATGGGGTCGTTGTGACCCAAGTGCAGGACTTCTCGAACCTCATACAACTGGCGTCAGCCAATGGATCCAGCCTGTCCAGATCCCTCTGCAGAGCCTCCCTACTCTCAGGCAGATCAACACTCCCACACAACTTAGTGTTGTCTGCAAACTTACTGAGGGTGCACTTGATCCCCTCATCTAGATCACTGATAAAGATATGAAAGAAAACTGTTCCCAGTACTGAGCCCTGGGGAACACCACTTGTGACCAGCCTGCAACTGGGTTTAGCTCTGTTCACCACAACTCTTTGGGCCCGGCCATCCAGTCAGTTTTAAACCCAGCAAAGCGTATATCCATCCAAGCCATGATCAGCCAGTTTCTGCAGAAGAATGCTCTGGGAAATGGTGTCAAAAACTTTACTAAAGTCCAGGTAGACAACATCCACAGCCTTTTCTTCATCAACTAGGTTTTGCCTGTGTTCCATAGAATAAATATGTATTACAGGAATGTGTGTTGTTCCGAGTCAAAATCTCCCAAAATTTCCATTTTTATTATTAATCTGACAGGAACACATTGCCTAAAGTTACTAGGGAGCATAGCTAGGCTCCCATATTCATTAGTGCTCCGCCTACATTCACAGATATTTTCAATTGTTTAAACTGAGCTTAAACAAAATATATGGAAAATTTTACAAAGCATTTTGAAAATGCAAACTTTTACACAGTAATATGTATCATCAGTTATTCAGACACAATATAATAATGTTACTTATTGGGCAATTGCAGCTATATGTCTTAAATTGACAAAAGCACGTGATGTCTTGAGTAAGACTATCTTAGATCTCCTTTTCAGTATTAAGAACAGCAGGTGTGTGTAGCATGTGAGTTAAAAGTTCAAAATTAAAATAATAATAATAATTTTAATTTTTTTTAATTTAAAAATGAGAAGGTCAGAGGAATTATCCATTCAATTAATATAAACTCCATTTTCAAAGCTTATTGTATATATAATTCCAATTGTTTTATTTAACTGCTTTTATTGCACTAGTGTGAATAAAAAACATTTCATTTTTGAATGTGTGGAATGTGCTTATCTTGTTTTGATTCCTGCTGTTTAGTTGTCTCAGTATAAATAGTTGACCAAAAATTTCATTACATTAATTCATGGGATTAAGTATGTTATTCTAGTTCAGGCTCTAACGCATCTTATTCCACTTGTTTTCTTTAACCTTGATCTGTTTACAGTCTTGGCCATAAATAATGTAAGTCTGGAAAACCTGGGAACTTCATCAAATTGTGATTTTATTTCCATATTGATTCTGTTAAACTGGTATGTGATTTCTATTTAATATGAAATATTGAATATCATAAATATTATGAGTTTGTTTACATATTATACAACATTTACTTAGTAATAAGACTGGTTCCTATACAAGTAGGTCTCAATCCTACACAGTGGTCTGATAATGAGGTAGAGTTATGTACAATAATCTTCCTACTTTAATAATTTATGTGTTATTTTGTCTCAGTGAGAAACTGAGTCCATATATCTAGGGACTATTACCCTGAAGTCTCCTAATAGATGTATATTATGAATGAATTTCATTGCAATATGCATTGCCTGTGATCGAAAGAGAAGATGATAACCATAGGTTGTTCTTCTTCTTTATAGATGTATGATAAAGTTAATCCAACAAATCTTATCTCAGTTGAAGGCCAGGGTTTTACAAGATCATTACCTGTACAAGATCTACAGGTGTGGCCTATATTCCATAAGTTTAAAATTTACCATAGTAAAATGAAATTGCTATTGCAATGGATTGCAGACAATAATTAAATGCAAATCCACCCTCCACCTTTCCTTGACATTAAAGATTTTCAGAGGTAAAGGAAATTCTCCCATGTAGCATATGTGTAAAATACAAAGATACTACTCAGATATGTCCATTTTCTTCCTGTCAAGGAATTATTCTCTTCAACTTGGAAACATGAACAAGTTGGGATAAGCTAAGCAAGGAACATGGAGAGCGCCATTTGATTCCTCACTGGGGAGATACAGTAGACATTCACAAAAAATACTACTGGGATCTTTCTGGGGTGTGTATCTGTGATTCTATGTCTCTCTGAAATGCAGAGAAGGGTTTCTTCCTCCCAGCTGTTGTAGTAGCCTCCAGTATACATATAACCCTTTTTGAATGTTAACTGGGAACAGAAATGTGAAGACAAATTAGAAAAGTCGTTCACTCCCACCTAGCATACCTAAGGCATGAGCATCAATAGCTACTTAATAGTATTCAACTTCAGAGCATTCCTGATACATCTGTTGCGATTAAATTCAGAATTTGGTTTTGCTTTTGAAAACCTGTCTAAGGAATGATATGTGTAGTAATAGTAATATCCACAAAGGTGGATATCAAGCAGCACAAAAAGAAAAAAATAATAAACTCACAACATCATGAATTTAGCACTACTGTTATGTTTATCTTCTATGGATCACACTGCTTTTTTCCATGAAAAACTACAACAGTTGGTTAGAAAAAGATCATTTTCCAAATATTCAAAGAGCACGATCAGCACTGAAAGTGACAACACAAGCATGGAAGTAAAAAGGGTAATTTAAAAAAGCATGTAAAACAAAGGCATCATGTCCAAGAATGCAAGAATCAAAAAATCAGTATCTCACCTGTAATTAGTTTTTCAAGTTTTGTGAAATACCACTGCTAAACAAACACTGAAAAATTTCACAGACTACATCTGTCTAGACTAAAACTTGGAGTAGGGTGGCAGCATTTAAAAGTATACAAATTACCTCAGCACCAAATAGATAACCTAGTATACTTGCCCATTCCCATTCTTGCTGTTACTGTGTTTTTGATTGGAAGAGTACAAGGCTAGCACAGTCATCAATCCAATCTGCCATTCACACTTTCTCCAGCTGAAAGAACTAAGAAAAGGCTGATTATAAATAACAGAAGTTCAGTGTGTGGCTGAGAAGAGGCAGAATCTCAGCCAAAGAGAGAGAGACACAAGTCTTGGATATCCAGAATACCCTTAGCCATGATGAGTCTCTCAGAGCCAATGTGAGCCTCATCTCTCAGAGTAAATTTGGCCTTATCCTTTGAATAACCTCAGGACAACAGAATAATTGCAATTGAAGGAAATGAAAAAGTTCTTACAAAAGCATATTTTGATACAAGTTACAACTTGAGAAGCAACTCTAAAGAAAGAGCCGAGGCACAAAATTACAGAACCTGTATATGAGGACACAGTGATCATGAAGTACCCAATGAACAGGCTAGAACAGTACTGAGATACAAAGAAACTATACAAAATTTCATACACGTGTTAGATTATGTGATAAACAGCTCCCACGTACATCCACAAAGGAGCACAAAGAGACAACAGCAAGTGGGAGAAACAAGTAATACTTTGGCACAGCTACTCTCAAGCTCATCACCGAAGAGCCATCAGCTCACTAAAGGCCCGTCTCTACAAGTCCAGCAGAGCACAGCAGCACAACAGCTGGCAGGAACCCAAATTATGGAGTAACAGGAAGAGCCCTGGGTCTCTCCCAGGGCTGTCCTGCAAGAGCTTCCACCCGATTATCCAGGGGAGACACTCATCAAGATGAGGTAATGCTGGAGCACATTTCAGACTGAGAGTGGTTACTGTCTAAGGGCATAGGGGACACAGGATTAAGCAAGACTTCCAACGGGATGTTTAGGGGAGGAACCAAAGTCAGGTAAAAGGATGGATTTCAGTGATTTGGGGAGGAACAAGTGTGAGAAAATAGAGGGATAATGGGACAAAAAGGGCTGACCATGTATATATAGCTGGCTCTACAGTACAATTGTCTGGCCATGTCTTGCATTCAATCTTATTAAATCCCATTTCTATTTCCCTGGGTGAGGGACTGTCTTCTGTGTCATGTGTGTATATGAGAGTCCAATTGACAGCAACTTGGTCACACAACAGGTTAGCAAGCCTATGTGTCTGTGTTGCCAGAAACTGGAGCAAAGAAGGGTCTGAGTACCGGAAATTAGCATGGGACCACGGGTCAGAGGGCCCACGTGTCCATAGAGCCTACAACTGTAGGGAGTGTGAGCATGAGAGTGTGTGATTGCCAGTGAAGATCAAGCTGGACTAGTCACCAAGCAGGTGAAGTAGCCTGGGAGCCAGTTATGTGTCTGAATCTGAGGCTGAGAACACACAAGAAGCTGGCTGTCACATGAGACCAAGGTGAAAGTTAAATTTTGCAGACTCAAGGGTGAGCAGTAGGCTTCTTCAGAAGCCTCAAAAAGTATTTTGTTTTTTTTAGCCGACTTTCAACATCTGTATTAAAAATATTAGAGAAATAAGTGGTCTTGTATGGCAGACTTAGGCCTCTGAGAGGTGTGTTCTACAAGTCTGCAGATTAGACAGTCTGTGCATGTGTAAGTACTTGAAAATTTAGATACATTTAGTTTGGGAAATAATCTACCTAGAAAAACATGTTGAGGAGCACTCAGTCTCCAGTTCACCATACAAGTACTGTGTATGTTAAAAACTAAATAAACTAAATCTGAACAAAAGCCATGTGAACTGGCTTAACTAAACTAGAACTGAGTTTAGTTGAAGTTGGAATCAATTTCATTTGAAGGTATGTAATTTTATTCTGATAGAGTCAACAGTTATATATCAGTTCAAATGTTATAAAAATCAGGTATTATGCAAAAATGTAAAGGAGAAATACTTTGACTTCTTGATGCTGTTATGCAGAGGACTAGGCAATAAATTAGTCATGCTTTATTAAAAGAATCTCTCATATGTAAGGTCACTTTGCATTCGACTTTTATCCAACCAGCTTGGCTTCATCATTCTTTATGGACTACTCACCTGGCTGGGTATACCGCATACTACTGTGGCTGTATTCAGAGAGCAATATGTTCCTGACTAATACTGGTTAGCTTTGCTTTATCCTTACAGTCAAGACCAATATGCCTGGAGCGGCTAAAAGAGAGAAAGCTTTCATCAATTATGACAGCAGGGTTCCCTTGTATTCTAGCTGTCTATAGGGAGAAACTGGGTTTTTGCTTAGTTCTTAGTGAATCTTAGTAACTCCAGCTTGTCAGTGTTGAGTCAGACAGATCCTTGGATCCACTCCAGAGTTCTGTCCTTGAAAATCCAGACATCCTGATAGGAAAAAAATGTTAATTCTTATTTGGCATCATCCTGCACAAGAACACTGTGAGAACAGCTACTCACTAAACTATGAAAATACTCTGTCCAAGACCACATAAGCAGGCAGTATCTTTAATAAGTAAAGTGATTTGCATTTAAGCAATGTGAACCATGTTTTAAAACTGCGGTAAATTATATATCCAAGTATGATCTTATGTGACCTGAGCAATCTGCAGGGATGCCATAATGGCTAATGCTGAAGATCAGTGCATCAGATTAACTGTTCCTATGGAGGGCAACTCCATACCCTATGTACCAGGAGTTCAGGCACCCTACACATACAAAGTACATGGGTTCTACCTATAGGTTTTGTATAAGATCTACAGATTGATCAAGATCAACCAGGAACAGGGCTCCACTGTGTTAGGTAATACTAGGCCATACAATACAGAAAGAAAAACAATCAGGCATACTTGACTATATATTTTTTCAGTATATATATATAGTACATAAATACATACATATGTTGAACTCCCCTTATAAATAAATTTGGGGTTGTTTCAACTCTTCTCAGAACACTGCTATTTAGTGAAATTATATAAACAATAATTATTTTTCTGTAAGTACAGCAATGGAAGTGGGTCTTCTGAATGGTATTGAAAGCCTTGAATACCTGTCCATATTGCAAGATACACTTACATGAATATCCCTATGTATACTGAACTATAGTATATATGATCATTATTCCCTCTGGAAGAACAGATCATGTTCTCAGATAGACCACATTTACTTATTCTTTTTTAAAAATTATATGACACTAAAATAAAAAAAATACACTCTCGTATGTCCCAGCTCGGAAACAAACTGATGCAAAATCCCATTTCTCCTTTTCTCAAGAATACAGACATGATGACATATTTTGTTAGGAGAGATATTACTTTATCTAATCTTTTTCCTAATTCAACTGACTTTGTATCTTTAGTAAGAAAAGTTACAGAGGGTTTTTCCAGAATATATTTTTGGAGGTGCAACAAAACTTTCCCATCCATAATAAATTCATGGTGTTTGCAATTTTAAACACATCTCTTCTCATGTACAGGCAAAGTCAATATTTATTATAAAAGGAAGTTTTAAAACCACTAAATGATTAATTTTGCATCCTGGAACACTTACTGACACTTATTTAAGTGGAGTAAAAATTCATAAAGGTCTGGCATTGGAAGTAGCACTGAGAAGAGTAACAAAGTATATCAGAAATTTTTGAAATATGATTGCTGTTAGAATTATGCCCTCATTCAAGAATTAAAGATTGTTCATCCTAGAAACCAACCTAAGATGAGGCTCTTTGTTATAGGTCTAGGACACACAGAACAGAACTTTCTATCTCTAGAGTCTGCTACTCGGCTGGCTTTAATACCTTGTCCTTCCTAATCTGATTTTCCTCAAACGTAGAGCAATTCTATTAAATACCAGCAAATAGACATCAGAAAAAATTCCATTTTCTCTTGATTCTTGAAGGCCATCCCACACCTTATTCTCATTTTACATTGCTATTTACAAAGGAGATTCAGAAATCAACCTGTAGTAGAGTCTTAATCCCTGCACCAATGAAATCAATCACTAGCTATTTGACATTTGAGAACATAACAGACCTAAAAGTCTCACATCTTGTGTTTACATCCATGTGGCATCACGAACTGTCCACATAATTTCCCGTATTCTCAGTCCAAAGCTTCCATATCCTCACCTTAAAATAGCAGCAACGATATGTCCAAACCTCTTGGACAATCTACCATAAACTTAATCTAAACTCAGAATAGTGAAAGAATGCAGTTCCAGCCACTAACTTCCTAACTAACTAACTATTAAGGCTCTTGAAATCTATCAATGACCTATAATATACATACAACATAGAGACATCATTTGTGCTTTCTAGCAGAATACTTCCTCGATTACTCAGACTCCGCCCTAGGCAGACAATGAGCAAGGCAGACAATATCAGAAGTCTGCAACAATACATTTTTGCAAGATATAAGGTATTTGGAAGGAACCTTGATCAAAATAAATTCAAAATAGTGCTAAACCCCTTTTAATCATAACATAAAATATTAAACAATTTGAGTATATTACAATCTGGAGTAACATAGTTTCAAAACAGAGATGCACATAATGTCTTTGCTAGAATGCTTGCATGGAGCATCTGCATGTTACCTGGTTCCATCAAAGTGCTAACACTCATTCTTTCCAGCAGCATTATATTAGCTTTGTTAGCAAGAACACAACCCAGGAAAGCCATTTGAAAGATAAAGATAGATAAGACAAGTATATGATACAAATTACAGATACGTCACAGAAAAAACACTAGCATCTGTTCAGATTACACCAATTCAATATTTCTTCTCTTTACTTCTTTTAACTGGATTAACACGTTAAATAAGAAAGCTGATTAGTGTGAAATTAGCTATTGCAATAAGTACAACTGAGCAAAACCAATTCACTGATCACGTTTTGTGAGAAGCTAAAAGATTGTATTACAGAATGATGGCTACGTCAGACATACTGCATAACCTAAAATGGAATCTTTGCAGCATCCAATCTATAACACAGAGAGCTATTATAATGTGACATGTTTAAATGTTGTTGGCATAGTACAGAAAATCTGGTTAAGAAAGATACTGGACGAAACTCTATTCTCCAGTACAAAAATTACTAGATACGTTATTAACTACAGACAGTTTGAGCATTAATCCACTATCTTATGCTCAAGATAACCAGAATGGTAGGTCAAAAAAAAAAAAGCTTTCCAACAATAAAAACATACAATTAATGCCTTAATTTCTCCTCTCAGCAACATGTCACAGCTGAAATAAATAATATTAAAACAGAAGTGTGCTACTGAGTATGCATTTCATTTGCTGTGATTTGCCAACAGAGGTCAGAATTACCTCAGGAGCATCCAAAGCATTATTATGGTCATGACTGGAATTACTTTATCAGCACAGAATTAGTTTCACAAAGACAAATAATGTACTTTAACCAGAGAGGCTAAAGTTTCACAACTTTACCTATTACAAGGGTCTTCCAAAGCTTTTTGGTATGTAATAAGAACATCACCACTTAAAATTTCATTAACACTGTTACTAAAACAACTACAAAGGTCATATCCATCACACTACCAACAAAATATTTGGTAAGATGCACTAGTAATCACTTGGATCACTCAAAAAAATACGTTCATCCAACATGTTTTATTGAACAAAATCATTTATGGCGCATAGCTTAGAAGGCAAAATGTAATTACAGTAAAAATATTCACTAAATCTACAGTCTCTTTATGTTAAAATTCCCTATTCAAATCCATTAGGAGCTATTGTTTCTATTCTATTTAGAAGCCTTATCAAATGTAGAAATGAAATCCAAGACTAAGAGGTTTAAATAACACAGAAGCTCCAACTATAAAGGAAGATCTAGCTGATGCAGAGCTTCAAACAGCTTAAAAAGAAAAGAAAAAAAACCAACAATACACTTATTTCTAGATGTATCTAAAGTGAACACTTTGTTTCTTAATTCAACAAAAACAATGAAACACTAACAAAGAAACTAAATATTCTTTGTACCTCAAATAGTTCTACTGGGGCATATTTTCTAGAAAATGAAGCAGCCATCTAGTCTGTAAGTATTGCAAGTGCTCTGTTCATTTGCAGTCCCATGGATCATAAACTTTTCAGCAATCTTAAAATAAAAATGCTAAAATTGGGGAAAAATATTTCAAGAACGTTAAGTGAATAATCTTGTCCTCTTTCTGCTCCTTAAAATAGAACTGATAGGATACTCCACAAAATCTGTTTTGGCAGATACCTTTATGCAAAATAGATTATAAAACTCAGTCATTACAGGAATAATTTAATGTTCTTTCTGAAGTTCCTTTTTGGTAAGAGATATCTGGAGAACCCAAATTTGGGTGCAAATATTCCTCCCAATACCACAGATTTTGGAAGACACTGGAGAAGAGATCCCAGTTCCACAATAAGCCACCATGTAAAGTGATTCAGTTCAACTCTCTCTCTATAATCTATTAGCATTACAGTATACGTAGGGCTCATGAGAAAACTACTATGATTTGTTCAGTTTGCTTAATGCAAATAGTGTTCCTAGCTCTTTATATAATACAGCAATATAAATGAACAATCCCTGACTAAATATCTCAGGAACTATACATAACTAGTAAGGATACACTGGCCTACAACATAAAAAGAGGAAGTGATTCCCCAACGAAAGGTCGTGAAATGCACTTGTGAGATGACGGATTCCATCTTGTTTTTCTTTATTATACATATAATCATAGTTATTTTGTTGTTTTACATTAAAGGTTGTTAAACTTAGATCATTTGCAAAGGAGGGGAACCTTGTTTGTGAAATCTCTAGAAAGGTGTAGATTTTTAGAGAATGATGAAAGGCCTGTGACGTACATATGGGCTAAATTCTCTAAAGCTACTTAATAGTAGCTGTTAAAAGAATCTAGACCCAAAAACCCCTGAAAAAACAGGCCCCTGTTGAATTTACCTTATAGTGAATTCGCTTCAAATTTCAATTTTCTTTAATCTTGGAAAGAGAGATCTTTTTCTGCATCTCATTTTAAGGGCACTTTCAACAAGTAGATTTGATTTAGTTCAATCTCGACAGTAAAATTATTCTGTTAAATGAAGAAACAATAATTTCACCAGAAGGTGTACAATCTGATTTTGAGTAGTAAGAAGAGGGACATTTTCCTCCAAGTGCTGAAGCCTGACCAAAAAACCACTTGTAATAATTGGAGCCATATCAGGGAAAAAAAAAAAAAAAAAAAATCTGTATCTCCTTCTAGTGGTATTAAATTTAAAAAGTGGTTGAGGATTCACCCAGGGAAGTGTTAAATTGAACTAAGACTTTCTTTAGGTCAGCTTTTCTGAGTAGCTGGATACCCAGCACCCAGCAAGGACTATAGAAAAAAAGACTCATTTCTTAAATTGCCCTGCTCATGTAAGGTCTGACTAGCTGCTGGTTCATGGCTGGTCTCCCTAGGTCCCACTATCGAGGCAAAGAACCTCATCAGGTCTGTCTGACAGCTTAAATTAGTGCAATTCCAGGAACATTTCTTTCTCAGTGTGTGTGGGGGATTTGTAGTAAAAGTTAAATGTTTAAAAACCATCAAGTCACTAGAATATCCACCTCTTCTGGATTTTCAAGAAGCCAACTAAAAGAGTGCAAAGTGATCTGAAGGAACTTGGTATCTTAAAAGGCATGACAGCCCATCCCAGATTTATATGAAATACCTGCATTGATGATGCTTTTATAATTTGAAAGAAGATTGTACCACAGCAGTACTCTTTTAATATTGATAACTGAGACACTGAATTAATTGGGGGTACATTACTAGCGTAAAGAATTACCAGCCATGATCAAAATAATTCCATAAAGATTTTGATCAGGCCAGTTCAGAGTAGTCTGAATGCACAGGCAACCTGTAAACCTTTTCAATAGAAGAACAATCAAACAAAGTTGAAAGGTTAATTTCTTCTTGGGTAAAGAAACAAAATTCCAGGATGTAGTTCATGGTGTAGAAATTTTTAATGAATTTTTAATTACCAAATCTACAGCAAACAAGAACAGAAACAAAACTTCTGACCTTTTCATAAGACAGAAAAATTTAACAGTTAAATAGTCAATGAAGGAATAGACTCTCATTGAAGTGAAATACAAGTTTTAACCTTTAACCTCCTGTCGCATAGGAGAAAAATTTAGTAAAAAAATCTAGGGCATAAACTCATTTCAGAATGGCTTTGGAGGCTTTTTTAAATGGCAAGATGAAACTTCAGTTTCGTAGCCAACATGGTTACAAAAATCTTCACCTAGAGGTAAACTGATACTGAACCATCTAGGAACTCAGGCTGCATCAGCAACAGTAAATTAAACATATTTGGAACCATTTTCTGGCATTGAGGTATTACTGGCATAGAATGCTCCACACCTACACTACTCAAACCTTCCAAACAGGGTAGTTGCATCCAGACTGTCTATCAGGCTCTACATCCATACTAATTCTTCAGCTGTGCCTGGTAGCTCATTCCTTAGGAGAATGCCACATGGCACATTCCAGTACCCAGAAATGTTCCCTGGCATGTTAAAGTTAGATGTGGACTCACATTCCTGTCACAGATTTGGCAGAAGCCTGTCTCCCAACAGCAGCATTTCTCAGCTTAGAGGATACAACAGGAATGTTATGTGAGTTTGGGACCAGATAGATCTGATAAGCATCTGTCCACAGTTCATGTTTGTGCTTTATGCCTTTGATCCTCTCAGCAGAGGGCATAGAAGGGAGGAGTGGTAAACTGACTCTACCTGCTTTTTTAGCCCTTTGCCTGACACCAGCAGAGAAGGGAATGGGAAGGAAGATTGTATATGTGAATATCCCAAACAACATAATGTTGCTGGTGAGTCAATTTTTTTACTTATTTTCCTCCTTCATATGCATACTCATACTGATGGAAACTCCCAGCACTGTATCCATAATGGCACAGTTTACCTGCAAAGGGGTCTAGCAGCCTCATTCTGGTATCAAGCTAAGAAAGGAATCTACAGTGGACTCAGAATGAACTTATTCCAGGAAAAGATTATTAATGGCTACAATGAATCTGTTCAACTTCTTAGTAGAAGGAATACTTACCAAAAAAAAACCCAAAACAATCTTTAGAAAATGGTTCAGAAAAGACAAGGTAGGCATAGACCTGAAAAATTCTCGCATGAAAAATACTCAAATTTAGGTTCTATAGAGGAACAGGAACTCCTGAAAAAACTCCCTTTCAAATTGCATGGGAGGAATCCAGAACTGACTAGGTGGGAAAAAAGAACTACTCCCACCAGCAGAAAATGAGTTGAAATTAAGGACAGCAAAAGCCTTTACTAAACTGACAGATTTCTCACTTCTAATCTCTTAGTCATCACAAACCAAGGAGAAAGAAGCCTTGTTAGGTGAGAGAGACCTAGTTAAAAATTGGAAATTCGGCCTACTTATCAGAGATAGTATTTCCTGTAATTAATTATATGGTCTCTCCAGAAGGAAGAACAAGTCTGTATCTTGTGAGAACAGGTCAAGGATGAAAGTGAGAGTTGGGTATCCACACCCATGATGAAGGAGGTCCTGGAACTAGGCACTTTCATAGCGCCAGCTTGTCATACTGTCTCTGAAAATCCCTGGAAGACATGGAAAAGAAAGGAAAGTATACATCAGAGAACTTAATTAGAGAAAGAATCAACAATAGAGATTCCGAGGCCTGACTACAGTTGAAGCAGGGCAGGGGACACTTTCTATTGATCTGAGAGACAAAAAGATCAACTTCTGGAAGGCTCAGGTCATAAGATTGAATTTTAGAATGTGAGAATCTAAATCACCCACTCACAGTTTAAGAATAGACCAAATTATCTGATAGTGTATTCAAAGCTTCTAGGAATTTATAAGGCAAATTTTACACTGGATGTACTGATCTGAAAGAAGAACCAGCTCCCAATAGGGGAGAAAGAATTTCATACCTCCTTGTTTATGTATCACATCATGGCAATGTCAAGTGCAAGCTCCTGTATCTTTTGATTTGGCAAAGAAATATTTTGCACATACTTTGAACAGGATATTTGTATAGATATGAGTCTACCATGAACACCAGAGAGTCTTTGCTGCAAGGTTTAGTGGTATCTCCAGGGAAGGAAAGAGACATGGGCAGGAATTTGGAGAAAAAGAGTATCCTTTTAGAGCCACTGAATGAGATGTGCCACTGTTACGGAAAATTTAAATCTTACAGGCAAAATTATGGTTTAAAAAGTCTTAAAGTGCTTTTCAGGGCCACAAGCAATCAAAAAACCAAGTTTATAATGTCTTTGGATTCTGACAGGACAGGTCATTAAATGACACCAGATAGTCCAGCACAATCTGCCAGAAATTTGAAGAGCTGTTGGAAGCTTCCTCATTTTTAGAGATTATGAGGAATGTAATTTTTAGGAACTCTTGCAGTATTTCTGCATAGTAACTCTAGTCAACTCTACTCAATAGAGGAGACACAAATGAAAACTCAGTTCAAGAGAGCTACCTTTCCAAATCTAATCATCATAGTGAGGATTTAAAGGCATTTCGGTCTACCTGAGAATAGAAAACTGTCACTGAGGACACTTTGAGTTACGAAGAGTCCAAACTGTAGGATTCTATAGCAGAATTGGTCATAACCAACTTTAAGTAACAGGTATTTTCCACAGATACATCACAATACGGAAAAAGGGTTCTTACAAACTAAGAGATAGAAGCCTGTTTCTATAAACATAAAATAGCATCATATTTTATAATTCGAACTCTTCTTTAAATTTCAAGGTACATCTCTGCTTTGTTTGGGTTTTTTTCAAACTTGAAAGCAGCTGGTTTACTATTGGTTTCCTATGCAACCAAATGGAACTGACTGGCCACTTTCAACTAAAGCTGAAAGAAAATGGGAATGTTTATGTACAATAATGGGGCTGGGAAGAACCACATAAGTGGATGCTTTAACCAATGCCAGCAATGTCCAGTACAGTCCCCTATTGTAAACATAACTTTGATGAATTAAAAGTTAATTATCTTATTATTTCTCCCTGTTTGTGTGAGGGGGGGTGAAAAAAAAAAAGGTATATCAGCCTCCTAGTATATTAGGCATACAGCAGTGTTTTATACTTCAAACTGTTGGCAGCTTGGCTGCACATAGAACTACAAGGGAATCTTATTCTGCAGTATGCTGCCTCATGTAGCCAAACTGCCAGCAAAAGTCTGTAGCACAGAATAGTATTTTGCTGGATAGGTGAGACAAAACCCTGACCATGTGCACTAAAAAGCAACATTACAGAGATATGAGCTCTCTTTGATATGGCGTTTTCCTTCTACTGATACTCTTTAGATTGCAAGCTTTGTAATTAATGAGACAAGTTATTCATATAACCTAAGGGATCATCCATTTAACATAATTCCCTGAAAAACTCCCATGTTAACATTTCTGACATCAATAACTAGAAACTTGAAGTACTCATACCTCTTTTTTTGGACACAGATGAATGCTGTGACAACAACGTCAGCCTTGGCATTAAGAATGACTACAGTGAGTCCAGGATTCTTATTGCTTTTTCTCCAGTATCCTCTACATGCTGCAACAACTCAGAATATCTGATAAGAGAAGATGAGATCACTGTCCTGACCACCATGCACATTGGAAATATTTTCCTAAAGACTCCTGACTTCCTGTTCCTAGGCTGCTCACAAAAGTGGTATCACTACTTGGTTCCAATGAAAGGGACCTAGCAGAGAGAAAGGGCTGAAGCTCTTACAGTTCTCCCTTCTCTTCTGATGACTTGAAGCCTTAGTAAGTACATAACGGTACAAACTAAAACACCGGTAAAAACCTAAATGCAATTAATACTGTGTATAGAAATAAACTAAATACAACATAAGAAAAAGGATGAAATCAGAAATTCAAATTGTTTGAATTGAGCTCCTACTAGTTCAATCCTATAATTATAAGCATTAAAAGAACATGAAGACTTGTTAGCTGACTGTACCAGCTTATTTACACTTGTACATGATGGATTTAATGAATTACAGACACCATTGATCAAATGGATTTCAACTGCATGGTCTTAGACACGTAGAAGTCAAGCATGGAGCAAAATTTAGGAAGGTAAAGAAGACAAAAAAAACCAAACCACTCCGGTACTACTCAGTTACACAGAGTACTGGTCAACCACAAGTTTACAAATAATAACAACTGAAATTACAGTGTAAGAGTCTATACTTTTGTTACTTTTTGTTTACATTTTCTAGTGATATGGTTCACTGTGAATTAAAAGAACTACATAGTTCTAAACTTAGACTCCAACCCATGGATTTCAAAAGAAATATAAAAGAACAATAATCTATATATATACAATCCACAGTTAAAAACTGTATATCTCTTGGCACACTGTATAATGTAACCTTATTTTAAATTGAAATAATTTTAAATATAGTTATTGCTATAAGAAAAGACAGACATCTACAAACACAGGATAAAGTAACGTTCTAAATGCTACATACTGTGGAGAGTTTTGTAAACAAGAAGTATATGCATATAGCCTGATTATTCACCTCTTCCAAGGCCACTTCCCATCTTTGGAAATCATTTTCATACTTAGACATTGAGCTACATCAAGTAGAACTTATATATGTAACATATGTGAGGAAAAAAGTTTCATACTCTCCAAAAGACAATATATGGATTTTATCCTTATAAAGGTGCTATTTAAAGTCTTACTATACTGAACTCAACATAAGCTTTGAATGAGTAAGATATACAAAAATCAATACATTTACTATACAAATCACCATCAATATTTCAGCACTGTAAAGACTGCAACATAAAATTATTTTTTACTGCATTTGGACCTATCCAATCAAACATAAATTGTGCATAAAATATTTTGAAGTTGAATGAGTGAAGTTCCTTTGTCAGTAATTCTGGCAATACAAAAACAGCAATTTGCCATGTATCGTGCTTACAACAGCATTTGGTTCTATTTTTATTAGTTGTTTCTTTTTTCATGTATTTAAAGTGAAAACATAAAATGAGGTTAAGTTATAGTTGTGAAATACATAAATAGTCCTTTTTTTTCCTAATAATCCTTTTTATGTGAAGGGATAAAATTTCTTTAAATAAACCTATCTTTCCAGTATATAATAAAATAAAAATATTTTATAAATTTAAGCCCAAACCACCAGCATAGTTTCTTCCCAACTGTTACTGAGAGAAAAAAATAATTTGTTTGACTTCTAAAACTAAGAGACTGGAGTATCTTTCATAAGAGTAGAGGCTAAGAGTGCTGGGACTATTTAGGATGGAAAAGGCTTGGGGAAGATCTTATCAATAAGTATCTGATGGAAGGCTGCAAAGAAGACAAAGCCAAACTCTTCTCAGTGGTGCCTAATGACAAGACAAGAGGTAAAGGCACAAATTTCAACACATGAAATTCCATCTGAAATACAAGAACACTTTTTTACTGTAAAGAGTGGAATGCCCCAAGAGGCTGTGGAGTGTCCATCCCTGAAGATACTCAATCTCACTGGACAGGGTCCTGGGCAACCTGTTCTAACTTACCTCTGTATATGATCTCCAGAGGTGCCTTCCAACATACTGTTCTGTGATTCCGTAAATGAAGATTTTTATTTTTTTAACCTGGGACCCATCTCTTGGTGTCACATATAAAAGTACACATAATAGAACATGCATCTGTAATCTTTGTTCTTCAAATCCATAGAATTCAAATTCTTATCTTCAGCTATAATGAACTTCATCTAAAAAATAAATCTAGACACCAGTAAGCAGATTACATCAAGATTAACTCTCACATTATAACGATGGAGTAAACATGACGAGTCGTTTGAAACCAGGGAGGTTTTTTTCCCTTCTAACACATATAAAGCAGATGCATCACATTCTCATCCTACATACACTCTGTATGAAACTTGGAGCAACAATACACAATGCATTAATAACATCTGGGCTGCTTTTGGCTGTCCTAGAGAGAAACAAGGGAGATACACTGAACTGCATTCAGTACTGACAAAGTCCACCTATTAATCATCGGGACAAGAATTATGAGACTGTAAAAAGTTGGTCAAATGACCCGTACCAAAAATGAGACCACAATACATGACAATATCTAAGCAAATCTGCAAACAGGCTTATTTCTTTTCTCCAGAAAATCTACATATTTGTGGTCCTGATAACAAGCCAATTTGAACAATTTCATCTTTTCAGAGCATCTGTGACTATGTAGGCAATGGGCTGAATGGGAGAATAGAAGCTCAGCCCCACCAAAAGATAACTTTCAGAGACTGAAGAACTTTTAGGTAACAGAAAAGCTCTACTGTGAAATTATTTGTGGACAATGCCATCTTTAACAATGACAAACTTTGCAGCAAAAAACCAAAGAGAACAGGCAACCATCTCTATCAACTCCTAATGAAGAAAGTAACAGATGAGGAAAGTTCCTAAATTAAAGCACCTAAAATAAGTAAATGAGAAGAAAACTACTGTCAAAAAGACAGCTAGGGAGGAGAACAGCACACTTCTCCAAGAGTCTCACTACTGAAGAAGTTGGGTAACAGTAGCAAATAGTGGACATGATCGATCATGATCAATCCTATGCCTGAGCCTGAGCATCAAAAGAACTTGGCACCTGTAGATATTGTTCCCAGAAAAGACAGAATGGTCATGGTTGGAAAACATATTTTGGAAACAATATACACAGAATGTAACCATGAAGACTCAGAATATGAATAGAATGCAGAACTTTGCAATAATCCAATTCAACCACTTTCTCCAAGGTGGGAAAACTTTGAAGTTGGACCTAATTTTGAGGTTAGATCAGTTTGCTCGAGAAACCATACAGTCAAGTTTTAAATATCTTCTATAATAAAGATTTTATCACCTTTCTTGCCTATCTTTTCCAGTGCTTGATTAATCTCACTGCAATTTTTATCCCTAATATCTAATTAGAATTTTCCTTGCTGCAGTTTGTATCTGTCCCACTCTTATCTTTGCTGTGCACACCTGAGAAGAGCCTGGCTCTTCTCACCACTAAATGAAGTAGTTGAGGACACCTTAATGAGATCCTGTTTAGTCATCTTTTCTTCAAACTGAACAAGCAGCTCTTCCAACTTCTTGTTAGTGCTTCAGCCTCCTAATGATATCGGTGTCTCAGCTGGATTTACTGCAGTTTGTCTGTGTCTTCTATTGTGAAGTCCAAAACTGTACACCTCTCTGAAGAGAGGTGAATATGTACTTTCCTCAACTTGCTAGCTATGTATACTGTTGGCCTTCTCTGCTGTGAGGGCACACTGCTGGCTCATGTTCTCACCACGAATGGCAGTCAGGTTAGCCAAGTACAATTTAGTCTTGGTAGATCCATGCTGATTCCTCATTCACCCTCTTATCCTTTATGTACTCGGCCATAGCCTCCTGAAAAAAATGCAGATACACTGAAGGGGCTGAAGATATTAAAAAAAATGGAAGATAATTCAAGAAATGAATAATCATTTTACATTACTTATTCTATACATGGTTTATTAGAAGTCCATTATAATAGTGATTAGCTTTCAAATCTTGATCTTACTTCCTTATTGATAGACTGAAGCCTAGACATTGTCCTTCAGTTCACTATTGTAAAGCCCTTTTATTTTTCTAGATTTCTTCTAAAAATAAGGGCATACCAAATTGTAACCAAATATCATCTGGCTGAAGCTGAAAGGTTTCTATGTTCTGTGCTTTGTATTCAGGTTCCCATGAGCTGATACTCTTTTCCATTCATTTTAAAGTGAAGTTTTGTTACTTCCTAAGGCCTAGAATTATGAAAAGGACAGCACATATGAGATAGGTAACACGTTTTAGATATCTCCCTCCCCAGGATGAACCCCAAGTTAAATACTTATATTATCAAACATACACTGAATTTACAGAATTAGGTACCTCAGCTAACACTTCAGCAGAGAATAATCTAAAATGAGAACACACAGTCTACAGTTCCTTGAAACTAGTCATGTAGAAACACTGAAGACACGCATATTTCTGAAAACCTTTCTTCTTTCAAATATGAGTTATCTCAAGACCAAAGAAAAACGTCCTCCATTTAAGACCCATAGTTAAGAGGGCTTTTCATGAATATAAGCAGCCATCTCCTCTTCCAAAAGAATTGAGAAAAGCTTCTTTCTTTTCAAGGTGCTCCATGATGGTGGCAAATCCTCAGAAAGGGAGATTAGAACATTCACCTGGGAAAGAAATATCCTAGCCTCCAATCCCTTAACTAGTGAATGGGTCTATATTTTATCTTTGTGTAATCCCAGATAAAATTCAGAAACAATCATAAGAATATGAGATCAGTTGACACTGGCTTTGCAAGAGAAGATTTTGAGCATAAAGAAGAGCAAGGATTTTCTCCCAGTAACTATGAGCAGTCTCTATGAGAAAGCCCACATGGAATCTCTGAATGCAGTCTAGTATCTTGCAGAAGATGCTGCAAATGGCTTCTGTTTTTAATGACAGCTAGTTTAATTAAAATCAGTCAAACAAAAATAACAAATACACAGTTTGTGGTAAGGTATGTATTCTTTAAAAAAGTTATCTATGGAGTCACACCAAAGGAAAATTAGAAGATCTCGATTTTGCCTGTATTAGCAGTCAGAAGTTATTCCTGAAATGCACCATACTTTCATGATTGACTTGTTTCTTGGATTTAAGACTGATAGATTACTACACATCAGAAAAGTCAAAATAATTCCTTGCAGGAAGCAGGAAAGGATGCACATGTCTCAGACCCAGCTCAGAAGGGAAGAAAGGAGAACAGTCAAAGGATCCAGAATAATTCAGCATGAGAGCGCTTTCTTACCAAGTGAATGGACGCGAACTGCATTTAGTTGTGTAGGTTTTATCTGGAAAAAGAGCAGTAGGCATCTCTTAGAAGGAAAGAAGACAGAGAAGAGTAAGATTATGCTGTGAGATCACAATAGAGGAAGCTGGGAAAAGGTACAGGAGCTGTAATAACTTAGAATTCTAAGGACTGAGACACTTGTCTTATGGGATTAAAGGGTTAAAGCAACAGAGACACTCACTGCTGTCAGCCTGGTCTGTCAGAGTTCAAATTTACCAATTATCCTGTAGCCAGCTGTCCCTACTATTCTTTTCTAAATTTAATAGTCTTGGGAAAATATTATCTTTCTAAATTAAAATGATTTGCAAAAGACAGGGTAAACCACTGCCAAGTAGGACATCCGCTCAGCCACACACATACACACTCTTTCACTCTGACTGAACACACCCTCCCTTCTTTCACTATCTCACTCTGTACACTTGTTCCTGAAGAGCATCTATAGTTCTAAAGAAGACATTTCAGTACTTTTATCCTTTCCACCTTTACTCCCTTCCTCCTACTTTATTTCTCCCCCTGATAAATCAGTTTTGACAGAAGCTTTCATTTTCCAGATGCTTATGCATATACTTAATTCTATGATTTATGATGCCTACAGAAAATACGAAAATTTGTTCAGGTTTAAATAAACTCTTGCTTTCCTAGTTTATCTTGAATTCTGCAATTTCCAATCAACTAATGCATTTTTAGTTCTGTGCCCATAAACTAATGAACAGTCTTACATTTTCATTTTAAAACTGACTGAAATTGAAGTTCAGATGAAAACACTGCCATTAAAAATCTGATTTCAGGGCAAAAGATCAAGATAAATAGATAATAATTTTATAATCAAAATTGGTATCATATTATATTAATAACACAAACCAGAAGACAAACATTAACAATAATTATCATCCTTATAGGAACTACTCAAATAAGATATATTGCTAAACAAAATATTTGAATAGTTGACCTATTTACGAATAAGAAATTAACTATAATTTCAAACCATCTTCTGAATTTTGTTCAATTTTAAGCCTGACAAAGAATGAGAGCTTTGTTTTACTCTGACCACAACTGCCACAAAAATCACTCTAGAAGGCAGACTACATGCATGGAAGATTTTCTGTGGATGAGTAATGCTAGATCTATTTAAATTAAGCCTTAATGCATTTGATTAATCTGGTATCAGTTAACTGTATGATGCTTCACTGATATTACTCCTTGTCATTTCTAATTCATAATCTATTATGCTTTCCATGATTTTTCAATCATGCATTTCACTAAACAGTTTCACAAACACCTGAATAGGAAATAGTCTAATAGACCTGAAATGGAATCATGTCATCCAAAACTAACAATGTGCCCATTCCAGCTATTGAAATACAATACTCAGAACGCCAGTGCAATACTCCAAAGATGAGCTTAAGATCCTGTTGGCTTCAATAGCCTTGGTAATGTCCTGAAAGTGAAACTTATGTCTCTTGAGGTTCATAGATGCATTTCAGTTCTCATATTCAGCCTAAACCACCACAGCTGAAGGTGGTTTTGTAACTTCATTGCAAATTGCATCTTGGGAGGACAGGGAGGACAGTTGTCACAGATCCAGCACAAAATATAAGGATCTATTTCAAAACATGGGCACCTAGATATCAAGTGCATATTATAAATAAACATGTTAGGTGTTGCCTATAGTCACAAACTTTCATTATGGTGAAAATCAGGTTATCATTAGGTTTGATACAGCTTCTGAAAATGAAATGGCAAGCCTGTAGATGCAGGACATAACTTTATCAAATGAAAGTAGCATAGATAAGAGCAGAAGGCTACTATCATGAGAAAATTTTCACCAATCTGAGGATGTGCTTTGGCCTCACATTATTTAAGAAATTATTGAAAAGATGTCATAATTTATTGCTGGTGATAATACACTTGTCTTAATACATCATTTAAGTAAAAAAATGTTCATTGAGATGTCAAGAATAGATCCTGGCATATTATCATATTATGCCAGATCAGCTACACAGCTAAATAACAGATTTTGCCCCAGCTACCTGCAGGTACTGCCAGATATGATTCCTCTGGGCTTTTCAACACAAAATGAACTAGGCACCAGAATGTCTCCCAGGCACCAACTGTGTGACACCATTTTTGTTACAGACAACAAAGAAGAAGAAAACAAATACCAGGATGCATCAACTCCTGTGGGGAAGCTGGGGGAGGTGGGGGGCGGGGAAGACTGAAAGCAGAGAAGCTGTCAAAAAGAAAGAAACTGAATACCAAAATGCAGACATCCGAGGAACTCTAGACAGACTCTAAAAGGACAAGAACCACCTGCCATACTAGAAGATGTGAAAAGAAATCAGTTTTGGCTCACCCTTCTTCTGTTGCCTTGATAAAATGTTAAAAGATAAAGATAAAATGTTGATAAAAGATAAAATGTTGGGGTTTGTTGTATGTCTTTTGTTTGCCTGTGTTTTTGTATTGTAAACCGTTTGGGATTAGGACTATATTTACTATCCATTGCTAGAGAATTTAGGTACCCTGAGCTTTCTTGATATCTCTCAATTCTTTTGATGGTATAAACAGAAGTATCTGTATAGAGTGGTTATCTAAAATATCTGATATCAACTTCTTCATACTCAGTATTCTTGATATAATCTGTCTTTATAATTTGATTTGTATTCTTATAAATAACCTTTAATTATCAGACACTTTTATTGAGCTAAAGCTATTCCTCAAGATTATCAATATTTTACTATAGCCTAATCCTGTCCTATAAAGTATTTTTTATTTGTTTCCAGTGTTTCAGCATCTGTCAATTTGATTAATGTAATTTTGGTTTCTTCCTCCAAAATCAAAATACTCAGCAGAATCAAACTCTGGCAAGTCTCCAGGGGACAATTTACTTCAAGAAACTGAACAAAGGAAACAAACAGGTCGGAGGAACATGACAGCTTTCATACTAGACTTTCTTGAGATTAGCTTGGGAGTCAGCCACACTTAAATGCACCTTTCCTTTTGTTTTACTGTTAGAGTAATCCTCTAGTTACTAACTTCAAAGTTTGGTAGAATAAACTACAATTTTTATTCTCTATTTTTAAAGTATCTTATCTAGTAAAACTTTAATCCATTATATCATCCATATTCAACCTAATGAAAATGTCTTTTTTCCAAAATTAAGGTTTTTAAGAATCAGAGTATCATTTGGTTTACTTAAATCTAGCTATACATTTAAAATAAAAATGTTGCATATTCTGTATTCCTTTCATTATATAATTTTATAATTCTATTTTTAAATGAAACCGAGTTTTTCATAAATTATGATTCATTAACTATTAATGCTTTCTGCAGGTACTAGATAATTAATGATTTTTCTTCAAAGTAAATTGATAGTAAAATATTATACGAGACTTATGATGATAAATATTGCTTTCCATATTTTTCCTTTTTGAAAACTATAAGCCATCCTCTGGGATGATTTTAGTTCTTCACAATTTTCTTTAAAAAAGACTTCTCAGATGTGGAGTACATTTTCGAGCTCATATCCTTAATAAAATAAAACATCCAGTCTACATAACAAAAAACTACGTAAGTATCATGTGTTCTGAAACTTTTTTTTTCCCTGAGAAATTTAACAAGTCTTCTCCCATAATTACTAATCAAATACTTTGAGAATGTATCTTTCATAGTCAAGACTGATTTATAAAGGTGTTCAATGAATTGGCATTCTGAAGCTAGTTCTCCACTTAGAACAGGTTACTAGTACAGCTGTACTAGTGTAATACAAAGTACCTGTAATCTGCATATATGATGGATGGCAGCAAAATAGTGCTTTTACTGGCACAAAGGGCTTCTCCCATTCACTCTCCAGAGTAACTAGTTAAACCAATAAAACTAACTTCATTTACTGAGGGATTTAATTCTTCCATATACATATATACACACACATATGAATAAATGCCCTTTCTTACCCTTTCAACCAGCAGGTTTTTAACCCACAAATTTTTGTGCACTTTCATGCACGATTTTTTGAAAAGTCTCTTAAATTTTCATATTATTTTAGGATTTCTCAAACTATTACCATACTACTTGATTACAGTATCCCCTTCATTCTACTATAATAATTAGATTGTCTTTTATAAATAGTAAGTTCTTTGAGTGTACTATTCATGCGCTAATGCATTCTACAAATCTGTCCATCCTACCATGCAGAATTAAGTAAATCATGGTCTCCTGTACAAACCATGTTAAAAAGTTACTGCCCATCAGTAAAAAAACAAGTCCAGGGATGTTCTTTCTCCAGTTAACTTCCTTATGGATGGTATATTTAGAAAGTGCCCTAGCAACACTGTCTTTTCTTAAGCATTACTTCCACTCCCCAGTGTAAAATCTCATTTTACTTTACTTATGACAACCGCTTTTTTTGAGTTGGAATTTCATATGTCAGACATCTGCCTCATACTAAAGAGTTCTAAGAAAGGAGATCTAGTCATAGGACAAAACATGGGATTTCTGAGTGCAGCAAATGTGAGTGGGCAGATGAAGGGAAAATCATAGGGTACTAAAACGAAATTAAATTAAAAGACAGAAAAGAGGACCGAACTGTACAGGCAGGACCAGAAGTTTGGAGAGGGGGAGTTGAAAGAATGAAAATAGTGGAGTAAAAATACTGGAAGCATAAGCCTCCAGGGTAAGACTAAGAGCCGTGAAAGGACACAAAGACGCACAAGCTATTTGAAATAAAGGCTAAAGCTAAGACATTTGGACAGAGTAGAAGACTTGAACTTCCATTGAGTGAGTGGAAACATTTGTTAGACACTCTGCTAGAACACATTTTCCTAAACTGAATCCCATGATAACTCAGCAACACTTTTGGCAAAGTAATGATGCATATGATCACCGGTTATCCCTACCAAGTATTCCACTAAAGCACACAGAGTTCTGTACAGCACATCTTGAAGTGCCATCTCTGTTATTGACCTACATCAGGTTCGTCTAGTCAGTGGCCTGCAAGCTTGATCAGCCCTAAAAGATGGCTCCTTTGTCCATGAATACTCAGGTTCTTAGCCCCATGAGCTATTCTCATGCAGCTTGTCAGCTGTGATGCAAAAATTGCAAAGGCCTAATGCATGAGTGTTGATACCACAAACATAATGGAACTTCTAATTTATCAGTTTGATATTACAAAAAAATAAAAAATTAAAAAGAAATAAAATTACATAGATACAAAAGACACAAATACAGTTATGCCAAAATATTACAAGTCACACTGAAAAGCCAAGAAATAGCACAAATAAGCCTTTAAGCCTTTATGATCTTAATTCAGTCCCTGCATATGTATGCATAATCTTTGATTCCATGATCTATTAATTGCATGCATTTGTTTTCCTCAGTAAACCTGTCTATGTAACCTACTCTAAAGGTAGGTCATGATTCTGTAGCAACAGAACCTGTTGAACGTAAAGTTAAACAGAAAGGGGAATATATTCTGAATGAACTAGAGAACTGCAAGGGGGAAAAGAAGAAATTTATATGCAGGGTAGTGCACTGTGTAGACATGTAGGCTGCTACCACAAAGGGGGTTTTTTTGACAGTAGGAAAGTCTAAATCTAACTTTGCAAGAATGATCATTAAGCATGTAACTTTCAGGGTGTCTAACTTATGTGAAGTTTTAACTGTAAAAGCATTATTTGCAGTTGCACTGGTAGTCCGAGGAATTTGTGCTTTGCACTTTTAAATGTTTTGCAATGACGAATTTTCTGCAAAATCAGAAATCAGCTCTTAGGTATTTTGAAATACACATCTAAAATTATCCAATAACATTGACCTTAATGTCTCAGGGCTTCACATATCCATTTGTAAAATGGAGTAATAACACTCTGTCATCAAACAGGGTCATTTTGAAAATAAATGCATTATATTTACAAAACTGTACTGAGAAGCACATGAGGGAAACAATTCTCTTTATAGAAACATCTACATAATGTTCAATAAAAACAGAAGACACATTAACAATGAGAAAATAAAAAACTAAACAACAAATAACTAAGTGAGCACTATCCATCTTGTACTATGAAAGGGGAGTGATTTTTTTCTGAAGAATACCATTTGTTAATGTACAACATTCAGTGGTACATACAACATACTATCAACATACAGTCCGTGGTGCATGGGCAGACTACCTGCAGGCAAACACAGGTGCAGAGACATAGGAACTGTCTACATAAAGCCAATTTGGATCTAATAGCACTTCTTAGCCAACCACATGTAGTTATAATGTTTCCAAAGCTAGCTAAGATCTGGAAGAATTGTAGTCATATTTGCATGCTGCTGAATCTGAGCTAAGAAATCCTGCTAGATCCATGCTTGCTTTCTGTAGATTTAGGCAGGGTGTCATTCATCCATGTATGTGGATCTAAGCAGAGTCACATATAGATTTGCTGTCTCTGTTGACCTTGACACAGACAATATCATCCACAGATAATATGAGGGTGTTACTTCACCATGCTTCCTAGTGCTTGTCAGCTTAAAAGACCTTAACTGTGCTCTCCTCACTTCTGTGGCTCTGTGCCTAGACTTAAGACCTCTCAGAAGGAGAGGGGCTTAGGATGTGGAGTGCAGAAGTACATGACCTTGATCTTTGCAAGACAGCTTTTTTACCCATTACGTGGATTACCTCGTTCTCAAGACAATTGCAAACTGACTATAAGGGACTTCCATATCTTCTCTTTATATCTCTTCTGAACAGAATATGCTCATCCATACTTATGTTTTAACAAAATCACCTCCCCAGGTTTGTAATAAACCACTAAATTAGCACATCACTGTACTTCTCCCCCACACACTCTTGCTGCTTTTCTATCATTACTTATTCTTCATGCTTATTCCAAAGCAGCTCCATTGTAAATCTGAAGCACTCGAATGTTAAATACTTTTGTTTACAATACTTTAAAAAGAAAGGTATTTCTGAACACATGATAACCATCCAACCCAATCTAGTAATATCACCTATCACATGTGTGTGAATCTAAAACTTTTCTCTCTTTACTGCCCATAATCCCTCTTCACACTTTTTTTTTTTCTTTTCACTCGTAGCTGTCATCTAAATTATCTCTGAAAATGTATCAAGACTTTCTCATCTTAAGCTCTTCTCTTAAATATCTGAAGTACTTCATGTTCCTATCATGTATTTCTCCACAGGCTTGGAGTCCTTCATGAACTTCAGTATAACCAGTCAAATACTCCCACAGTTCTTTGGGATATTTGTTATTCTTATTATGGCAAGTCTCAGTTCATAAGAAAGAGTATACAACCCAAGTATATTTCCATGTTTTAAGTAAAATATGTCTTCCTTTCTGTTTCACTCTTTTCCTTTTTAATGTTGGATGGGATTATGGCTGACTTGTCCTGTTTTAGACTAATCATACTTATTGGCTCATCCTCAGGGAGGAATATCAATTTTTTTTAAACAACGACATGAACTTCTCTCTTTTCAGACTTTTTTTCATCATTTCCTTCCACCTAACTACTTTCAGCTCCATAGGAAATGCTTCTTGATTTGTGTTCTTGTATTATTTTGTTTCAGGTGATTCTCTTTCTGATTTAAAGAGAGAGAAGGAGGGAGGAGAGGAGGGAAGGGAAGGAAGGGAAGGAAGGGAAGGAAGGGAAGGAAGGGAAGGAAGGGAAGGAAGGGAAGGAAGGGAAGGAAGGGAAGGAAGGGAAGGAAGGGAAGGAAGGGAAGGAAGGGAAGGAAGGGAAGGAAGGGAAGGAAGGGAAGGAAGGGAAGGAAGGGAAGGAAGGGAAGGAAGGGAAGGAAGGGAAGGAAGGGAAGGAAGGGAAGGAAGGGAAGGAAGGGAAGGAAGGGAAGGAAGGGAAGGAAGGGAAGGAAGGGAAGGAAGGGAAGGAAGGGAAGGAAGGGAAGGAAGGGAAGGAAGGGAAGGAAGGGAAGGAAGGGAAGGAAGGGAAGGAAGGGAAGGAAGGGAAGGAAGGGAAACAGAGATGTGGATGGAGAAAGGAGAGAGTTATGAAAGGGGAGGGAATAGAGGTGGAGAGAGAGGGATGGGTAGTTACTTCAACAGAGAGAGAGATTGATGGGAAGAGAGAAGTAGGGAGGGGGCACAGAGAGGGGTGAGAGAGGTGGACAAAGAAACAAAGACAGAGATATGGGGGGAAAGTGAAAGAAAGAAAAGGAGATCATTAAGAGACCTCTATGCTCTAAATTGACGTATTTCAATAATGTAATATTTTAATGAACATATTTTTCCCTAAACAGTTCAGCTAGAAGTCATATATGAACCGGAATTACTTCAGCAGATGAATATTATAGTATCAATACAAAACTTCACCATGGACAAGAACAGATTGACGATACGCATCTGAAAAGGGAACAGTTTTAAATCTTGTTCAGTACCTAAACAAATCAAATCAATGGCTGATACACGCATAATTGTGTAGTTCTTGCAAAGTCTATAAAAAAATATAGTCATAATACTTTAAGAAGTTCAGAGTTCTGTACTACTTTGAAGTCCATGCCACAGAAAACTGCAAGTCCACTTCAAACAATGCTAACATTTCTGAAGATACCATTGCAGCTCTAACACATTTCTTACTCATTCAAAAAAGTCATCACACAAAAATAATGAAGTTGAGAAGTCTAGTTTAGAAAGAATTTAATACAGTACGAAGAGGACACTCCCTTACTTTCCAATATATTGCCTTTAGAATCCAGTAAAGTGTTTGACTTCAACTTTGAGTTTTTCAGAATTCCAATTTTCTATATGAAACTTAAACTAAGAATCACTCTGAAGTGGGTTGTTTAGCTTGTTTCTACTTTTTACATAGAAAAGAACAGAATGTGAAACTCAAGACTGCTGGATTGTGATGGGAAGATTCATGTTCCCCTTTACCATTGTTCTGTTTTCCAAGCAAGTACCCTGAATAATCATAGAATAGCCTCAGTTGGAAAAAGCCTCTAAGATCATCAAGTCCAATCATCAACCTAGCACTGCCAAGTAACCACTAAATGCTTTATAAGTTTTGGGTTTCATTTTTAAAAATTATTTCAATATGTTTGTGTAGCTACGCATAATCTTTGGACCAGGGAAAAAGTGTGTGTTGAGTAAACCAGCTACTAGAGAGCTCTCTTGGGATAATGACAGACCAGAGACTTGAACCAGAGTCTCCGCATCAGAGTTGAGTGATATGATTATCAGCTTAACTACTGTTTTGTATTCTCTTACACTCCATGTCATTTCTACGCTGAGAAACTTAGATCACTACATTAAAACTACGGCATAAAACTATGCATTAAAACTACTGCAGTTCAAGAGGAAAAACTGGCATTTCTTCATTAAAGCTGGCTTTAAAAAGCAAACAACTTTATCCACTTTAATTTTACCACCTCTACCTGTTGCAGTAGGATTAGCTGCCCTTTATGGCTATGTCACACATTCATGCATGCTGACAGACCTACATATAGATGCATCCACTTTCTTGAAAAAAGATAGGGGGTGGAGGGAAAAAGGGCATGTATCTTCCATGTCCTAGTATCATTTGAGGAACACATGCCTCTAGAGAAAGAAACTTGCTCTTTCCACTGAAGCATAGATCTACAAAATAGACACATAGCTACCTAACTGTGACTGCACTCATTTCCAGACTTTTCAAGCTTCCTCTATCAGCAAGACACCACTCAAATTTATTTTTCAAAATTTCTTCAGTATGTTTTCTCCTACTTGCATTATTTTCTGGAGGATGGTGATATCAAGCCCTGACTCATTAGCATTTAAGTAACATCCCTCAACAGAAACAAGTGTGAAAATAAAGTGAACAATTATTTACATTTAAGTTTTTAAGCTGTAGTGGAAAATACTGACCTGCTGAGAAACTGATAGCTAGCTCACTACTGATTAATAGTGAAACACAAACACAACTTGATAAATGTTTCAAATGGAAAAGAGAATCTAATGATCAGAGCACTAACAGAATTTGAGAAGTGTAATATTTAGCACAAATTGGAGCAGTAACACTCAATTACACAGTATCATTAATACGTTCAGTGTCTAGTTACAGAACACATTGCTGTTAGCCAAAATACATTGTGTTCACTTGGAATGTGAATTAATGTTTAGGTGTGCAAGTCTTCAGCTGTTATGCTAAAGATAAATTATCACAATTTACGAGAGTCAATTTTAAGGGATGAACAGCAAACCTCTCTTTGGGTATAGTAATTGCTACTCAGAGCATATACTTAGTGACCAAAAAACCTGTTCAAAAAAAAAAAATAAAAATCAAACAGTCACTTCAATAAGATGGAAAAAAAAAAAAAAATCACATACCTTATGACATACAGACAACTTCAGCACAGCAAAGAAACACCAAATTAAGAAACAGATTACATTTCAAATGATAAGTTAATGCCAGGCCATTATTTCCTTTTCTGACAATTTTTAAGGTGGGTCATAAATCAATAATCTTAGTCCAATGCATTTGCTTACAAATTTTCAAATCTAGCTACAAACTCTTTGCATGATGCCCATCCGAATTAAACTGAAAACACTTTTAGAAGGAAAAAATTCTTCATAAATTAACCGTGTTTTAAATACCAACTTCAAACGAAAAACAAATATTTTAATCATACTATTGTCAAGTTCTATATGCTTAGATGTACAACAATGAGCCCTAATAGAGTTGCAAAGGGAGAGAGATTTGTCATCAAAACTGTAGTGCATTGGCCTGCGATGATGTGAATGTTAGGCTGAGTGACTAAAATTGCATATGATTAGAAGAATGCACTGAGCCATGCTAACATTGTCAGGACAGACCCCTTCACTGTTCTAATAAATCTGCACTCATTTAAAATAGTTCCCAACAACTCCCTATGTGAGTGTCAATCCAACTGCTTTGAAAGGTAGCATCTGCCTTTTAGTTACAGTGAAAATAAAGCAATCCTTTGCAGAGTTTCGTATGCTTTATAGGAGGCTCTTCTGATGCCCAGTAAGAGTGGTAGTGCAATAGTCTGAAACGAATCTAGTATTGCTTTCTATGAAGTTGAGAAAGGGAATCCCCAAAGACCCCAGAATAACTGAAGATACTTGGTAGAAGTATAATGAATTGTCAGTTCTACCAAAAGGTTCATTCTTCTCAGGAAGATCTCAGCTGTATTCTGGACTTTTCCAAGAATCCCAGAAGACTGTAACAATGCATGCAGCATGACAGTTGCTGAAACTACTGACAATGCCACAACATCTCATAAAACAAGTAAAACTTGGAGAGAGATGTATACTAAGAGCTGAGCTTCTGGAATAACTCTTCTTATTTCCTCTTTAGAGTTTATTGGGAACTTCTCCAGAAATGGTGACATTCTGTGTCATTTAAGAAAGTCATATTTTCAAAGCAGATTTGGGTAAGTAGCTACTACAAACTGAAGACTAGCCAAAGTAGCACACTTCCTTCCAAAGAGGTCTAGACACTCTGGCTCCATCCTTTAAAAAGTAATCCTGAGGTCTGCTGTCTCATTCTCTCCTGAGCAATTTTTTTTTCAACCCAAGAACACATTTAAACAAAAATACCACAAAAGGTCTCGGCTCCTTCCTTCTGCTTTTTTGAGACCTGATGGTTTTGGTTTTGGCGTTTTCCCAAGTAGCTAGGGAGATTCATTCACACGTGCTACAGGTCTGTTAGGCAAAGACCAGACAGCATCCAACTAATCACTCATATTTTTTTGTCACTCTCTAAATAAATTTATTTGCCACTTCTTAGTTTTCATCAGTCTTTGAGGAAGGTTCTGCAAGTGGATTTCTACCTCTGTCCAGGAAGTTAACATGCCCCACTTCCCAAATCAATCCTGTATCCCTGATCTCACTATTGTCCATCACTGTGTCTGTTCTTTCAAGCTTCCCAATGAATTTTGCCCAGATTATGTTCAATTTTTCCATGCCATTGTCAAATCTAGTGCTTTCTGCATTCTCCAAAAACATTAACTTAGGTCTTCAATGTTTTCATACTAGACTCCCTTGCCTTGGGGTATCTGCAGCAAGGTCCTCTTTTTCAGGGTTGGCATAAGAAACTTCAGGATTCTTCACTTCCTAAATTTTTCCCTGCTTTTCAAGCTGGGTGTCACAGTGAGAAAAAGGAAGGGGAGAAAAACAGTTATAATGGGAAAAGAAGGAATGATGAGGACAAAAAAATTCTATGAAAACAATATTTAGTGACTGAGGAAAAGGAAAGAAAGCTCTGTTTATCTCTTACCACTGTCATAATTAGCTGATTTATTCCCTGGAGGTTGTTTATTGAAGGAGGTAGCCTAACAGAGAGGATGCTCCCTTGGCTGTTTACAAAGCAGACTTTTCTTAGCAACCTCACTTGCTTTTCTCAAAACTTATTTCCTGAGTCTAAGTTCTGTTACAATCAGGTGAGCCTTAAAGCATGAGGAAGAGAAGTAAACATTGAAACAGTTCATTCTGTGGCAAAAAGATATTAATGCATTGGAAACACATCCCAAGGTTTCTGTTGTGGTTGATCATTTTCTGACACTTATACCTGTGTAACTCTTACGCAGTTCTGAAGCACTTAATTGATTCCTGTGGCAAAGATACCTTTTCGTAACTGCAGCTAAAGGTCTAGGTCTCAGAGTCTACATTTTGAAAACTGACAACAAAAAGCCTATTTTTCCAGTATACATCCCTCATCAACAGAAAAATTAGGAGTTTGAGTATCTATCATTGTTAAAACAGTCATATAAGAAACTGGATTGATTTTGTTTAAACATGATGATCTAGTATTTTTTGAGAAACAGTATTAAAAAATCTGATGAAATAAAACTTATTCCTAAACACTAACTGAACAAGTCACTGGTCTAGTTTGAGTCAGTGAGAGTAATACCAGCCAAAGATTCTTCTTCTGATTATATGAGACACATTCAACATAGAAAAATACAGGATGAAAAGAAAATGTTCTTATTTCAGCACAGATGAGGGGTTTTTTTGACAAGTAAATGCCTTAGAACAATTTCTGAAATCTAACAACTTTTTTGTGTTTTGTTGCTGAGAGCCCTTTAATTGTATAAATTCCCAGATCTTTTCTTTCAGTAAAAATGTACTTGCTTTAAACTAGTATCTTTACTTAAAAGATATATTTTATTTATTTATTTATTTAAAAAAAAAAAAAAAAAGAAAAGAAAAAAAGATTGCAATATTGTCAAGTCTAGAGCAACATACTTTCATCTTTATATGAAGATTTTGGCACTCTGCAGACCTGGAGTAGAGAAGAAAATATCCTAAATAAACTACTATTCTTTAGAAGCAACTTATTAAGCAGTGGCTTGTTAGATGTAGAAGCAGGTATAAAATACACATACAGATCACTTGACCAAATATCTGGAACTTTTATTTTTATTTTCACCTGAATGACAGAGACATGAAGGCTGAATGCTGAAGTTTGTTTTTTGGTTAAGCATTACCAACATGGTAAGTACCAGTGACCAAGACTGGCTTCATCTACTGTAAAGCTGACTCCTGAAATAATTCATTAAATCTGACTCACCAGTTTAAGTGGGGAAATGATACACATCCCATTTATGCCTCAAACTATCTTTCTAGGGCATGACATACAAGAAGAAACACTTCATCACTGGGGAATGACCTTGCTTTTTCCTCAATAACTGTTTCCCATAAAAGAAGAGAAGAAATTAATATCCTTGCCCTACACATAGCCGTTTCATTCTCATCTTCACAAATTACTTTCTACAATTAAAGCTTGACTTTTCTTGCCTCACCTTTGCTGTTTCAGGTAACTTAATGGGAATCTTGATCAAATGCATACCATTACTTGCCAAAATTAAAAAAAAAAAAAAAATAAAAAAAAATCCTCCAGTCCAGTACTGCTAACTCTGCTTAATTTTTTAAAGGATATCAGATACACATCAGGAGTTGTATTTTTTTTTAAATTAATAGAGGCATCTCCAAATTCATTATGTTATGTTCACCACTACATAGGTAGTCTATTTCTACATTGTCAAAATAAAAACATTTTTCTGTTGAAAAAAATATTTTTTTTCCGCAGAAATATATATATAAACATATACAGAAAAGCACATTAAAAAAAATCATTGAGGTTGCAAAGGCAAGGATTAAAGTACTGGTGCTAAGTTATCCTGCTTACACATGTATTAGCCTTAATAATTACATGATTCCATACTATTTTTCCCTGTGCAATGAATACTGATCTTGGAACAGCTAAAAGCCTATAACAGGGATGACTGAATAAGAATGCTTTTATTTTGGAAAATCAAAGATATTGAAAGGTGTATTGGAATTTACTGAATTAATTAAACAAGTTAAGAACAAGAACAGAAGTTTAATGTCGCACCACAGAACTGGGTTCTATCTGTGTCTCCAGAAACAAACCTCCGAACATCTGAACAAATCTTTACACATTTGAACACATAAAATGCCACTCAATTTATAGAGAATGTTCTTACCATAATACTTCATTAAGATATGAAACCCTTGCTATGAATACTAAAAATCTGCATTGCTTCAAAGACCCATAGAACAAATTCATGGAAGAAAAATCCACTGGAACTATTAAATACAAAGACAATACATCTTACTCAGAAAGCTGCTATAAATTGTTAGAAGTTGTGAGAGCACATTGGAAGAAGTATTACTTACTATATGTTTGCTTTGCTACAATATTCTTCTAGGACCAGCCTCTTAACTCCCAGTCACAACTGGAGAAGACTACTTGGCTAGCTGGACCTTCATTCTGACCAAGAAGGGCCATTCCTATGTTTTCATACTAACTATATTAATACTGTGAAAAATGAGCTCCTTGCAGTTACCAGTTAGAAACACCAAGCCAGTGGATACTTCTCACCATAAACTAACTGTGCTTCAGTTAGCATTTCTGAACTGCAGATATTAACAACCTTACTCAGTCATAGAAGTACCGTTACAGTAAACTCATTAATGTTGTGAAACAATCAGATACTATAGTGACAAACATCGCTCAAAAGCCCAGGAGAAAAATTAATCATTCTTTGTCTAGAGAGGAGTTTGAATTGTGTGCAGTAAATAAGGCTTGGGGCTAAACATCGAATAGAAAAGATAAAAAATATTGAATAACTGCTTAAAATAATGGAACATCTGATAGCACTTTATTAACTCCCACCTACTTTAACACTAAAAGAAAATGAGACAGTTTGCAAACACTTTTCACAAATATTTGTTACAGAAAGGAAATATGAAAGTGTCAGGCTTTGTCTATCCTGGGTCGCAACTGAGTTAAGGACCTTGTGAAAGAAAAGACTAGAGGATTGTGTCATTTTAAAAATAAAGAATTCCTACAATTCAGGAGGCTAAATAAAAACTGCAATGGCAACCTTATTTTTACCACTAATAAAAAAGTAAACTAAAATTCCTGAAATTTCACCATGCAGTGTCATCTTGGCAAAAATTTACCAGATTATTTAGGAGCTCTGTATCCATCACAATAACCTCTTCCACTTAAAATAATGGAACATCTGATAGCACTTTGTTAACTCCCACCTACTTTAACACTAAAAGAAAATGAGACAGTTTGCAAACACTTTTCACAAATATTTGTTACAGAAAGGAAATATGAAAGTGTCAGGCTTTGAACAAAAACTATTGTGCAGTGGAAATACATTCTCTCTTTGTGCTGCTGAATGTAACTCCGTCAGTCCTGTTCCCTGTATCTTGCCTCCCAAACTTTCCTATTCCACTCCTGACCAGTGCTAACCTCCATGGTCAACCAGTCTCAGCTCTTATCCCCAGTCTCAATCCTTATGACCATTTCATTTACCTTTATCATTTCTAGCATTCCAGCCTTTTCAGATTTTTGCATACAGCCTGCCTGCCAAAACACTCCAAATACCCCTATTCAGATCTGTCTCTCTCCACCTGTCATCTAGCCACATCTCCTCACCCAGAACATGCCTGTTCCATTCTTTTAGAGGCTTCGTTTTCTGCTTATGTCATGACTCAACTCCTGAAACCAAGACTTACATAGTCTACATGGAAGTAAAAACAGAGGGGATAGATTTAACTATTGTGACAGGCAAACAACAGACTTGCAACATATACATATATTATAAACCATATGCTTTATTTCTACATTTGGCATATTTGGCTCCCTGAAATGTTACTTCTGCACATTATGTGAAACGATCTTTGGCAGATCATTAGACCACTTGGTTATGCAAGATACTGCTCTGCAATAAAACGTGCACAAAACAGGAAGTAGAGTGATTGCAAATTACTTATGAGCATAGTCTGACAAATTAACTATACAGATGACAAGGAGGATATGGAAGTGGATAAATAATTACTTGAGAAAATTGAAAACTAAAAATAAGTGTAAATTAAGTTTCTTAGGAAACCTTACCAATGACTTAATTGAGATTCTAGAGTCAAACTACTAATATTAATGTGTTGGGGGTTTTAATCTGCAAAAATAACCTAGACACACAGATTCAGAGGTCATATCTAGTGTCATCTAAAAACAGAAAACAATGACCCTGACAAATCAGCAAGTAAACATGGAAGATGTTAAACTCACAGTTAACTCTCAGAACTCCCAGTAACAAACAGACTAGAAAGTTACATCACAAAGGTTTGAAGTACAGTCAATATACAGAGGGAAAATATATATTCCAGAAGATATACACAATTCTAATTTGTAAAATTCTTCTTTTTTTTACCTTCTCTAAAAGGCCTCTATTTCCTGGACACTTCTCACACTGTGAAAACATGAACACTTTACAACTCAACCTATTTCAGCACTTGTCTGGGCTATGAAGGGTTAGGAAAAAATCTTCATACCAATCACACCATTCTTATAGGAGAAAGAAGTTACTAATGCGTAAACTCAAAGACTAAATGTGATATTGATGTTTCTGCAATGACTAGTAAAACAGATTGCTTACATTTAGTCCATATGGAGGGCTAAACTGTAACAGTTGTTTTACCACACAATAAGCCCTCCCTGGCTGAGAAGGTGAATCAGGGGGGAAAAAAGGAAGAAGTCCCATGGGTTAAAATTTAAATGATTTAACAAAATAAAAACACTAATACAAACACCAACATAAAGTATACAAGGTTATACTCAGACTTGGCCCTAGAAGCAGGAGACCAAGAAGAAGAAGCCCCAGGAAGAAGAACTCCTTATCTTCAGTAAACTCCTTCCTTTTATAATGAACTTAATATAAGTGGTATGAGATCCACCTGTGAGTCAGCTTGGGTCAGCTGCCCTGACAAACTCCCAGCTGACTCAGGGCTACTAATAGCCTGCCTGCAATGGCTGGCCTATAGGTCTGTTCCTGGGAAACCAGGACACAGATAGAGAAGAAAAACACAAAAAAGTTTTTCAACTCTAGCATAAGAGCCTGTAGCGGTGCAAGTGGTTATTCACTCCCTTTCTCAGGATTTCACAACAGCTTTGGCCGAACTTCACAAGGTTATAGTCAGCCCATTTCTCCAGCTTGTCCAGGTCCCTCCTAATAGAAATTTTTCATGTGAATTGTTTCTCCACAATTTGATATAATCTACAGACCTGTTCTACTTGATACATTGCAATCAATAATGGCCCTTGAATCCTGAGGAAATCCTCTAGTAGACACCAACAGTTAGATTTTGTATTGTTGATCACAACTCTCAGAGCCATGAAGTCCAGCCAATTTTCCACCCATCTTGTTATCCTCTTATTCAGTCCACAGCTTGCCATTTTGACTGAAAGAGACTGCTCTAAAGTAAAGTTAACAGCATTCATGGTTCTTCCATTGTCCACAGAGGCAGTTAGCTCATCATAGAAAACATTTAAGGTTGGTCAGGCAGGATTTCAGCTTGGTAAATCTATGCCGGCTGTTCTCAATTTCATTCTTGTCCTTTGTGTGCCCAGAAATTACTTCCATGAGGATATGCTCTGTAGCTTTCCCTAGGACTTAGATAAGACTGATGAGCCTGATGACCCCAGAACCTTCCTCTTGCTCTTTCTGAAGATTGGTGTGACATTTTCCTTTTCCAGTCTTCAGAAACTTCCCATGTTTGACATGATCTTCCAAAGATAACAGTGGCCTCATAGCAACACTAGTCCCTCGAGTTTAAGTGTTCCCCTGATCCTCCTCTACTGTGAGTAATGTTTCATTGCCACACAAATTTTGCTAGTAGGCTCAGGAAACTGGGAAGTCAAACTTAACCACCAAATAATCAAAGCAGAAAAGGCAATGAGTGTCTTGCCTTTTCAATCTGCTTGATCACGATGTCTCCTGCCCCACTGAGCACTGGGTCCACATTTTCTTTTGCTGTCAACATATTTATTTTTGCCCTTCCCATCCCTCACTAATTTCAAATCCAGCTAAGTTTTTTCTAATTCCATTATTGCACACTTGGCACATTTGTAACAAAACTCATGCGATACAACATAATGCATTTTATGTATTTTTCATGCATCTCTAACTTCAACCATCTAGGATTCTGCCTCTTGTCCAGATAATCTTTTGATAATCTATTGATTATTTGGTCATTACCTAATGCCTACTACTTCTGAATTCATCCAAATCAGCTATAAAACACAGAAGGAGAAAAATTCTACTGAAATTTTGGTTTAGCTTAGCTATTTAAGTGGTCAATTAGATTATTTTTCTTTTTCTGTTCTTCACTGAAATATTTTTTCCTACAAAAATATTTAAATTAGGGATGTGGTTCAGTTTGAAATAAAATAATTCAATATCTACTTTGGGGTGAGCTGAATCAATCTGTATGCTCCCTAACTGCACTGACTAGATCTCCATTGACTATAAAGGGAACCTGGACTTCCAGCACAGACACCAACACCTAAAGAAACATAGCTACCATAGGGGTTTTAAACTGGAACAAAATTGCACTCAAGATGTCATTTTTAGCATTTCTTCTTTCTTTAGAAAATGTATGTGCAATAAATGGAAAATAGTATAAAATTATTTTAATAAAAGCACAATCTCATGAGATTAAATCTTACAGAACGCTTCTTATATTAGATACATGTACATTATTAGAAATTCATAGATGTTAAATTACGTACAGAAGAGTTGTTATATCACTTCTTAAATGCAAAATGAACATACTGAAAATACTGTAATCAGGAGAAAGTAATTAAAAAGTAATAAAAATCTTCCCATAAAGGCTATAAAGTTCAAAAAAAAATGTATTCCCCACTTCCCAAAAGTATCCATATACATGAAAATGTCATATCAGTAGGCAGGAATTAACACTGTTTATTATGCCTTACACATGTAACATTAAAAGTTTTCAAAATATTTAACTTGAAGTAATAGAAAGGACTAAGATGTGTATTCTGATTGGATGTGGTCACTAGAAAAATTCCATGGCGGAAGGGAATTCTAGCTGTGGAACTCTTGTGTATGTCACCTCCCCGGGTGAGCAGGCTAAGATTGCTGAAGGAAAGAGAGTGTAACTGCACTCTGTACCATATTCTCCCTTAGGGATTATATACTAATACCATAAATTAATGCAGTTTATAGGATGCTTCAACTAGTGCCTATGTCAGGGCAATAAAAAAAAATGGCCTAGAGCCATAAGCAGTTCCCTAATAGCTCATCCATGAATACCCGTACAAACTGAAACTGAGGCAAATAAAAGAATCTGCCTTTAGATTTTTAGAAACATGCTTATGTTCCTCTTCACAGTCACTGCACTAGTGATCCAAATGCTTGTCTTAAAAGCATCTGTATTTGCTCATCACAAAGTGTCCAACCTTGACAAGTCATGAGAGCAGACCTTTCAGATTACATCATTCGTCATTAATTTCCCCTCTTAATTCTGCTATAACACTACTACTTAAAAGCAGCAATGACATATATCAATTTTAAAAATGTATAAAGTAGAATTAATTCTATTGAATTACCAAACTAATAAAAACGTCAATGTCAGACAAGAGGGAAAACAAGATGGTAATCAAAATGCATTTATACGGTTCTCTGTACAGTTAGAGACTAACCATCAAGTGGCTAAGAAATCTAGAATTCTAAAATAATTATTTTAATAATAATTGTTATTTCAGCCTTCTGTGGTTTTTTCTTACCTTCTCCTTAACATGTCTGTAAAATTTCTCTTATTAGTCTTCCTGACTCCATCATAAACTCCATCAGTCCTCCCAGCACTGCTACATCCCATATCTTGATCCTATCAACGGGCAGATAATATGACCTTGGTAGAGTTTACACTAGATCTACAGTTCTTGCTGGTCATTTTTTACATTTGGTCTAACATTTTAGAAAATTAATAGAACATACATTTGAACAATACTCAGAAAACAAGATCTGGAGTAAGGTGAAGTGAGAAGTTCATCCAGAGAGATTAACTACACAGCTGTGAATTCACGATCACACTGAGCTCCTACAGAAGATTTATTACACAAACTTTCTGAATTGCCTTGCCCTTAACAATGAGATTTCTACCAGATGTCCTGTATACTGCCCATATTGCTACATATTGTAAATGTTTCAAACTTGCAATGAAATCTAAGGAATTTCATAGACAAAAGTTTGTCTAAACTTTGATTGAAAGCATTTATCAGAAATAAGAATAAAAATAAGTCTAAGAAAAGTAGAAAATAACAAAACGAATGTTAAGTTTTAAGAGAGGCTCAAACATTTGAAAGGGGCAAACATGCAGAATCAAGGCAGCAATCAACTATCACTAATATCGAACAGCATAAATGAAGTGTTGCAGTGATCATTAATTTGCATTTCATACTGAAAGACAAAAGGAAGAAAAATTCAGTATGTCCCCCAAAGACTTAAGTTTCCTATTCTAACAGGATAAAGAAGGTAATTGGGGAATCTGGGAATGCTCGTCCCTCCTTGGGGCATCAGTACAAAAACCTCCATGTATTAATTAAAAGTGGTATAACCAAAATTAGAAATAAGCATTGACTAATTGGATGCCCCATTGACCTGTAAGTAAAAAATACTTGCCATTTTATTATTCACACCAGTTGTCTGAAATAAATACTTTTTAACACAGAAACAAGTGACCCCAGACGTGAGCCCAGAGCCCTACTACTGCGAGCCTCATATAATATTATCTCTTTATAAAATCAACCTTACAAAGTTTCTCTTAAACAACACTATGTGTAAAGAAAAACAGAACTAGCGCCTTTATTTTTGTTGGTAAGGTGATTTGCTTGTTATTTAAATTATAATGTGAAAACAACTTTGTTAAAATGTTAACTAGGGCTTCATGAAGTATTCCAATATTTTAAATACTTTCTACTCTACAAGCCATATCTAAGAGTGATCATTTTTTCGCACGGGAAGCTGAATGAGTCACAGGGCTCTGCAGAAGGACAGAAGTAGATTTGTGTGGTTCTCAGCATGCACTGAGGCCATCAGGCTAAACTGTGGCTTTGCTGCGAGCAAGACACTGCTCTGAGAAACAGACGAGGAAACAGATTGCAACTAGCAGACTGACAATCTGCTTGCTGGGTTTCTTGTACTTTGAGAAATATCTTGGGCCAGGCCTATACATGGTGTAGCTGCACTAAGTAAGAATAAGCAAAGAATGGAGCCATTCCCTGCCACAGTCTGCCAAACGTAGAAGAGGAAATACACAGCTTCATGCAGGTTGCTCCACCCTCCCATGCTGTGTAATGGCAGCAGCCAACAAAGAGCAAGAAGGGGCCAACACACCCTTCCCTACTACTCTGTGCCAGTTTACATTAATTCATATTCTATCCTACAGTCCTGTTAAAAATCCAAAGCTCTTTTAACATGTAAAATCTAAAAAGACGAATAATTAGCATTTAATCAAGAACTATATATTTTCCTTTAGTTTGAAACATACTAGTAGGGCAAAAAGGCATGTACATGAGTTCATGTGGCAAAATGATACGAGGTCTCTGAGGTATATGAAAACCTTCAAGATTATTTTTCCTAAAACACTTTGAAAGCAATGAAGCCTGTCTCTATCCAATAATGAAAAACTGGTTGGTCAATCAAAACATGATATGTATATACAGATAATCAAATTATGTAAATATAAAATACCAGTTTTGTTAGAAACACTTTACTCTTTCTATGTGTTAAATGATTTAATGTACATGTAAGAATTTGGGATACAGGAACTGAATGATACATTCTGTTAGAGGGTTCAATCTCCAGTTTTTGAGTTTATCCTGGAATAATATAATAGCCAGTGAAATCACTTAAAAATTTGAGAAAATTCTCTTCGCAATCTATTTCACACCCAAAAAAACCCAGGTGGGTTTTTTATATGAAACATAGCTAATATACTAATGTCTGACAATTCCAGGAAGTGAAATCCCAGAAGAAAGAGAAACAAAACTTCCCTTACACTTTGGTCTTCTAAACTCTGAATGTTTTCTGAGGTGTCTCAAAATATCCTTGTTTCACAGTAAAAGAGCAGATCCCAGCCCTGCACTAACGTTTTGGGCTGAAGACTGTAGCCTACACACATGTGTAACACAGCTTTAGATGTCCTAGTGTATCCCACCTGGAGTTCAGATCTATCTCCACAGGTCATGGTTCTTTGTTGAAGTTCATCAGCCCATGCAGATGCCTCAAAAACTCATGGGCATCTAAAATGCCACTAAACATCTAGGTTTAAGCAACTAAATTATTCTATGCCAGGTGTTTACTGAGGATTTTTTTTGCTCTAGTGTGTTGCAATACCTTATGCTAACTTTAGCATCTGAGGAATTCACTCTCACTATATGCAGCCACAGCCTCTATATTCCAGAGCAAAGTATGGAGGTTGATGTAGAGGGTCACAAACTGACCCAGAGCCTTTCAATGCTTCTCCTGGACTGAAACAAGTTATACAGTTTACACAGTCAGACATCACTGATTTGTTGCCATTGCTTTAGATGAATCAATCCGGGCATGAGGTCTTACATAGTATCTATTACAGATATCTGGGTGCATATGACCTCTTAACTAAGCATGTATCAGTTTTATGCACTTTGCATACTCTGCTTTAAGCATGTGTTTAAATCCTCACAGGAATTCATTCATATATTTAAATGCGTGCTTAAATAGCCTTCCAGAACAATGGCGTTATCCTGAACTGTTGTCATAATTTAATATAATAACTTATAAATTAGATGGAAGCTCATTAAAAAGTAGATCATTTACTCTACAATTAACATCAATGAATAGGTTCAACTACAAAACAACCATACAAAGGCTTGCCCTATTTTCCCCCAAGTGCCATAAAATATAGTGATTCAGAAAAAAAAAAAAAAAATTACAAAAATGTAAATAGAAGATCAGAGCTCAAATAGTTTGTTCCTTGGTTCAGATAACAATCAACGTGCATTTGTCAATTCATGAATATTAAATTTCATTCACAAGGTACATAATTACTGGAAAGTAAATTTCCACCAAAAAAGAGGAATCAAGCCATGGAGGGTTGAGTCACATAAACTGTGTTTTCTCCAGCACTTAGAAGAAATCCAAAGGGAAAGTGTACTGCTACTTGGACCAACATATCAGGCATTAGTCCCTTTGTATGCTGAAAGACTTGGACTTTTCCACCCTAATGCTAGGAAGAGCATAGCCAAAAGGAAAAAAAGTAACAGGAACCTTTCCAACCAATATAGGACAGGTACAGTTCTTGGGCACCTTTTTAGGAATTGAGCAATAATTATGATCAATGAAACATCAGGAGTTACTGTCAAACACAATGTCTCCCGAAGATTCGATAAAAATGAAAATATGTCCCTATATTTTTTGTGTTACTTTCTAGTTATTGTAACTTTCAAAAGCAGTTTTTCAAAAGAAGTTTTTAGTCTATTAAACTGTATGCAAAAAAATACTAGTACAGTTCTACTAGTAAGCTACTTCAATTGGTTTTCTATTAAAAAAAATCTTTGTATCACCCCAATCTCAAATTCAGACTTTTATACCGTACAATTAGAGCTCTTTTACAACTTTGCTACATTCAGTGTGTACTGATTTCCTAAACAGGATCAAGATGTTAGTATGACTCCCTTTCATTACCTTCTTTTATTTCATGTGTTCTGTACCAAGATAGATCCAACCTTAATCTTGCATGTCATTCTGGACTTAATCCATTATTACTGGCAGCAGTTACATCATGCATCTTCCCCTAAAAAAGGTCTGTTAAAATACCCAGCACATATAATTCTTTCTTGAAAACACTTTCTATAATGCATAGTACTTTGAGCATTCCTGGCGAAGTCAATGAAAGCATTAGGATTCCCTCTAAAAACCATAATGGTCTATACTGTGTTAGACTGTGAATGTTTATGCATCAACCTATTTTTAAATGTATTCTTACTTCTAATTTTTCAAGTTACATTTACAGAAGTCACAGACATTGTTTATAACATCAGTAAGAAAAATCATAAATAAAACTACGTATTTTACTTTACTTCTTCTTAAGCTAAGTGCACTTCTAGGAAAAAAAAAACAGAACATAAAACCCCAAACTACAGCTGAGTTTACAACCTCAAATACTTAAATTCTGAGTAACAAACGATGACTGTCATGACCTATCTGTATATACAAAACACATGGTTAATGTGTCCCATATACACACTGTTTAATAACTGTACAACACTGTTTAATAAAATAGAAAAACACTAGCACATACACTCCCACAAGATATACAGAACTGACGATCCACAACATGAAACTAACAGTGCAAGAACATAGCACAGGCACCAGCCCTGAAGAAAGTCACTACACAGATCACGCAGTAGAACCAGATTATAAATGGCTAGTCATTGTACTCAAGTGAACTTACTCCTGTACTTACAAAAAATGGGTATCACATTTTAAGAAGATTCATATTTTAAATTCAACCACTTATCTGGCATACTCCTTGCTAAGCAGCCTATTCAAGTACAGCACAAAAAGCAATTGCACGATGTGTTTTGATTTTGGACAATGGGCTAGTAATTAAACAATAGTGTAATAACTAATTGAACCGTACAACTCTGGAAAACTATGAATATCTGAAATGTTGTTTACAGCACTAAAACCAGCTTTAAAATAACAAGACTATTAAAATAGAGTTTGAACAGGTATAATTTGGACAGTTACACTAAATTTTCTCTGACAGAAAACACTGTAATAATACAAATATCTTGACAAGGAGGTACTGGCAATAGAACTACAAATATATTTTCAGTTAAGCAATACCATTTCTCTAGGCCTTTTCTTTCTTTCCAGGAAAAAAAAAAAAAACCCAAACAACAACAACAACAAAAACCCCAAACCACAACCAATAAACCAAAACAAAAACTCAATTAATTCAAGTTCTAGGTCAACAGTGTTTCAGTTTTGTCTTCTTTTGCTGCACCCAGTGTAATATTGAACACTAGCACTGGACGGTGTGCTGCAGACCTTCTCTTGTTTGGATACTGTCAAATGTCATAAATGCTTGTCATAATGGTCTTACTTAAGAGCATGATGAAACTTAACATCAAAGCCATGTTGTAGATTGCCCGAGATATGACTAATGACTAAAGTTGAGTTCTTTCCCCAAATATGGCCAGTAACCCAGTTTCACTCCACTAAATCCAGGTACCTTTAAAGTAATTCTGCTATTATCTAACCTGCTCGATAAGTTTTACACCCCCTCTGCCTCAATGATCTCTCACAAAAAAGATTTCCTGTCTTTGTTTCATAGGCTCATTACTACAGCATGCCTAATTTCTTCTGCAAGTGAGGGTAGCAGCTGTAGGTGAGGGTCTGGGGTGAAGCTATGGCTTTTTACACACAATTCCACAGTGCAATGCCTTGTCTGCGATTAACACTTCCATCCGTGATTCAAAGTAGAAATTTGAAGATGAAATATCAAAGGAAGGGTAATTAGTATACTGTGTATATTAGCCCAGCAATAAAAACGTAAGTTCTGCACCACAGCTAGTAACAGAATGAACAAGTACCCTACTGACGCATTGAAGGCAAGAAATTCAGTACCACTGTATCAATAAAATGACTGCCTGTGACTTTAAACACGGGCACATTTGCACTTGGCTAGAGAGTGAACGATTTATTGTTACTATGAGGGATGCAGACATTGAAATGAAGACGAGAGGGGCGATGATGATGACAGGGAAGAAGAGGTTAATATCCCCAGCATCTGACGGGGAACGATGTCCCTACCTCAGTAAGCTGGATAAGGGAATAGCTCCAGATCCACTGCCCAGGATCCCTCCTTTCCTCCCGGAGAGGAGTTTCTCCACCAGAGCCACATTCCCAGTGCGAGCAGCTTCCAGCAATTCCTGGTCCTTCCCCATGGTCAGGAACCGAGCAGTCCCCCCACGCCGTGCTCCAGGAGAGCGTCACCCCGGGCCACAGCGGCCCCCTCTCTCCCCAGAGCGACCTCCCCTGCCCAGACCCTGCCTCAGAGCGGAGCGGAGATTCCTGCAGTCCCTCCCAGACCGGCAGGAGCAGCAGCAGGAGGGAGGAGGTGATTCTCCTCCTCCCAGTTTCACTGGATCATTTCTGGGTGGGGTGTGGAAGAGAAGCGGGGGGGTGAGGCCAATAAAGAACCCCGCCACACACACACGCCCATGCACACACCCCGAGCCCCGGCCCGGAGAACGGGTTTGGGGGAGAGGGCAGCCTCAACCCCCGTGGCCGTGGCCGTGGCCGTGGCCGGCCGGGCCGAGCGGGATACCGACCCCCACGGACAGAGGGCAGAAGGGAGGGACGGCGTGAGGAGGCGCAGCCCTGACTTGCCAGGCCCGTTGCTGGGGAGACGCGGCTGGCGCGCTCTCAGTGGCTGCCTGGGCTGGGTGCCCCCCTCCGCCCGCCCCAGCCCTTCGCTGCCGCGGAGAGCTCCGTGCCTCCGCCCTCCGCCTCCCGGCCCCGCCCCGCGCCAGCGGCAGCCCCTCGCGCGCCACTGCGGTGCAGCCGGCCGGCCGCTGGCGCGGTCTGGGGGCGCGCGTGCGACGCCCACCCCGCCAGGTGCGGCGCCCTCGCGCCCGGCGGCAGGAGCGCTCTGTGGGGCGGGCGCCGCGCGCACTGCGGGCTGCGCCGGGGAGGTGGCGCCTGCTCGCGCTGCGGAAGCGGGAGGGAGGGAGCGGGGCGCAGGGGCGAGGGCCAGGCAGGGGGGTCGCCCTTGGGAGCGGCACGGCGCGAGGCTGCGGTGCCCCGCGGAGGAGGGGAGCTCTGGGAGCGGAGGGTGGGTTCCGCAGGGGCGCGGGCAGGTCGGAGGCGGGTGCCGAGGCACACCCGCCCGGAGGCGAATGAGCAGCGGGTACGGGAGCGGTGGGGCAGAGGGGACGGCGGCGTTGTGCGTGTGTGTGCGAGGAGAGCCCCCGCCGGGAGGTGACCCTGCCCGCGGCACGGCGGGACACCCCGGCACAGGTGCGAGCCTGCCAGCCGGCGCAGGCAAAAAGGACGATCGGGGCCCGGCTGAGGCCAGGGGCAGGGCGGAGCTGCTGGCTGGGCGAGTCAGGCAGGCGGAGCGGCTCTCACCCGTCACCGCCAGGATCGTGGCTTGTTAGTGTTCCCGAATGCTTCGTTATTGTAACAACCTATTTGTGTCAGTTCCACTCACCCCTTGTTCTGGTGCTCCTGGTTCTGTTACTGGTTTCAGGCATGTAAGCTTTTGAATTGTATGACTTTTCTGGGCACCAAAATTAACCATTCCTTATGGCTTTTGGGTTCTTACAAGCTACGCTGAAAATAGTGGTGGCCAACTCGTGGCACATCCTTGTTTCATGCATCATTTGATACCGTGCAGACGCGAAAAGCCAAATTACAGCCCCATGTTCCTGTTTTCATTTAGTAATGTGTGTAGGAAGAACCAAAGGTACAACAGGGAAATAAGTTAGGACCCCTTACTGTTCCCCCGCAGAGATCAGCAGCATTCTTCTCTGAACTGTGCTCACATGACGTAAAACACAGCAATGGCAAAACAACATTGTGGCAGGCAAGATTTTAATGTCATGTTTTTAGAGAGAGTGCCGATTACTGCAGACCTATGGTACTCTCAAGTCAGTGAAAAGATCCTTGTTGGTTTCACAAATGATCAGGTTTAGTCCCTGACAGTAACAGTTTTACAGGTGTTTTCATAATTTTATTAGCTAACTGAACAATTTGCAAAATCAATAGAGATTTATTTTTGGGGTCAGATTTTCTCTTACGAAGGAAAAAAATTATCAGCATGGAGACCTATTGTTCCAATATAGTTTTCCACAGCAACAAAACAGTACCTATTTTTGAGCTAGAAAATGTAATTTACATAGTTTGGCATTTTCAGGATGTGAAATGATGCCTTCTCCAATGTTGTCAACAGGACACAGAATTGAGAACTGGCATAAAACTACTAGGTGGAGAGACAGAGCAACTGTGGCCTTTTTCATTGAGAGAGTCTGATATAAATAGCAATTTTAAGGTCTGATTCTGTGATCACAAGTGTTTCATTACAGTTTAAATAAATAAATGTATAATCACATGAATTAGGATTTACAGTTTAAACCCTTAGTCAAAGCGGAGTCACAGTAGAAAACAGTAATTTAAAGCTGGAATAAAAACTTATGTGTCTTGTTGCCAGCCACTTGAGCATTAACTAGTTCGAAAGTTAGCCATAAACTAAGAATAACCCTGTAATCCGAAACTTCTTGATGTCGCCCATTAAGGTAGCCATAATTTCCCTTTATTTCTGCCTTGCATCTGATCTTGTATGCTATCACATGCATTACCTGATAAATACCTTCTCACATGTATCCTCTGCATGAATAGATTTTGTCAAGTTTGCTGCAAGCTTCTGAAGAGGTGCCAGTATTCAGTGAAGAGCTAATCATAAGGCAGGGGTACGTGCATTTGTGGAAAAAAAATAGATTAGAAGCAAATATTAAGGAAAACTCAGGTTTTTAAGAATTTGGATTGTTTATGTGATTGGATCAGCAGATGGCAAATATGACTCACTATAAAAGTTACATAATTTGTCTTGAGAAAATAAAATCTCAAGACTGTGTGCTAATTGAAAAGATCATCCAGAAAGCTGTTGAAGAACAGTATGGAGAAATGGAATAGAAATATCAATGGAGCAGATGCATGCAGCAGCCAGCAAATTCAGGAAGATTTTATGAATGTAGCGAGACTCAAAACACACCGCAGTAAACCTATCAGCTGAGTGCCCGACAAAACTGCAAAGGCCAAACAGAGGATTTAGTTTCATTAGCAGAGCAGAAAAGAGTTATTCTATCAATTTGAAAAGTAGAAAAGGTATTTAAGCAGCACTATTAATGGAAGAGTTAAATATGAATAAATTCTAAGGGCTACTGAAGCGAAGAATTCAGAACATGTGTTGGTCTGTTTCCAGAGATGAAAATGACAGTGGACTGTGGTAAGGGAAAAACCGTACCGTGACTGAGTTGAGTGTAAATGGTCAAACATATTAGATCAGGAGGACTCCTTTGTGTTTTTAGATGTCTTACATTCTTTGTTCCTGGTAATATCAGGACAACAATGTGGAGGGTTAAATATTGCATGTACGATAAATATGTTAAGTAGAGATAGAAAATAGGAACATAGCTTTATAATTTGCAGCAGTTACAGATGAGAAAAATAATTTTTAAGCCAGCCAGAAGACCTTTCAAAACATTGTATTCTTTTTGAGCAGTGCCGTTCCATACCACAGCAGAATTTCAATTCTATGATTTTAGTATTTGCAAAGACATTTTAAATTATGACCACTGCAGCTGTCAGTGTCTAAGTGGCATCACACGTTCAATCTCAGAATTTCTCTTAACACAACATATGCCTCACCTTCTGTTTTCTTTCATTTTATAAAATATCAGAGAAAGCTACCTAGAAATTCTTTAACTGGTTTGTCATTTGAAAGGACTGGGATTGACTGTAATAAGCAGGGACTTTCCTTAATGTTTTTACAGTGCAACTATCACTTTGTTTTGTTCTCACGTCAGGGTGACAACTTCTTCATTTCCTCCTCCTGCAATCTCCCATACTTAAAGGCAAATTAAATGGGTGCTTTCTAACATTTTGTGACTTCCCCCCTTCCTATTTTCACGTAAAAGCGGGGAAAGGATATGAAAAGCTGAGTTGCAAGTATTGAAAAAAACCCAAATCTGTGATATTAAAAATATTTGTGTAGAATAGCAAACATATTCACATCATATTTCAGGACTCTCTATTATCAATTCTCTCATGTAAAGATACAAGGAAGGTCTAAGATCCCTATTACAAATTCTGAGGGATATTCTGAGAGAGAAATCAAAATGCTGGAATAAACCATCAGATTGGTTTGGCAGTAGAAAATAAATTAGATTAAATAGGCCTAATTAGTAGTCTCATTTTTGTACACTCATGGTAAGTCAGGGACAAAGGCTAGGAAGTGCCCAGGAGGAAGTGCTATTTCTCATGCACCTAGGTGGCAAGAGTTTTTCAGGCTTGTTACTGTGTTTTACTCTTTACAGTATAGACATAGCGTAAAAAAAAGACACAGTGAACTTCAGCCAACCATGACTAGCTTTGTGTATGCACTGCTCATCTAGGACATGTGTAAACACCAGGCTCAGAGGTGACGTCCAAAATGTAGGTCCCGGAGGCATGTCTGAGCTCTTGAGGCCCAGTGTGAATGCCCATTATGTTTCCTGTGAGGGTAAAACCCAGATGCACATCAGCTTTCCTCTGAAGGCCTTCCTCAGTGGTAGGCTCAAGGTAGATGGACACGTTGAATAGGTCCTCAGTTTAGATAACTGAGATAAGTGGGACACATCATAACACTCACATGCTGATTAGTTTAGCTCTCGCCACTGAAATACGCAAAAGGACTTACATCCTCCTCCACTGTAAAAGAAAAAGATAGAAACTGAAGGTACTAAATCTAACTCATGAGGGAAAAACCACCAAGGTTGCTACAGTTTCAAAAGAGCACATGAATGCTTGGACTCAGATTAAGTAGAAGCTGAAGTAACATGTACAGAAAAAGCCATTTTTGATGAGTTAGCCACAACAATCCTATCTCTGACTATACAATTCTAACTAGATCATGTTTTCTGTAAACACTTACTTGCTTTCAGGCATGTTGTAATGGTGTAATTTGTAATGGAAAAGAACATGCTAGGAGATGTTCCCTTAGTGATGTTGCACAGGAGCAAGACACTGTCTCAGCATTTGCACTGACTGACCCCACTACATCATTCTCGTGGAGCTCTGAACACACTGAAGAAGAGCAAGATATTAAACTATTATTCCGTCACCCAGACGCTGACCTACAGAGTCATCCGAACATACCATGGGAAGCGCGGTGCATTCCCCAGAGGACTGTAATGTCTCTGTGCTCAAAAGTCTCAAGTACGTACAGGCTGCAGGTTGTATCTGTGCTGGAGAGCTGAGCCTCCAGAAAACAGTGAGTTGAATCTGTCTGCTGTGCCATTTCCAGTGCAATTGCAATTTCAGTCTGATGGCAGATGCTAAGATTAACTGGTATATCTATACATTTCTTTACATGTATTTCTTGTGTGACAGCAGGTGGGATTAGCAGTATAATTATTCATCCAATCCTTCTGCTCTGTTGTAGGTTTACATCAGTTTGCTATCAAAACATGCCCAAGACTTTTTTTCATGCATTAGAGAGAAATGCAGAATCAAATACAAATACAAGTTGGTAAGAGCAGCATGCTGATTAGATGCCCCAATCCAGTGTGTGCTGACAGATACAATACAGTATTAAAGCTCTGCCAGTGCTGCTCAATGCACAGCTTGTTGCAATGGAAATAATTTGTTTCTACCTTTGATACATTGCAACCTCTTTCAGGCTTTAAAATATTTTTCCCTTCTTGTCTTCCCTTTAAGATGTATAGAACATTGCCTACACATCAGATTTTGACTGCCTGAAAGACGGCTCATAGAGAAATCTCAGCTGAAACATGCTAGTGACGAGGGACCGCGACTGAAAGTACAGACAGCTGTTAAATTGTGCACAAATGTTATCCTTGGCTCTTGAACAGTAGCATGCAGGAATGTCACCACAGGGGACTGGTGCACTATAAGGCAATAGCATAGCTACAGATATTCTGCCATTGGCTTCCATTCTGTTTGTGTCTCTACTAATAGCAGCTATTGGATAGGAATATATAGTGGTAAATCGCTCCTCAGGATTAACAGAAGTGGTTGAGCAAACACTTGTACATCATACATCCTTCAGGTATGTTTATGCTTGTGGATACACATTATGATGACCAATAAAGCAGAATGCATTTGAAATTCTAACTGTGCTGCTCTGCAACACATAGCTAGACCTCGTTGGGTCCAAAAGAGAGAGTGGTTACTGGAAATGAATAGTGCACACAGGAGAAGACAGAATATATTTAGGTAGTGGTCTGGGAAGGCTCAGAAGTGTCTATATGTATTTAAAAGGCATACGTCTCTGCCTGAGAGCTGGGTGGTAAGAGGTTGATACAACTAGGAATAATAGGAAGATATTTGAAAGGAGAAATACATGTCAAAGAGAAATTTATGATTAATGTTGCAGTGGGAATTAACATGGAACTAAATGGACACAGCACTGTTTTGTTTGGGTTTTTTTTCTCTCAAAAACCAAATGGATATAGCACTGTCAAACATACAAAGAACAGTCTTCCACTGATTCTCTTACTAGCTGTACCATATCTTTACAATTTCTAATTTTGATAGTTACTCTTAATGCAAATGATGCATCTAGCTAACTTTGCACTGGATTCTTGGGTCTGGACAGTCCTTTTTGAGTGAACATATTTCTGGTGAAAAAGTGGTTGTCATTTCAACTTTCTTTACAGGGCAGGTCCAAGGGCTTAAGTCCCACAGGAAAAGTTTTTTTGAAACAAATCAGTAAATAAAAACAACTTGCCTGGACCAGATTAAATTCCCTAAAGATACTGAAGGAACCTCAAGTCTTAATGCTCATGGAATTAAAATGGTGAAATGCAAGCTACTGTTTCAATTGGCCTTGGTAGGAGATGAGCAGAAGGAAGCAAATGTGATGCTAATAACTTTTAAGGGGCCTGAAGGGGAATTTGGAGAACTACTGAGTCTAATTTCCATGCCTGGCAAGTTGGTTTAGACATCTAACTACATACAATAGTGAAGATTCAGTACAGCTTTTGGAGAAGCAAGTCGTGTCTCATGAATCTATTAGAGTTCTTTGAAGGAGTCAATGAGCATATGGGAAATGGCAATTCAATAAATAGATTGTATTTAGCTTTCCAAAAAGCTTTTGACAAGACCCTTCCTGAATACCTTTAAATGAATTAAACTGTTACTGAGTAAGAGAGACAATTCTCTTGTGAATGGACAATCGGTCATCGGAGGGAAAGTAAAATGGAAGAATGGCCAGTTTTCACAATGGTAAGAGGTTATTGGGGATATTTCTATTAAATCATCCATTTAATGCTATTTGATAATCAAAATGGCAAATAAAACCTTTGGAAATTATTACGAAAGAAAACAAGCATCATTATATCAGTGTATAAAACCATTGTGTTTATCCTGTCTCAAAGTATTACATCAGAACTAAGCAAGATACAGTAACGAAGAACAGCTATAATCAGATGTATAGTACAGCTTTTGTATAACCTAAATAGACTAGGCCACTTCAGCTTTATAAAGATAATAACCATAGGGAGATATAAGAGAAGCATATAAAATCGTGATATGGAAAAGGTAAATATAAAACCATTATCCGTTATTTTTTCCTAAACAAGAACTAGGGAAACACAATGAAATTGTCAGGGGACAAGCTTAAAACACATTAATGTATTCTTCCATTCAAACCTTTCAGTTTGGAATAGGCTTAGGGTTGCTTTGTGCTCCTATTCTGATAAATTACCTTTTAGCATGGAAACTCTTACCTATGTGCGCACACCGATAGTAACGCAGCACAAGCAATAGGTATGTGAGCTTTGCTCATCATGTTGCTAATCTATCTTGACTCAGGATTCTGCCTTGTGCAAGAGTGTAGTTTAATGTAGTCTTCTTGTGTAAATTTAAATGCACACTATGTTTCTGTACAGTACATATACAACCACATGGCAATTCTGATGTTAAGGGTACTTCTTTTATTTGCCAAGAGGAACAATTAATACCAAATTTGTCAGATATAGTGATTTTATGAAGCTGATATTTTGCTCCTTGCACAAGATCAGGGCCCCTGACATTTTATTCAGTTAGCCCAGCAGTAGAAAGGTTCTTCATCCTTAATTACTTCTCCAAGCCCCACAAAGCATTATTCTAGAGTGTTTATTAAAATTTGAAAGCTAGTCCTGTACTGCCTAGGGAAGAAAGCTATTGCTTTTTGCATGAGAGGATGTGGTTTTGCAGTGAATTTCTGAATCTCATTTATCTCTTGTGTAACCGGATTACAGAGGAAAATGTTAGCATGAGTAATTTGTTTGCTAATGTGACAACTCTCTCATTTTCAGCCTTCAAACAATACAATAGATTTTGGTCAAAAATAATAACTGGTAAAGTCTATAGCTAAATCAGCCAATTCATTTGATTTATGCTTATTATTTATCTGAACCAAAGGTGACTATTGTCCCCAGGCAAAAAGCCCTACTAAGTTAAAGTTAAGATCTAAGAGGCAGAAACATACACCAAAAAACCTCATTAAATGTAAGATAAATGTTTTAAGAACACAATAGCATATTGATTTACACCAGAGCGTCAGTAGCAAAGGTAGCAGAGAGAATTACAGGAATACCAGCACATCCATGACACTCTTCTAACTGGAGCTGATTCAGCAAAACACATTTAGGAATTAATCTTTTCCGTAGGAGGAAAACTGGTATGCCTATTTGTGATAGATGCTCTATTTCCATATTCTGTTAAGATGATAGAGAGCACAGAGACATGCTCTGCTACGGATATGCAAATAGGCTGGCATCATCCCAGAAAAATATGCAATAATTAATGCAATGTAATCTTTAATCTTTAACCAAATAATTACATATACCACAAATTGGAGCTAAAAAGATCCCCTCCAATAAAGAGATGCAGTGTAAGAAGGGTGTATGAAACTGTATTAAAGCAAAGTAAATAAGTAAAGTAGGATGAATAATTCAAGTAGGAAACTTCTTAAGTCACATAAATCTGGTAACTGCTGTCATGAATTTTTTCTTACATTTGCTTCTCCTTCCACACCTCTGTACCTGCCAAGCACTATATAATTTCTTGAAAATAGGTTTTGTACTGGTAAATTAGTGAGCTTCTGTGGCACTACTATTTTATCATATTATTCCTTATTGTGATGAAGACACAGTAAAACATTTTAAAAATTGAAGCAGCTAAATATGGAACTGCCTAGTTTTATTTTGATGTTAGCATTTCATCAAACTATTGCTTCTGTGAGTGATGTCCTGGTGAAGACACTATCCTGCATTAGCCTAATACCTTTTTATGATCCAGTTTGTTTCACCACCAGCACCCTTTTAGCCAGGAAACAACTCAGATTTGCTGTAGAAGCTAAGTCAATTTCTTTTGTTTAAGGTATGATTGTTTTTACATCAAATCATCCTTTCCAGTTTTTCGAGTCTTTTAGTACATTTTGTAATGGAGCTGATCTAGTGTACATTGTGTATACATGCCTTCATGGTATCTAAACACTCATACCACCTGATTGAGTATTCAGTGTGTCTTAATTTATTGTGCATTTCTCTCTTGCCACAATTTTTAAACTTCCTTTCATAAAGATTCTCTCACTTTTCTACTTCCTTCTCTTCTTTGATGTCACTCCACATTTCTCATAGGGAAGATTACTCTGTTAGGATGATTGTAGTGGAAATGATATTATGCTAAGGACACGTTTGAGTTACAGCTCTGCCTCATCCTGTTTCCAGTATGCGCAGCTTCAGTTAACTTCAGCCAGTAACTTCACCTCCAGTGCTTCAGAGTCTCAGATGCTTCTGGCAGGCCCATTTCTGATGGATCTCAGGAACACTACTGTGGGTGAGATCTCACAACATCTGATACAAGTATTCTCACTTTATGTAGGCTCTCCTGATTGGCCTAAAAAGTTTCCAAGGATCCTTAAAGTGAAGGGATACCTGCAAAGTAGGGGATTATGGCAATGATACTCAAATGGCAGAGTTTGTCAGTTAGTAGCCAGCTACTACATAAAGTATGGTGTTGGTTCATGTATAAGTTTCTATCACAGATGGGGAAAAAAAAAAAAATTAAAATCTGTTATGGCCTATAAATCACTAACCTTCTTTTTGACTCCAGCAGCTGTAGATGTGAAGGCAACCACAGTCCACAGTGACATTAAGGATTACAACTGCTCAGCCAGACAGGAATAACATTTTGTGAATAAGGTTCCCAGAATTTGTTGTATTGTCTTCTCTACACTTATTTTAAGTACCCTCCCTTTTTCCTACTTCCTGACAGCAACGACTTACGGCAGCTAAATAAAGGATGTTTTGCATAATGGAAAGGCAAAAGAGGTAACTCTGCATTTTCTTTGCCTGTTGAAATATTTTGTCAAGTCCCATTTCAAGGAGCCTTTTAAAATCATCTTAGCGTTATGACTTTGAAGCAATACTTTCCTGTTGCATAAGCTGAAAAGCTTCTAATAATTGCAAAAGAAGGTTTAAGAACCTCACCATTCAGGTCATGACCACTCTCAGATACATCTTCAGATGAATATGAGTTGGAAACTTGCATTTTTTCATGAGAGTTATATGTCACCAGCTGTTAGCGATTTGGAAGGATTTAGGATCCAGTTAAGGCAAATAGCTCTTATACTGCTTTAAAGAATTTCTCAATGACTGTTTGCAACTTAACAGATTTCTTACATCACTCCTGGACAGGAAATGAAAGGCTGGAGATGATAATATTTTTAATATTTTTTAAGAAAACTGTTGTATAAACATTCTCAAGTACTCAAGAAGTTTGTAAATAAATTTTTATGGAGAATATGTTTTTTAGCAGGCAGAAATACTGAATCATGTTTTCAGTGCAAATGACTTTTCATGTTTCTTCCTGTTAAGTTTGACTAGAGAAGCCTCACTTCTACAACAAATCCAGTTCAGGTAAGTGGCTGTGATTGTGGTGGTGTCAAATTCTGCGACATGTTCTAGTATGTGGCACTGCAGGATGATACCTTAAAAAACTCTCCATCATACCTATCCTGAATTGCAGTTTCTTATTAGAAATAAAATTTAAAAGTAAGTGGAACAAACCATATTAAGATTCCAGGGGAGTGAAAAGACATCTGCTTTCTATGCTATTTTCTCTAACTATCTGACAAAAATAAAGCGACCCCATTCCTACAGTAAATTTTATATAGATTGCTTTTCTCTCTGCTTAGTCATTTTGCCTGTAAGTTTTTGAAAAGCTGAACAGGATATAAAAAGAAATGACTCCAGATCACTTACCACACACTATAGTGTTAATATAAACTATCTTGTTAGATTTCCATCTGGTGAAGGTGGGTAAAGTAAGCATTTGTAAAGGATTACATTTGGTTATTCCAAAAGCAACATAGGAAACCTCTACATGTGCTCTTTTTATAAAAAATGAGTAAAATTAAAGTCAGAGTTTTTTCTGGTCAGCAAGGAAACTGAACAAATAAGTCGATGATATCAAGGTGGAGTTGTTCATCTCTGAATTACAGGAAAACCAGAAAAATTTCCTAAACTGTTTATTTTAACAGATAAAGATGAAGCACTACAAATATAAATATTTTACTATAAAAGGGACAATATGTACAAAAATGTGTTTCTAGAATTTATTTAAACCTAAAACGGGGAAGAAAGTCTTTCTTCTGAAAATGTTCAAGAAGTTTATATGATTTTACTTAACGGGGGAAAAAATTGATATACCATGAAGAAGGTAGTAGAAACAAATATAAGCTATCTAAATTAAAAGTGAAAAAAGCGTGATGTAAAATCACGGTATGAAATTAATCATCAAAAGTTTACAAAAGCTCGAAATTGTATTCTGACATTTTCTAGTTTAATGAGTCTGCTCAAGAGTCAAGAAACAAGGACATACTGGTGCCCACGAGGAAGGGAAGCCACAAGTGACTTCTTGGACTGCCATCTAGCGGTGGCCAGGTGAGAAGAGCCCAGCTCGCCATGTTTTATTCTTGTTTAAAAGGAAAATGACTGAAACATTCATAATTCTGAGAACTAGTTAAGCACTGTTTTTCTAATTAGTAAAACATTAAACATCACAGACTTCAATATGATAATTTGCACTGCAAAAGTATTTTCTAGTGCTCAAAACCCTCAACAGTTACTAGAACATCATAATTACATTGTGCTAGAAGTATTTATGGCAGTTGCACCTTCCATGGTAATGGTGCATTGAGGTTTGCAGACCATGTGAAGACATCCAGATTTGTTCCACTGATAAGCTCTTTAGAGGCTTACTCTTTATTGCACACTCACTGGTTCAGATCACCACTTCTGAAGTGCTCATTTGTGCATGTGTCTCAAACATTTAAAATACTTAGCAATGATTTAACTCAAATCAAATCATGTGGTTTCAAACATACTCTAACCTAGAAGAGCTGCATTAACCACTTCATACATTATGCTCCCCACACTATCAGCTTACTCGCACAGAAGAAACAGCATTAGTCTCTCTTGTACACCTTTTAAAGCAATCAGCATTTTCAATGGTTTCTTTCCTAGTTGTGATACATCTTATTTTTACTTCCAAAACAATGCCCTCAGAAATTCTTAGCATAAAAATTTAATATTGAGATTAAATGAAGAATGCTTTAAGAAATACATGTACTCCACTTCTGCTCATACTAAGATAAGTGATGGCAACAAAAGCAGAAGATAGTGAAGAAATAATAAAATACAGATACTTTACTGTAACTGGTTAGGTGTGGCTTGGGAAATGGTAGACGATACCAAAATGACCTTTTAACAAAGTTAATATTTACCCATTTAAGTACCTGGCAACATGAGAGATTCACCTCTTTGGGATGCAGAAGTTTCCCCTTATTTTGGGAGAGAACACAGGCTATCAAGGTTTAGTTGTCTTTTGAATATTCACTTCCTGCAACTTGTCTCAGGCCCCAAGTAGCGTGACACATGCTTGAAAGATGTTCTATAGTATTTGAGAAGCTGGAAGTTGCAAGAATCTTTTTAAAATATTAATTTTAAAGTGTTTCAAAAATACCTTTCATAATTAAAATTTTTCTGATTTTTAATATCCAAAATACACAATTGCCAATAAGCAGATTTTAATTAGTAACCAGATAATTCAAGGATACCATGCCTAACCCTTGCTTACACTGATGAAGCTGTTTAAGCTGCTTGAAACTTCTATAAATCCATAATTACTTCACTGAAGCGACAGCAGGTTTGGCCCCCTATATGCAATGAGGGGACCATAAATTTTAAATAATTCACTAAAACAAATTTCAAAGAGAAAATAATTTAAGAGATGTGAAGTTTTTAAAGTTTTTATAGAAGAACGCTAAAAAATACACAGAACTGTAACTATGCAGCTTCCACTTAATAATAATCTTAAGATTTGTTTTTTCTTCATTTGAGAAACAGAGCTTTGGTCCTCTAGCACTAGACCACTGTTCCTATTGTTTCACTGTATATTTTTTGCATGCCTTAATACTGATTAATATGGTCTTTGTGCTGCTCATGCTTTCAGATTACATGCTGTTAAGTAATACAAGATCAGGAGGTACACCACCACAGAACTGAATAGAGTGCAGCTCAGTGCAGATTGCCTGCAGTGTTCAAAGCCAGATGTTTGCCTCAATACATTAAATGTGCTTCAGCACTACAAAGCCTGTTACTAGGTTCACAATGACAGGTATCTTCACTAAGCCAGAGAAAATGGGGCTGCTATTCAGAAGATAGTAGGCAAGAGTGAAGTGGCATGGGTTGGAAGATTAAAATGAAAAAAGGTGGTGTTGCAGGGCTGTCAAAAAACTAATTTCCCTACCATTAGTACAACAAGTATCCACAACTTCATTGCTACTAAACGTATTAGCAAAGTCACTTTCTGTTCCTACAACAGATAAAAAGACTGGTTTATATCAAGAGCTGAATTGGAATCTTTCTAAAACCTAAAAATCTACTTCAAGCATTTTGTGACGAATGTTTTTAGAACTAGATGAATACGAGCACATTTTTTTACGTAGAAACCATTTTCTCCATTGTTTCTTACCTGAAATATGGTCACTGCAAGGAGTTTGCTTCTGCCATACATTCGCACATTTTGCACTCTTGGAATCGTAGATGTTTGATAAAGTCTTTACCTTTATTATCACACTCCCCTTACATTTATTATTTATTATGAATAAAGGAAACCGTTATCATGTCAGACTTGGGAAATATTCTGTAGGTAGCAATTATCCTTTAGAGATCAATTAGGATATCAGCTTAAGCCTGCAAGTCAATTCCTAGGGGAGACAGTGTACAAACAGATATGGCTAATGAGACCAGGAAATAATGGACCTAAGCAGAAAAAAAAAGTAGTTCCCTCCCAGCCAGTACCGTGGTCCCCTGTGCCAACAGCCATGGTGGTTTTAATCCAGGGACCGGAATAGGTACTGTGATGAAGTTGGACCAGTGGCATCAGAGAACAGGCACGATGTCTACGAAGCTGCCTCTCCAACAGGCCTTTCATAAGCGATTCTGTAAGGCCACATAAGTCTGACAGAAAACTGGTGCTTACCAACAACATTAGAGTTGCTGTGAGAATTGGAACAGTGCATGCCAGAATCATTCAATGACCTAGCCTGGGAAAGGGCACAGCCTATTCAAGGTGAGTTAACTTGAAAGCTTTATTAGACATCAAAATAGTATTTCTAAACAAGCTGGATGAGTACTAAGCTAATGTGTAGACCAGTTTAAATTGCCAGAGAAAATGTAAAATAAAACTTTGTAACAGTTTGCCTGCAAGACTTCTGGAGTCAATTTTTTATATACACTGGAGCTCTCCAAACTCTGTTCCATTTAGTTCTTTGCAGAATAAAAGCAGGTTCATTCAAGAGGCTCTACTGATAGTACACATTTCATATCTAGGATTTAAGGAGGTTATGAACACTAGCAGAGCCCTGAGAATGAATTAAGCTTTTTTATTTCATCTGAGGCCTTTAATCGCTACTTTTAATATAACCTGTTAAGGCTTAGTTTAACTTTGTACTTTCAAACATTAATAAACTAACCCTCTCTCTGCATTTTTCAGTAGCAAAACTCATTTCAGAGTGACACAATACTATCACTCTCAGTAATGTCAAGTGCACAACCAAGCATGCCCATCTCTTCTCAACTGTCCACAGATGATGCTCATTACTGCAAAACTACCATGAAGCAGAAATGTATGCAGTTATAATGAATTGCATGAAAGTGATACCTTGAATTTCAACATCTGTACTGAGAATACCCAGTTTGGGTTGTTGCTTTGGGTTTGGTTTGTGGGGGGTTTTTTGTCAAAAGAAGCAGGTACTAGCTTGTGCAGTAATAAGGACGAGCATTTAATATTGCTGTTTATTTCTTTTTAAAAATTAAACAATTTTCAACATATTATTCCAGCAACATGCTACTAAGCACTCTATACATTCCTTTCTTCAGAATAATGCTAACTAGATCTTGCCAGGGATAAACCATGTAAGAATTACTGACTTTAATAGTACCAATCAGAATGAAATCAGTTGAGGAGAACTCCTCCCCTGAATCTGACATGATATTTGTGTGAAATTGGACGACTCATATTGAATACTGTGTGGTGTTAAATACCTTTTGAAATACAAATATTTAGTTTCTCTATTAGAAACAGTTGTGTGTGTATTTATTTCTTTATCTTATTCAGAATAATAAGATAAAAATTTCCATGGGTCTTAAAGGGAGTTTCAACTAGGCAGGCTTTAAAATAGAGCCTGAACCAGTTCTTCCACAGAGCTCTTGATTAAAATCTACATACTTTCAATAACTATTTTCAGTGGTGTAAATTATGTGTCCTCCAAAGTTTTAATGAAACACATTTTAATTAAAACTAGTTTGACATGAATATGCAAAGTCAAACCACAGGATACTAAATACTTAGAGATTTGTCTGCATATCTACAAACAAAACTTCCCTCAAACAACCCATGAGGCAGAAACAATTGTGGTAACAATTAAAAGATTTTTAGTTGTCAGATTCAAGGTCACTATTTAAATTATTCAGTCATTTTTACTTCTAGCAAAAACAGTCTCTTACAGGCATGGATGTTTTTGTATGTTGCTTCCTAAATTGTTTACAAGCACAGTCTTATATTCTCTATTTTACAGTGTTGTGCTTTTTTATTTATTCATCTGTACCAGTTTTTAGATGAAAATTATTGTTCAATTTGTACAAATCACCCATAATTTAAACTGCATAATTACATTTTATGTAATCTAACAATTTCATTAGGTAATTAAATTATTCTCTACAGCTTTTTTATCAAAAAAAGCAATATACAATTAATGAATCCCTGTAGGATTTTTCCTCCCCTCACACGCATTGACATTGTATATTTTAATACATTGGACCAAATCCTTGGGCATGTCTGATGAGTTGTGCATAAATCAGACATGCATGCAAAATGGCTCAAAGCTCACCTTTCACAAAGGGCTGGATCCTATTTCAGGGCTCTATCCCCATCACCAAGAGAGAAAAAAAGAAAGTGTGAATGTCTAAATTACATCAGCTGTACAGATGCATTGGACTTTTCATGCAGAAGGAAAGTCCAGTAGTATGCCCTCTTACTTAAATTCTCCAGCATTTACTGTGGTATTTTAGGAAAATGGAAAGGGTATATGGAACTCTATAGCACCAGAGGACTGTTCTTAAAATCCTCTCTGGGCAAATTACACTGAATTTAGGGCCAGTTTAGGGCTGGTATTTTAATTTTCAGTAGCTATACTATTCTAGAGGATCTAGCCCATATTATCATAGTGCAAATGTAACCTCCTGTATAGATACCTTCTTGTAATAATAAAACAATACAATCTTAACAAATAGAGGTACAGTTTGTTAATGAGGCATGGTACATTTTACTCAGTTATGCACCTAGGCACCTTCTTTCATTGCTGAGCCATGCACTTTTCAGAAAACATTTTAAAAATAATATCCCCTTTAATAATATTAAAAGTAGATGTATAAGCTGATTTTTTTCCAAAGTCATTTCAGTTTAAAATGGGATGAAAAAAGTTACAATGTTTAATTATAATTTTGGAATAGTAACTAGTTCACAAACATTTTGTTTTTAATGAAAAAACTTTGTGACAAAAAAAAAAAACAAAAACCCATGTCTTCCAGAGATTTACAAACAGTATTTTGGATGCCACCATCACCTGAAGTTCGGTTGATGATGCCTTGCAACAACAGAACACTGTCCTACTGATGATCAACATTCATCTTCTTTATACGATGAAGCAGGGCATCTTTTTCCATTTGGACCTCAGCAAGAGCCATTTTGGCTTTGGCTAGTTCCTGTTTGAGACATTCATTTTCTTCAGTAAGCTGAAATGATCAAGTTAGAAAAGAGCAATATTAATATTCCTGCATACTGTCACCTTTTTCCATTACAGTAATTTCCAAAATACCATATACTTTCATTCATTGCTGAGCACAGGTTTGCTGGGGCTGAGTCAGTTGTGACTGATTCCCAGGCAATGAGTGTGGAACATGGAGGGAGTTGATACAGTTAGCTCGGAAGGTAAGATACCAAATGCTATAGCTGTGCCATTTCCATTCTGAAGTGGAGTGGAAATGACACCAGGTTCTGAGCTCTAGGAATAGATTCTTACCCAGTGGAAAAAACAGACAAATTAATGTGCAAGTTCTGTCAATTCAAAATCCAGGTATGACTGATAGATTAGTAAGGGTCTGACTTAACAGTCTAGTCCTTTGTCTTTGGCAGGTTGTACAGGGATGAGGGAGATGGCGAGAATAAGAAACTTACTCCCTTAAAATTTCCTCCGATATAAAGGAGAAAAAATATTATGCAGTGTATTATTACCCTATTTAGAAAGTGGTATTAAATTTATTTTGCATGTGTAAGTACTGAACCATACTGTAATATCCATAATTCATATTTTCCATCTCAAACAGACTTCTAAACAGAAGTAACCCCCAAGCCCACTCCCAGATAATGTGAAAATTATGATGACTAATTATTGTAACATAATTTTTTGGGGGGTGGGGAGGGGGAAAGTCAAAAGGAATTCTTAATACCTCATTTTTAAGGAAGTCAGCCAAATCCCTGCTTGATTTAAAAGGTCTGGGAATTTCAAAAGTAGTCTGTGTAGCTTGGTCCTGTCTTTTACGTCCAACAGGTCCAGTTGCATGCTGCAATGCACTACTTGAATTCTTCATCTCTGACACATCATTTACTCTTTGATTGTCTATAACACAAAAAGATACCTAAGAGTAATGCTTAGGGGTTTTTGTTGTCTTTGTTTTTTAAGTTTGATTCTCATTATCACAAAATTAAAACCCCTAAACAAATATATTTGTAATATTAAATACATTTATATTTACATCCCAAAATCAGATTTAAGAATAAAAAAAAATAATTAAAAATCATAAACCCTTTTGGAGGAATACAGAAAGGAAAGGAGGCATGAGAAGAAGCAGTATGTAGAAAACTGGCTTGAAGAAAATTAACACATTTTTATATTGCCCAATATCATCAGCACAGAATATGCATTCTGAATAACTGGAAGTTTGAGAACTATTACTATTGCTATTAATATACTGTCTCAAGGTCCAAATCAGATCTGAAGACTGCGTTTACATTTGAAGACACAGTGAGATAAACCTGCAGGATCAAGTTTTAAAATTAAAATATAACTTAAATGACTTGACATAAAGAATTTATAGTGTCTAATATTTATCTAGTATTTATAACTAAAGTGCACTGTAACATCTATTAAAATGTACTGCTCTACACTAAGGGAAAAATGAGGGTCATGGTTCTTAGTATAAAAAAATACTCTGGGTTGTTGTGTTGGTTTTTTTTTTTCTTTTTTAAACATTTCCTTCTAAACAAGAATTTTCTGTTCATTACCCCCTCCTCCCACCACACACATATATGAGGACTCAAAAACGTAGCACTGCAGATATATAATCACTGCAGTACAGACAGCACTTGACCTATGCCTTTGAAGTCACTGTACCCGAGGTGTCCATGATAAGAATAGGGATCAAAAGCACTTCAGCAAAAAGGAGAAAAAATTTGACCTGAAAGAAACCTTAAAACTATGCATTTTCTCACTGAATTACTATTTCTTCCAATGTTTAGTATAAAAAGATGACCAAAATGCATTGAACATCTTTAAATGCTTAAACAACGTATTAGATAATGTGGAGGAATTAAAATACAAGCAAATCATGCCACAGCACACCTCTGAGAAGTCTGGTCCATCTTTGCTATACCTTCCCATTAGGTAGGTGAAGGGGACATTAAGATCACCCCACAGCCTCCTCTTTAAGTCATATAATATATAGCATATTGTTGGACTAATATATCCAGGACTTGGATGAAAGGGTGGGTGCATTCTCTGAAATTTTGTGAATTATATCAAATTGAAGGGTGACTGACACACTGAGAGGAGAAGCTGTCTTTCAGAGGAACACGAATAGCCTGGAGAAATGTGCTGACTGGAGCCTCATGAAGTTCAGCAGAAGCCAGTGTGAAGTCTTGTAACCAGGAGTAAATAACGTCTTGCTCCACTGTGGGTTGGGGACTAACTGGACAAAAAGCAGGAAAGGACCTGTAGGCCTTGGTCAACAAGAAGATTTATCACGAGTCAGCAGTGAGCTCTCATAACAAAGATCAGCCACATGCAGGCTGTACTAGCAAGGCTGTAGCTAGCAAGATGAGGGAAGTTATTGTTCCCCAAAACTCTGCATCAGTGAGACCATATCTGGAATACTGAATCCAGTTTAGGATTCCCTAGTATGAGAAAGATACTGACAGCAGAGGACCACCAAGATAATCATGGCCAGGAGCACATGATGTTCTGTTTAGGATTGAATGCATCCTCAGTAAATTTGCAGATGATACAAATTTGGACAGAAGTGTTGATCTGCTTGAGGGTAGGGAGGCTCTGCAGAGGGATCTGGACAGACTGGATCCATGTGCTGAGGCCAATTGTATGAGGCTCAACAAGGCCAAGTGTCGGGTCCTGCACATGGGTCACAACAACCCCATGCAGCGCTACAGGCTTGGGGAAGAGTGGCTGGAAAGCTGCCTGGCGGAAAAGGACTTGGGGGTTCTGGTGGACAGCCGACTGAACACGAGCCAGCAATGTGCCCAGGTGGCCAAGAAGGCCAACGGCATCCTAGATTGTCTCAGAAATGGTGTGACCAGCAGGAGTAGGGAGGTGATCATCCACCTCTACTTGGCACTGGTGAGGCCGCACCTCGAATGCTGTGTTCAGTTTTGGGCCCCTCACTTTAAGGACACTGAGGTGCTGGAGCGTGTTCAAAGAAGGGCAACAAAGCTGGTGAAGGGTCTGGGGCACAAGTCTGATGAGGAGCGGCTGAGGGAACTGGGGTTGTTTAGTCTGGAGAAAAAGAGGCTCAGGGGAGACCTTGTTTCTTTCTACAACTATCTGAAATGAGGCTGTAGCAAGGCAGGGGTCAGTCTCTTCTCCAAGGTAACTAGCGACAGGACAAGGGGTAACGGCCTCAAGTTGTGCTGAGGGAGGTTCAGATTGAACATTAGGAAAAATTTCTTCACTGAAGGGTTTATCAAACACTGGCACAGGCTGCCCAACAAGGCAGTTGAGTCACCATGCCTGGAGGTATTTAAAAGATGTGTAGATGTGGTGCTTAGGGACATGGTTTAGTGGTGGGCTTGTCAATGTTAGGTTAATGGTTGGACTTGATCTTAAAGGTCTTTTCCAACCTAAATGATTCTACAATTCTGTGTTCAAATAAGAGGCCCGAGAGATGTGCTTGTCAAATCTGAAGGTGAGAAGGCTATATGGGGTCATCTTAATGCTGCCTTTGCCTAACTAGTGGAAGGGTATAGAGAAGATGGACTGGACTTCCCTGAGGTGCTTGGCAGGTGCTTGCCATCTGTCTTGAGGTGGCAGGACAGGAGGCAATAGACACAAGCTGCAACAAAGGAAATTCCAATTAGACTTTACCGAAAAAGTTGATTATAAGGGTGGTGAAACACTGGAACAAATTATTTAGGGCAGGTTGTGGTATTGCCTTTTTGATGGTAAAAACTTGACTGGACAGGGCATTAAGCAACTTGATCTAATCTGCCTCCTGCTTTGAGCAAGGAGTAGGACCAGATGACCCTTGGAGGCTTCTTTCAACCTAGATTATGATTCTTTGACATATATGCAAAGGCAACAGTAAAGTTCCAGCTCTAAATGTATTACCTTGTTACAAGCATTTAGTATTTGCCCATACATGTAGAAAAAAAATTTAAATGTATAAGTTTCATGAAAAGTATGAAGTTAAATCACTGTTCAAAATATAAGTCTCGGTGCAATCCCAGCCATGAGCTCCCAAGATACCACTGTAACATACAAAATTGAAAACTGCTACTTGTACTTCTCAAACAGAGAATTTTGTTTTACAGTATTCACTATTACTACCTGTAACATGAAACCACCAACACAACCGGTAACCTGCTTGGTAATCTGTAAAGAGTTGCAATTTTTTTGTTTGGTTTTGTAGTTAATTGAAGTAACCTTAGACGTGTCATGACAAAGCAATATGCACTGAAGAAGCATATCCTGATGATATTACATGCTTATTTTTATTTCTCTCAGACTGATTCAGCTATGTGTTGTTATTACAGTCAATACGCTATTCAAAAAGGTAATTTTCCTCTATGTGGCTACACTTGTAATTAAGGTATATGGCAACACTTACACAAGTTATCATTGGTTATGCTTTCATTATTAGCCACATGTCTGCACAAAGGAAAAATAATAACTTAGTATTAATAATAATAATTAGATTATAATATTGAGATATGAAGGTGCAGAAACATACAAACCTCTGATGAGAAAAGACCCATCATCATTTCTTTCTATCCAGAGTATGTCAATATGTAGTTTTATGGGTACCAGCTCAGATGCCTTGAGATTTTCACGTGGACTATCATCCTAAAACATACAAGTATTCAAAAATTATTTTACCAGGAAAACAAAATAGCTAATTAAGATGTTCAATTAAACAGAAGTGGATTTAATGAAAATTGAAAGGGAACATTTCAGAGTAGAATTTTCTAATGGGATCTCCACTAAACATCTGCTCCATTTTTTTCCGCTGGGATCATATTAAAGGCCAAAATTTATCTCTGGAGTAAGTCTGATGAACTCAATATATTCAGTCTGACTAAAATACTTCAAAGTATTTTTACAGACATCTCAATAAGATTATATCCCAACTCTTTAGCTCAGGAGCTCTCAGAGTCAGAGATAAGAAGCCCACACTATATAGTAGCTGATTTTTCCTTGAAGTATTTAAAGATTGAATAGGTACAGCTATAATTCTTGAGCAGATTTTATCTTTCTAGAGTTCAGTTTAGGATGACATCAGCTGCAGTTCAGTTACATTACTGTACTCAACAGAAGAAAAACTTCATACATTACTTCTTTTGGGGTCTCCCTAGGAAGTCTTTATAGTTCATTATCCCTGTCAAGCAGAACAATGTAGCCAGTATAATCAGAAACTATACATATCAGTATTAAGCATGTAGCAAGAAAGCTGTTGAGATACAACTGGCAAAGTTTCTTGAAACAGCACTGAGATTGCAGCAGAAAATGCAAAAAATAAAATAACCTTTCTTAAATTCTCCCTCCCCATGAAACACACTGTATCAATTCTCATGCAGAAGAAACAGAATACACTGCATTGAATAGGCAATGCAGCACAAGTTTGAACCATATCCCCTTGCTGTTTATTATCCAAAAACTCTATAGAAATGAATCATCTGTATGTCAAACCTGCAGTTTGTCAACCATCATGAGTAACTTCACTGTGCCTTGTGTACATTGCTGAGTGAGCACTTCAATGCTTTCACAGAATCTGGAGTATTGTGTCCAGTTCTGGGCCCCCCAGTTCAAGAAGGACAGGGAACTACTTGAGAGAGTCCAGCACAGAGCCACAAAGATGATTAAGGGAGTGGAACATCTCCCTTATGAGGAAAGACTGAGGGAGCTGGGTCTCTTTAGCTTGGAGGAGACTGAGGGGTGACCTCATTAATGTTTATAAATATGTAAAGGGTGAGTGTCATGAGGAGGGAGCCAGGCTCTTCTCAGTGACATCCAATGATAGGACAAGGGGCAATGGGTGCAAGCTGGAACATAGGAGGTTCCACATAAATGTGAGGAAGAACTTCTTCCCAGTGAGGGTAACAGAACACTGGAACAGGCTGCCCAGAGAGGTTGTGGAGTCTCCTTCTCTGGAGACATTCAAAACCCGCCTGGACATGTTCCTGTGTGACCTGACCTAGGTGTTCCTGCTCTGGCAGGGGGATTGGACTAGATGATCTTTTGAGGTCCCTTCCAATCCCTAACATTCTGTGATTCTGTGATTCTGTAATCACAGAATGGTTGGTGTTGAAAGGGACCTCTGGAGATCATCTAGTCCAACCCCCTTGCCAGAGCAGGTTCACCTAAAGCAGGTTGCACAGGATGGCATCCAGGAGGGTTTTGAACATCTCCAGAGGAGCCTCCACCACCTCTCTGGGCATCCTGTTCCAGTGCCCTGCCACCCTCAAAGTAAAGAAGTTCCTCCTCATGTTCAGGGGGATCCTCCTGTGTTCCAGTTTGTGCCCATTGCCCCTTGTCCTGTCACTGAGCACCACTGAAAAGAGTCTGGGCCAATCTTCTTGACACCCACTCTTTAGATGTTTATAAGCACTGAGAAGATTCCCCTCTAAGTCTTCTCTTCTCAGGGCTAAACAGACCCAGGTCTCTCAGCCTTTCCTCATGAGAGATATGCTCCAGTCCCCTCATCATCTTCGTAGCCCTCCGCTGGACTCCCTCCAGAAGTTCCTTGTCTCTCTTGAACTGAGGAGCCCAGAACTGGACACAGTACTCCAGATGCGACCTCACTAGGGCAGAGTAGAGGGGGAGGATTACTTTTCTTGACCTACTGGCCACAATTTTCTTAATGCACCCCAGGATACCTTTGGCCTTCTTGGCCACAAAGGCACACTGCTGGCTCATGGTTAACTTATTGTCCACCAAGACTCAACAGGTCCTTCTCTGCACAGCTGCTTTCCAGCAGGTCAGCCCCTAACCTGGACTGGTGCATGGGGTTATTCCTCCCTAGGTGCAGAACCCTGCACTTGACTTATTTGAACTTCATTAGGTTCCTCTCCACCCAACCCTCCAGCCTGTCCAAGTCTCGCTGAATGGCAGCACAGCCCTCCGGTGTATCAGCCGCTCCTCCCAGTTTTGTATCATCATCAAACTAGCTGAGGGTACATTCTGCATATGTTTTGCTGCCAAGCACTCTTATTGCCAGTTTATTAATATATATTCCCCACCTCAAGCTGCTTTCTCAAGAACATTTTGCTTAAGTCTGCCTTCTTGCCAATAAACGAGCACAATCCTGTTTTAATGACTATATGTTAAGACCTTCATTTTTGCATTTGTGCATTCAGGTTAGCGATACATTGAAATCTGAGCAACAGATCCACACCTCTTACAGAAAGTGCTTGTGCTGGAGTAGAAACAGCCCTAAAGGAGTGCCTGAGGATCCTCAGGGGATGGAAAAGCTGCATCACAGAGGGATGGAATACTGATGCACTTTGAATAGAAAATGGTAGAGAAAACAATTACCCTTCCAGTCAAGAATGATTTTAGCAGAATCAAGGCCTTAATCCCAGATGCAGAACTGGAGCTGCTATTCTAGTCCTCACTTTGTTCAAAGTTAATATGGGTAACACTTATAGCATTGCTTTGGACATTAATAAGGTTATCTTTAAAATTTGTTTGGTTTTTGTGTTGTTCCCCCCCTGCCCCCCCAAAAAAAGTCCTTATCTTTATATTCAACAGTTGTGCAGCACAGAACTCACTAACTACTTTAAATGCCTGAAAGAAGATCCCCTAGAGACTTAAGCAAGAGTGTCCTCTTAATGTTACTATTTTAAGCTATGGTGGTGAGAAAAGCTTGCATTATTTAGTATCTGTTTCTAGGTAGGGCAGAACATGAAATCTGGGTTCTAAGAAACAGTATACAAGTGGTTTGAACTGGAATTCCCATAACCTTTTTCCTTCTTTTGTACTGAACTTTCATTGCACGAACTGCCCTCTAAGTAGGAGAGAGAATTAAGCTTTAAAATCTGTGGTTTGTAATTAGAAACCCATTACTACACTAAGCAAAAAAGCCCAATCAGGAAAATCCACATTGTGCCTTTAGGAACTTGGTATACCTTACCTATAAAATTCCCCGACACTGTCACTCTACAAGAGAGACTGGGAGAGGAGGAAAAAAGTATAAAATATTAATTCATATAGTTTGATCATGCAGAAAACTCCCCTCTAGGCATACCACAGAGCTAACCAAATCTATGGATTTTTAAATTGTTTTAGTGTTATCTAAAGACCTTCCAGAGTATGATACCAGTTTCTTTGAAGTTAACTGTATCTAGATTAGTAGTTTATCATCAAAGAAACAAGAACACAATCTCTTTAGAACAGCCAAATAGCTCACTGTTAACATACTTTTAAATTAATCCTTGCATTAGAAACTTTTATCTTCATTGGCATCACTTCTGCGACAGTTTCATCTTCCAGAAAATGCTGAATATTCGTGAGGGAAGATGTTAGAAATTCAGCACTGAAGTTCTCTACATGACACTGAAGAAAACCATTTTTTACAGCCAGCAGAGAATGTATGGCAGCACTAGGCCCACTTTCCCATCTCAAACTAATCTCAGGTGATGAATTAGCTGGACCAGCCACAGATTTACAGTCAGAACCTGTTGCAAAAGGAAAACAAATTTGCATTAAACTTTTGCAATATACAAAAAAGCAATTATGATGCAATCACTTCACTTGTCCAATTGATTTTCCAAAAGTACTTTAGAAGTATTATCCACGAAATACAGCATTGTAAATACAGAACTTCAGAGCAAATTTCTAAGTGTATCACTTCAAAGTAATAAAGAGAAATAAACAGTAAATACAAGGCTTGTACCTCACTGTGACAGCAGAAAAGGACAATAAAGCATTATCACTATGCACAAAAAAGCTGTTTCCTCAATGTCTTGATGATGGAAAAAACAATTATTTTGCATACTTTTCTACTAACTCCTTCAGTTTTAATTCAGAAAGACATTATAGTCAGTTCACTCTCTCAGGAGAGCAGGTGTTCTCTCGGAAAGGCAGAATTTCCTGACTTGGGAACTTACTTGCTAACACACAAGAACATAAACATCAATGCAGTAAGATGGGGAACATGACCACATGGTGCCTTTATTATTTGGGTGGCAGTAGATTTGAACCTTAAAAAAATCCTAGCAGCTTCTTGTTAGTTTCAGTGCCTTTAACCAGTAAGGATACAACTAAACAGTTCTAAAGTAAAATAAAACAAAGGCTTTAAGGCAACTAGATACTGGAGAAGAAGGGGGAATATAAAGGAGAGGGCTGGGGTGGCCAGTATCTGTCTATTGTACAAAAAAAGAATGTTGACAACCAGAAAACTGATTACCTCAGGAGATTCTCAAGTCATTTGGTCACTATGATGGCTGACCTACTGACATTATCTGTATGGCAAAAGCATACTCACAGTAGTTATATTAAGAAGCAAACATTGAAACTTGAAAGATAGCTGAAATCAAAGTAACTCAAGTAAAAAAGATCAACTGAATTATGTCAATTTACATTAGTAGAGCATCCAACTGTTAAGCAAATTTGAGAGAATTAAAACAACAACAAAAATGTTTCTTGGTTTAAACTCCAGTTCCCTCAGGAAAGTCCAATGTTTACAAGCTTAGAAATTGGAAAAGAGAAGTGGATAAAGTTAAATTTAAAGATGAAGTAAGACTTCCTTTTTCTCTTTTTGTTTCTTTAATACTATTCCTTCTCCTCTCCCCATATGACTGACATGCAGTTTATTGCAGTCTCCCCTTCTTGATTTCTGCTTGTGCATACATGAGCAATGACCAGAAAGCTGAAGAGAAGGTGTACAGGAAATCTACTAGGAGCCTTCTAATGCCTATGATGAGGTTGTACAGACAGAGCCAGGCTCTTCACAGTGGTACTTGTCAGAAGGTTGAGAGACAACAGCTCAAATTGCAACAAGAGAGGTTCAAACTGAATGTAAGGAATGAGGAAAATTAAGCAGTGGTGCAGGCTTTCTAGAGAGGTTGTGCAGTCTCTGCCCTTGGAGGTCCTTTCCAAGACCTGATGGGATAAAGTCCTGAGCAACCTGGCCTGACCTCAGAGCTGACCCTGCTTTGAGAACAGGACCAGAGTAGAGACATCTTGACATCACCCCCACTCCTCTACCCTCAATTATCCTGTGATCCTATGAAGTGCAGGTTTCCTCTGTGGTGGCTTCTTTGATGTGTACTACCTGATGTTAAGTAATAATGCAAACTGTAGCGAATGCAGCGTACTTTACCACTCTGTTTGAGAGATAGCCTACTCTGAATAAACTGACATGTACTGTGAAAGAAAAACACAGCACACTGGTGGGTTGCAAGTTACATTGCTTCCCTCCAGTAAAACTTATCCTGGATGCCTTTATATAAAGGAAAACCATACTTCACAGAATTAGTGTTCCTTCTGAAATTATGTATCTGGTTTACAAGGCACTTGGTTAAAATTCCAAGGCATCACTGCTGATCACATTTCATTTGTGAGGCACAAGCTTTTTGATATATCAAGTCTCCATAGATATACTCAAGTATCCTGTTAAAGAAAATACATTTGCAGCATGTGAACATATTTTTAAAAGGTATAATCAGTACATTGTTAATTGCTACTGCAATGCTATAACAACTGTTCACAGCATTAGTATCTAAGATGAAGCATGTATCAAAACTGTAGAAACCAGATGACAACTCACTGCATTGCACTAACACTATGCTGGGTCAGACTCATTCAAAAACTTAGGTTAGCTTTGAGTGAATAAAAGTTACGCAGTTTAGGCAATGTGTCCACACTGAAGTTACAGCAGCCTCCACTGGCATCCCACAGGTCTTTTGCAACAATCCCTTTTATATTCTCCCCAATTCTCCCTAAGATCAATATCTATAGATCCTCAAAGCCTTTTCAAGGTAGGATCATAGCACATAAGCTTTGTGTATGGATAGAAATAGATTATCTGTGGTTGTAAAGTTGCAGAATTACCCCATGCACTTAGCCCAGTCACTGGCCAGAGACAGACCCAGAGTCAAGACCAGCAATGGTTGGTTACCAGTCACAGCAAGTTCTCTGCTGGACCTCAGAGGAATTCTTACTGTTCTTTGAAAGTAGCAGTATGGGAATCTCACCTGTTCAGCTCCTCTTAAGCAATACATGATGCATTATTTTTCAAAACTACAGACCAGATTGCACCGAGATGCCCCTGGAACCTTTAGCAGTGGCTTATTAAGGGCCTAATGAGAATCTACAAGAAGATAAGGGACAGCAGGGCAAAACTGGTTTTGGTCCAGGTTCCTAACAACTGGAGAGGTGGACCACATCCCTAGTGGAGATGCTGATATGGCATGTAGAAAAGTTAAATACCTACTGCATTCCTGGACAATGTGCTTCATCTGAGAGGGAGCCAAACTAAGGAAAACAGATGTATACAATGCCCATGGATACCAACTATAACTAAACATGCTGTCTCCAGGAAAATGGCTCTAGGAGAGTACCAGGAAAGAGGGTTTGAGCAGTCAGGAGGAACGGTATCAGTGTCCATTTTGTATATGTCTATTTTAAAAATTAAAAAAAAAAATGCGGGGTAACAGGAGGAATAAGAAGCATAATTAACTTTCATCCCAGACTAACTATTCATCCCAGAAAACATGTAGGCTAGTCAACTGTTCTAGACTAAGTGCAGTCAGATAGATGTATAGCAAGAAGCAGCAACCTTATTCAAGTAATATTGCCCCAGCCTGAATGTAGTACAGGTCTGAAAACTGTAATTTTGAGAACCTCTCCCTTTGCTACTTCTGTGAATAGAGGTTCCCGCAACACAAACATCCATGACTCTATCCTTCAATCCTTCCACTGTTTAAGAAGTGCTAGATCTCACATTTCCGCCACCGAAAAAAAAACCCTAAAAAAACCAAAACTGCAAGTATTGGGTACCTTTAGTGGCTCTAGTCCAGACAGAAGAAAATTGGCTACTAAGAGTCCTTGAGAGGAAGTGCAGATGAAAGAGATGGGAGAAAAATGACCACTCTGTCCAATGAGTCTCTGCAATTGGTTTGGGAACCTTTGTTTCCCTCAAGAATCTATATTCCATAAGCAATAAGCAGTATGTGCCCTAAGTATTTCCAGACCAGAAAAGACTGCCTGCATCATTGCCAGAAGAATACACCAAAGTGTAGAAAAATAGCAGAAGAAAAGACCACACATTCAGTTTCAGTCATGAAGTCAACCTTGGTTATCTTCCAGATATCTGAAAGGGGTACAGTCAAGAGAAGATAGAGTAAAAATTGCACTAAACAATTTGGAAGCTGCTATGAACTACTATTCCCTTCTCCAAGAATGATAAGGTCTCGGTAAAAACAGTGCCCTTCCCAGAGTACCTCTGCCACACTCCATCTCCCCTTCTTTCGTTATTGCTGCCAGACAAGATCTGATAAAGGAATTGCTCTGCAGCCAGCCCTGATAGGAACTGCACTGCTGCCACATTGCCCTCAAACTTATTCCAGCTACTAGGCACACTTCTCCCTTTCTACATGTACTGCATTAATGGTATCGTAGGTTTAAAATTGTTATTTTTACCCAGAACACCTTCGTAAACTGTAATTATGACTTGAATATTCATTGCTTTGCATGTTTCCTCAGTTTACTGGTTACAATTGTTAATTCACCACTTGAGTGAGCTTTATTAAAAGTCTTCGGGAGGTTGCTTTTACTGAGATTTTTTTTTACGCTTTTGCTCACTGGTTCTTTTAGTTGTATTTTGTTACTTTTAACTCATTTAAATTGTTTCTTTTGATGTAATTCTCAAGATTTTCCCCAACTTTGATCCTCTGGAATTACATTTTTTTTTTTTTTCCTAAACTGTTTCCCCCCTTAGTTCTTCCATTAGAATAAATGTGTGATATGGGGAGCATCAGTGGCTACAGAAGACTACTGACTTAGTACAGAAAGCACAGCACTACTGTGGAGAAAAGATAGGTGGAGAGAAGAAAAGACGTACATTATAGAATGGGAGTGACCAGTGATGCATAAAGCATTGTTGGCCCACCCATCCAGATACCCACCAGAAAGAGAAAGGAAGAGATATGAAGTAGAAGTATTTGGGGATTCCAATCACATTATAACCTTTTGTCTATAAAATAATCAGCCAGTGCACAAGTCTCCCATAGCTGAACCAGAGGCAGCATGTTCTAGTTTTAGATCCACGTGAGAGCAGGGAGGTGGCATGCTCTAGCTACTTACTTCCTCTTGCTTTTACAGAGGATACAACAGATAACCAGAAATCAGTTTACCTGCTGTATGAACTGAAGGTCAGCCATGAGCCTCCCCTGCTGAACCTCCCTCTTGCCTTCAGATGCCTGAACGCAACTGCAACATCATGGAACAGCTGCTCAGGCAGCAGCTGCTGGCAATTGCTCAGCTTTCAAGTAAATGAGTTCTTTAGCTAGGGCATCAGAGGCTGTATCACCAAGCACAACTTCCCAGAGAAAATCCATGGGGCTGCAAGGCTGGAAATAAATGGCAGCCAACAGCTGCTCTAGCTGTTTCCTGGGAAAGGAGATGAACCAGAAACAGGAAGCAGGTGCATCATGGATCTGCCCCACAAATGCTACAGCACAACAGAGATGGCATCCAGCAATCCATGTGGAAAGCTGGCAGAGGGAAGCAAAGCAAACTGCGACATGAAGTGGCATGTCGATACATCATGCCAAGAAAAAAACCTCACAGTATGCAAACTAGGTTTTCTGGCAGAGAATGTGTGTGTCCTCATGCCCAAGAACAGCTCCGACAATACACTGGCTGATCTAATTGTGCAAATATCCGGAACGAAACTACAGCCTGCGTTCCTATCAAACTTAAAAAAAAAAAAAAAAAGGAGAGAAAAAAAAGGCTGTCCTTGCAGTTTATCTTTCCTGAGAGAATTAATTTTTAAACTTTTCTTAAACCACAGACTATAAATCTGTTTAAACTATGGGTATTAATTTAATCTTGAGAAATACATTTTAAATAAAAGAAACAGCCCTTCAAACCAAAGTACATTTACATTAGAACAGTAAAGGAGTTCTATCTTCATAAAACAGTAACATAATGTAATGCAATTTACTTGATTTTTAAAAAGCACATGAATGACCGGAATTCAACGCAACGCAACGCAATGTTTTACCCACACTATCAAAAATGGTTCCTTTTTTATTTCCTTCCCTTTCAATGTATGGCAATTAGGAAAGAAATCAGAGTAGATACTCTAAACCAACATAAAAAGGATGCTACTGAACTAACATAAAATCGGTTTTGTGCTTTAAGGCTAATACAGTGTTTTTATTTACTTAGAACAAATGTTTCCAGCTCCAATTTTACAACATTCAGATCTCACTGATAGTTCTTACCAACAGATCTGTTGCAAAGGTAGTGTCGAACACTGATATTTCCCAATTGATTTGGTATCACTTGGTTGACCTGTAGGCATATTTCTGTGTCTTCACCTCTGATGTCAATTTCACCATTAACACCAAATATTTGGAAAACCACAACAGACATCTGTCAACAAAACCAAGATAAAACAATAGGAGATTATAAATTGAATTTACAGTGGTTATTGTTTTTTAAGATATGTCTAAACCTTTTCCCTCACAAAAGGAAAAGAACCTTTGTATCCATAACCCTTTCTCACAGAAAAACACAACATTTTCTCATTTCTTCTTTTCTTTTTGTACTCATTGGCTTGACAATGGGTTGCTTGATTATTTGTCCTATGACAGACACTTTTATTTAAACCCACTAATATAGATTCAGAACTGGCCAGAAAAGTCATGAAAGTGACAGACCTTCCCTGCTCTGACAAAGAAGCATGTGACCTATGGGACACCTGAAATTTTCTAAGGCTGCACTCCAACCAAGCATCTGTGATGCTGAATCAGATCACGTAAAAGAGCCAGGATAGGCTACTAAACTTCGGCTACCTGAATAGTAGTCAGCCCCTTTTCTCCATTTATTCAGCTGCTGTACCTTTCAAAAAAAAGTAGCAGCCAGTTTCAGAAAAGTCAATTTTGGTATCAGAAGATACATGTCCACCATCATTACTACTATTTGGGCTCATTTTTCTAATGACTTCTTACTTATATTTTACAAGTAGAAAAAAATATGCTAACATGCATTTGCATAGAAATCTGAATGAACTCTGTTTTTTCCATATTACCCATATGCGCAGATGATTGAAAATTTATTTAAAAGGAAAGAATCATTTAAGTGAGCTGCTTTTTTTTTTTTTTGGCTTTTTTTTTCCTTTAAATTAAGGTGATCTACAAATATTTTAAAGCAAAGGCAGGATTACATAATAACATTACTAAAAAGAAAAATACGTCAGCAAGCACACAACAGACTTCAGTAAACTCACTGTCATTCTTTGGGCCCATATACTTGTAGGTTTCCAGTTCATGACCTTAACTGATAAAAGAATATAATCTAAGAAGCATTGATTAGAGCAAGGATCAGCAAGGAATAAATAGACAGGCAGATGGAAAAAGCTGGACACTGTATGGTGTCTCATGGAAGGAATCTCTATGCTTATAATGTTCTCTAAATACTGGCCACTGTCCTGACAAAATCCTGGACAAGAGGCATTTCCCATCTGACCCATTAGAGCAGTTGTTACACTCCTATTCACAAATACTACAGAAGGCTACCAGTGCTAAGGAAACATCTCCATATAAGAGATGTCAGAGTTATGGTGTTTTCTTTTATCTATACTTGATGATGCTGAGCAGCTAATTTTAAATATCATATTCAACAGAGCACAAAAGAACATGATGATAATACAAAATATTGCTATGTACTAAAGTAGAAATATTTTCTGACATTTTAAAGTGGCTACTGTAATTTATCAACAGTGGCTATAGAGGAGATAACAAGGACAGAGAATGCGCAGTGTTAACTTAGATTATATTCTTCATTTGTACTTCGTACAAGTGCACTAGATCTATAGACTTACATAATGCACTAACAAAAAACTTCCAAAACTCTTGAAAAATCACCTCTAAAAGCATTTATTTAGCTCTCTTTTAAGGTTTAATTTACTGAAGCATGTATTCTAATGGAATTCAGTATTACCATTTCTTCATTAGTCTCATGGGCATTCTCTGAAGCAGCGCTTATGGCATCTGGAGATGACCCATCACAATTTTCAATCACTGTGCCTCCTTCATGGGCATTTTCTGATGGGCTTTGATAGTTTGTGGCTGTAATACCTTCCGTATATACATCAGAAAAAAACACAAAGTTAGCATAGCATAACCTGAATTACTCCTGCATTAAGAATAAAGTCTGTGTCTGTTACTGTATGCATACATTAACTCATTTTTTAAAACAACTCAAACAGCTTATCAAACAAATATCCAAGATTGAGCTGCCAAATCCATTCCTCTTAGAGTTCAAAGTTCTAGCTGCTATGCAAGTAAGGCAGAATATAGTGACAAAACCAAAACGGCACTCTACAGGTATTGTTTAAAAAATTGTGAAAGGCCTTTTTCAGTCTTCCAAATCAAATATAAAACTGATCATGCAGAAAAATGGTTAAGGATTCCAAGCTATGTACCTAAAACACTGCACAGTGCCTTTAGAGCAAATGTTTGGGGTTTTATGTTTAGAGAAATAAGCTATACGTATTTTCGTTAGAGTGATCATGGCAGTATTTCCTTGACAACTAGAAAGCACATAGACTTAACCTGCAGATAAATACTGTTTAACAAGCTAAAAAGACATATAAAGGTTATTTAAAATGTACAATGTATTTTATGGCATACTCCCACATAAGCACATGCAGGAATACTCCTACAATCCAAATATATAACAGGCTTGCAAGTGAAGAATTCGCATTATTTCTCTAGACTGAAAAGAAATCCCACATTAAAAAAAAATATCGTCATACTTTATTCAAAGTAGAATTTATCAGAAAAGAGGTACCAACAAAGTCTTCTTATTTCCTGACATTAGAAAATTATTTAATTTGTTATGCTGGAGAGCTACTGGACCATTACAGTTGTGTAAGTCCTTAATACTACAGAGACACAATTACCATACGCCTGAATTCCTCCCTCAGATCAGGAGCAAACACTCATGCACTGGACAAATACCTGCTGTTAGACAGTTAATAGCTAGAAACTGATCCATAAGGAGCAAGCTGCTAGGAGACTAACAAATCTATCTGCCTGCTAATTAGCACGGTGAGTATTAGTAAAAATCAATTTCTTTTTCATCTGCTCTTAAAATCAAAGCTTCTTTACCACTTCAAGCATAAAATTGATTCAGGGTACAAACCTCTAAACACTTGGAGCAAAGCAAGAGTTTTAAGCAAAGTAGGGAACAGTTCTGCATAATTCAGGGTTGCAACATAGCACTGCAATGCTTTTGCTCTCCTCAAGAGAGGAAAATTAAGTACTGTTTAATTAAGTAGCACTACTTAAGCAGCACACCTTATTGCTTTCTCTTGAAATGATGTGCTGTGAATATACTTGATATTACTGACTGGAAAAGCTAAGAGAAACAGTGCTGTTAAGTATCTAGGATTTGCTACACTACCATCTTTTTGAGTATTATTTCAGTAATAAACAACATTTTCATGTATGGTTTAAAAATATTTTGTTAAACCTACTTACCTTTCTCCAGAAAGCTTTGGCTGTCACTTCCATCACTCTCTATCAAATGATCCTCTAGCATCATACTATCAATAGAGATGGTATCCAGAGAGACTTGTGATGGACTTCTCTTCATATTCTTGTAAGAAACAGAGAATGCAGGGAGGTTGGACGGGCAGCGTTCCTTAGGCTTTGCACTTTTTAAATATAAAGACATCAGGAAATTATTATTTGAAATTAAAGGAATTACATAGAAGTTACATTTAAAAACTCCTCCAAATGAGCCAAGATACAATAGAAAAATCTCATTATTCAGTAATCCTTTGGCAAGAAAATGAAATAAGCATAGGAATGACATGCATTCCTGTAGATATTTCTGTCAGTATTTTTCTCAATACATATTACATAACATTTAAACTGAAAGTAAAGTTAAATCAATTAACTTACAGTTCATTTTAGCTTTCACTGAATGTTGGATACTGCATATCTTATATCTTTATGTACTTGCAAAATTTTCACCTACTAGATGAGCAGTTCCATTGGCCATTACTAAAAGTATGTGGGCAGCAAGACTGAAAAATATTTTCAAATAGTAGGAAAATTGATTTAGTATTAAATGTTCTATACCTGGATGAAGACTGGGATGCAAACGTTCTAACTGAAGTCACCTTCTCTTTGTTGAATTCAAGCTCTTCAGATTCTAAGGCGGTTTCTGTTTCCAAGTCAGTGACTTGGTTAAAACATCCTTCAGTGGTACTTTCCTGTTCATTTAACTTATTTGAGAATATGTTTTTGTCATCCTCTTTATCAATAAAAAATTCAGTAGAATCTTCTCTCTTATTTAAAATGGATGCTGAATCCCTAGGATGCAAGCTACTTTTCTCACTTACAAGTCCACAGACCTCCTCTGAATCACTTCTACTAAAAAGTCCACTGCTTCCTCCCTCGCCTGTATCTCCCAAACCTTTATCCGATGCATCATCTGAAAACAACGTTCCTTTCTGAAGATCCATACTGCTGTCTGATTTAAACAAAAGAGGATCTATTGAAATTCTTTTATTAACTTCAGCATTCAGAGACTTGCAGTCATTTACATAATCAAAATTAGTAATACCAGTTTGCACTATTTTATTGCCAACGAATTTACCCTCTGAAGTAAGAGCTTCCCCATTTTCCAAAGGGGAGAGTTCTGATGCCATGGGACTTTCTTCTTCCACAACTGGAGACTTACAAGGGTTTCCCTGAGTCACTGGATGGAGCAGTAAGGCCAGTTCTGCACTTTTCAGTAGGATCCCAATGCAGACATCTGTTTGCTTTGCAGGTTTTCCTGTCACTGCTTCTACATCATTCCTTAAGTTTTCCAGGAGCAACACAAGGGATTCATGGAGAAACAGCAAAAAAAGATACTGGTAATGATTGATCTGCATGCTTACATGTTTTTGAACATGGACAAGAACATGTACATCAGCATCAGAGGAAGAGCTTTCAGAAAGCACTCCTGAAGTGTCTGGCATTTGAATGCCATTGATTAAGGGTTCCATTTCACTGCTGTAATATTCCTTTAAAAGTTTTTTACGTTGCAGTCTATTAGCAAGATCACTAGATTCACTTTTTGGAATGTTCAAAGCTGCTTGATCATGTGATAAAAGCTCTTTTTGTGACTTTGCAAATCTTACTGGTTGGCAAATCCAAAGGGAAAGTGGGAATGAGTCCACAAAGCTTACTGGTCGGCCTTTCCCACTTTTTGTTCCTTCATAATCTATCCAAAACTGGGAAAAATGCAAGGCCCAAACATCAGTAGCTGCAGATGTCTTTAATGCATATTTATTCAATTTTGGGATGATATAGCCTTTATAAACATCATGCATCTTAGTATCTTGCTCATGAGCATGTCTCTGGAAGATTGGATGCAGAAGATTAAAATTCTTCTGAGACTTAGGAAAAGTGGTGAAAGTTCTACTGAAAAATTCACAGTCTTTGAAGTTCTGAAACAAAGCTTCCAAATCAGAGTGTCTGCAGTTTGGCGAGTATCTTGTATTTGTAGCAATCATCTCTGAACTTTGAATGGAAAGTGCACGAGGCTGATCTTTATGAATTTCAGGTTTGTTTTCAGATGGGATGATGAACTGCAAGAGAGAAATATATTTTGTCTAGTTATAAATATGTAGATTAACAAGGCAAACAACTAAAGAAACAAAATAATAGCCACGACATCTAAAATAAAGGAATATAATTATAATTCTATGAGAACTCAAGTATACTAACACAGAATAGGGATAAGTCAGGCTCACAGAATATCTTTGTGTTTCCTCTCCTTTTTAAGAAGGATGCTGTGGCATCTAAAACTCAGTGTTTGTACAAAAATGTGAAGGGTCTTGGGCTTTTTTTATCTATCTGAAGGATTTAGATTTAGGTCAGCTATGTTAGACTGAAGTGTCTCATTTCTTCAACTCAGAAACATGATTTGTCAAACAGAGTTTTTCACTATACGTAGTAGCACAGTATTTTATGGTAAGATACAAGGAAACAAACGTGTCAACACAGCTAATATTCTTTGCATTGCAGAATACAGAATAGATGTTTTGTGACCACTATCTGATCATCATAATAATTTTTTTTCATCATAAAAATATACTCCAACTCCTAAAGAAGAAAATAGTTCAGTATACTGGATTGAATGTAACTTGCGTATCTTTAGTGCAACTCTAAAGGAAATATGTATTTTATGCCAAATCCTCTGTCTGATGTTGCTAACATGTATCTTGGCCACATTAGTTTTGCTAGTATCAGTGATGTGATCTTCAGTCACAACATCTCCATGCTGAATCTAGAATAGTCAGAGTAAAACAGTCATCCTAAAGACACTTAAAAGATGGGAGTGCTGAAGCTTCTTCATATAAATAAAAGGACTCAGGACAAAATAACCAAATATGTAACTATATAATAATTAACTATTTGATATGTTAACATCAAGCAAATCAATAATAAAGAATTCATAATTTGCTAGAATAAAAATAATGCAATTAAGACCGAGATGAAATAATTAATATGAATCAAGGTTTGAGGCATTTAACAGTACTTTTACTTTTATCTTCTCTTATTTTAGTGGGCTATTCACATATAGCAATTCAATATTAGATCAGTCTGTATTTGCAGTTGCCTGGTTGTTAGCTCTCAGTAATTGTTTTCATGCAGTATAAACCACGTCCATTTAAAAGAGCCTTAGAAAAATAAGCATCCCCTCCATCTGCTGACTTTTTATAACCCTTGAAACCCCTTTTGTGGGCACCATCAAAAAGTATCATTTTGTTCATCTCTGAATCCTGGAAAACCAAATGCTCAATGCAAATTGAGGGTCGGGAATTGTCTGCTCAGTAATCATCCTCCTCCAAATGGATGCAAAGGGGAAGCAAAAATTTGATGCTCAGCTGCATTAGCAAGCGCCACTCCTCTGGAATAAACATATAGAGAACTTGTGTACCTGAACTACAGCCAAGGGCCAGTGTGAAACAGAGAACTGTGAGAATGGGTTTTGGAGAAGGAAATAAGCCTTCAGATGAACTACTTTCTTTACTCCAGGTGCTTACTAAAAAGCAAAATAGTTTTGATATACAACAACCAGAGAAACAAGGGAGGGCCCTTGCACTAATATAGAGTGCAAATAGGAATTTTTTGCTAGTTATTTTTACTTCAGTGCTCAATTGCTTCTTTTCTTTTGCTATGTCAGTTTCATTAAACACAGTGAAATAATTTCTTAATACTCCTATTCAGGTCTTCAACACAAAATCAAAATACCCCTAGAATGCAGACAAAGCAGTATGGAAGACAGATGTGTGTCTTCAAACCATCATATTCTGCACTGTTTTCCAGAGCAGCATTGCTTATTGCATGACTTGCTTGTTCATTTATTTGTTCATTTATTCCTTAAGCTGTTTGGCTAACAGCTTTTCAGAATAAGAGAAAAAGTATTTTCTTCCAAAGAACCACAAAACCCCTCCTCAATGACAGCATACCTTTACCATTAGTCCATCAACTCTAACATCAACATGTTCATCAGATTTTGAATTGTCATTTAACTTGTACATAGCCATGAATTGAATAAGACTCTGTTTTAAATCCAACACAAACTGATTTAGCCAAAGAATACTTCTCTCATCCAAGGTGAACTGTAAAGCATTCAGCTGGCCATACAAATTTGGACATGGAACTAAAAGAGAAAAAACAAAATAATGAGAACAAGTAAAATGTTTAGGGGTTGGCTTTTTTTGGGTTTTTGTTTCTTTTTTTTAAAAAAAACCCAAACAACCAACAAACAAGTGCAGACTTACATTTTACCAGCATTTTACATCAGAGAAAGAATAGAAACCCACTTCTTTGTCCCAAGGAAAAAAAAATTGTTAGGGGATACCAAAAAGTGATGCTTCTTTCTCTCACTCCAAGCAAGTAACTGAATTTTTGAATGTAAATGCTAATATTAGAATAGAATGAAGTCTGAGGAGAGAGGGAAAATGTCCTCATTACAGAGGAAGGGCAGGACCAAGGAGATTTGATGCCCTCAAGTCCCACCCCAAAAAAATTTGCTGGCATTTCTATATATAAAACAGGGCCAGCCCCATAACACATTAATAAAAATAACTCTGGCAGATCTTCATTGCATCTTACATACTACTGCAATAGTTCAAGTTCTTTTATGTAGCCAGACACTGTAACTCAGAAAAAATGCATGTATGTTGGAGAATGAAGAATTCATGTCTCAGTAAAAATGCTGTGAGTGCTTTCAGTCTTAAAAGCCATGTTTATAAAAACCAGCATTTAAATGAGCTTGCCAGAAACAACTACTGTGGAAATGCAGCAGTGCTGTGTTCTTTCTGTTTTAGAAAGCCATTACTTGCTTCCAGTAGTCAACCTGAAATCAGTATGAAGCTTCATAAAGGTGAAGGTAACTCACAAAATTTCTGGTTCAGTACAAAAAAAAAGTCTTACTAGGAAAGTCCTTTCCATCTGGGTAGTAATATTCAGTGAATTCAATATGAATAGCTGGCATTTCTGGTGGAAGATAAAGTGACTTTTTATTGCAAGAGATCAGAGCTTTAGGGGAAGAACGACACTGATCCGCTGTTGAAACCTGTAAAAGATAAATGATTAACTTCATTAGTACATTACATTGTTATGAATCATTAAGCATTTGTAGCTGCAAGGCATTGCCCCTAGTAGAGTAACATTCCACTGCTCTCAGATGTAGATGCCCAACTACACAACGTGCAGACAATGAGAAAAACCTAGTTGCCTTGTAGTAGAAGTAATGTGTATAGAAGAGTTTCAAAAGAGAACTGTATGGTATTAATGGTATCAGATCCCCTTCCTTCACGTGAGGCAGGAGGCAGCAGGTCACTTTCAAAGGCATTCAGTAGAAGCCTAGAATGTTCCGTTATCTTTAATGCAAACACTACAGCTCCTGTATAAACAATTATTCTAAGGTATGGTATATTTGCACACCGTCTGTCCACAAGGATTCCATATCTAGATGATAATGGATAGATAAGCTAGAGAAGTTTATTACACAAGTTAGAAGTCCTTGTACTGTCATAAGGACAGACTCCAGTACATAGGCCAACTCTCAACTGTATGCTGCTAAGCAAAGTGTTCAGCATGCACCTAGCAGAGATATGTATACTTGGCTATGCCCGAAAGTTACTTCACAGAAGAATCAAGACATTATAGAAAAGTAAACCTCCATTTCTGTTTCTTTCCAATGTAAATCAAGAATCCAATTGTCTCTTTCCAATGTAAATCCAATGAATCAAGAAAGAGATCACCTTTTGATATATATTTGACCTTAAATTTCTTGGAAGGTACCCTAGTTTAAAAAGCATGTTGTGAAAACAAAGGTCCTTCATCCAGCTCTTAGTAGGTCAGACTTCTAGTTTGAAATTAGCCAACTTATTAATATTGAATACATGATGATGTCCACTTATATTAGTTTCACTGGAAATAATGAATATATAACCTTTATAAGCCTGCTTCACTCTGTGTAGCTGTTTTCAAGGTGCAAACATCTCCGCATTAATACACACAAAAATTCAAGTAATGACAGGTCTATTTAGAAACATAACTTTTTGTAAACTGTATAGAAATAAGAAGAATTAAAAAACTTTAAAATATATTTGTGTAGGGAGGAGGAGGAGATAAGCATCTGAAGAGTAGAAGGCAAATGAAAACATGGGTAGTACAAAATGATATTATAAAACCACTTCGAACCCAGGTGAGGGCTCCTGGCAGCAAGCTGCAACCTCCCACTCTACCAGAAATGATACGGCAAAAAAAGCATTGAAAATTGGAACAAGAGCAAGCAGAAGTCATAATAACTAAAGGGCACACACTAAGCATTTTTGTTCATTTAGACATTTAGAGTAGAAATTTAAGAGTAGATCCTCCTATATCATAGGATCATAGAGTAGTTTGGGTTGGAAGAGACCTTAAAGGGACCTTGACTGCTCAGACAGTTTCTCCGTATTTCTCCCAGGCTACCTCTCCTTGCTTCCACCCTCTGAAGGCTTCCTTTTTGTGTTTCAGTTTGTGCACGAGCTCCTTGTTCATCCATGCAGGCCTCCTGGTGTTTCTCCCTGATTTCTTCTTTGTTGGGATGCATTCACTCCTGAGCTTGGAGGAGGTGATCCTTGAATATTAACCAGCTTTCTTGCACCCCTCTTCCCTTCAGGTCTTTATCACATGGTACTCTACCAACCAGGTCCCTGAAAAGGCCAAAGACTGCTCTCCTGAGGCTCAGAGTAGTGAGCTTGCTGTATGCCCCTTCCTCACTGTCCTAATGATCCTGAACTCCACCATTTCACTTCATTACCATTCTGTCTTAGAGACATAGTCCTTCTCTATTCCACTTGCCTCCTATCTGCGCCAAAGAGTGAATACGGACCACAGCCAGCAACTCCAACTACTCGTTGAAACAAATGAGGGGAAAAAAACCCCAACAAACAGTGTCTACTCAAAATATCACTGGGGAACGGAAGGGGACAGAGAAAAAAAACATTAAACCCCCTCAATTTATTTTATTTTTTTTTTAAATCCATGTACTTTGAAAAATATGTCAATAAGAAAAGAATGAAATACAAACCTACATATTAAGATACTGGGTACAAGGCAAATAAGAAATTCCAAGTGTCAAGATTTGGGGAACAGTAGAACTTGGATTCAAACATAACTGTGATATGGTATCATCCAATATAGAGTTGATAAGAAAATATCCACCAATTTTAACAAAGCAGAAGCAGGCCCATAAAGCTCTAATTCAATAATGAATGGAAAGACTGCTATTAACTTCAATGGGCTTCAGAATTGCCCCTTAGAAAACAGTTATGTAACAGTCAAGGGCAAAGCAGCCCCAGTTTTACTAACTTGAAGATATGTACCTGATATATATTGAAATCTGCAAGTCTAACCACAATAGGACTAGACATCAGTTTGCCCTTCGGTTCTTGGGAAGATACAGAGGAAGCCCTAGATGTTCCTTTCGGTATCTGTTCCTTGCCTGTAGGAAAGAATAGTGATGGAATCATTAAATAGAACAGTCTTTTTAAGAATACTTTTAACATTGCACAGAACTAGAGCATTACTGATGCAAGTGAAGTACCTGTTTGTAGGTTTTGAGGAGATATAGTAAGTGGTGATTTGGGAGGAGGATCTATGACCTGATCCTTCACAGCCTGCTTAAGCAATTCAACATTGCTTTTGAATTCATTTAATAATTCTTTGGCCCATTCACTTCTGGTTTTAGTGGCATCACTGTAATGCATCCAGTGATCGCAGCTGTCTCCTGCAAATAAGAGCAATGGGGGAAATATTAACTCATTTGAAAGTTTGCTTCTAATGGGATAACAAGTTTCTACTATTTCACGATTCTTCTTCAAAATACAATCTCATTGTATGCTGTAATTATAGAACATCAGAAGTTATAACAGATGTTAAAACACAAGTTATGTATTACATAAAACCGAGTCTGACTGCTTCACAAATTCACTCAGAAAACAACATATTGCCACCTGCCTTTTAACACCATTAATTAATGCTCAAAACATCACTGGATATTTCCAGTTCAGAGAAATCTGATGACACATTAACTTCATACGTGAGAACATGCAAAAAAATGTTTCACTGAAAAAAAAATGCGAGAGCAAGTAACAGAACAATGTTCTCATGCTCATTTTTTCCAAACTTATCTTTCCTGCCAGAACTGTGTCCTAAGAAGTTCCTGGTCCCTTTTCAGAAATGTATTCTTTTTGTCTTGGCTCTCTAGCACCTTTGTGGCACACAAACAAGAAGGCAAGTTCATTCAGTGCTACAGCGCACAGCCTTAAACATCAAGCCCAGTAGAAATTCTTTTATTCCTAACATGTTTCTGTTGGCCAAGCATCTAAACCCCTGAAAGAAATTGAGATCTCTTCAAAAAGTCCCTGTAAAGACAGCTTAACCTGTTTAATAATATAGATACAATACAAATATCTTCTATCAAGCAGTACATCATTCTTTAAATACCAGCATGCGAAAGCTTACTTTTTTTGGGACTTAATGAGTGTTTGGACACTTCCACTTGGGATGAGTACACATGGTTACTATTAAAATAGGAAAATCCTTTGGGAAAAAATATGTGATTTCAAATCTAAACTCAAAGATTTCAGGATGGAAAAACTTTCAAGGAAGTGACTATCACAACAGATTACATTTTTCCCCACCCTCCTGCCTCACAGCTTTTTGATGGTTATTCACATCTTTCTAGCTAAGGAAGAAGAGAAAGGAACAGGGGGGAAAAAAACAAACCAGAAAGAGAGTGGGAGGACAAAAATACAATAAATTCAAATCCATTAATCTGGGATTCTTCAAAACAAGGCTGAAGTGGGGTCACCTCAAGCATATGCACATAAACTCTGAAGTACCTACAGGACAGCAGCATTACAGGGAAAGCTCTCATATCCCTTCCTAGGAAGTCAGTATGGGCAGGTGCCTCTCTCTGAAGTGCTTGCATACTAAGGCATGCAGCATGGGGAACATGTGGGAGCAGAAGGAATTGGAGGTCTGCAAGCAGTTGCAGGGCTATGATCTCATTGGGATCACAGACACATAGTGAGACAGCACACAACTGAAATGCTGCAAAGAACGGACATAGGCTCTTTGGGAAGCACAAGCCAAGAAGGCAAGGAGGGCGAGTTACTCATTCTGTAAGAACCGTGGGAATGCATGGACCTCTGTCTTAGGGTAAGACAGCTAAGCACTTACAGGTCAGGATTAGAGGGATGTTGTGGTGGATGTCTGCTAGAGACCATCTGTTCAGGAAGAGGACGAAGCCCTCTGCAGACAATATCACGTTCACAGAACCTGCTCCCCATCAGGAACTTTAACGACTCAGTATCTACTGGAGGGACAACAGAGCAGGACACAAACAATACATGCTGTTTTGTGTAAGTGAATCATGATGACCTCCTAACACAGGTTATCAAGGAGCCAAAGCAAGGACATGCTCTGCTGGACCAAATTCTTACAACAAAGGAAGAACTGGACAGAGATGTGAAGGTCAGGGGCAGCCTTGGCTGTAAGTGACCATGACATGGTAGAGTTCAGAATTCTGAGGTGAAGGAACAAAGCAAAAAACTGAATGACAGCCCAGGATTTCAGGAGAGCAGCCTCTGGCCTGCCTGAAAGAATCTTGTGGGATATAACCCTGGCTGGAAGAGGGGTTCAGGAGAGCTACTTGATGTTCAAGAATCACCTCCGAGCTCAAGAATGGTCCACCCTGAAAAGCAGAAAATCTAGCAAGTGAGGCAAGGAAGTCTGTATGGATGAACCAGGAGCTCCTGACTAAATTCAAACATAAAAAGGAAGTGTGCAAGATGTGGAAGCAGCATCAGGTTACTCGAAAAGTATATGGAGGATGGTGTTAGGAACTGAATCTAATGAGAAGAATCTAATGACAAGAAGAAAGGCTTCTGCAGGTGTATCAGCAGCAAAAGAAAGAGTAGGGAAAACGGGCTTGCTGCTGAAAGGGACAGGGGACCTGGTGACGAAGGACATGGAGAAGGCTGAGGTACTCAATGCCTTTCTTGCCTGAGTCTTCACTGGTAAAACTTGCCTTCAGAATTCCTAAGCCGTTGAGACCTTCGGGAAAGTCTTGAGCAAGGAAATCTTATCCTCAGCTGAGGACCATTAACTTAGGAAACATTTAAACAGATCAGACATGCACCAGGCCATGGGATCCTGATAAGATGCACACAAATGTGGAGCAAGCTGGCCAGTGTCACAGGGAGGACATACTGAATTATCTTTGAACAGTGATCAGGAGAGGTTCTTCAGGACTGAAAGAAATTAAATGTCATTCCTGTTTTCAAGAAGGAAGATAAAAAGAACAGGCTGGTCAGCCTCACCTCAAAGAACGTAATGGAGGAAGGCAAAAGAAGGCAATAAAGCAAATAATCCTGGAAACCATTCCAAAACACCATAACCACAAGAAAGTGATTGGGAGTAGACATGCATGGATTTATGAAGGAGAAATCATGCCTAATCAACTTTACAGCCTTTTCCTATGAGATGAGGCTTGATGGATGAGAGGGGAGCAGTGCATATTGTTTACTTCAACTTTAGCAAGGCTTTCAACACTGTCTGTAACATGCTCAGTGACAAAATGACAAACTACTGACTAGGTAAGTAAACCACGAGCTGGACTGGAAGTTGGCAAAACTGTTGCTCTTAAAGGGTTGGGATCAGCAGCATGGAGTCCAGCTGGAGGTAGTAATCTCTGGTGTACTCCCATGGGACAGAGTGTACCCTCATAGAATCATAGAATAATTATGGTTGGAAGGGACCTCCAGGGTCATCAAGTCCAACCTTTATCCCATCCTATTCCTAATCATTAAACCACTAGACCATGGCCTCAAGTGCCTCATCAACCCGTTTGTTGAACACCCCCAGGGACGGCGACTCCACCACCTCCCTGGGCAGCCTGTTCCAATGTCTAACCACCCTCTCAGTATAGAACTTCTTCCTAATATCCAACCTAAACGTCCCCTGACGCAACTTGAGGCCATTTCCTCTTGTCCTATCATTAGTAATTTGGGAGAAGAGACCAACACCAGCCTCACTACAACATCCTTTTAGGTAGTTGTAGAGGGCAATGAGGTCTCCTCTCAGTCTCCTCTTCTTCAGGCTAAACAACTCCAGTTCCTTCAGCTGGTCTTCGTAAGGTCTGTTTTCCAGACCTCTCACCAGCCTCATTGTCCTTCTCTGGACTCGCTCCAGCACCTCAGTGTCCTTCTCATACTGCGGTGCCCAGAACTGGACACAGTACTCAAGGTGTGGTCTCATGAGTGCTGAGTACAGGGGCACGATCACCTCCCTACTCCTGCTGGTCACACCTTTTCTGATACAGGCCAGGATGCCGTTGGCCTTCTTGGCCACCTGGGCACACTGCTGGCTCATGTTCAGTCGGCTGTCAACCAACACCCCCAGGCCCTTTTCTACCACACTGCTTTCCAGCCACTCTTCGCCAAGCCTGTAGCACTGCATGGGGTTGTTGTGGCCGAAGTGCATGACCCGGCACTTGCCCTTGTTAAACCTCATACAATTAGCCTCAGCCCATTGCTCCAGCCTGTCCAAATCCCGCTGCAGAGCCTCCCTACCCTCAGGCAGATCGACACTCCCACTTAATTTCGTGTCATCTGCAAATTTACTGAGGGTGCATTCGATCCCTTCATCCAGGTCATCAATAAAGACATTAAACAAGACTGGCCCCAAAACCGAGCCCTGAGGGACACCGCTTGTAACCGGTTTCCAACTGGATTTAACTCCATTCACCACAACTCTCTGGGCTCGGCCATCCAGCCAGTTTTTAACCCAGTGAAGAGTCCACCTGTCTAGACCATGAGCCACCAGCCTCTGCAGCAGAATGCTGTGGGAAACAGTGTCAAATGCCTTACTGAAGTCCAGGCAGACAACATCCACCACTTTTCCCTCATCCACTAGGCGGGTCACCTGATCATAGAAGGAGATCAGGTTGGTTAAACAGGACTTGCCCTTCGTGAACCCATGCTGGGTGGACCTGATCTCCCCGTTGTCCTGCACTTGCCGCGTGATTCCCCCCAAGATGAACCGTTCCATAATCTTCCCCGGCACCGAGGTCAGGCTGACAGGCCTGTAGTTCCCGGATCCTCCTTCCTGCCCTTCTTGTAGATGGGCATCACGTTGGCAAGTTTCCAGTCACCCGGACCTCACCTGATAACCAGGACTGCTGATAGATGATGGAAAGCGGCTTGGCAAGTTCCTCTGCCAGCTCCCTCAGCACTCTCGGATGGATCTCATCCGGCCCCATAGACTTATGGGTGTCTAATTGACTCAGCAGGTCCTTTACTACTATTTCCTGGATTACAAGGGGTTTATTCTGATCTCCATCCCAATCTTCCAGCTCAGGGAACTGAATACCATGAGGATAAGTGGTCTGGCCGTTAAAGACCGAAACAAAGAAGGCATTAAGTACCTCAGCCTTTTCCTCATCCTTGGTAACAATGTTCCCCCTTGCATCCAATAAGGGATGGAGATTCTCCCTGCATCTTTTTTTATTGTTAATATATTTGTAAAAACTCTTCTTATCATCTTTAGCAGCAGTGGACAGGCTGAGTTCAAGCTAGGCTTTTGCCTCCCTAATGTTCTTCCTACACAACCTAACTAAATCCCTGTACTCTTCCTGAGTAGCCTGCCCCTTCTTCCAGAGGTGGTAGAACTCTCTTCTTTCTCCTAAGTCCCAGCAGGAGCTCCCTGCTCAGCCAGGCCGGTCGCTTTCCCCACCAGTTTGTCTTATGACACCTGGGGACAGCCTGCTCCTGCATCTCTAACAGTTTCTCCTTGAAAAGAGTCCATCCTTCCTGAACCTTCAACAGCTTTGCAGACGGTATAAAACAAGGAGGATTGGTTGATACACCAGGTAGCTGTGCTGCCACTCAGAAGGACCTTAAAAGGCTAGAAAAGTGACTCAACAGTAATCTCATGAACTTCAAAGGGAAATCCAAGTTCAACATCTGGAGAACAGGCTAGAGGCTGACCAGCTGGGAAGCAGCTTTGCAGAAAAAAAGATCTGAGACAAGTTGAACATGAACCAGCAGTGCGTCCTTGATGCAAAGAAAGCCAACAGCACCTCAAGCTGCTTAGGAAAAGCACTGCCTGCCCTTTACTCAACCCTAGTGAGACCACATCTGGAGTGCTGGGTCCAGTCCTAGGCTCCCCAGTAAAAGAAGGCCATGGACTTACCAAAGTGAGCCCAGGAAAGAGTCACAAAGATACGTAAGGGACTGGAATACCAGTTGTACAATGAAAGGCTGAGATAGCTGGGACTGTTTAGACAATTTCTGGAGAAAAGTGCTCAGAGGGATCTTATCAATGTGCATAAATGCCTGATAGGGAGAGTAAAGATGATGGTCATATTGTTCTCAGTGGTGCCCCATTGTCCTGGTTTTCCCAGAACAGACCCATGGGCCAGCCATGGCAGGCAGGCCGTGAGTAGCCCCAAGTCAGCTAGGAGTTTCATTCGGGGCAGCTGACCCACAGGTGTATCCCATACCACTTACATCGTGCCCATTAGAAAAGGAGAGAGTTTTCTGAGGGCAAAGGGTTCCTCTTTCTGGGGCTCCTCCCTCTTGGTCTCCTGCTCCTTCTGTTCTTCCCGAGGACTAGGCTGAGTATAAGGTTGCACGCTTTATGTTGGTATTTGTATTAGTTTTCTTATTTCATTAAATCTGTTTCAATTTCAGCCCATGGGTTTTCTCACTTTTTTCCCTGATTCCCCTTCTCAGCTGGGGAGGGGTCATCAGGTGATAAACTGTAGCAGTTGCTCTACCCCAGATACAGGCTAAGTGTAGACACCAGTGACAGGACAAAAGGTAATAAGCACAAATTGAAATACAAGAAATTCCACTTAAACATTTCAAAAAGCTTTTCTACCACAAGCGTGCTAAAATAGTGGGCTAGGTTGCCCTGGGAAGTTGTCAGGAGTCTCCACCTTTGGAGCTGTCCAAAACCTAACTGGACACAATCCTTGGAAGCTTTAATTGACATCACTTTCATCAGAGGGGCTGGACTAAACAATCATCAGAGGTGCTTTCCATCTTCAACTATTCTACAACTCTGTATATGGAGACATCATTGCCACATTTATCTGTGCAAAGTGAAGAGACAGGCCAGACTGTTTAGTGGAGCTGGCACTGGTGTTGCTACCATCTGAATCTATTGCTGGTTACCCAGGAAGAAAATGCTTTCCAATTTCTCATATATTGTCTCAATGTTATTAGCTTAATCAAGAATTTCCTGTGCTGCAAAATGTCCTGCATGATGGCAAAGCAGCAGCTTTTTCTGATCATCATCCAGCAACACATCAGCTGCACAGATAAATGGATCCGGATAAAAGCTTCTGTGACAGCAGGTCTGGAAGGACTAGTAAAGGAATAAATTGCTGTACAGACAGGTTTACAACATCCAATAACAGTCTGGCTTATGTTAGGGTTATCACAGTCAATGGCGACACAACCTGCTTCACTTTTCTTAAGTACTATGAAGGGCTGTTGTTGGAAGGCTTGATGTTCAGTGGGTTAGAAATTTTCACAATAGCAATTATGCCTCAGACTCCCTTTAAAGTCTGAGTGGGGTCTGTTACAAAAACAAATAAGAATCCAATTTGCAAAGATAATTAATTGTTGAGAGCTTTTTCCTGAAGGATTAATTGCATTTTCTAAGAAGACTATACCAAAAGAGCTATTTCTAAATATTCCACAGGCCACAGAGCTACAAAACCAGAAAACAGTCACAGAACAGTATAGCTGTTTCCTCCTTGCCCCCTGTATTAATATGGTGTCATCCTTAAGTATGCAATATTGCAGCGCCTGAACTTCAGGGTAGAAACGCTCTGCATATCAGGTTGACAGCCTCATACAGCAGTACATAGAGGCATGATACCTACACAGCTAGAGAACTCCCTTTGAACTTTCAAAAGTGCTCCTTTTGTGTTCAGTAAAGGGACTCCCACCCCTGTGGTGATAGTTTGCCCATAGAATTGACACACTCCTCTAAAACAATGAGATTATGTTCTCTTAAAGTAGAATAAGAAGCTTTCTGGTAGGTTCTCTCCCCCTCCACAGATATACCCTATTGGACCAAACACCACCACCTTTGGCAGTTTTTTGTCATAGATTACTAGTGAATCCAGATTTCTGTTACTTAAACATACTTGTACAGAACACCATTTAACAATGCAGGAGAACACTACCCTTAGAGGCACTACCTTTATTCTGCAGATGATCTTTTCCATCTCTGGCTTCATGTAGTGGGAATTATGTCCCATGTAGCCATTACCTAAAAGCATTCTCAGTGAGATTCTAATATGCCCATCCAAGAGCCTACAGTACATGGTTCAATCTGGCTAAGAATCCTTTCAGAAGAAAAAAATCTATTTATTTCTCTGATTCCCTACATTTTCTCTGAGGAGGATTCACAGAAATGATAAATCAGACCCCCACCTAAACATAGTAGGAATCAGGAGTGACAGTAAATTAAAAACATATCTGGGTCACAAGACACACGTGTTAAACTCCTGTAACCTAAGGTCCCACTTTTATAGGAAAGGAAACCAACATCACAAATTTCAAACCATATTGGGCCAGTCTACAGCAAAGAAAGAACACTATTAATTCTTAGACATTCTTTTCTGTGGCTGTGTATGTTTATTTGATCTACACCAAGTTACATTTTTTAGGGTACAAAAACTGTATTGGTTACTTATGAAAGTAATAGATTGACATTACAGGATCCCATCTGCACACATGAGTGACAAGAAGTATGTGAGGCAAGCTATGGGTAATTCACATCCTTAATGTATGTGGATAATCACTCCAAAATGACTGCTGTCTGTCAGTAAAAAACAAAACAAAGCACAATCAACCCTCACAGACACAGAATCACAAAATGTTAGGGATTGGAAGGGACCTCAAAAGATCATCTAGTCTAATCCCCCTGCCAGAGCAGGAACACCTAGGTCAGGTCACACAGGAACATGTCCAGGCGAGTTTTGAATGTCTCCAGAGAAGGAGACTCCACAACCTCTCTGGGCAGCCTGTTCCAGTGTTCTGTTACCCTCACTGTGAAGAAGTTCTTCCTCACATTTATGTGGAACCTCCTATGTTCCAGCTTGCACCCGTTGCCCCTTGTCCTATCACAGAGCCTGGCTCCCTCCTCATGACACTCACCCTTGACATATTTATAAACATTAATGAGGTCACCCCTCAGTCTCCTCTTCCCCAAGCTAAAGAGACCCAGCTCCCTCAGCCTTTCCTCATAAGGGAGATGTTCCACTCCCTTAATCATCTTTGTGGCTCTGCGCTGGACTCTCTCAAGTAGTTCCCTGTCCTTCTTGAACTGGGGGGCCCAGAACTGGACACAACATTCCAGATGTGGAATAGAGGCAGAATAGAGGGGAAGGAGAACCTCTCTTGACCTACCAACCACTCCCTTTCTAATACACCCCAGGATGCCATTGGCCTTCTTGGCCACAAGGGCACATTGCTGGCTCATGGTCATCTTCCTGTCCACCAGGACCCCCAGGTCCCTTTCCCCTACACTGCTCTCCAGCAGGTCAGCCCCCAACCTGTACTGGTACATGGGGTTGTTCTTCCCCAGATGCAAAACTCTACACTTGCCCTTGTTGAATTTCATTAAGTTTCTCCCCACCCAACTCTCCAGCCTATCAAGGTCTCATTGAATGGCAGCACAACCTTCCGGTGTGTTAGCCACTCCTCCCAGTCTGGTGTCATCAGCAAACTCCCACCAACTAAAAGCCCCTTCTATGTACTGGATTGCCTTTGATCTCAAATTCAGCAGAAACTTACTTTGTCATTTCTAAATGATTTAGATTTCTGAAAAACATATTTACTAGGAATGATTTCTAAGAAATGCTTCTTTGGAAATGGCTAACATCCATTTAATAACAAAAGGCTAAACAATTAAATTTCTACACGTTGGGATTATTGTTTAACAAAATAAAATCAAGAAACAAAACACTGCTTGGAAATAGACGTAAAATGATAGTAAATGCAAATATCCAATTAGTGAATTCTCAATCTGCTGTACTTCCCTCCCCTGTCAACACACAATTCTTTTCATGTCAGAAATTTGTAAACACCATTTTGTTGTCCAAACAAAACAGTGAAAAGGAAAAGTGTTTGGCTTATCCACAAAAATTAAATTGGCTTCCAGGTTGTTGCCGTTGTTGTTTCTTTTTGCATATAGAAGGAAAAGAAAAGGCGTGTATTTCACATGCTTTGAACATTATTATCCAACTTCTATACCTACACACACAAACAAGTATTTTACTATTTAAGCAAGATAGTTACATTCACAGGTAATTCACCAAATGCTCACTTTCATACCTGCTTTGTGAAATGGATAATAGTCCACTGTTAAATAGCTGAAGGAAAGCTGCATGGCCCCTCCTGTAACACGTCTGTTTGAGTCTGTAAAATAAAACAATGCTCAGCTGTGCAGACATTGTATTTAGCATGCTAGGTCTCATGTTGGTACATTCCTTTAAACACCTAACAGCTATTTCTTCCTCCCTTTTACTGGCTCTCCTTACAATCTCATTATCTTCCCTCAAAATTTTCATTCAGGTGATCTTCACTCTTTTCTAAAGATCAGCTTGTAGAACTATGTTCTGTACTCAGTCACTACTAACAAACTCCATATTGCTTTAAATGCCATTAAAAAGACTACTCTTTGTACACACATTACTGCAGTTTTTCTGAAATAAAACTTTTCACATTGAATATATGATTATGATCAGTCATTCAAAGTCAACATTTACTTTCAAAAATATTGTAAATATAATTTATTTTCTTATTTTATTTGACAAACATTATTGCAGTGAAAGAGGTCTTCTGAGAGTCTTCTGTTTTGATTTCTCCATGAATTGAAACTTCATGGCCGAAAACAAAGGACCAGCAAAGAGATCTCATTAAGAATGACAAATTCCAACTGCAGCAGATACACTACCTGTAAGGAAATACGTTTCTAGCCAGTCAATCTTGTGCTCTGCTGCTCTGCAAGTATCTTCACTAGTCAGAGCAATACATTCACTAAACCCTAAGTTTTTCACACCTTGTAGGCCTCTACAAATTTTTATAGAGACTAGCCAACTCGTTGGATATACACCGATCTGTCACTCTCTTCTGATTACTTTCATGCCTTTAAAAGTGGTATCATTTGTCATATTCTTTTTTTTTTTTGTGATTCTAAACGTGGCACACTGCAAGAGCCTTTCATTTTAAAAAAGTACAAATATCACACACAAAATTATAAGACCTCTGAACACTTGTACTGTTCTTTCAATTTGCTGCAGAGCATACCAAATTATCTAAATTAGCAACACAAAGAGAACTGCTGTTTTATTGGTTTGTATTTTATAAGGAGTATTACAGAAGCAGATTGTACAGCGACCATTTCAATGCACTGCATTCTTGATAACTGCATTCTAGTTAAATTATAACATAAAAGAAAAAAAAAAAACCAAAACCAAACCCAGAAGTAATAATCAGACTGGACAAAATCAGTTTCTAAAAGACAGGAAAGGCACTGAAGCTACTAACACTATTAGCAGTTTTTATTGCATTTATTCTAAAATAATTACATTTAACAATGAAATATTGTCCTGATAGAGACGACTAGCTAATTTTAAATGTGTCTGTACAGACACTGGAAGACAATTCTGAATATTCTTCTAAAATAAAGACAGACTCTCGATTAACATTGTATTCTTCCAATGGTCTTCTAAGTATAATTGTGGTTCACAGGCATGCTACTTCTTTTTTTTAAAGTTACCTTTTTCTTTCGAATGGATATCATCACATATATGTAGGTCCAAATGGGAAATTACTAAGTGATGAGAAGTTTCCTTAACATCAAAATCATTAAACAATTTTACTATTGCGTCATTTTGATCAGGTGCTGCTGTTGTCTGATGCGCTTTCACATGCTGGGAGCTGGGTGCAGGGGCAGAGCTCTGAAACAAACATTTAGTCATATCAATTTATACTTCCTTTCAAGCATAAGTACTCTCTTACTTAGTCAAAACAGACCTTTTGAATCAGAAAAAAATCTGCACCGCACACATTCACCTTGGATTGTTAGTGACATTTAAGCATGCTATTTTAGAATACAACTAAATTAAGCGAATGGCTAGGTGTCACAAAGTGGCAATGCCTGTTTATCCCCCATTCTCCCCTTTCCTGACAATTCTTCACATCCCTGTCACTTGTAGCACTAGTATTTTTCTAACTTTTGTTGCAAGCTGTTCAGGGAACTAAACCAGCAGAAAAACATCCATTTGGGGTGGGGGGTGGGGCTTTGCTTCTGCTAGTTTTTTTCCCCAAACTGCATCATAGTAGGGTCAAATGTGAGCCAGTGTCAGTAGCAGGGAATTAGTGAGATGCAAACACAGGGAACTGAAGAACCAGGACCTCCCTGCTCAGTAACAGCTAAACATTAGATTACTGTAGTTAAACCACCAAATCACATCATAAGTCATCAGGACCAACACAAGAACTGAACTCTCCATTATAGTATGCTAGCTTTATTGCAAGAGATTTTACACAAGTGACTTAGTGACTTTGCTCAATCAGTCTCAGTAATAAATTACATTTTACTTTTATAGGACTATCTTTTATCATTGTATTTCTGCTGCTTCTCCCCAACACTCACAAAGCCCAGCTGGTCTAGTCTGCTTTATGTGCTAAAAGATGATCAGGATTTACCTAAGACTCTCTTACATACAGCATCAGTATCACATCTATGTCAGCAGGAATATGTTAGAAGTACAATTATATTTCACTACATATTCCAACAAGAGAGCTGCATGAAGTTCTTACTAAAAGCTAATTTTTCAGTACCATGAAAACAAACTGGACAAGCACTTTAAATCATTACAATAAGCAGATCTACCCACACATTAATATTACCCTACTGTGTCTTAATAATTTATTTTTTAAATTCATAACCAGAAAATATTTGGAGAGAAAGTTTACTAACACAGCTAGTCAACTGTTAAGTAAATACAGAGGTCTAAATACTCTGTACGTGGATAAAGAAACTTTTTTTCTTTTCTGCAGTTAACGTCAATACACAAAATCTTGTAAAATAAAGTCTCTTTTATACTACTGTGATTCATTCCCAATGTAATTTAAGAGGTACAGCTGAATGAAAATGAGTAACTGAACATTCTTTGAAATAAATTAACATAGCTAACCACACTGTGTTGTATTTTAGAACAGCTACACTTGCTAATGATATAGCGAGACAATCAACGATCATACCTGTGTTGTTTCAGAAGCCAAGCTTTTTCTCTGCTCTGTTGATTTCTCTATAGCTTCACTGAGAGATTTGGCATACTGCACCATGGCTTTCAACTGGGAATCAGTCAAAACCCATAGCAAATCATCCAGAATCAGAACCAGTTTTGATGCCACTACATTACAATCCTTTAACTGTAGAATAAAAATTCAAACAAGTCAAATGGATCCATTAAATACTTGTATTTCTTATATGAAACACAAGAAAAAAAGAAAAAGTCAAAGCAAAACCACACTTCCAAAAAAGCTGATTTCTTCCATATAAATACAATCATAGAATCATTTAGGTTGGAAAAGACCTTTAAGACCATGGAGTTCAATCATAATACCAAAGGTATCTTTTATTTTAAAGTGTATTCCTCCCATTAAATAAAAAGTACTTAAAATACAGTACATTTGTTCGTCAATTTTTATTTTTATGACATGCACTGGATATTAAACCAATATATTTCTCTAAATGTACGTAATGTAAATACTGCCTGAATCTAGAGATGTAAAATGCCACGCATGACAGTAAATAAGGTCAAACAATTTAATTAGTAGGACTTCTGCAAAGTCTTAATCTTCAAATTCTGCCTGCAATACTTCTTGTAAACTCTACAGTCTTACGAACTCTTATGTTATTAAAAATTTAGTTCATGGAATTCTATGTTTTATATGGCCTAAATTTAAAACCTTTACTATGTGCACATATGCATTAACAGGATGAGTTAAAAATGAATTCATAAAATAATAAAATATTTCAAACTTTTGAAGCTTACCCTTCTTTTCAGCGTGACCCGAATTTTTGATTGGTTAGTAATCAGTCGAACTGGAGCACTCATGATTTCATGCTTAGAACTCTGGATTGCATCTGCTTCTATTCTGATCATCTGCCAGTTGATTTCTTTAAAAGTCAAAACCTTTAAAGGGAGAGAAAAAGAGGAAATCACCTTCATGCACTATGAGGAGTTTACTTGTGCCTAAGTATGTGCAGGTGTGCATGTGTATGTATATATCTGTACACACATACACACGCTCACGTCTGTCCTTCATGCAGGGTCATATGAACAGAACAAATATAAATCTCTTGTTATTCCACTTACAGGTGTCAGGAGTTAAAGCCCTGATCCTTCTCTCTACCTCCAGAATATCACAGAAATGTTAAGTCAGTTCCAAGCAGGTAGAGGTAATAAGCAGCGGTTAAAATATTCAGAAGAAAATAAAGGTCATGATTATTGTGAAGTAGGTTGCTTTTGGTAGAGGAAAAAAAAGAAGATTGTGCAGTTTAGTTTCAAAATGCTAAATCCTAGTATACGGAAAAAGAGTAGGGAAGGAAGCAAAACTACAGGATGGCAGAGGTTTTGGAGAGGTTTATTTTAATTAAAAGAGAAAGTTAAATGTTGAGCAAATTGTATGCCATGTAGACCCCCACAAGCTTTGTATCCATTACATGGATTTCTAGAAGGCACAACAAGCAAATGGTAGAAGAATGATACAAGTGCAGCAAGTACGGCTGGATACTGAAAATCAAATATGGGAAAATGAGTGATTGTCCAGCAGCAACATAATGGAGAATATCAACTGAACAGGACATCAAGAAGAAAAAAAATGTTAATTCTAGTATCCCTAAAACTCTTTCCTACATTACTCTCTGAAGAAAAAAAAAAAGTCAGCCATGGGGTAAGCATTAGATGGAAGAGTTTGTTTGGTATGTGTTTTATTTTTCAGCTGTCACTCTCCTGTCATTTTGAAAACTCTACAGCCTATGTCCTGCAAATATAAGCAGAGACTTCAGTAAAACATACCCAATGTGTTTGGGAAGGAGGCACACACAGTGAAGTGAATTAACTGGAAATACACAGTGCAAAGTAGCCTGAAAAATGCCATTTGGAGAAAACAGAGTACCTACCATCCTCATCCAGGAGATGCAGCATGAACGGAAGCTTCTAAAAAAATTCTAATGAGATTCCTCATTATGTGTAGTGTAGCTACAGTACAAACCTAAAAGCTTACTCCCTTAAAATGTAGCTTAGCACAAATTATCTTTATAGTACAGTGTAGGTTTGGTTCTTTCACCTTTTAACGCAATTTACTGCTGACAAATCATTTGCTACAATTCCTAGAAAACTGTGTTTCCATAATTCATGGCACTAAAAAGGAATACTCCTCAAGGAAAACTCTGTTGTGTATGGGGAGACTATTCAGAATCAGATTCTTCTTAAAATGCACAAAATCAAAAAATATGGCAACACAAAATTCCATCTAGTCCAACTTTTTTTTTAGACTTCGTGAACACATGAGCATGAGCCTACAGATAAGCCGCAGGAAACACAAACTGTCAGGAAAAACAGTTTTGAATTTATTATTTTTGTGGTATTTTTAACTATAACATTCTCTTGGTGTTTCTTTCCCTACATAAAAAGCAAATCCAGACTCTTTAAGTAAACTCTGTTTGCTCTGGAATAATCTGCTCTAAATTAACACGGGCAAAATTTTTCTAACTTTCTAACGTTTCTAATGAAACATCTACTTATCCAAGGCCAGATACAAGCTAAAATAAGTCTTCCTTACTGTAACATACAATATTTAGAATCAACCTTGCACTCAGTATACATTTTACTTCGGTTATATAGAACCCAAAAGAACAGTGTCCACCAATCCAGAACTTCTGTGTCAGTTTTCCCAGACAGCAGCAAAGTATGTACTCACACACAGAATCCCACACAGAATCACAGAATGTTAGGGACTGGAAGGGGTCTCAAAAGATCATCTAGTCCAATCCCCCCACCAGAGCAGGATTACCTAGATCAGGTCACACAGGAATGCATCCAGGCAGGTTTTGAATGTCTCCAGAGAAGGAGCTCTACTGCTATTACTTTTTTTTATACATATGACTTAATTATTCCAAGATAAAAAGGTTTAATTCTTGCATAGGAACCCAGTTAGAACTGCTTAAAGAAATCCTCATTAGGCAAACCTTCATAAGCAAATAAATAACTAGTAAAAGCTTTAAAAATAATAAAAATAATAATAAAAACCAGCAGAACGTCCTGTCCTTCCACATTTAATACACCATTATTTTTTCTTATGGTACTTTTACAAGTCTAGTCTAGTTTGCGTTTTAAAACAGACACAGGCTTGGAGAATGTAAGAGAGGAACAGTGCATATGCTTTCCCTGATCTTTGCTCTTGTCACTTTGGCCCCTGCTAGAGACATAACATTTGATCTGACTCACATCCACCATTTTTATATCCCTTATATCTTCCTAGCGAACAGCTGAAATTAATGAGCACAGAAAGTCTCCATTTCCAATAATGGCATGTTTCCTAGACTGTGTAAGGTTCCAAATCAGCTTCCTCCTCCTTTACCACAAAAACAAGGAAAAAAGCTAGCAAAAGATGGTGTTTACCTCTCCACGTTGAGCTTCTTGTATTCTCGTAAATCTGAGGTCAGCATGTTCCCAGTTTGCATTTACACTATATATTCTCAGCTGGGAAAGTTCAAATGAAGCATTAAAGGCTTTTGCACCAATCCTTATTATAATGGAGTTCACAGAAACTGAAATTCCTTCTACCACTTTTTCAGCAAAGCCATATTCACTAAAAAGTGAAAAGCCAACATGATAAATACACACGTAATGAAAAGGCACAAAATTAAACTTATTAAATAGCTGAAATACAACATGAAGCAAACTATAAAATAAGTTCTTAATGTATTCTCCAGTTATGAATTTTCGTTCAATATACTTGATCTAGTTTACAATAGTTTCTTCTCTATCCTATGACTTTAATCTCAAAATAAACATTCAAGATAATATTTTGGATCACGAGCAATCTCCATTAAGTGTAACATTAACGCAATTCCCCATGATACATATTTTATACAGAGACATACAAATGTATAAAAAAATATATATTATACATAGATAAAAATAACAGCCTACAGCATTACGTAGAAATCATACTCTTCTTCATGTATACATAAGGAGTAATTCACGTCAAATGCATTATTTGACAAATCCAATCTGGTTAGTATTTATCTCTATAAGCTAAGATGTTCTGTCCATTAAAACTAGTATCTTTCATATATGTAAAATAGTATAAAGTATTAGCTTTGTTTCATTCTGTAAAAGAAAGGAATCCTAAACAGCGGTTACGTTTCTACACCAAACTAACATACATTCCAGTATTAAATAAAATAAAGCAGTCACAATAATTTTTAATAAAAAATGTTTTAGAATGAATGTTTTAGACTAGTGAATGGAAAATTGTACTGTAAGTATCCCTTCAACATGTAAAATTTTTTTTGGATTTTTTTTTCTGCTTTTTCTAAAAGTAAAGTTTATGTGATTTTTCATTCCTTTTCCTTTTTTTTAACTTTCATCCTACACAGAATCTCTATGGCAATGATTTTCAAGCTGTACCCTAGGAAACATAGAGGCCCATGGACTACTTCGACACATTACACAGAAGTTAAAATAAGAAAAGCAATCGTATCATCAAATTCATTTCTCTGTATATGGGTCCCTATGCCCATTGAAAAATGCTTTGTGTCCATAAAAAGAAAATAATGGTGGTGGTAGGGAGAAATCACTGCTGTAATGCTATATTGTCACACCAAATTACTTAACTTTTGGACTATATAGTGTGCATGAAGCCCCTCAGTAAGATTTGGCTGATATAATGAAGGAAATGGAACTTTAAAACACCATACTAACAAACAGCCCTCAGTACTGCTTTTTAGACCAAACAGACAAAATTGGAAAAAAACCCAAACCAACAAAACCCCCACCAAGATTATACATATTTTACAAATAGGTTGAAGGCAACATATCTGTAATTTTCAAAAACTTATTATCTATTAAACTTGGTATATTTTTGATGCAGTAGTTGCACCCATATGAAACATGCCTAGGAAGTTCCATTCAGACGTTCTGTCCAGGCTTGGGTCTGGTTAGTTCCATTATCACTATACATATGTAATTCCGCCCACAAGTAATGAAACAAAATTTTAGAGAGATGGAAATGGCAAGCTGCAATCCTATATACTCCTGGAAACTTGCAGGGGATCTAACTGTTTGACAGTAATTCAAAACAAGTAATTTAAACTTTTTAGGGTTGGGTCAACTACATGTAAGTATTGTCACTGACCTCTGCCCAGATGCAGTTGCTATAGGAGAAGGTCCATTAGGGGCACGTGGCTCTTCACATGTGCTCATTTCCATTACAACTTTATCCAAGGACTTGAAAAATAAAACAAAACAAAAAATTGGAGCCATAGAGGTAACAAAGTAAATATACATAAAAAATTTCTTACGATGACAATTTTCCCATAAACTTTTGCAATGTATCAGAATTACCTATTATTTAATTTGTTCATATAAATTTTCATATTTTGTGAATTCTAACAGAACTTCCCAGTCAAAACTGGATTACAGAATTCTTGTTCCCTATTATTTATCCATCACACACATTTTAAAAAATTTGATTTCAAAAATGGCATGATTTAATCCATACTCATCTGCATTTTCTTCATATATGGTTGTTCTTTCAGTGAAATACTTAATATCTCCTGAGTTTTCCAAATACCTCAGTAAGTTCAGAAAATTTTAATGAAAAATATTTGAAACTACTCCACTAAAATTCACTGCAGTAGATGAAGATTTGTGCTGCATCTTTAAAACAAGATCCAAATATATGTAATATATACACACAAGCGTGTATATACTCCGTGTGTGTATATGAATCTCCAGTAGAACCAGTAAAACAAGTAATTTCCTAAAAGATACATTCTAGTACAATTTGCAACACACAATAAAAACATAAAATTTTACTATAATATGGTGTTCTTTGTACTTGAGATGAGACCCTTACAAAAGAAGCTGGGAATTAAGGGAATGAGACACCTACATCGTATTTTAAATGAAGGCTATATTTAAATAGCAGAACTGTAATACACATTATAAATAATGCATACTAATGGGTGAAGAGAATGGGAACAAATCAAATGCAAAACTCAGCAACTAGGTAAATCCAAGAATCTCCTAACTTACTTCACAATGTTCGTGACCTAAATTTATCATACAGTCTGGGAAGGCCCTTAATTTAAGGATTATATCTTTGAAATCTTGTTCCATTTGAAGCTCATTCAAAACACTACAGCTAACATTATTTCTTTGTCTAGTTCTGACTTTATACCACCCCTTCTGAATTCCTCCATTGACTCCCTCTTAGGTCAGACAAACCACACTAAAAAGCTTTATCCTCAATTTTAGATTTTTCACAATACAGCCTGGCCTACCTACTGGATTTTATTATCATATTGTGTTAAATGTGCCCGTCTTCATAATCCAGTTGCTCCACTAATATTTTTGTGTGCTATTATCATCCATAAAATTCCCTGACTACTACCTAGGAATTCATAATCTCTCTACTCTGGATTTATTTATACTTCACTATATTGTGATGCTTAAAGTAAAGTATTAGCTGTTAATGGTAAATCTAGACCTTTTAAATTATTTTCTCAGCTGTCTCAAAGAATAGCTTGCCTTGCATGACAACAACAGACAAAAAAACAAGGAAAAAAACAATCCCTCAGTTTGGGGATGATGAGAAGCAGAGGGAAACCAAGATTTCTCCTGGTTAACCTACCATTTTTGGATGTTTGACCACTCTTTTAAGGTTTCTTAAACTAAGACCTTTGAAACAATTTCCTTCACTGTATGACCAGTGCAAAGTACAGTAGGGCAGTAATTTAAGGAGTGTGTGTAATATACATTGGAATTAACGAAGAACACTGGCTGTAGATATCTATCTGTTCTTATCTCACCGGCAACCACTGTACTTTGATAGAGGAAAAACTCCTGCATAGCATCCTTGGGTCCCCAAAGCACTCCTCAAAATTAGTGTTCATCATATAGACACAGAAACTGATTATAAGCAAAGATAGCTTAGTATTTGCCACTATGTTAACAGACAGATTTTCACAAAGGGTGAAACCAGCTGAATGAGAGTACCTTTGGCTAGACAGGTGGGTTCTGGTTACCTCCTAAGCTATGCAGAGGATGCTGTTCCAAATTAATCCAACTCTCAGTAACAAAAATATCCCCACCAAAACAGTGAAAGGTCAGTGATGCAATAAAGGGCTAAAGTTGGACATTTAAGCCATTGAATTCACCTTCCTTTAGAAGTTAAAAAGGCTGTTGTTCAGTCTGCCATTGAAGAGTGAACTTTTGTTTTCAATTTCCGTGTAATGCACTTGTTCAGGGACAGCTTGAGGTAAAAAAAGGTGACCTTTCAAGTTATCTTAGCCTCAAAGATTGCTAATATAAGTTCAATATGAGCAAAGCAAACAATCAGGCCTTGCTACAGCAGGTCAACATATAAGAATAGCATGGCTTAAACTGATTTCCTGATTTGGCAGTTGCATCTTACAATCAAGAGGTTGAATCATCCCACCTCAGCATCACCACACTTTAAGCTCTGTGCGTCAGTAAGAATCTGTACAGGCATTAGTACATTACAATTGGGTCACTAGCAAATGCATCAGATATTTAAAACAACATGTCTCTTCCAAGTCTGATTCAGAGCTAAGAAATTCCAAGCACATTCAGGAACTCACTGCAATACTGGGAAGCATGACAGTTAAAGGAATATTCATTCCTAAGTAAACACATTTAAGAAAGTTTATCCATCATCAAGAAAATCGGTGATGGTGCTACCACCTTTCTTTGTTTACTTAAAAATAAACAACAAAATTAAACAAATGCAAGAATTGGCATTATTTCTAATTGTGGTTGAGTCCTGTTTACATGTTTTGCATCTTATTTATATCCAGGCTGAATCCCTAGGCTGTTACAGAAACCTCATAAACATTATATATATCAAACCTGCTATAACTGAGATCATTAGGTAGAGTACGGATGTAGAATACAAAAATTCTTAGAAAAGATAGCTCCAAAAGACAGGCAGAAACTTGTAAAAGGATTAATTGGACAAGTAACTACCCTTCAAATGAACCTAAATTAAGATGTAGTGACAGAAGAATTATAAGAGAAATTAGCTAGCAGTCAAACAGTATATAGTGCTGACACCCAAAGCCATAGATCAAAAAAACCCTAAACTACCAACAGAAACATTACAGCATTTTGTCTTCATCTGCCACTAACCAGAGGACACTTACCATAAGGCACATCAATGTTTCAGTTATTTCTAGAGTCAACCCTTGAGAACTATATAAATATTTTAGATAAATTCTGCTACACAGAGTATATATAGCAGTTGATGTCAGAACTCACCAAAGAGATGGGATGTGTTTTCAATTTTGTCCATGGTATCTGCAAGAAAAAACATTATTCTGAAGCAAAGTAAATATTAAAAATCCAGTAAAATAAAACATTTGTTTAGAAAGTAGTTTATGTATACAAATTATATCTGTAATTCCTGAACTCAGAATAATATTACTTTCAAAATATCAAGTCTACCTGAAAATAGTAAATTATGCACACACATGAATTTATATTAGGGGTTAAAAATGGAACTTCAAGATCTACTTATCACTGAGCAGAAAACAGGAACAAAATAGCATCTGTCTCTTTAATAATGAGTTGTCAAGCATCAGAAAAAGCAACACCGTTTTCCACATTCTTTCCTTTAAAAGGAAAGAAAATCCACATTTGCTCTCTTGGCCTACAAGTAATTGGATGTCTGCAACAAAGCATCAAGTTCACTGCATTCAGAAAAATAACGACAATCTCTCATTGGGGGGAGGGGAAGAAAGAAAAACAAAACAAAAGACGGAATAGCTGCCAAAGTTTGACCAGATCATAACTCTGTCAAAAACAAGCCATAGCTTCATTTCTTAGTCTCACATTAGTATAATCTAGGAAAGATGATACATAGTGCTTAAATTCTTAACAGCCACAAGGACCAAAAAAAGCAACGTCTACTACATCTAGAGTGTTTCCACGTTTCCCACAGAGACCAGATCCTTCAGAAAGATATTTCTGGAAATAAGAAAGGAGCAAGAGGGAAAGCAATAGAAAGAGAGGAGTAAAGAGAAGAAATAACACATTAGAAAATATAAATAAATAAATAAATAAATCTAATAGACCAATTGCCAGGGGTAAATACCAGCTTTTATTTCTACCCCTATTTCAGAACATGCAGGAATAAATTCTACCCAGAAAGAAAACTTTTTTTTCAAAATTACTGCTTATTTTCATAATTTCTGTACATATTTCATGTCATCACATGAGAAATAAAAATTAGTAAGAAATTATTGCTGGTAACATCTTTGTTTTTCTCTAAAATTTTATCAAGCACTCATCACAATTTTCTATTAATACAACGTTGCTTGAAAGTTTACAGAGACAGAAGGGAAAAAAGAAAGATTTGGGTAACTACCATTCTGGCATAATAAAATACTCACCCTAATGGATGCTTTATTACAAAAGACCTTATTTATAGCAAGCCATGTTGGAAGATCCAGCATGTTCTGAAGCACCTCTTGATCCAGCTCTAAATTAGTCAGCTGACCTTCCCCCTTCAATGTGCTCAGGTTGATCTTGTCAGGTGACAGATTTTTGGTGAACCTAAAAGCAAACATACACCTTAAGTAAATGCATATAAAGCAATCAGAGCTGTCCCACATATAGCCGACAATTTAACTTAAAGCAATGGTCTATGAGTGAGCAAATAATCTTAGATTCTTAGGTACAATTTCACCCTGAAAAGATATAGTACTATGGAATTGCTTTGTCCTTCTAAATTTTTGCATCTCATTAACTCCATTTACAAATACCTAAACAAAATTAAATATATTATGAGGTATCTTCTAATTTGTCTACCACCCAGAAAAACAAAAAATAGTTAAGTAGTTTGAATCAAGTTATTTTAAACTATATAAAGTAGAAGTAAACCCATTTCACTCTTCTTTAGTTCTTCAAAAGGACAAGAAAAAAATCCCAAACCTCCTCATCTTACACTGTCATTCTCAGAGCAAGCAGAAGTGGCTTAGAATTCACTCAGGAGGAGTAACAAAAAGCTACTCCTTGTAAATAACACCTTTGTCTATATATTTACATTTAAAATCTTGAAATGAAAAGTTTTATTTACAATATTCATTAGGTTTAATCATAGAATTTAATAACATAAGTTAAAAATATACATACACACATTACAGCATGGTGTATATAAAAGATGAAAATTTGAAAGCTCAACCTGATACACAAGGGCTACAAAAAATATATTTAAAAGAGTACGTAAGCAAAAAATTTCATTATTCTTCAAAGGCGCTATAATTTGCTGATAAAATAGAACATTCTATGCAACTGTGTTAAATGGTTCACATCCTTCTGAGACAGCCTGACAAAAATCATGGGTACTCTACCCTCAAATCAATAATAGCTGTATATCTACCACAAGCTGAAGAATAGGCTGTGCTTAACCAAAGCTGCACTCGGCTGTGGAAAATTGTTCCTGCTCATGAATTGGGTCTAATTTTACAAGATTAAGAAAGAAAATACTACTGTTTGTATTACGCTTTGACTTTTCCCATCGAAAATCTCCCCATGGTGATATTTTGCAGGTGGAGAGCAAAGGGGTTTATCCACAACAGTCCACAACAACGGAACATTGCCCTGAAGCAACACCCCAGGAGGTGCAACTCCAACACTTCCTTCCCATTCAAGAGATCAGTTTCTAACTGAACTTATTAAGTCAGATACTCAGGTCAGATGGTGGAAGAAGATGAAGAAGGCCGGCAAGCTTTTCCTCTTAACAGTTTCCAAGTGCGGCTTGAAACATGGCAAGCATTTTCTCAGTCCAACTGCTTTACTGCATCCTTGTGATGGTAAACTTTGGAAACGCACTTACCTAGCCTGACAAAATGAAACATTTTAACACTCCTATGAAACATTCAGACAGACATCATAAACTTAGAGTTTCATCACCTGTCAGTTTAATCACGAAAAGGAACACTCAAAGATCAACACGTCTTGAGGTGGAAGTAACACAGGGGAAGAAGCTTGTTGAGAATTAAAAATTCAGTAATTTTTTTTTGTACTATACCAAGTCTGAAATTATTCAGGACGTATTTTCAAATAATACTAGACATGTTTGTTATGATAGAAGTGTTACAGTTGTTTCTGTATTGCTTACAAGGCATAAATTATCCAGAAGGAATGAGCTTTGATTCTTTAATAATATATTTTAATAATTTCGGTACTAAAAATATATTAAGATAAGGCTATTGACATATATATATTCCTTGACAACTAATGTACTTCTAAATGCTCCATGTAGAAAGTTCCCCTTCCATTTATGAGGGGAAGAAAGGACTTAAAGTTATTCAATTTTCTGGTTACCCTTCTTTGTTCCTTTTAACATGGAAGAGTAATGAGAAGACTTGAATAACCTGCCTCAGTAAAACATCTCATCAGTAACTCCAAAACAGAAAGCCTCCTATCTCAAAAATCCTATTAGCAAGTCTCATCTTACTCAGCTAATTCAAATTCCTCAAATTAAAAAAGCAGCCATTGAATGTTCTCAGCCACATCACAGGATCTCTCTCCCTTGACTTTCTAGATGAGGGTCAACATAATCACAAAGTAATGTTATTTCAAAGCCACATTTACACAGCAAATGCCAAAACATTCTACCATCACACACACACACACAGAGTCTCCTGAGACTTGTGCTCTGTGGAAGAAGTCCCATTCACAGATCCCTGTTGCTACACCACACCAGAAATGCTACTCAACTTGGAGATAGATCTTGGTCTCAACTTCAGACACACCACAGTGAAACACAGAGGATCTACAGGAACGGGTTTCCAAACTTCACAGTGAGAAAATGTGGTGGTTTGACCTTGGCTAAAGGCCAGGTACCCACCAAGTCGCTCTATCACTGCCCTCCCCCCTCAGCAGGGCAAAAAGGGGGAAAGAAAATAAGACAGAAAAAAACAACCCTCGTGGGTAAAACAAAAGCAGTTTTAATGTAAGCAAAGCAAAGCAAGGTCCGCGGGCAGAAGCAAAAAAAAAAAAACCAGATTTATTTTCTACTTCCCATTAGCAGGCAATGTGGGGCCTTCTCAGGAAGCAGGGCTGCGATACGCACAGCGGTTACCTCGGAAGACCAAGGGTGACCCCACCCCCCTTCCTCCTTTTTCCCAGCTTTATACTCGAGCAGACGTGATGTGATATGGTATGGAATATCCCTTTGGTCAGTTCGGGTCAGCTGTCCTGGCTGTGTCACCTCCCAAGATCCTGCCCACCCCACCCCACTGGGGGCGAAATGTTGGAAAGAGCCTCGGTGCTGTGTAAGCACTACTCAGCAGCAGCCACAACACCAGTGTGTTATCAACACCCTTCTAGCTCCCAACATAAAACACAGCACCATGAGGGCTGCTATAGGGGAAAATCAATTCCGGCACAGCCAGACCTGGCACAGAAAGACACTAAAATACCACTAAGGAGGAGAATGGAGACAGCAAAGTCAATCTTGAGTTACTTCCGACATCCGAAGGACAGGAGCTCAAATAGGAGCCAGTCCCTCCCAACAAGGAGCAGAAGAATAGAGAAAGCAATCTCCAAAAGGAACATAATTTTTCACCCCATTTCTACTCTGTGTTGTTTTTAAAAAAAATTCTTCTGAGAATGTTGCTTTGCATTTGTTACCTCTCCTGCAGTCAAAGAAAGGAAAAATATTCTAAGTGCTGCTTTATTCAGCACAGACCAGTATAAGAGGGTCTCCACCTATAAGACTACAATCTTCATTTCAGCAGTTGTAGAAAAACTCTTAACAGGCAAGTTGTGCAAAGGTATTTCAGGTGTAGGCACCTCTAGTAGCAGATGTCTTCATTTCAGTTCCATGGCTGGAATGTGACTGATGAGTGGATGCTGAGGAGACTGCAGTGTTTCCCCAAAACCCACAGTAACTTCATAATATACAACAACCACATCTGCTTTAGTCTAGCTGCTCTGTCCAGAGCCAATTTTCCACTGAGGATGCCAACACTTCATGTTTCTGTGCCAGCTCCCTGCTCCTTCTAAACTCAGTTGTTCCATAGCATACACTTTTATTTGTCTGTTGGATATTTTCAGCACTTTAGAACCATTTCATACTACTTGACATAACAGGAAAACCGTTTAGTTTCATGCAGTGGCCTCTAACTTTAAAAATAAAAAATGAGAGGTTGGGCAGCTAGCCCTGCAAAACACAATGTAATCATACGCATTAGCTAGAATTTACAAGAATTCAGATCTTCACACATAAAAGAGCCAAATGACAAAAAGAACTGCATTTTGAATTAAAATTTTAAAAAGCCTTATGGAAACCTTAACTCTACACATGGTATTGTTCTAGGATCCTACAGTACATCAAACCAAGACATGCCCTACTGAGCCACACTGCTTTGACTTTTCCTTCCGATGTGCTCCACATGCAACAGAGACTCAGGGAGAAGATGCACCACAGACATGCTGTCTAGTGAACTTGCTGTGAGTTGACACAATCATCACTGACAAAATTGTTACTCAGATAGAATCTGCAATTTGGTATTCTAATACTATTAACTTTTAATTTTATTATTAGATGCTAATATTATTCAAAATATGTTGGTAGTAACAATGCCTTAGAGGTGTTTTCAAATATTTATCATCAGGCAAAATTTAAGGAAGAGGCAATATGGCTTTCGAGGCTGGCAAGTCATCTCTGCATCTGAAGAACTGTGTCTCTTAGTACTGTAACCAAGAATGCTTAATTGCTTGAACTTTGAGAAGTTATTAGGCTATCATAATTATGATATATTTTTTATGTAGAGAGGTACTTCCCATAAAGTTAGGGCAGAAACTTGTTATTCGAAATATGTAGTCATTAGAAATCTTTGATCATGCCATGATGTTTCATGATTAGAAATCTTTGATCTGGGAAAACCATTTCAAAATTCTCTGAGTCTTTAATGTAACTCCTCAGAATTAACAATGTCACCACTTGCATGATATATACACACTCTTCTCTCTGACTTGGCCGTTTATTTTTCACCTTGGCGTTCATTCACTGAATGAACTGAAAAAAATGAGACAAACTGGGAGCAGAGGCCTCGACAACAGGGCCACTTCCCTGAACAACATCCCATAAACTCCTGATCCATGCTCCTGTTCTAAGGAACAGACTGAGTGTTAATACCCACTACTCAGGACAAGAAGTGAATAAAGCAGAATAGACGAAAGTAAAAGGGAAGGGCAAAAGGAATGGAAATAAAATAAAGGACATGGTTCAGTTCACCAAAGCTTTCCATCACACTGTTGTGCTGTGGCAGTACAACACTGTTACTGAGGCAATATATGCTTGGTTTGCTAATACCACAAGGTATTCTTAGCAAAAATGGTTTCACAGATTTAGATTCAGTTTCACAAACTACCTTCCTTTCTCAAAACATAGGATTTGAGGTTTGAATTACTATACCTGATAGCGTGAATTTCAATTCAGTTTAATATTCAATTCTATAAGGTATATTATATTAATGCTATAAAATATTTGATACTTTAAAGGCAAGAATCCAGAAATATGAAGTTATCAATTATCACAAGCAACCTGAAACAGCTCCATTGGGCATATATACATACACACATACACATGCTTTCTCTCTAAATATTAATATACATTTAGATGGTGCACTTTTAATTTACAGAGTAGACTAAGAGTTTAGTGAAAAGTGTAAAAGACTGCACAATAACAGCACAGTACTAAGAACCACATGTAGAGTAATAAATTACAATCACTGCATTTTTTCAGGACCACAAAAGTTCTTTTAGTTCTTCTCTCTCTAAAATAATTTAAAATCTACACAGATGTAATTTTCCCTTGCCCAAAATATTTATTTTCTAAAGTTTTGTTTGTGACAACAGAGGCTTAGAGCTCTGAATGGAGCACTCCACCATGCTTGCAAAGAAGATGGTCAAGAAGTGAAACTAGAAACAAAAAACAAGCAAAAACAGTAGAGAGAAGAAAACATTCCTCTGAAAGCCCAAGTTTATGGTTTGTATAATGAAGGCCACTGACCACATGAAGCTTAGAGCAGCACTCCACAAAGGTTTAGGGAGAATACCAGATGCCTCGTCACAGTTGGCAACAGAACCTCCAACCTCTGGATTTAATAGAGAAATAATGGAAGCCTGGATCGCATTTGGACACAGGACTCTCAGTTGTTTTGCACATCTACTGAACATACAGTCTCTTCCACCTGGCTCTATTATCTGCCTCCCCTGCTTTTTAAATAAAATCCCTTCAGCAATTTGATCCTACATGCATGCTCTAACCATCACAGACTACTAAATCATAGTATGTGCCACGTGTTTTGCTTATCTCCTTGGTATGAACTAGAACTCCCTAAGAAGATGTACAGTTCAAAACAACAGGGTACAAAGGCTCTGCAGAGGGATCTGGACAGGCTGGATCCATGGGCTGAGGCCAACAGTATGAGGTTCAACAAGGCCAAGTGTTGTGTCACAACAACCCCATGCAACGCTACAGGCTTGGGGCAGAGTGGCTGGAAAGCTGCCTGGTGGAGAAGGACTTGGGGGTGCTGGTCGACATCTGGTTGAACATGAGCCAGCAGTGTGCCCAGGTGACCTCTGCCAGCTCCCTCAGTACTCTTGGGTGGATCCCATCCAGCCTCAGAGACCTGTGTGTGTCTAATTGGTGTAGCAGGTCACGAATCGTCCTCTTGGATTATGGGAGCTTCATTCTGCTCCTTGTCACTGTCTTCCAGCCCCGAGCTGGGTACCTGACTGGTACCTTCTTACACCCTCCAACCTGAATTTGTACAGAAGGGTATCACCCCTTTACCCATAGGTAAGGTGGCCATGCCACAAGAATGCCTGCATGCCCCATTCAATCACACCTTGAACTTCTGTAGAATTGTCAGGTGTGTATTCGGTGGCTGAGTGCAAGATGGAGAACCGTGCATGGACTGTTAGATGGCCAGCACAGAGAGGTTCTACATGATCTGCTGCACAGCATCTTTCGAAGGTGCTCATGGGCCAACCCTCTGGGGTGGGACAGGGCATTCCCATGTTTGCACACCCAGCCTGGACCTACTGCTCTCAGCTGGCCATGAGTTAAAGCACGCTAGACGAGCCCAAACCATCACCTACAACCCTACAGTTTCAGGTGACACTTTTCAGGCTACTCTACAGGATCTGAAGCACCTAACACTCATCAGGCCTTCTGACCTATCACAGTCTAAAGAGAACTTCCTTTCCAGACGAATCACTAACTAGGATCCTGACACAACAACCAGCCCATATTTGATTAGTGTTTCTCATGCAGTGTCACACCATCCCCCTTATCTCTACCACTCTAGGAGGTGGGGTGCTGAATAGTACACCTGCTTTGTTGATGCTTTCCAAATAACTGCTCCCATTTCATCACGACACAGGAGGTCTTCAGCATGAACTCCTACGCCAGCTGACTTCATAAAGACAGTACACTCATCCATTTGCTCTAAGACCCATTCCATACTTTCTCAGATATTAACATACCCACCAACTCTCTTAACTTGACAATATATAGTTTCCTCTAGTTAATTCTGTAATAATACATACAGGAAATTATTTTGTTTCTATTTGGAAAAACTGTATTGGTTGCTCTTTGGGTACAGGCAGAACTGAAACAGCTGCTGTCATCAATGGCTGTTATCTAATTATGTGTCATGCAGCAGATCTGCTCAGACGTAGCCAAGCACTGTGCATAAATGAGAAGCTTACACTGCATGAATGATAATCATCTTGTAAGTAAAATATTGCTCAAGTAATTTCTGTTTCATTTATGATAAATCCTCACACAGACTAGTAGTAGCTTTTCTATCCCATGAGCCTTTTCACATATCATTTACACAAGCCTATAAATGGTCAGTATTATAAAACACACAAAAAAAATTTTGAAATATGACAATCATATACACAAAATACCTTAATCTATACTCTGAATGCAAGGTAACATAAAATCCTTATTATACTAAATCATATGTGGCAAGGTATATGCAATTTCCATATTGCAGGCAGCAATAATAACACATTACATTTTGAGAATTTGCTTACACTTGATAATGATGACATTCCACTCAAAATACAGCATTTTGTAACTAATGCAAAGAAAAGCCACTTGACGCAAATGAATTTTATAAATTTAAAATTGAGAAATAACAGTGCAGTACGGCAACATCTGACTTTTAGAAACTGCATCACTTATTTATGTGACATTAGCAGGTATCTTTTTAATGCTAACTGATCAGATCTCACAACAAAATAAGATTTTTTGATAAGACATTAACTATAAGGACTGCTTTAATTTTTTTTTTTAAATCAGTTATTCTTCTATGTTGACTAGGTAAAAAGTAGACTGATCCTTCAAATATCTACCAATACAGAGGTAATAAACATTGAGTTACAAAAATTGTTTAGGTAGGTGTAAAAGACAAACAGCACATGTCAAATAGTGTAAAGATATTGAGAAACACCTAGAAGATTATATTTACGAGATATACATAAAGCTATGTTTATAACAGGCTTGCTGGTTTACATCAAAAAAGTTTTGCAAATTTAGTTTAGGACTTAAAAAAACCTCCAAAACATATAGCTGCATAGCAAACAATTTTTTTTTTTCAGAATTTTAAGTTATAAAAACAAACAGAAGAGAAAGAAAACCCAATCAACATTTTACAGAGCTCATTTCACTCCCAAATTTGTATAAATGCATACCACCTCTTACACTTACTCTACCGAGGTGGGAGAGGGGAAGTTACCTGAGGGCAAGGTATTCAGACAAAAGGCCCCTATTCCTGGTGAAACCAAGTGGTCAGTTGCCACGGCTTCTGAGAAGCTCCTGGTACTCATTTTGGTAGTAAGGATTTTCACAGCAAACCAATCTCCACCAGAGCCAGCTGGGATCGCTGCAGGGAATGGGACACAGGGGACACACAAGGGATCAAGTTCAAAGGGAAAGAGGAGTGATACAACAATGTAAGAGAGTTTTAGCTGAAGATAACTGCAGTTACAACAGTTTTTTACACAATATGACATTACAGAACTAAAAAGGAAATAGACCTGTGTAAAACGCTAGATTCCCATAAGAATATGCCTTGCTGTCCGACACTACAATACTGCAGCCATGTTTAAATGAACATCTTAGGGAGAAAATCTTAGTCATGCAGAAAAGGTCCATATAATACAGCGAAGTGGTTGCAGAGATACTCAGTAAGTATATTTGGAATGCAAGAAGGAAGATAGCCTGGAGATGCAGCACAAGAAGTTTGGGCTTTTGTTGTTGTTTTTTTTTTTTAATTTTGAAATGGGAGACAGCTTTTCAATTTTGTTTTGCCTAGCCTCAGATTTCTCAGCCCACACTATTTGTTCCCATTCCCAGTGTCCCAACTTCATCTATTCACAAGCGGCACTAAAGAAACATGACTCCACAGAGGTACGGGAATGGGACTTCTTGGATTTGTTTTTGTGTTTGGGGCAGTGCTACAAAAACCTGTACTCTTTTGACGTTCTGATTTTGCAGGGTGTGAAATTTTAGTACATTAAGTTTCTCAACAATTGAAAAACAGAATATTTAATTTAGCAAATATAGTAGGTTTTTTTAAAAATAATTTTTTTGTTAACAGCCTTTACTTTGAAAAGATGCCTTGCCTAAATATAGTTATTTCCTACAATTTTACTCCAAAATAATAAAATGCAAGTTTTTGGACAGTGCCCTTAGTAGGCAGTTTATTGGGATATTTGAACAACGTTTAAGAGATTTATCACTAAGTGAATTACAGATACTTAGTTACAAATGATTATTTTAAGGTCTTCAGATGCCCAGCAATGGCAGCAATTACAACATGAAAACTGCTCCATAAGTAAGCAACCATATCAATTCCATATTGCTGGGCAGCTGGATCCCAAGGTTGCTTCCTTGGGAGTCAGATAACAGAAGCAGCCAACTTCTCTGAGAAAACCAAAGCTCTGGTATTCTTAAACTATAAACTGCATTGCAGAGCTGCCACAAAATCTGTGCCGCAGGCAGGCTTCACACAGCAAGGCTCCTACATCCATGCAGGGAAGCCTGGAAATACTAAAAGCCACCGACTGAGTTGGAGCTCTTATCTCACTTTCCTCTCCTGTAAAGAGGAGAGAATGAAGCGATCTGAACCCTGGTTAGCACCAGCTACATAAAGGCGTACATAAGAACTCCTGCAGAAGCTATGGGATTGAGAAACCTGGGTTCCCTCGCAAGAAGCCAAAAACTAGATACGTTGTGTAAATTACTTGTTACAATTATTCTCATGATTTGCAAAAAATCTGTAAAACAAATCACTTCATGTAAGCCTTTATAATTCCATTAACGTTTCATCAGAAATCATCTAATCTCCTTCGTCCGATCTGCTTCTACAAGAAAGCATAAAATAAAATAAAATAAAATACACCTTAACTTTCAGAGTGAAAGGTGCTTGTTATTTAGTACATACTTTAATATACCTCTTTGATATCACAAATCCCACAGAGGCTTTAGCGGGAGAAGCACCAAATTTCAAAAAACATAATTTGTTTTGATTGTTACATAATCCACAATCATTTGAACACTGAACACAATTTAATTAATCACAGGCTTTATTTAAATACCCTTTTTCCTGAGAATGCTTCACACTAGTGTATCAGCTACCTGAACATGAAGTAACCTTCAACACCATTTTCATTCTGAAGGTTATTTCCCAGTAAAAATATTATGAGAATAATGTAAAGGAAATTATCACATACTATACAAGTAAAATGCTGCTGATTAATTCCTGTTGATTCTGCAAATGCAATAATTTATTAAATATACGTAAGAGTTGTCTGACTTCAACAAAGCTGCAGCAGAATAATTGTACAACTAAAATGTCTGTAGAATCTGCATCCAGATTTATAATACATTTGCAAAAATAATGTAAAACAAACTGAAAACTAGAAGTCAAATTGTGTGAGTTTATTCAGACAAATGCTACTGAAAGTTCAAGAGATCTTTAGGAGATGTAACACAAGTTTTAATAGATTTATATCTTAATAAATGTAATGATTAAGAACGCTACCAGCAAATACATTATTGCTGGTTTATCTCCAAAATACTGTTGTAATTTCATAAAGCATCACAGTAATTTCAGTTTGGCCTTTTGGAAGACATTCTATTACAAAAGCTTAAAATGCAATACAATGCATGAAGCTGCTAACAAAAACAGAAGAAAGGGTTTGTTTTTTTTTATTTCTGTCACAAAAAAGAGCATTTATTGATTCCTTTATGCTCATCAGAACACTAGCAACACATTCACACAGAGAAAATTGTTGGCATGAAGTCGCAATTTAAATACAAAAAGTAATGAATTTCAAACATAAGGAAATTTAAGAAATACAGGACTACAATGAAACTTTAAATAGTTTCCTCCTCATTCTCTTCTGCTGTCTCAAGCAATTCTGCTTTACTAGGTGTCCTTTTTCAGACTTGTTCTTTCACTAGGTGCAGCATTTGTTTATGACAAACATTATGCTAACACTTTCCGTCAGTGTTCAGATTCAATATAGATTCATTCAGAACAGTGTAGATTGTAAAACACAACATAGATGTAACAATTTGCCCACATACTACACAAGCTAATAAAGTCAGTCAGGTAGAATACACTCTGTAGAATCTTCAGTATAGGTAAAGAGAGAAGCTGTTTTACTCTTTTTCTAAGAAAAGTACACGCTTTGTGTTCTTTGGCTGGCTAAAATAATCAGGTAACTTTCACAAAACTAAAGTGACATAGAAATGGAATACACAAAACTGAAAAGTTCTACTTCTTTTGCTACTAGCAGAAGTTTCAAAGTTCATCCAAACAATTTTGGTCATTTAGTTACCGGAAGGAACTAGCCCATTCTGGCCAAACAAGGGTGTTACATCGGTAGACCCTAAAAGGAGTCACCTCAGATCTCCCGAGACTGCAACATCCCTCACCAAACAGGCACGTCTTACTAGTATAAAACAGGGAGACAGGCAGGTCAAATATTTATGTAGGACACGCACCAGTGAAGTTGTACCAGATGATATAGGATATCACTGTTTACAGCAGGATCATTTGATTCCTGATATCCATACAACCAGTATGCTATTCTTTGTAAAACTGATCTTCCTATGCCTTTTAGAATGATTTCCCAACTACAAGGTGAAAAAAAAAGTCACAAAATTTACTGCAATGTTTGTCTATGGAATTGGCAGTATTTTGACATCTATTGCTTCAGGTAAGCAAAAGCAAAGAAGGTCAACGTTTACACAGAACATTAACTAACAACACAAACTGAAAACAATTTGGGTTTCTGCCACACCAAACACTTTTAAACCTCTTACTGTTTTCTTTGTGAATATAGCAAATAAGAGTCAAATAAAGATGGTGGGTTTTTAAGATGAAGTGTGTGTTACCATATTCAGTGAAGCTACTTAACTCAAGGTAGAGGCAAAGTTTGTAAGCTTTTCCTTTGTGCTTCTGATGAACAAAACTGTTTTTCTCAGAGAGGCAGAGATAATGCAGATACTTATACAGAAGACTCAGACCACTCATTAGCTAGAAGAGGAATTTCAGTCAATGACATTAAAAACCAAAAAACATCTGAAAAAACCCTTATACAAGTCTGCGCCAGTAACACCCAAACTCTGTCAATATCCTGGATCCAAATAATTCAAGAACCAAATAATTCAAGATCCAAATGGCTATGGTGGAGATGATCCCTTTATAACTACAGATAGTATAACAGGAACACTGTTGTGAGCCTGTGTAGTGTAATCTAGAGTCCTACTGGAAATCTTTTAACACCATTGTTTTATACACTTGTCTACAAAGTCTAACTAAGAAAAAAGAAGTTATGCTGAAGGGTATATCTGCTATTATCAGTGCAGAGCAGCTGCACAGAAAATCTTGCCATGAAAGGTGCTGTTCAACAAGAAACCTCTCACCCATTAAAACATGTAATGGTACATACAAAGATTCAACACCAGTTTCAGTTCACTGTGGAGGACCTTGAAGTAAGTCTAAGTGATCCTAACACCACTCAGAAGACTCCTAGGCACAGTGTCTCATTCCTGCCTTTGTAAAGGATAATGCCATTATCCAGGTACTTCTTTCATTTTAGGGCATGCATATTATGAAATAAAGACACACCACCATCCACGCTCACAAAAAACACACCTAACACAACACAAAGATGACAAAAATTCAAGCCTCCAAATGACAAACTCATCTCTTCAGCTTAGCAGATAGCATTTATTTTAATATCTTATGCCAAGCACCACATTAACTGAAGAACAACAAAAAAACGTATTTTGTTCCCCCTTCCTTCCCTCCTCATTTTTTTTCCCCACAGCCTTGGAGAAGGGCAATGCATGATGAAGACAGAGAACATAGCTTATATTTTTAAAGTTTTAAAAACACTAGGAGAAAACGGAAAACTCCTCACTGGATCTTGACATAAGATCCAGGTTTGTGAGTAAATAAGCTGTTCTTAAGCTGTAAAACAGCAATAAGAAAAACCTTTTACAAAGGTCAAAAGCCATTCAGACACCAAACTCTTCCAAAGTGCAGTTTGGGTCTTCCTCTTCTTCTTGTTCTCAGACCTTAAAAAGACTATACAAAAATTTTCCCTGGCTAACAAACATAGAATGACAAATCTTCGTAACACCAGCGTCCACGTCTGAAAGCACTGTAAACTGCTAAATGGAAACTGCATTGCTGAATGACACAATGCTTTTAAATCTGCATATACAGTATCTAGACAGTAAGAAAGCTGAAAATTGCTAACACATGAGTAAGAGATATTGCAGCAATCCTCACGGCAAATATTGCTAAATCAATGATGATTTGAGGGAGCTGGACAAGATGACCTTCAGAGATCCCTTCCAACCTCAACCATGCTGTCCGCAAGTCTGTGATTTGTGGCAAAAAAGGGAAGTACTTCTCTGTAACCGAAAGTATGCTTTTGTATCTTCTATCTGATCTCTAAAGTACATACTAGATTTGGCTTTGTTCAAACATAAAGAGAAATAGAATAATCAAAAATGAAAGTAAGTCAAGATTACAGGATAAATCTTTCCACTCTTCCTTTATTTTATATGGACTTCTTCCAGTACATTTTAATCCTACCACTAATAAATGCTTTGATGAAGATGGCAAACAGGCATCAGTTTGGAAGAACTATGAAAATTGCAGAACAGGAAGCAATATAGTAATAGAGTACAAAGTGAAAGTGTCCTTTGGCACCCTCTGTATTACAGGAAATTCCTTATGTATTTGGCTTCAGACTGAAATTAAAGTGTGTGAAGCCTATCTTAATCATGTTCTTAGAAAACATAGTAAAGAAAATCCCAAATTAAAGAACAACATTATCATTTTTGTTGAAAAAACAAGTTCCTGAAATTTACAAAGCCACAAGATTTACAGGTGCTTGTGTCACCCGAATTCTGTTTTCTTGTGTAACCAACTTCTGCAATCACTGAAGCACCAGTTCTGCAGGGAGAAAAGGTATTATCTGATCATGTGATTAAGAACACCCATAATAAGGGGCTTAATAATAATACTGTCTATAATTTAGGTTGCAAACATACTCTTTTAATGTCAACACAATGTGGACCGTGAGACTCAACTTCAACTTGCAAACCTCAAATTGTTAGATATACATCATAAGCTTTTTAAAAATGACAAAACATCACAATCAATTGCCTTAGTCTTGTTGAATAAGCATTATCACATCACACAAGAAAGCAAATGCAGATTTACCAACAACAAAAAGTACTTAATTGTAATCTATGTTTATTTGAAAAACTAGACAAAATATAGCTCATCTTACTCATGCCCAGTTCCTAGACACATTTTAGACTTTAACCTGTAGCACAGAAGCTACAGTTCACATCTCTTTCCAAACAGCTTGCTAAATAGCACTACAGGAAGTGAGCTGTACCAGTCAATTGAGTCCAGTGATGTCATGCACATATCTAATTAGAAAACTAACGTGAGTCTGATGACATCTTCGTATTGCATTTCCAGTCTCACAGTGCTCAGTTATTTTCATGTGAAAACAAGATTTCTTCACCAGCATTCTCAGCTACAAAACTCATGTGTAGGGTGAAAAAGAAAAATTATTCTGCTACTGCTTCAGACATCATCTTTAGTGGACAGATAGAAAGCATATGGAATGAGAATTTTGTTTTCTTTGTGCATTATCAGCAGATTAGTCAAATGGCAATTTGTCATTTCATTTGATTTTCTCTATTTATTAGCACTGATGAAAATAAACACCTTTCAGAAATACCACACAAAATTAGAATAAAACATTTTGAAGAAAACAAGCGAACAAAGGACCAATATTTCAGGTCATGTTTTTTAACTTATAAAAGTAAGCTCTGAAGAACAGAAAACGCTGTGGTATCATGACACAACAAGTACTTAATAGGGTTTTGTCTCTCTAGAAAACAGGAGAAATGTAATTGACACAATTTTTAAAAGCCCCATTAGACTGTTTACTTTCTGTACTTCTTCCTTCGTTCAAGCACACGTTGACAGCTCCAAAATTTTACAGTACGGGCTTCTTTGTTTGTATTAACCCATGAGGCACGTCAGTTATGACCTCAGTCACTCGCAAAACGTCGAACTTATGTCATCCCTGTGGGCACACCGGAACGCATCTCCTGTTACCCAGCCCCACCGGCGACAGCTCAGGTGTCGGAGCAGGCCGGCAAGGACACCCGCCCCGCTCCCACCCTCCAGCCGGCCACCGACCCCGGACAGATGGGGTAAACGGCGACACATCCGCCTTCGAATTACCACGGGATGTGGGGTTTCCCCCTTCCTTTTCCACGCTCCCCGCCGCGGGGCCGGGCCGCCGCCTCCCGGGGGCGCAGCCCCACTGCCACGGCAGCCCCCTCCCGCCTCGGCTCGGCGGGCTGCGGGGGCAGGCACCGTCTGCCCGGCGGGAGGCGACCGGAGCCCGCAGTGACTCACTCGGCGAGTCCCTTCAGTGCCAGGCAGACCGAGCCCGCTCCCCACCTCGGGCAACCGCCGCTGAACGCCAAGGGGGCCGGGGGCCATTTACGTGGCTGTCACCGCCGGACAGCCCCACACAAGGAGCCGGTCATCCCCTCCGCCTCCGACAGCCACCTCGAGGAGGCGGCTCCCGCTCCGCCCTCCCCGGGCTGAACGAAGCGTGGTGCCCCCGCCCCGCGCGAGGCCCCGGGGGCCGCTCTCCGCCCGGAGACGCGGGGCCGGGAGCTGCCGCCCCCCGCCGCACACCCCTCAGCCTGCCCGCGGCACGGTGCCCCACTGACCTAGACAGATGCTTCAGGATCTGCTTCTTGATAATCCCCGCCATGGCGTCTGCTGGCCCGCGTCCCTCACGACGACCGGCCGGGACCGGGGACGCGCCTCATCCCTCCGCCTCCCCCTGCCCGAGGCGGGGAGACTGCCGGGAGCGGAGCCGCTGCCGCCGCTCGCACTCACTGAGCGTCCGCCGCCATCTTGGCTGCAGCATCGCCTAGTGACGAGGGGCGGGGGCGGCAACGGGGAGGGCCGGGCCCGGAGCCACCGCCCCACGCGGGGAGCGGCAGTACGGGCAGGCGGAGAAGGGGCGCCTCCTCCCCTCAGGTCGCAGATCGCGTGGACGGGGCCGCCCTCGCTGTCACCTGCCGCCGGGGTCCGCCAGGTCGGTGCCGCCGTCCGCCCGCGGCCTCTGCAGCCTCTGCCCGTCCCGGGCCGCACTGCCCGCCCTTTCTCCGCTCTCCTCAGCCAGCTGCTCCGTCCCTCCTCCTTCAGCCTTCCCATCTCCGAACTCCGAAAGCGTCTGTGTCCCTGCTCCATCCCTCCTCCCGCCTGTGGAGCGCATCCCCCGCGGGCCCGGCCTCTCCCCGCACCTGTGTTACGAAGTGCCACTAAAAGGTGTTATGTGCAACAACAACAAAAATGGGATCTAGTATGTAGCGAGAATCCCTCCTGATAAAATGCATACTACCTGTGTGCATTAATAGTTGGCATTAATACCTGCATGCTGTGCTCTTCCCCAGTGACCTGCAGAGCTCACTCACAGAAGTAATACTTAAAGTTATTTTAAGTATTTTAGATAGACTCCATTACTCAAGCTCTTTTGTAACACATTCACCTTGATTAGCCAAGTGAGACATTTATCCATTTTATACCTGTTTTATAAGCGATATTCATTTCCAGCTACAAAAGCAGTGCTCAAATTTGTTTCCATGTGGGATCCCCAAAAATAATTCCAAAATTATATGCTGAGCAAGCAAACAACCCCAGAATCAACAAATTAGATCTCACCGCCTGTTCTTCCAGAGGAAGCAAGCCCTGGCTGAACAGTCTCAAGCCTTCTCCTGGGCCTGATCCTGGCCCAGCTGCGAGCCAGGATGGCTACTGCTCTTACAGCACCACAAAAGGAACAAAGCCAGATAAAAAGAAGAAAATCTTACTGACAGAAAGTTAAAATAGTATGGCAATAAATTCATATGTATATAATATTTTGTTTAACTAGAATTTCTCAGCAATTACTGAAACCCCCAGACTTGTAAAATCAAGTTGTTCTCCAGGTTCTCACGTTTCACTGGGTATCTCTGGTAACTATAAAGCCCACAGATTAATTTAATTTTGAGAGAATAGTTTATGCTGTAGCAAAATTTCCCAGTCAGTTAAGCAATAAATGTCCTGTAATAGTTTTGTTCGTCTAGTAACCCTCTTCTCTGTGGGTTCCTCATTCAGAAAAGGTATCTCGAAGAATTTCAGTGGTAGGTAAGCGAGTACCCTAAACAGTAGTATTAACTGGAAAAGAAAAAAATTAACAACTACAAAACCAACAGGATTTTCAGATGTGACCTCTGTATGAAGAGTGGCTTGCTAGCTTGAATATAGTCTAGAGCTGCAGAGGAAAGACATCAGACACTATTTTCTTTGCTTCTCATATACATATAACATTAATAATTTACACGCAATGAACCAAAACCCCAAGGACCTTGAAGTCAGAACTATGAAGCAGTAACAGATGAAAAAATAGGTCAGGAGATGAACATTTTCAATTGATTTTTCCAAGCATTTAAAAATCAGTCAGTTGTGTAATACTGACCTCATTTTATTCTGTAAAGAGATTTATAAAGCGGGAATGAGCTGTGTATGAAGCTAACACTTTTATTCCTGTTTTAAGATCAATTTTCTCAACTAGAAAAAAATTTGCCAGTATCTCGGAGAAATTATGTTCATCACAATGATGGATCAGTGTCTCACCAAGAAAGAAAATATGAGGGGCAAAGAAAGCAGGACCCATGCTGTGTGTTCCCTTTCAACTGTCCTGCAAGAATACCTCTGGCAGAAAAGGGAAAGCTCAGAGGGTCTTCACTGATGTCTGAACTGGAAACCAGAAATATTCTGGCAGGGTTGATCTGTAAAGGAGCAACAGAGGGAGATCACACACACCCCCCCCCCCACCTCAGGGAATCAGAAGGGCATGTGATAAGGAGCCCAGCTTATCCCTTGGTTTGAGCAGAGTATCTGACACTTCTTTTTAGAGCCTGACATAAATTAGTATCAGGTTATTCCCTGACTATGTTTATTAAGACTTTAGACTAATTCCCCAAATCACTGTCATGTTTGCAGGCAGATGAACTTCTGGTAGCATGTTCAGGCTAATTAGACCACTGCTATATGAAAATGGTGCTTGATAAGAAGTCCCAAAGACTGACTCCTGCTCTGAACAGAGGAAGGCAACCATTTAAGAAGAACCTTGTCAGAGTGTCATCAGCTGTCACCTTAATATGATAACCACAAAGAGGAAAGAGTAACTTAGCCTTCCTGACTACTTTGCACTTACAAACATTGCTATGTAGGATTTCTTCATCTATCAACCAAAGCTCTTTGCTCTTGATTTACCAAAATGACTCCCCACCCAGTGAGAAGAAGTGGTGTCCCAGGAGAAGAAAAGAAGGGGCGGCTATAGTAGCAGATCATCACAGGTATTGCCATGGGTCCTGCTGATCTGGACCCTGACCCACTGACTTTCCTTATGGAGCAGCTGACACTCATGTCACCAAGAATGAACCCCACTCTTGAGTGTATCCAGGATACTAAAATGATCTCAGAATAATTTTGGCTTACATTTACCACAGATCATTTCTAAGGCCTATTTATGAACTTTTTCCATTTAATAGAAGACCTAGGAACACAAGGATGTAGAGAGTTTCCCATCAGGCAGTCACCTCATCCATCAGCTTGCCCTTCACCATCACTGAGATAAAGAAACGTCCATGGGGTTCAGTCTGTGGATGCCAAGTCCAGGATAATGCCCTCCTGTGTCAGCGTCAAAGAATGTAATAACTTCTTCCTCAAGGATAACATTGTTTGAATACTCTAAGCTACATGTAAATTCTGTAGTTGGCACTATTCAGTCATTCTGAGGCTGCTCTTTAGCGCAGAACAGAGCAAACTGCTGTATGCTTTGTATGGGGTGTGAGGAAGGAGCTTGACTTTTCATGTGGTCATGTGTATTCCTTAACTGTAAAAGTAGAATGAGGTCGAGAGAAAAAAACCAAACCATAATTAGAGCCCAAGTGATTTCAGAAACAGGAAGGTCACAGAATTAACAAAAATATTCTTTGGGGTTTTTTTTCATTAAATAAAGCAGTAGAAAATGTGGCAAAAAACCCCAAATAAAATGTGACCAAAGAAGTTCTGATTTGGTTTCAGTGAGTGTTTTGTTTCATACTTGTAGAATGAGAAATTTGGCATGGATAATGCAGAAGAAAATGGTCTGTCTTCAAATGCAGACATGCAAGGCTTAAGTAGTCTGATGGACCGTTAAAATTCACCACAAAATATAAATTCTAAGCTATTGTAAGGGGCAATGTATGAAGTTTGCTACCATGTGGATGTTTGAAAGTCATATTTATGTGTCCTTGCTATGTTACTTTGTCTTTTTAGGTACTCTATCAACAACCGTAGAAAATATTATCAGAAGTGTCATTGCAATATATGGTGAATACGTAAACAAACTCAATAAATATGTATGTGAGTTGCCCTCAATTGGCAATGACAGTAAATATGCCGACTTTAGTTCCGAGAGATTTTAAATATTTATGTATATCAACCACTACACATAAATCTAAGTGAACCATTAAAAGCCTGTCACTTCTCCTGTAGGTCCTAAAAACGAAAAAAAAAAAAAGCAAAAGCAACTCTGAATTCAGTACAAGTCATTGAATGATAATAGGTGACATCTCATAGTACTGGAGCTAGTACCTAGAAGAGAAAAAGTAATTAATTAAATTCTAGCTTTCACCTTTGTTTTCACAAGGCAAAAGTCAGCAATAGCTAGGGTGATTTTTTGTGTCTATATTATTATTCTAAGAACATTATATTTTTAATAAAAGGATAAATTAAAAATTATGTGATTCAAAGACTAATGCCTTATGTTTCTCCGTAATACTGTGAATACCTGGAGCATTTGTCACAATTCTATGTTTTGAGTATTTTGGGTTTTAAGTACAAAACCAAAGTTCACTATTACTATACCTGTTGGTGGGCAAAAGAGGAGAACAACCAATGCTTTACAGTGTTCTTTAAAAGAATCCAGCAACTCCTGAAGTGGAAAACTAGGCTTTTGATAATTCCTGTGACCTCTCCTCAAGAATCAAAGAATGTGTCTGCTAGAGTGGGGATTAAGGATGCTGTCCCTAAGATACTGATGGGCACATAAAGAGTATGTGGTCTAAAATCAGATTGCTGTGTGCTCTGTTGAACATCCTGCCTCACAGAAAGACCTTTGATATTTGCTAGGGTAAAGAATAATCATATAGAGTATCAGCTATTTTTAAGTTCTGGTATTTCTAGGAAAGCCAGCTGCATACATATAGAAAACTGTAATTCACTTCCTATTTTACTGGACCACCCCACTCTGTTCAGCACTTGTCAGCCACACATGGAGTATCTTGTCCCTACAATTCACAAAAGATGTGGAGAGACTGGAGAGGGTCCAAACGAAGGCCAAGAAGATGATCAAAGGGCTGTAGAACCTGCCCAGTGAGGAAAGACTGAAGGTCTTGTCTCCCTGGAGAAGGCTCAGGAGGGAGCTCATCACAGTGTTCCAGTACATAACGGGCAGCTAAAAAGAGGATGGAACCAATAGCACCATTTCTTACATTGTTTATAGTAAAACAGTGTCAATTACAGGACGCTTAGAAAAACAGTAAAATAACGATGGTGGAAATCAGAAGGTCTTCCCCCTCTCATCTTCTAACATTCTCATACAGGGAAGGCCCGTGTTGCTTTGCTAGTTCTCACATAACGCGACTTTCCCTCACCGCATTTCTCCCTGGTGCGCCAGCTCCCGCGTGTCCCACTGTCCGCAGCCACTAGGCGGCGCCGAGCTCCGCTGCCGCGGGAAGAGCTGCCTGCGCAGGCGCACTGGGCCCGCAGGGAACAGCGCGGAAGCTGGCGCTGGCCGAGGTAGCCCCATGCCGTCTCCCCCGCCCGTTGCTTTTGACGAGAGCTTCCGGGTCACGCTTGACCAATAGCCTCCAGAGCTTCGGCAGCGTCACCGGCACCACGTGAGCGGCGAGCGTCTGGCGCCAGAGGCCGGTGCGCTGCCGGAGGCGGTTCCAGCGGCACTCCTGCGTCCCATCAGGCAACGCGCGCGCGCGCTGCTCCTCCATTCTATGGTAACCATAGAGATCCACGGCGGTGGCGGATCAGTACTGGGACGGCGGCGGCCGTGGCGCCGTGGGGAACATGGCGACGCTGGTGCTGGATAACGGCGCCTACAACGCCAAGATCGGCTACAGCCACACGAACGTCAGGTGAGGGCCCGGCAGGGGATGGGGAGGGCGGTGCACCTCACGGCGCACCTGCCCTCCCGCCGCTCCCCGCCAGCGCCACGGCGGCCGTCCCTCCTCTCCCCCAGCCCCTCACCGGCCAGCGGGCCGCCGGCGCACCTGCGCTCGGGGCGGAGAGGCCCGGGCCTGGCCCCGCCCCTGCGGCGCGGCGGGCTGCCCGGTGGGACCGTTACACCGTCTGCCGCCGGTGAGGGGTTCGGTGCGGGGGTGGCGGTACCCGAGCGCGGAGGAGCCTTCGGCGCCCGTTCTGTTGTGCTGGCGGCGGTGTGGGTAGCGCAGTGCAGCGTGCCGGGGGGGTTTGTCTCATCTGCAAACGAGAGGGGTCAGACATTTGAGATTTCCCTTGTAACTCACTCCAATAAATTGATTTAAACCAAAGAACAGCAGCAGAAAGATCATTGAAAGTGTCCTTGTTGATGAAAGTAGTGTAAAGACAATGATTGTGTCTCACATCATGACGTATGGGAAACTTCCCAATCTTTTCCAGTGTTATTCCCAACTGTCAGTTCAGATCAAAGACTGCACGCCTGAAAACCTTTACAGCAAATCAACTGGATGAAATTAAAGATCCCTCTGGTCTTTTTTATATTCTCCCTTTTCAGAAAGTAAGTAAGATATCATGAGTTTAATATTATAGCCAAATGTAAATTGGTGTTTTAAGGAATACTTTTCATACAGTATACCTCAGCTGCAGGGTTATATGTAGTATCGTACAAGACTTAAGTTCAGCAGTGTGAAGTTTAACAATCAGGGAATCATTTAGGTTCGGAATGACCCTTAAGATCATTGTGTCCGACTGTAAAGCTAACACTGCCAAGTCCACCACTAAACCATGTCCCCAGGGTCTACACATCTTTTAAATACCTCCAGGCATGGTGATTCAACCACTTCCCTGGGCAGCCTGTTCCAATGCTTGACCATTCTTGGTGAAGAAATTTTTCCTGTCATATCCAATCTAAACCTCCCCTGGCACAACTTGAGACCATTTCCTCTTGTCCTATCGCTTGCTACTTGGAAGAAGAGACTGACCCCCACCTCTCTACAGCCTTCTTTCAGGTAGCTGTAGAGAGCAACAAGGTCTCCTCTCAGCCTCATCTTCTTCAGGCTAAACGACCCCAATTCCCTCAGCCGCTCCTCATAAGACTTGTGCTCCAGACCCTTCACCAGCTTTGTTGCTCTTTGGACATGCTCCAGCAGCTCAGTGTCCTTCTTGTAGTGAGGGGCCCAGAAGTGAACACAGTATTCATGGTGCAGCCTCACCAGTGCTGAGTACAGGGGACAATCACCTCCCTGCTCCTGCTGGCCACAGCATTTCTGATACAAGCCAGGATGCTGTTGGCCTTCTTGACCACCTGGGCCCTCAGGTGAAGGACCCAGCACTTCATACAGTTGGCCTCAGCCCATGGATCCAGCCTGTGCAGATCCCTCTGTAGAACCTCCTTACCCTCAGGCAGATCAACACTCCCACCCAACTTGGTGTCGTCTGCAAACTTACTGAGAGTGCACTCGATCCCTTCAGATCATTGATAAAGATATTAAAGAGAACTGGCCCCAATACTGAGCCCTGGGGAACGCCACTTGTGACGGGCCACCAGCTGGATTTAACTCCATTCACCACAACTCTTTGGGCTCAGCAATCCAGCTAGTTTTTCATCCAGTGAAACGTACGCCCGTCCAAGCCACGAGCAGCCAGTTTCTCCAGGAGAATGCTGTGGGAAAAGTTTTCAAAGGATTTACTAAAGTCTAAGTAAAGAACATCCACAGCCTTTGCCTCATCCACTAAGCGGGTCACCTTGACATAGAAAATCAGGTTAGTCAATCTTTCATAAACCCATGCTGACAGGGCCTGATTGCCTGGTTGTCCTGTACATGCCATGTGATGGCACTCAAGATGATCAGACTGACAGGCTTCTGTCAGTTTGAAGAATAATTTTTATAGGAAACACAATTTACACTGGTTTTGTAGTGTAATGTAGTAATTAACATATTGATGGGGAATATTTGTAACATTCTTTATCCTATGTAACATTTACTTCTTAGCAAAGAAATGTGAATTCAGACATTTTTACTCTCAAATTTCTTTACGTTTCCAGTCTATCAATCACTTGACATTTTTTGATTTCTAGTAATTTTTTTAAGTATGATTTTATTTTTTAAATAGTGTAAATATTTTTTCTAAATTTTACAGGGTTACTTGGTGAACTGGGATGTCCAGAGACAGGTTTGGGATTATCTTTTTGGAAAAGAAATGTATCAAGTAAGAGCCTTTTTTTTAATTACAGATTCTGTGTAGGTTAAATACTAAGGGAATTAACATAAGTACATCAAATATTAAATAGATCTGGTGAGCTTACTCTTCTCATTGAAAGTGCGTTCAATTAGAAATCACAGGAGTTTATTTTTTTGCCAACTGAAGAAAAATTTTACTTTGAAGTCCGGTGTAGGAATTTAAAAAACATTTAAATTTTTCAGTCTTGTGTGTATTTGTACTGAGTTCAGTTCACATATGTTAGGAAATCCACATCAACGTAATTAAGAGTTCAAGTTAATAAAAACAATAATAATTATAGATAGATACAGTGTGGTTTAGAGATCAAGAAAGTGTTGATGTAAAAGAGTGATGAGCTAGGTCAGTATGCCAAAAAACATACACATTAAGTAATCATCTTCGGCTAACCATTTTCTGCCTATGAGTAAGCTGAATGTATAAAATATAAATATCTGGTACTTAATTTTTCTTATTTATCACACAAACTGGATTTAGCACAAGAAGTGTCATAAGGCTTCCCTTTTAATTTTTCTTTTTAAAAAAAAGTATTGTTACATACTCTGACAGTTTTTTGGTTTTTGTAACACCTAGGAGGCAGAATGGTCCTGAGAATGAAAGTAATGCCTCAAAATATCTCAGTCTCTATGCATAAAAATATGCAGTGCTGGCTTTTGATACTTGGCTTTCATTTTAGTTTTGGAACTAGATTCAATTTAGTCATAGTTTTGAGAATTTCTTTTTAGTTCTTTTTTTGTGAGTGAAGACTACAGAGCGATAAAGTTGGTAAGACCTTTGGGGTCATATCTAGTTACTGAAGTATCCCCCTCCAGTCCTCTCTAATAGAGTGAGATATCAGTAAATGTGGAAAGTCCAGAACCTTTTGCTGGCCTCATTAGAGGTCACTGGGAGTTATATTACTGATTCTGCTTTGTGCAGGACTTTGTCTTTGGTTATTAGATAAGGAATTTTGTGATGCAGGTGCTAAGCTGTTGAAGAGACTTGTCTTCCTATAGTTAGACAGGATTAGTGTAAAGTATCTTACATTAGTATTGTCTGTTCCTTTGTGGGTATCTCATGAAGTCTTTAAAAAACCTAAAAACTTTGTAAGTCTAGCTTCTACAAACAGATATGGCAAGTGGTAATCACGTCTTCAGATGTACGTGATCTTCAACTGCTGCAAAATAATGTAACAGAGTATTAATTTCTAAGTTTTGTGTAATTACAATCTTAATATATTTTTCATAGGTGGATTTTGTAGACACCAATATTATTATTACTGAACCTTATTTTAACTTCAGTTCAATACAAGAATCCATGAATGAAATCTTATTTGAAGAATATCAGTTTCAAGCAGTTCTTAGAGTAAATGGTGAGTCAGTTTCCTTCTAGTTCACATTTATATACTTTGAGAGATAACCTTGAAAATAAATAAATAAATGCATATGCACACACATGTATATAAAGATAGTAAAGAAATTATTTCCATCCTGGCTCTTGAGTAGTATGCTACTATATGTACTCTTAACTGGATTAAACTTTTTTTTTTTTTTTAAAAAGAAATTCCAAGTATACTCTTTTATTACTTTCTTAAGAGTGTCATGGTATATAATTAAAGGAAATCTGAGAAGAGTCAGGATGGCAGATATAATGGACGGATTTTGAAACAGGATAGCATTTGAGAAAGTTTACCAAAGTTTTGCATGAAGAGTTTGATAGCTTTCCTTTTTTTGGGGGTGTGGTGGAGGTTTTTTGTTTGCTTTTGTTCCATATTATTATTAGGAAATAAAATGCAGCTTTACAATCATGAAATGTATCTTACAGGGAATGTGTAAGTAGCATCACAACCCTTCTGGAAAGTAGCTGGACATAGGATACTCCTTTAGATAGGTTTGATGAATTGTGGTATGATCAGTCTGCTTGGACTTTAGGAGAGGAAACTGAACATGGACTGGAATTCTTGAAAAAGAACAAACAGGGGCATAGACTATACTTAATTTTATCCACCGTCAAAATTAATTCATGTGTTGGCTGTATAATGTATTACGTATTATGTATCAAGGTCTTGGAAGTCTGTCACAGGCATTTAAAATATGAAGCAAGTACACTTACATATCAATGTAAATTCTAAAAGTGTATATTCATATGAAAATGGAATGAAGGTTTCTGTATTTCAGCTGGAGCTCTTAGTGCGCACAGGTATTTCCGGGATAATCCGTCTGAGCTCTGTTGTATCATTGTGGATAGTGGATACTCTTTTACACACATTGTACCTTATTGTAGAAGTAAAAAGAAGAAAGAGGCAATCATCAGGTAAACTGCAGTATATATTTTCTAGAAGAGCTGTTTGTTATAACTGACGTTAATAATGACCGAATTCCTTGTATTCCGCCTTTTCTGTAGGATTAATGTTGGAGGAAAACTCTTAACCAACCATCTGAAGGAGATAATCTCTTACAGGTAAAGCATGCTGATCATCATCTTGAGACCTGGTATGAAATGAGCTAGAAGTTTGTGGGGATGTTCTTACTGGCTCTGTGAATTTTAGATTAAATGCTGTTTAAAGGAGAAGGGAATTTTTGTCTGTTATAATCTGCTAGCTGCCATTTTGAGCTTAAGATCAGGAGGAATTAAGATGAGTTTAAGATCTTTGAGGAATTAGGGTATTAGTTTTGAAAGTGCCAGCGCTTTAGAAGTTGCTGAGGTTACCTGTGGGTTCACAATTATACAAGTCCTTACATATTTTCTGAGATGTCTCAGTAGATCATCAGTCAGTTTGCTAACTGATTCTGTTGATACTACAAATAAAATTCAATAGGATCAACTTTTCATTAGGATCCTTTAGCTTGGAACTTTATCTAGGTACAGGTCTTCGCTAGTGGCAGTTGCAGGATTAGGACTACACTTGTTATGAAAACATTAGGCAAATGCAGGTAGATGTTTGTATTTATTGAACTGTGAAATAGGAAAATATTTAACTCCAGTAGGCCAGGAATGCTTTTGTAAATTGAATACAAGTTTTAGATATTGAGACAATAGCTTTCTGTGATTTGAAAACTATGGTTGCTCATCTTCAGTGGAAAACTGGACAGGTAATGCTAAGACTTAATTATTGTGGTTTTGTTTTTCACAGGCAGCTACACGTTATGGATGAAACACATGTAATTAATCAAGTGAAAGAAGATGTGTGTTATGTTTCTCAAGACTTTTACAAGGACATGGACATTGCCAAGTACGTATACAGCAGTATTGAATGTAAAAGTTTTTGCTTCTGAATAATCTATTTGTACAAATATAACTATACTGTTAATTAGAAAATTTTGCAGTTAAGTCAAAGGAAGTATTGTCAATATAAAATAGTTGGGATTTATAACTTTTTCTTTTTTCTGTCGTATTTTACATTCTTCTCTTTCAGATTGAAAGGAGAGGAAAATACTGTAATGGTAGATTATGTTTTGCCAGACTTCAGCACAATCAAAAAAGGATTTTGTAAGGTAATGATAGGATGGGTTTTGAAGTATTTTTTGGACTGTTCCCCTGCACAAGTTTAGTAGAGAGGCTAAAAAGACTTTCTTTTTTCTAATGCTGTATTGTAACTTCTTTCTATGCTATGCATTAATTGGTAAAGTTTTCCTTAGGAAGTTGAGATGAAAATTAAATACTTTTTTCCCAGCATAGCATTTTATGTTCTGTTATTTAATATTTGTAGCTTTCTATGCTTGTGCTCTGACATACAACCTATCCATATCATTATTGTGAGGGGTTTTTTTAAGTTAATTGGAAAATGTTTTCTCTGCTTTGTTACTTTTTTATAAGTCTCTTTGAATTTCATTTAAATACCTTAATAGGTAGAAAGTTCAAAGTCATGTTCTAGAAGAACCTGAAAAGTCTTCATACCAGTGAGGGCAATTTAACGATTTTATCTCATTTACTGAGTTCACTGTAGTTTCAAAAGCAGTCCTAGTATTTTAAGTCCACTTGTACATACCTATTTTATTTTGCTTCAGGCAAAACTGCAGTTGATAAGAGCAATGTCACTTCAGATTTAATACCAGAGTATGTATTGGTTTTAAAAGATTTGTTGATAATACAACTTAACATGGAATATACTGCCTACCTCTGCAGTACATGAAAATATTAGCTGAATAGTCTAGGATGTAATTTCTTTTCTTAAGCAGTGGCTACTATTCCTGTCTTTAATTTAGCCAAGGGAAGAGATGGTACTAAGTGGGAAATACAAGACTGGTGAACAAATACTTCGTCTAACAAATGAAAGATTTGCAGTTCCAGAAATACTCTTCCATCCTTCAGATATCGGTATTCAAGAGATGGGAATTCCTGAAGCCATTGTCTATTCTATTCAAAATTTACCTGAAGGTATAACCTAAAAGTATTTTGAAAAGTGTGTTTGTGTGTGATGTTGTTTGTTGTTGTTTTGGGGTTTTTTTCCTTTTTTTTTTTTAAGCATCCCAAGTGTCTCAAGAAGATAGAACTCTCAATATGCCAATTACTGAGTTGTTGTGAACTATCTTCTGGTGTATGTCGTACACTCTAGAATTGATTTTCTGCAAGATTCTCTGTTAGACATGCACAGTTTTGTGATGATTCATTGATTGGTTTCCACTTTTATTTCAGTTAATCACTGTAGGCATAATTCTTCTTAACATCCTTTTCTAACGTGACCTATCTGGCTTTGATGCCAGTGATGGAATATACTTGAAATTAGTTTTAGTTGTGTTTTAAGATACCATTCTACACTGGAAGATGAGGAAGATCAAACTGATAAGAAAAATGAAACGGACCAAAATCAGTAATTTAAGCATCAAAGTATAAAACCTTTCCGACTGCTGCATTTGTCGAGTATTACTAAAGCTTTCATTTTATAGATGATATACATGTACTTAATGTTATTACTAGAAAGACAACTTTCATAGGTTTTGTGATAGCACATAAGTGTGGCAGCATTGAGGCTATTATTTTGTACTCTTAAAAAACCTGTATCATTTTAAATCCCTTTTGAAAGGGAAATTGTGTTGGCAGACATGAAATTTAATAGACAATGTAAGAAAATAGTAGTTATGAAAGCCAAATTTTAAAAATCACGAAGATCAGAGGGTGATTCATCACTTTCTTGTATTTTTCAATGAAAATATTTGACTGATGTGGTCATTAGATGACCATAAAATTCTTCTATGCATATTTCTTACTTCTGTTCCAATTCATAACAAAATTGGGAAAAAAAACCCTTTAATCTTTAAATATATATTCAGTCTCTAACTACAGATTTGCTTATTAATTTTACAGAAATGCAGCCTCATTTCTTCAAGAACATAGTTCTGACAGGGGGGAACACCCTTTTTCCGGGCTTCAGAGATCGGGTTTATTCTGAAGTTCGATGTCTTACTCCAACTGATTATGATGTTTCTGTTGTTCTTCCTGAAAAGTAAGTTCTAAACTGTACAGAACAAGCTTTGTCCTTCTAGAAGAACGCTATAAAGTAGGATTTCTTTTGCTGATTAGAAAAATGGATGAGTAAAGAGGTTAATTAAAATATTAAGTGAACCAAAATTGTACAAGAATGTTTTAAATCGATGTATTTTCAGACAAACCAAAGAAATGAGAGACCACCTGCTTGCCCTGTACTATGGCTAATGAAGTTAAGCATATAAATAAGCGTTTTCAGGATCAGTCTTTTTATTGTAAACGGATAAATAAGGCTCTATTGTCATTAAGTGGATACATAAGGATACAAGATTAGTTTTGTCTTTTACTTAGAAGAATTTTCAGCATTTGAATGTTGCCATGTCACTATTAATGTAGCCACTTCAGAGATTTGGAAGGAGTAACATCTTTGCAGAGAGTATACAGTTGAAACAAAACATGTATATCTTGAAAGTACAAAAAAAAAATCTGTGCAAAGTAAATACAAAGACATCTCCACTTCCTGCCTTCTTCCAAAGAGGCACTTGCTTTTTCTAAAACACTGAGTCAGTTAGCCCTGCTAAAATTTCAAGCTTTATCTCATAACTTGTCTGGAGCTGGATGGTTCGATTTAGCAGTCAAAAGTATATTTTTGAATAGATATAGCTAAATAAGAGTCTTGGAAATCATCACTGCATACTTCTATTTAAAGTGAACTTACAGATGAGTAACAGTAACTTTGTTCGTTTTTCAGCCCCATTACTTATTCTTGGGAAGGTGGGAAGCTCATTTCTGAAAATGATGATTTTGAAGACATGGTAGTAACTAGAGAAGATTATGAAGAACACGGACACAATATCTGTGAAGAGAAATTTGATATATAGGCAGCATAGTTGGATCCATTGCTTCACTCGGAATGGAACTCTTTGACCTACAACCTGTTTTCTGTCAGTTAGGATTGTGTTTTAGCTTTCCTGTATTTAAGTGGGTTGGGGAAAAGTAATTTTCAGAGTTTAAAAATAAAGTTTTACAAGCCTAATACTATGAAGTAATACATTAATTGTAATTTCATTATGTTCCTGTGTTTTACTGGTAGCTTTGTTGTATTCTTATTGCAGAAAACCTCAATGCATGAGCCAATAAAAATATTGAATGCTTTTACTGGTGTGACACTAATTCATAGTGAGTAGAAATCAAGATTTATTTTTTTTTCAGAATAATATTTATTTTAACTTATGCGTGCAATTGAATGGGTGTTAAACGTATCTCGGAAGGTATCTTTGAGATTGCCTGTCCTAAAAAGGAATATGTGCATTTTATTTTTAGTTATTTTAGCGAATAGCCATGAGAGAAGTACACTTGAAATGTGACCACTGCTGTTGAAAGCATACTTAGGCTTTGAGAAAAAAGTAATTTGAACAATTCACTTTTTAAAATGGGTTTGAGGTTAGTGGGTTGTGGGGTTTGTTGTTTGTTCTATTGTTTGAAGCAATGACTGAGCAAATAAGCCTCCAGCCATTCCCCTTACCCTTCTGAAATCTCTGCTAGGCTGATGTCTGAGGTGAACAAATCTTGCAGCTGTGTGCTGGGTGATCCCATCTGTGACTTACCTCTGTGTTCTAGATACACACACATGCCCCAGCCTGTGCTTGTTATTTCCATTTACAGAGCAAAGGTAGCACCGCTTACTGTACCATCAGTCTGTGCAGCATCGCCTGCAGGAGGGGAAAGAGCAACAGTAGGGGGCAATAGCCAGATAGAAGCCTCAGAGCTAGGGGGTGCCCCACCTGGCTTGTTTGATGGCCAGGACAGAGGCAGGCACTCGGACAGTGTGGATAATGGACACATAGGTGCTGACACAGATCTTGACCTGATGCAGCTCGTGGCCACAGGGGAATTGCCCTTTTAGTTGGGCTGGTGATATTCAGTGGTCTCAGATTTGTAGAGGAGTATCCTATTCTCAGCCTAAATACCATATTCCTTCTCTTGTCTGGCCGTATGTAAAACCAGTATGGATACTTAAACAGTGCACTTACCTGGCTTGGAACAGAGCAGTGACTGACTTCAGCAGTTGATGGCAGGGACCAAGTGGAGGCTTCACTGCATTTCAAGCCCCTCCAGTGGTCCTTGACGAGGGCCAGAGAAGGGCATTCTGAAGCACAACTAGATACTATTGCCTTCTGAAAAGCTGGTCTTTGTGACAATGTGACCCACGTAGTTGAATGGTCAGAGTTGTGAACAGGGGAAACAAATGTGTATACCACCAGCCCCTGGGCTGCCTGATAGCATTGATATACAGAGATACCCTCATCTCTGGCTTCCATTTCTTTTGTATTTCAGATAAATAGGTGGAGTTAGAGCCCTGTTGTTCTGAGCAACATTACAGATTGTCATGAGCTGCTTCAGTTGCTATCCAGAGATCTCAGCATAAGGGCAATATAGAAGAGAAGCCAACACTCCTGAGAATGGGAGATCTCGATCATAAGCTGCCTCAATTTAGTTTTCAGAGATGAGCCTTCTTCTTGAATATGATCTTTTTTACTTTGGACTGCCAGATCATGATGACTTTCCTCCAGTCCTACGTACTGAAAGGAAGAGGTACCCTCCCGCTCCTGTTGCCAGCTACATGAGCCATAGAGGAGGCAGCTAGGGTATTAATGCAGACCACCACCTACAGGACAGCAGTAAAGTCTAGTACATTGTTGATATCTACACATAAAGGCCCTTGTGTCTGACCTCTAGTTCTGTAAGTAACTGCTTCACAAAATTATCAGCACCCATTAGCTGGGACTTAAATAAGCACATTGTTCGTACAGAAACAACAATAAACCTTTTCCTTGGTAGCAGAAAACATGAATGCTCTATGAATAGAAGTAAGCCTCTGTACTTTGGGGGTGGCATCACTTGTTTGATAAGACTGCACTGGAAAGTAGCTCTGGATTAAATTCTTCACTCTGGAAATTTTATACTTCAAATACAAATTCATACCAAGAATTAATTTGATAACTCTATGCTACAAATCATAAAGACAAATGATTGATAAGTCAAAGTTGCCATATTAGATGATACTGTGTCCAATATTGTTAAAAATAAGTGGCCGAATTTCGGAATGTAACTGAAAGCATAACAACAAAAAAACAGTAATCTCTAGTTCACCAACCTTGTTCTGTTCAGCAGGCCCTTAAAAAAAAAAAAAAAAAAAAAGCAGCTGTTCTTTTCCTTTGCAGACCTAAATCAATCTTGACTTCTTGTCCCATGAACTGAAGCAAAGCCTCTGGCAGCTACAAACTGCTGCTGTCCACTTGAAGCATTTCTTTACTGTTTCGTACCTGGTTGTACACCTGCTGAGCTGCCTCTTCCTTATGAAAGCATTATGAAACGATAGACCAATCACTTTTTATGCAATGCTTTATTATCATATTTAAATTAGCACAAGAAAATTCTAATCAAGTCACAAAGTGCAAGAATTTGGTTTTTAAAAAATACCATTTTTCCCAAAGCATTTCCCAGTCCATCTATCCTATAAATTACCATGTTATCCCTCCCTATTGCCAGGTTCAGTATTGTGAGAGACTCAGTAAAGGCACCAAAGAGGAAAAAAAAACAAATCCAAGCTAGAATTCCCTTCTCCCACTAAACACCAGAAGCACTTAATCAGGAGATACTTTTATGTTTACAATTCTCAATAACCTACTTCTATACATGCTCCCTTTACTGAAAGAATGACCAAAACCCCCACACAGGGCTAGAAAAAGAATATATGTGGCCCTGTAGTCTAGTAATTAGGGCATTTACCTCTAAAAAGTGAAACTTGGTCTTCTTTCTTCCTCCAGAAATTATTTATTTTACACTGGATAGTCACTCTTAAATAACAACTGCATAAACAAAGGCGTGCAGACAGATTTCAGCTACATTCCCTGACTTCTAATAGGGCCAGGTCCCTTAATTAAGGCTTGAAATGTCCAAGTTAACATGACCTATCACCTGTACACATAGTTCATTAGATCTATCAGTGTAACCATTTCAGTTTATAAAAGAAAACAGCACTTGTTTTCAGAAAGCTTTGGTATCCTGGTAACTTGACCACACATTTGAAGAGCAGTTGAGGATGTAGATACCTATAGCAGCATATTCACAATAAAAATCATGGTCATAGTGGAGCTAGTCCAGCAAAGGGAACTTTAAAAATGATAAGCGATTGAAGCATCTGTCATATAAGGAAAAGGCTGAGACAGCTGTGATTGTTTAGCCTTGAAGAGAAGGCTCAGGGGAAGAAGTAAAGAAGTCTGAGCCAGATGCTTTTATTTTTTTTTTTTGTTTAAATACTGTGACCCTCTGGGTGAGGCTAACCTGAGAGGTGGTGGCATCTCCATCCTTGGAGATATTCTAAAGTCAACTGGAAAAGGCCCTGAGCAGCCTGTGCTAATTGACTCCACTTTGAGCTGGGTGGTGGGACTAGAACAGAGGTCCCTTCCAATCTCAATTCTATGTTTCCATGTCCAATACATGGTTAAATGTCTGTCATGAGGATGGAAGAAGTAATTTAACCCCTATAACATTATACTGCATATTTAATGATTTGAATCAACATTTCCTTGTCAATGTATAGCTAACCACCAATGTGTCATGACAGGCCAATGTGCTTTCTAGCTTTGCCCTATAAATCCGTAAGCACTGTGAAAGTATTTATGACAAATAACTGGATACTACCAAAGCATCCTCATGTTAAAATAAGTTGCTTAAGTAAGTACACCAAGAGTTCTAAAACAAGACTCTTATTTCTCAAGGTTTTTTAAAAATGTAATTTTTTTACTTGCTTTTGTGTAATTGCCAAATTAGCAGCAGCTCAATCTGCCAGAGTGGAGAAGAAGCAACAGGCTGTAATTACTGGCTGCAAGCACACACAGCTACCTAGCCTAATGATCTTGCCTGCCACAGATTCAAAACCCACTGACCTGCTCCTAACTTTTTTGGCACACTGTGTACACTTTTACAATAGAAGTCATAATCTACAGTTTATCATTTGATTACAGTTAGATTATGAACTACAGATAGAAAAGAGTAAAAACCTTATTGATTATCAACTCAAGCATGGATCTGAATGTAGACTTGGCTCAGCCAGAAAGCCATGGGGTCACGCGGCAGAAGGGAAAAAGTGCCAAACCCTGAACTCAAAAGCCGCACAAGCAGTGTGCTGTTATTACTAACTTAAAAGTAATTAAATACATTTTGCTTAGAAGTCATTAATGAGATTTAATGCTTTTTAGCAGCATAGTAATTTTGATTGTTGTAGTGTCCTGTAACTGAAAACGCAGGCACATAAGAAAACAGTTTGCAATATGAGCAATTATCATATGCATCCCCCCCTTTTTAAAAAAAAATAAATAAATGGCTGTATTGATGTCTAACCATTCAGAGCACAAAATTCACATGTAGTTTTACAACCAATACTAGATGAAAGAATGGTATTTTCGGAATTCTTTAATTAATTTCTTCTTCTGCTTCAAAGTAATAGTGGGGTCATTGTCCATCTCTTGAACCAATGCGAGAAGATACAGATTTGTTTGTTGTTTTTGAACTTCATATTCTTTAGCTGTCACACGCTGACAGAAGGTGAAGCCTTTGTAAGAAATCAGAGGTTCAGATTAAGTTTCATGAGTCATGTAAGAGCCTGATTAAAAAATATGGTTATAGTGTATTGTAATAAACCAAAATATTGTGAAACATGCATTGTGAGCATGTCTCTACATGCATTGTGAAACATATAGCCCTTCACTGAGCATGGACGAACATCTAAAGATTAATTGCAAAAATAAAATTGAAAAGCAGTGGTACAAGTGCAATATCACAGTTGACTGTATTGCAAACGGGCCTGCAAGACAAAGAGCCAATTCAGTTCTTGCAACAGAAATCATAATTAAGAATACGATCACAGAATCATTTAGGTTGGAAAAGACCCTTAAGATTATTGAGTGCAACTGTAAAGCTAACACTGCCAAGTCCACCCCTAAGCCATGTCCCTAAGTGCCACATCCACATACCTTCTACATATTTCCAGGGATAGTGGTTCAACCACTTCTCTGGGTAGCCTGTTCCAATGCTTGACAACCCTTTCAGCAAAGAAGTTTTTCCTAATATCCAATCTAAACCTCCCTCTAAACCACACCTGAAATCAGAAATAGAATTCAGGGACTTCTAAGTCATTAGACAGCTCAGCATGGTTTTGGCACCAGAAGCAAAGGTGATGTAACAGGTAGCAGTTCAGAGTGCAGGCAGAGCAAGGAAATGGACCCCAAGAGATAGACAACTCAAGTACAACTTAGCCATAAAAATGTTGTGAAACTATACAGTAGAGTACTGCCCTGCAAGGATTCAAGCCCCATCATCAGACAGTTGAGTTCTGGCCTAAGGAAGACTGGCATTCAGCTACTCCAAACACTTTTTCCTCCTACACGTTAGGGAGCAAGCTGGTTGAACAAATGTGTATTGCCTAAAGCGGAAAAAAATCTTACTATTCCTTCTGTACAAATATAGTCCTCTCAAAGCTTCACGTAGAGAGTGGTAATAGCCTGAGCTGCCAGAATTTTCACATGGACCTGTCCTTCCTTTCTTTTACAATGAGTGTCAAACACCAAATGTGAAATGCTTTTTTATGGTTTAGTAAAGCCAGATCAAGAAAAGATAGCTCTTTCAAAAGGGAAATCTTAATAACTTCTGGCAAAGCTATTAACTCTTAAAACTTCAGGGTAGAACCTTTAGTCCAGTGGTTTCAAGAGGCTTACTAGATTAAAACTAACCCCTGAGTTCCCTCAGTGTTTGTAGTGTTTTTCGTTTCCAGCAGACCTAAGGATTACCTTCCTGCAATAGACCCCTTTCCTTATCAGGGTTCCCCAGACTGCCCTTCTGCTCCCACTTGTACTTCAGAAGTTCACCAGCTAACAATGCTCTGTAGCTTCCAGGAAGGATTTTCCTCCTGCCTCCTCCATGAGAAAAGGGAAAATGACACCAGAATATAAGGCACATGGGAAAGCAGGAATATGCCATGCTGGAGAGCTTATAATCAGATCAAACTAGCTATTTCAACAAGTAGATGGAATCTATATGCATTTACACATTGACACTCCAAAACTTAGAAGGGAGAATATAGTATGGGGTTCGTACTTCAATTGTTTGTTCAGTGTGCTGATGAAGATCGTACAGGCTCCGAGAACACTGTCAACAGGCAGCTCCTTCCTCTGTTGCTCATCTCTGTACTCTTTGGCTACACAATATGCGATATTCAGAATACTGAGTTGGAAGCAATTTGGACCCGTTCCAGAACCCAACACAGATGGTAAAAGATTCTGTACTAAAACTACTTCTCAGGAAGTTGCTGTATTAAACACCACATTAAATAGCACAACAACTTACAGTATTATCCAGTTCCCTAATGGTTTCTCTTCAATGTTTAAGCACATAATGCACTGGCAACACAGAAGTCAGAAGGAAGAAGCTAAAGAGTCAGAGAAAAATTCAATTATTTAAGCCAACCCTTTTAATCATAGTGCTGAAAGATATTTTTTGGCTGCAAGGCCAGATGGAATGTTAGCTCATAAAGGAAATGAGCTGGGAAACACTAATCCCACATACGCACCAAGTGTCAAATGGCTTCCTTTTAGGCTACACTACACTTCTGTAAGTCTTAAGCTCTTAATAAACTTTGTGCTTACCCAGAAAAGGAAGAGAATTCTTCAAAGCACTTAACAATCAAGGTCTGTGCTGAAGACATCTATTAGGACCACAAACTACTGAGCTCTATGAGAAATTTTAGGTGTCTTGTGGCAGAAATAGAAGAACGCTGTTCCTAAATATAAAATCTCATCAAATTCACAAACCAAATTAAAATCAAGTAACTTCTGGAGAAATTAATGGAAAATGTGCTTCCTGAAGTAATTATTTGGTAAAAAAAGTTTGTAATACATTCAAAGTAGAAAATTAGTAAAATCCTTGTTCTCTAATATTCAGAGGTGTTTCGCTTATAGCGCATAATTTAATTATTTGGTGAATTAGCCAATAGTTGCTTTAATGCTTCACTTCTAATAAAGGAAAAGAACATAGTTTACGCAAAATTATAGTCAACTGATGATAAATTGATTTGTTTAGAAAGGTTTACATAAAAATGTATATCACATCATCTACCTGAATTGGTATCTGGATCTTGTCCTTCCAGCAAACTCTCAAGTCTCCTACTAGTTAGTTCCAGAAGAGTTAAAGGAGTCTGAAAATATAATCCGACAAAGAAAAAAAAAACCCCACAATCCAACATTTCTGTATTTTGAGAATCTAAAGCTTTCAGATGATTCATTTAAAAAACACATAGTTAATTGTAGAAGAAACTATGCCTACATTTATTTAAGTACATATTCAAAATCTCTCACAAAATTACACTAAAAACATATACATATATTTATTCCTGATATTTCTGGCCAAATAGGAGGCAAGATGTTCTAGATGTTGTTTTCCACTGAACTATGACAAAAACAGTAGTGTAAACCTTGAACTGATTTCAACTTATATAATACAAAAGGCTCTCAACTGCCATTGTGAAAAAGTGAGCCACTATCCACTCCACCGTGGAGCAGTGGGCACTTCATTTGTCAGATCTGGCTCCATCTCCAATCATGAATCAAAGCCCTAACCCTCATGTCAGAGCTCTTAATAACAACAACAAAAGTATTTGGTTTTGGCTGTATATTAATACATACAACTTGATACTTTCAAACTAAACTGGAGCTAATTAAAAAAAAAACAACAACAAGCAAACACAAAACAACCCCACAAACCAAAAAATCTCCCATGTCTCTCTAGCTGATGTCAGAAGCAGAGATGAATGTATTGCATAAGAAATAAAAATAATATTTTACTCAAACCAAATCTGTTTCTGTGAGGCAATAAATGTCTAGAGCATTTTACAGCTATCTTACAACAGCTGAGATAATTAGTTCATATCTTTCTAGTGTTTTAACGAGGAATTTTATAGTTGAGGAAAACAGTAGAGAGGCATCACAACTTTAATGCTCTGGCTGAATTCAGAAAGTCAATATAGGGTCTGGGAAGACTTCATCTTTTCACATGTGTGACAACATGATGGAATATAAATAAAGGAGACTATAAAATATATCTGTACATAACTACATACATAACGTAACATTTACATAACTGATCAAGTTAAACAGAAAAGTCATTTCATTTTGTGGTTCTATGTATTTTCTTTAATTTAGAAGTCAACATTTCAAAATACCATAAGGAAATCTTAAGAATTGTCAAAGCTTTACATATATGCTGGGGCATGAGAGCATGCCATCTTATAGACCACTCAGAGTATGTCAGCTGACTTCTAAAGGAGAAAGACACTAAGAAGCCTAAAAATTCAGTAGACAGCCATCAAGAAACAAGGCGCTAAAAGGCCTCTATAAAAACTTCTTAATACTTCAAGTATTTTCTTAATACAAATGATACAAATAAAGAAAGGATATTATATGTAAGGGATTGCAAAGCTCTTAGAAAGCTGTCCTCCATAGTCTGAAGTAGCTTCTCGTCCTACTTGGCTGTACTATTAAACTGTAACAGCTGGAATATTAAACTATGCTCCTCAGGCTTCTCATCTCCAAAAAGGTACTTCATGGCATTTAACATTTAAAATGACAAAGCCAATGAGGTAAGGAAAATACTACCTTGAAGAGCTCAGAGTGATAGTCCATCAGAAACTGCATCAGCACTTCTGCCTGTGGTTTTGACAATGCCTGATTTTGCAAGATGAACTTCGTGCAAGTCTTGATGATCACTGATCTGTTATCAAACTAGAAGAACCCAGATTTGGCATTAAATTTACTTACAGTGTGTCAGCAAAGACTAAGTATAACAGGATGCTACCACTTGGAGGAATGTCTTGGTACTCATTTTAAAACAAATTACACTGGAAGGCAGTAAACAGAATACCTCCAACTCTGTAAAAATAAAAAGTTAGCTTTACTATAGGAAAGTGCTATTTCCCACACTAAACATAGCAGACACTTACTTGTTTTTGTAATTTGTAGTCCTCAGATTCGGATGCAATGGCTATGAATGTCAGGAGTCTGTGCAGTTCTTCTCGGATATTTGGTGCTAATAATTTCAAATAAAGTTGTGATGCCTCTAGAGCTTGATCTGTTTTTCCATTTTCTGCAATGCAGTAAAACTGTGTATGCAGTGCAACTGCTCATTTTCAGAGTCAAGATTACATATTTAAATTCCAATATTAATCCAATTTGGGGTCACTCCAAACAAAGCAGCTTATCTCAGTGACTTCTAAAACCTTTCGACAAGACTCAACACAGCATTTAATCAGCATAACCTTAAAATTTTTGTCCCATGGCTAGTCAGGGAACAGATGTACTTAGACAATATATACAGGACATTACTGTGTTCTGTGTACAGTGTGCAAACACTGAAGTGATACTTGCACTGTTTGTGTTTACACATCTTTATATTCCAGGATTCATCTCGAAGTAATTAATGAGCTGAACAATTCTAACTTTCTCCTTGCTTTGAGGTTTGTTTGTTTGCCTGTTTGGTTTGGGGCGCTTTTTTTATTTTCTGTTTTCTGTTTGGTCAGTTTGGTTTTGGTGGTCGGTGTCCATGTCTCCCCAGCCCCTTTTTAAACCATTAGGTTATAAATTTCTCAAGGAAATGTGAGAAAGTAGAAATAATCTCTATAAAACCTCCTTTAGATGATAATTCTAGTTATCCTAACTTTGAAAGCGAGGAAACAGTCAAGTAACTTTACGGCAAGAGCAAGATGAGGGCAGATACAGGAATAGAACCTACATACGATTTTCTGGTCCTGTCACTGGGACAGAGGTTATATTTTACAAGAAATATTCCAGGACTTTCAGGGATGTACCACGAGCCATTTGAAACCATCTTTGTTTAAAAAAAAAACACCAAAAGAGCAAGTAAGTGATCCTTTTCCAAAAGAAGGGCAGACAAAAAAGCAGGAAAAAGAATTGCTGAAAGAAACAATCAAGTTGGATAAAAGTGTAGATATGAAGACAGGAAGCTGAATACTTTCTAGGGAAAAGTTCAAGATCTGTGATTAAAGCTTTACTGAGTTACTTTAAAAGACTGCAGGGGGGGGGAAAGAAAAAAAAAAAGAAAAATTTCCAATACAAAAAGGTTCAGTAAACCACATGGATTAGTTTGACCAACTGCATTCATCTGTAACTTAAGTAAAGCCCTCTAGATCTATTTATTACTAAGTTCCATCCTTCATACAGCTTTCATTTGCATTTTTTGTTGCAGGTTGTTCTTACCTATAAGTTCTATAATTCCTGAATGAACATCGCGATCCTCAGTGGCAAGAAGGGAGTCCTTCTTTTGACTATAATACTTTATTATAACATCAAAAAGAATCTTCTTGTATGTATTCAGACTGCTCAGTTTGTTAGCACTCTGAGGTAACTGCTGACTAACCATCACTATGAATTGGTCTGGGAAATACTCCAAGCATTCAATTGCAGCATAAAGCCATTTGTCAAGCCTGTAGAAGGAAAAGTTAGTGGTTTAGTGCTTACTTTAAAATACTCTGCCTATTCTTATTTAACCCTTTAAAGAAAATTAGATAGAAATAACCATGCAGGTACAGTTACATATTTGAACCACAGCATTAAATCTGTCTCTTATTGTTTGTGTATTTTATTTCACTATAGTAGTTTGCAGTCCTGCTCAAAATAAGCAGCTTCCATGGTTCTCCTATACTACAGACAATATACCCGGAGGAAATAGTCAGAAGAAATTTAAAATCATAGAAATATGGAGCGCAGAGGATTACTTTTATCTGAATCTCTGGATATAAAGTAATTTTAACTGAAGCAATAAATCATGAGAAGATGCAAATATTACTTAAGATCCATACAATCTTATTTTAGTCATGGGAAGCTGAAACAAAGATTTTTGAACTTGCTGCTGGAAAGCTAGATAAACACAAACTTTTGCTAGGCCTGCTGCAGCCAGCAAGGATTGTCTAACTCTTAGATGCATAAATGGGGTAATACAGTAAAGTACAAATGGGATTATGACCTCCTTTTAGTTATGATCCCATAAACAGTGCAATCACACTGCCTCCAATTTTATCATCCATAACAGAGAGGTCTTAAAGAAAAAAATAAACTGGAAAACATCCTTGCAAGTTAAACATTCAGAAAGCAGACTAGCTAGCTTTATATGAGGGTGGACAAAGCAGGATTTGATTACAGTTTTTAAGAAACTACATGGAGAACAGGTATTTTGTTATTTCAAGTGACACTATTTGAAAAGTGAAGATGAAAATTTGAGATATAAATTATGTTCCTCCTCACCTCTCTTCATATTGGGAGCAATTAATCCTACAACAACTTGTAATACTGGTGGCTATTCTTCATACACAGAATTTCCCATTTCTCAGGCATGCTATAAGCCAGACTTAAATAATACACTGTCTGCAAAGATGCTACTCCAGCCTCCCACTTAGGTAATTGTAGAATGAAGTGATCAAGCAAGCATTTAATTTTCTTTACACTCATGGTATTTGCTATATTAGCAAAGACCCAAATGTTAGAGACACTTAATACAGAACAATACAGACTAACAATTACATGAGAGACTTTAAGAGACACATACCCACCAATCACCCAAGAACCAAGTACCACGGAAGCATAAAGCTCAGAAGAAACTGTTCATTAAGCCATCCTGGGAGGAAAAACCCAGGGAGTTAAGATGCTATCCAGCAATAAACCTAGCTTGAAACCAAGTGTTTCATTACCTTATATAAAACTCTAAATATATGTAAAAGTATTTTCTCCCTAAAGCAAGAACACATAAAAACTGTAAGAGTCTCCTTAGGTACACAGATTGACCTAGGTCTCACAAACAGGTAAAATATGATTTGTATCAATTTGACAGAAATAAGCATTACTAAGACATACATAGATGAGGAGACATGCCTTGACACGTTCATTAAAAGTATATGCTAAGAAAGAGATCAGACCAAGCACAATCAACAGGAACACTGCAAAAATAAGAGAAAATTTAAGGAAAAAAGCACTGATGACACGCAGCTATGTCATGCACTTCCATGTTCTCATGATACAAGCATTCTTCAGTGCTACAGCTAGTTTCTCCTTTTCTGTTGCTAACAATAGATTCCTTATTGACTTTATATCTTCACAGCACCACCACCAGAAACTGTGACAGTAAACCAAAAGCCTCAGAATAAATTTGTTCAATTTCTAATACCTGTTATAGAGACCTAAGAGTGAAGTGTCTGGTTTTGCACACTTGAGGTTAAAGTTTTAATGTATACTTAAAATCCTCAAACATCCAATCCTAAATACACACTTTTTGGGAATTCTCTTACCACTTCTGAAAAGAAGTCAACAGAGGAAAGTACATGAATGCCACTCCTGACCACAAGTATACGAGTGTAATGATGTCTATTTTGTTCACTTAACACAAATAATTGATCAAGAGTAAAATAAAGTGTTTACTAACAAATCCATTTTATAGGCATATTACTTACTCAGGTAAATTTAAGCTACATGTAATCTCTCTGTCCAGAAAAGTATTTGAGATAATCAGGTCTTCTTTGCCAAAACAGTCCGGTTTTGTCTTTGCTGAAGACACCAAGATGTCTTCTAGAAGTGGAACATCAATTAACTGCAGCAGCCGTAGCAGAGTTTGCTGCTTCCAGACATCTTCTATTACTGATACCATAAACAAACAAACAAGCAAACAAAAACCTCAGAAATAAAATCTTATGCAAAACAGTAACCTGTGTTTTTACTCAAGAATTTTTTAAATGTTCAAGAAAAACAACGTAACAGCATAGTGTGAAGTTTCTGTGCTGGAGAAGAAGGGATCAAAATAGGAACATTAAGAAAGAAGCCTTTAAAAAAAAGAAATCTTTCTCCTCCATCATATTAGAATTAGTAATAACCCACACTAATTAGCAATATGTACAAGAAAAGACAGGTGAATAGCAAAGGAATCACATAATACAGATGTACTTAATCTTAAAACCTATTTCCTTCTGAAGTGGTATTTGCATAAATAGAGTAGCACCATCTTGCAAAAACTTCATCCTGTTTTGTTTCCTTCAGTTTACTTATTAGGAGCATTTACCCATTTAGCACGCATTTAGCTATTTTGTCATTAGTGACATACCAAATTTCAGACTCTGAGAGACAGCATTTAACAGAAATGAAGTAGTCACTTCAAGTAGATAGTGAAAAACAATCAAGTTTTAAACAGAAAAAAAAAAAAAATCAATCCTCACCTCTTTTTGAAAGCAGATGAGTTGGTTCATTAACCATGATCTTTGGATGTAAAGATGAGTGAACATTTATTGATCGAAGAAGCTCCTCTACCTGCTTTTTATCATCTGCTTCTAATGCCAGGGGGTTTGAAAGTGTCGTTTCACACTTCTTTCTGGTTGGGCGGGGGGGTGGGGGAAGTATAAGAAAATACTGTCAGGACATATTTATCATTCTGTCACTTCCTAAATTGCTGTTAAATCAGGACTTTAGGGCTTCATTGTATCTGGGGTCTATCCTGCTACTAGAAAACAAATCATCCACATCTGCTTTGTGGAAAGGGCAAGGATTGATTCCAAATGCTGTTTATTAGTTTCATATTTTTACCAGCTTCCAGCAATATCTCATTCATACTAATTCTGAGATTTCAGCAAAACTGATTGCGAAACAAAATGATTCCTAGGCTTATGCTGTGCCAGACTCTATTCTATAATGAAGGGCAAATCAGAGCAGTTTAGCATGACCAAGAAATATTAAGTAGCATCTGCAATTTAGGCATGACGTTTCTCAAAACTGGCACGTAGTTTTCAAAAGTCTCCAATAGCTGGGTTACACAAACATAACTTCTACAGCTAACCCAACTTGGGGGGAAGAAAAAAAAAAAAAAAAAAAAAGGAAAACATACTAGTTCAGAGTAACTCACTTGGATCTTCTTGCCTTCTGTTTGCAGATTTGCTCAGGAGACAAGTGCTCACTGTCTTTATTGTTTCTTGGAAGAAGAGGAGTAAGACTATTTACAAATTTATAGAGACTAGTGTTTGTGTCTTCAAACTCTGTTTCTTTCTCATTCTTGAATAAGTACAGCTTTGCACCAACTGGCTCAAACACCTTGTGATCCATTAATGCTTGGCATACACGGACTCCCTTCAGCCGAGAAATATCGTTGCAGCTTAGGTACATGCTTTGCATAAGATGGCTTAGTACCACATCAACAGCATTTGAGCCAGTGAAACAATTTTTATATGTTCTCAGGAGCTGTCTACGTCTTTTGATTTCCACCTGACTGTGAAGAGCATGAATAATACTATTCCAGAGCTGAGTTGCTTGAAAGGGACCGTCACAATCTGCAAAATATTTAAATGAAAGTTTTACATATTTATAGGAAAGTTTTACAGATGTTTATAAAGCTTTACTTAAATATTTTTAAACATATTTTTACTGTGAAATGAGTTATATATCCATATTTAAAATTTCTCCAGAAATCAGCTTAATTTTACAAAGACAGAGAAAGGTAATACTTGATGAATGAGTGCTTGTAAGTTGACTTCCACCCACTAGAGTCAAGAGAAGAGAACAAAATGGACACTAAAACAGGTGAGAACGGTTTGGTGTTACCAGATATAGTGTATGTATGCACACATACACGTTAATTTATTACAGAATCACAGAATGGCCGAGGCACGCAGGTACCTCTAGGGCCCATCGGGTCCAACCTCCCCTGCTCAAGCAAGGCCACCCAGACCTGGACGTGCAGGACCATGTCCAGACAGCTTTTGTGTATCTCCAAAGGCTGAGTGTCCACAATCTCTCCGGGCACCACCGAGGAGAGCCTGAGGAGAGTTCCGTCTTCTTTGCACCCTTCCGTCGGGTACTCATCGCCATTGAGAAGAACCCCCTGAGCTTTCTCTTCTCCAGGCCGAGCAGTCCCAGCTCTCTCAGCCTCACCCAAGGGAAATGCTCCTCCCGTCCCCAGTTCCTCCTCCACCTCTCACCCTCAGCTCAGCGGAGGACAAACCAACCCTTGCCATCCATTAAACCTGTCTGCCCCTCAGCCGTTCGCTCCGAACACAGGGACACGGCTCCGCGCCCAGCCCTGGCCGCGGCGCCCGCCTTCACCACCGCTTCTGGAGGCAGAACCGGAGGAACCTCCCCGCCTCTGTACAGCTGCTGCCCCTACGGCAACTCCTTCCTTCCCGCCAGCCCATGGCGCCTCCCGCGGCACGGGGCAGGTGCTGGCCGCTTAGAGCCGGCTCCGCTCCCGGCGAGACACGGGGTGGCCACCAGCCCCGCAGGCGCCGCGGAAGCAAAAGGCCGCAGCAGCAGCGAGACAGGGACGGCTCTCTTCCCTCACCTCGCCGCCGCCCGCTCCCCCGCCGCGGCTCTAGCTCGCTCTGACTCCGGAGCCGCCTGAACCGCGGAGTCAAATAACCCGCCATAACGGCGGCCGGTGCGGCCGGCGGAAGCCGGCAGAGTGCATCACTTCCCGCGCTTCGCCGCCGCCCCAGCACCGCCCCTCCGGGGCGGAAGTGAGGCGCTCAGGTCGCCCCTCTTCCCGGCGCTGTTGCTGCTGCCGTCGCTATGGAGTAGCTGGAGCGGGACGGGGCCGAGCTGGGGTCGGAACGGGAGCCGGAGCCGGCGTGACAGGCAGCCCGCCAGGCCCACAGGGCGACGGGCAGCCGGGCGCTGCGCCGGCAGCTTCCCGCGGGCTCAGGTAGGAGGCCTGTCCCCCGCCCGCGGGTCCGGAGCGGCTGCCCCTGGCCTGCTGGCATTGCTCGGGGTGGGCAGGGCCCGCCGTGCGCTGGGGGCGTCGCGTCCTGGAAGCCCGGCGCTGGGGGCGCAGGGGAAGAGGGCGGCGCTGCAGGGCACGGTCGTTGCGTGAGCGGGGCCTGGCGGGGACCGAGCGCCGCCCAGCCGGTGGGTCGCGGCTCACCTGCCCGCGAGAGCCGCTCGCCGTCGCTCGGCTCTGACTGCAGCCGCTGGGTGCCGCAGGCAGGCCCCCTCCCGGCTGCCCGGCGGAGCAGCGAGCACGGCCAGCGGCCCTGCGGGCAGGGGCGGGCGGGGATTCCCTGCGCGCCGCTGCGGGGGTTCTCGGCGCGGCCGTGCCGGTCCGCTCTCGCTGCGTGACAGTGAACACGGTGCGGGAGGAGTGGCCGCAGGAGGCAGCGCGGGGGCTGTGCGGCGTGCAGCCTGCGAGCGGGTCCCGCCGCGTCCCGCCGTCAGTTTCTGGCGGGGTCGCACTTGCAGCTCGGGACCAAAGCGCGGAAAAAAATCACGAAGGAGACTTGTTCTGGGGGCGGCTACACCGCGCACAGCGAGCGAGTCCTTGGGTTTGATCCTCCCGTTGGTTTTGTAACAAATGCAGAAGCTTGGTTGTGCCCAAATAAATGCTAGGTTTTGTTTTGCCTTTTTTGGTTTGTTTGTTGGGGGTTGTTGGTTGGTTGGTTTCTTTGGTTTTTCCCGAGACTTGATTGTTTCAGCGCCTGTTTCTTCTGTGAATTGACTGTTTGTGTGAGATGGATAGGGTGGAAGTTTGTGTTGGGTGTGTGAAGTACCCACGGGACCTGCGCGTTGCCTTGGTTCGCAAAGGGGAACGCCAGGTTGTCGCAGGTCAAAATGCTGTCAGGGTGCAGGATGCACTGCTGTGCCATGTCACTCATCCGTACGTCAGATGAAGCTATGAATTAGTTCAAGGATAAATTAATAGTTTTAAATTATGCACTTGTTTTACGTGAGTGAGAATTGGTGAGGAATCTTTGTCTTGGATTTACTTTTATTTCAACATTTTGAATGTTTTGCCTCATTTCGTATTGCTGTGTTGGCAGTTGCTTGCTACCTTGCTAAGCAATTGGGTTGTCATGCTGACATCTTGTTTCTGATGTACAACAGCATAAAGACCATTATTGATTGTGAGGGGAATTCATGAAAATAACACGTTGCCCATTCAGATTTCTTTTTAGGGTTAGTTCCAGACATTAATATTACCCGTGAAATTCAAACACGAAAAAATCAAAATTCTTAAGCATTTATTGCATGTTTTGTATTCTTTATCTGAACACTTAATGTTAAGATCTTGTACTTTTCTCATTTATTACCTTTAAACTTGAACTAGAAGTTCATTGTGGGTGACTGACTTTATTGTCCTGTGGTTGCTAATTTTTCTATAAATAGTAGTTCAGTCTTAAAATAATTGAACAAACCAGTTTTCATACAGTTGAGAAATAAAGTTGCATATTTCAGGTATGATTAATATCATCATCATTTGTGGTATTATAGATACTACTCAGAACAGATTTATTTTTTTTTGGCACGAATTTTCTAGGTACCTTGCTCCTGTTACGTATATTGAGTTTTTACTGAAGTTGGTAATAACAATGATTTTTATAAAGCAAAAGAAATATGTTATTTTAGATTACAGTTCAAATGTTAACATGAGGATTTCTAGAAATTTACAGTGTTAGATGGACATAAACTCCAAGCTGCTTTTTGGGAAGTAAGTTTCTCGGTACTCCTTACTCAGTAGCTAAATTAAACAGTAGTTTGCATATTGTCAGGCTGGAGTGGAACAGGTTGGACAGGGTCTATCAGGCCTCCTTTTTGAAATCTCAGCCCTTCAGACACTGGAATGCTCTTAACATTCTCACCTAGTGGCTTTTCAGGGCTTCTCACTGCAGTTAGTGTGTCACTCAGTGCAGAGGGCACTTCTGATTTAATCAATATTACACCATTTTTTCACCATCTGCATAGAGAAGCTTCATTTCAGGTTTATACAAAGGAATTTGAGCATGCATATGCACATGCATTTTCTTCATACTAACTCTGCAATTAATTTTGCAAAGCATCTAGTTTTGAGAGTTCCAACACAAAATTGCGTTGCGTTGGTACTAGAGAAGGTTCGATGGCTGGGTATGAATGAAACAGTGCAAAAAGCACAAGATTTAAAACCAAATAAATTAGATTTGTGGTTATCTTGAACTCATTAGGATTGATTTTATAGTCCTTTAGCGTATAGAGCTTGCTCCATAGAATAGCCGCAGAATAAAATCTTGTGAGAGCTGGAAATACCTATGGCTTCTATTGAGAATGCTCTATTTATCAGGTTAGTGAAGAGTTCCTTTGTACAGGGATATTAGCTAATGTTTAGTAGCTGTTTGGTCTTGGGCTGCACAGTTAGGAAATGCATGTATGTTTCCATAGAACAATTCATAAAGTAAAATTAAAATACTGTAATAAAATCTCACATACTGTAATAAAATTACTTAATAAAGGAAGTCCATGTTTCTGTAATTTATTTCCAGCTATGTTCTCAACAAAATACTTAATACATACCAAGCAAGTGCAGAATTATTCTTCAGATTATCTGATTATATTCAGTCTCAGCTTCTCATATCTAAAACTCACGCTTCCCATAATTAAGATAGACTCCACCCTGAATGTGCTTGCACTCATACCTGGTTCTGCTCCTGGGTAGTCTCATTGAAGCCATACCTACTATTTCTGATATTAAAGTTGAGTATTTGCAAGATCAAGTTCTGTGCAGCTGGATACCTTCCTCTGTTTTCTTAGAACTGCTGATCTGGTTCTCTGTTTAGTAGCACAAAGTTGTGTCACTCAGATGACATGGAAATTGGAGAAACACATATGGAGCCACAGAAGTCTGTCATTCCGATTTAATACTAATCAGATTATTTGTCCTGATTTCTAATGGAATCAGATCTATAGTACCAGAGGAGAAGATCTGCAGGTCTGAGCAATTTAGTGTGATTTATTTCGGTGAAGTTTGACTAAGGTACACAGGTGTCAAAAACAAGTTGTTACAAGTTTTGTGAGGGGTCTGGAGCATAAGACTTCTGAGGAGCGGCTGAGGGAACAGGGGTTGTTTAGCCTGGAGAAAAGGAGGCGGAAGGGAGTCCTCATCGCCCTCTACACTATCTGAAAGGAGGTTGTAGAGAGGTGGGGATGAGTCTTTTTAACCAAGTAACAAGTGATAGGACAAGAAGTAATGGCCTCAAGCTGTGCCAGGGGAGATTTAGATTGGATATTGGGCAGAATTTCTTCACCGAATGGGTTGTCAGACTTTGGAACAGGCTGCCCAGGGCAATGGTGGAGTCCCCATCCCTGGAGGTGTTTAAGAGTCATGTTGACATAGCGCTCAGGGATATGGTGTAGTTGAGGACTGTCAGTGTTAGGTTGTTGGCTGGACTCAATGATCTTCAAGGTCTTTTTCAACCTAGGCGATTCTGTGATTCTGTGAAGGAGCTGTGGAAAAGAAACAAATTCCATCTGTGTCTTGAATATGCATAAAGCTGTGACATAAATGCGTATATTTAATAGACACCAGATAATCTATATAGACGAGAACATTTCTTATAAGTGTATATAATACAGGGCGAAGAACTTTCATTCATACAAGCAAGCACCTCACGTCAGATCAGAAGGACATTGGGACTAGTGAGTCCCAGTGCTCAGTGGATTATCTGTTAGTACCTTCTGCTTCTTTTGTCCTTGTTATCATGACTTGACAAGCATCGTCTTCATCACAGCAGAATCTTCTCTTTTCCATTTGAATAAGAATTACATTCTCTATTTTTCAAAGAAGTATTTTTACACAAGTCATATGCCAGTGAGTTGAGTATATGGCAAATAAGGCCATGAATGAAAATAGTATTTCTGCAGATTTCACTGCATTTGCTGATATGTTATCTTAGGTTTATTTGACTACAGATTGAAGAAATGAGTACTGTTCTCACCTTATTTGAAAGAGAATATGAAGAAATATCCTTAAATGTTGCTTTTGAATATACCATATAATACTGATTCCAGGAAATAATTTCTACTTGCATTGTCTCTCTATCTTTGCTCACAATGATAAGGAAGATGAATGTGTATCTGTTCGTTTCACAGTTTTCCTGTCTTTATTCTTTCTTATGTATCCATTATCAGAGAGACAATTCTATAAATTGGACATAGGCTTCAGAATTTCTACCTGACAGACTAGGCAAGTCGGATTTTTTGGAACTAATTATGACAATTTAGGAAACTGTGGAAGTACTCAGTACAGGGGAATATGAACTAAATTCTAAACTGCCACAGTCTTTTAGCTCTTAAATTTGCAAGGTGATGTGAAAAGCTTCCTTGTACAATTTTGTTAAAATAAAGCATGAAAAGAATTTTGTCTTATTTCCTTCCCCTGCTGCAACTGATTAATACTTAAGCTCATTAATACTTAAATCGTACAAATAGTAATGTCAGCAGTCTGATGGGTAAAATACTGAATTTTGAGCTTGTATTTTGACAGGCACAGTGTGGGAAAGAACATATTTTTTACTTGTCTTCTGTATAATACACATCTGTTCTTTTGCTGGTCTGGGATCTTAAGCAGTCCTTTCCTTCAGACAATGTGTAGTTCCATGAACACTGGAATTTAAGGAGCCTGGTTTCTTTCAGATTTGGTTCTGTGTGTTGATTGGTATTGATATACAACATGTGAACCTTTCCCTTCATGGAAGCAGTTTATAGATTCTCTGCTTTATTCAATTACTGGTTTCCAAGAAACAGTTGAATTTCTCAGTCCTTAATTGCTTTGTTAGATCTAATGAAGAATGATCAAGAGATTCAGAAGTTTTTGAGGAGGAGTAGAAGCAGTGGCGTATAATCCCTAGGCATGCACATACAGATACGTGTATGCAGTGTGAATATGTATATCTGCAAATCCCTGGAAGTTAGATTTCACTGTTCTTTTTGTGGGTTTCTCCTGTGTCCCATTGGGTCCTTGGTTAGATGTTATAGTGTTCAACATGTGTCTTATGTTAACAGAAATTGTGAGAGGACTGTGAAGCTTTTTTTTCTTTTCTTTGTAGGATATTACATTGGTGCACAGTTGAGACAATGGAGTCCATGCTGAATAAGCTGAAGAGCACCGTTACAAAGGTAACGGCTGATGTCACCAGTGCAGTCATGGGAAATCCTGTTACCAGGGAATTTGATGTTGGCCGACATATTGCCAGTGGTGGTAATGGTCTTGCTTGGAAGATATTTAATGGAACTAAAAAATCAACCAAACAGGTGAGTTGTCAAGTAAAGGCTTAAGTTTATAAGCATGAGATGATAGACTGATAGGCAGCAGCCGGTAAGTGGTATTTAAAAACAAAATCCAACTGGGCAGACCAATGCTAAAGGTAGTACTTGAAATAAAATGAAATTAAGAACTCAATGTTATTTAAGTATAATGTTCTCAGCTACATAGTTGATAGTTGCTTTAAGCCTCTCACTGCTGGAGAAGGAAGTGGTTCTGCATTCTGGCATACAATTTGAGACCAAGATCAAGAATTAATCTGAGTTAGAGCTGATCTGACAAGGAATAGTTCTTTTTAACATGAATCAGTTCCCCGATTTGTTATACCTTCCAGCTTTTTTTTTGACATCAGTACTGGCTTTCTACAGTTTAAAATAATTATGAAGTATGCCATCATTTGTTTTCAGCAAAAGAGACTAATTTTTTGCTTGGCTGCCATACAGAAATTGTGGAATTAGAAATGTTAGGTCATGAGATGCAGTAACAGGAATGCATGGAATAGAGGAGGAGGATGGGGAAGAAGTGAGTTGTGCCTTCCCTGTGCTGCTTTCAGATCGGTTCTGTTCCTTTTTAGTTTCCTTAAAGTATTAGGGTTTGGAGCACTAGTATATACTTTTGACTCACTTGAAGTCGTCACATGTGTAAATGAAAGTGGTACTGTGTCTTTTGAAGAAGGTTTGCTAGAAACAGAGTTTAAGAACTGCTATTATAGAAAATTATTGTTGTACTGGAGAAATGTGAAGTGTTTTGTTTTCAAACTCGGATATGAAATAACATTTTCAACGAGTAAATGGAAGAGTTAATAAGTTATGGCCTTCAGTTAAATTTGGTGATGAAGTGAAGTCACTTAGACAATGAATCAGCTTGCTACAGATGTTCTAAAAAGAAATGGACTCAAAGGAATAACTTTGGAAAACATATATGCAATCCGTTAGACGATAGGAAAATGAATTGTAACAAATAGAGAAGAAATATACTATGCAGCATAAATAATCTATGGAGACCGCGTGAGATTGTGACAGAATCTGAATTATGTTAAGCAGGTGCTTTTGCCGTAATCTCAAGTATCTGCGTAGCTGTTGCAGGCCTCTGTACATCTAGTATTTACTGAATTTACCACATGTACCAATTGTTTTAGTTTTTTTGTTTTACTCAACTATACAAATAAATTATAACATTGAAAGTATGGTAGTTTTGATAGATTTTATGCAGTCTCTGTGCCCAGTAAGCATTTGAGCAGGTGTAGCTTTGAGGGTCTGGAGAGTTGTAGGAAGTTTCTTTCACTGCCTACATGACAGAGTGTATGTAACTTGGTTCCTGTTAATCATGTTTTTCTAGCTCTGAGTGGGTGTTCTGACCACTGATATTGCAGTGTTAGCTCATGTGTTACCACATGTGATCCTGCAGTATCTCTGTAAACCCAGATGTTATTAACATATGTACATTTATATGGCATCATTAGTCATTAAAAATACAGTTTGTACTGCAGGGAATTCTAGTTGGCTGGTGATTTGACATGCAATTACCATTCATTATTAATATTGCCAGTTAGGTAACATCATGCCAACATTCAGTTTGCCTTTGCAAAATAAAACTACGCAGCAATACAAACAATTCATGTTTTGTTGTATTGTAATATATCTGTTCTTTAGCATTGTTTCTCTTGCATGTAACTTTTAAATGTTGGCTGGGCAATATGGAAGTGGCTGGCTGACATTTTCTAAGTCGTAGCAGTCACTTTTGTGAAGTGGTGCACATATTTGCTGTATTACAAGTGTGTCTGTCAAATTTGAAGCTAGAAGCACCTTGTTTTTTTACAGTAAATGTGTATTGTGATCAGACAAACAGGATGTAAGGGCTGAATTGCCTATGGTGTTGTCACTGTACAACAACACAAGCAATGATTTAAGTCATTGTAGCCAGATAGAATAGCTACATTTGGAGTTTTAGCATTACAGCAGTACAGCTGATCAGAAATCTTTCTTCTCAGGACAAATAGAAGTTAGCAGTCTTACAGAAGCTGGTCAGCTGAAGTTAAGGTGCCAAATACGGATTAATTTGATTCTTATTTTAAGTCAGTAGACAGTTACAAATATTCTGTCTCTGGTGACAATAGATATGTATGATTTTATTCCTCTTTTCATAGTTCTACTTGTTTCCTGCCTTGCTGATTTACCTGGATTTCTCAGTGTTTGTGGTTGTTTGGGCTTTTTCTTTCTTTATGCATCTTGTCTTTTCTTGCTTACTCTGTAGGTGGCTGAGTAGCAACCTAAAAAATGTGAGAAGATTACTTACCTGTGTGCATGTGTTTGTCTGGTGCTATTTGATAGCTGATTTGCTGTTGTTTGAAAGATTTATGAGTCTTTCAGGTTATACATATATACCTGAAGTAACATGTTAATTTTACAGTATGTACTTCTGCTTATCTTGGATTTATTAACTTGATCGTTATGCACTTTTTTTTTTTTTTTCCTGGCATGCTATGGCACTTGTCCTTTTTTTCTGCTTAGAAAGCGTGATCATGAAGAAATAGATAAAGTCACTTATTGTTCTTTTTGGCAGCTCAGTCATAAAAGAGTAGCAACAAGGTTTAACTTTTATTGTGGTCGTACTAAATAATATTAATGGTTTTCAGTTGTTTTGGCTATGCATACAGTAGCTTTGACATGAACGCTTCCTATTATTCAAATTTCAAAGGGTAATTCATTTTAAAACTGAAATAGTTGTATACCTTATGAATGAAACAAACTGATGGAAAAATAGGGTTATAAATAAACACTTGCAGACTTCTAAAAATAAAACCCCCAAAAGCTGGAAGAAAATATTTTTCTGGCAACAGACCAGAGTAATACTGGTGTGCTTTCCAGTATGTTAGTTCAGTTTGCTTTGCACAGTGGGAGGCTTTGGTAAAACATCATGTGTTTGCATATTGAGGTACATTTGATTATTTATTTTTAAAGAGTGTGAGTGCATGTGAGTAAAACTGAGAACAAAAAGGAAACGGAAAGCAAACATGAAGTTTCTAAAATCAAACACTCTGACTGTTACCTTGAGATTTTCTTTGCTTTTATGTTCATGACTTAGTCTTTTACATGTTCCCATTTAATTTTTTTCCACGAGAGCACTACATCATTCAGTTCACAAGATAGATGGTGAACTGTAGTTACTAAATATTTTGTGGGGTTTTGGGGGTTTTTTTCCCTTGCTTATTGTTTTGTGCTTGGTTTCTGGCATTGTTACTTCGCACTATTCAAAATGTCATTGAAAAAAGAAGGATTTGAGTTTCTGTAGCGTTCATCACTATAGTGCTTGAATGTTTTACAGGTATTGTTAACATGCTTTCTCAGTATGCAATGAGATAAATATTCCATTTTCATGACATTTCCACAGCTTTTAGTCTTTAATTTAGAAATACTTTATAGTTTGGGTTAGCTGTCCTGGCCTTGTCCCATCTCAATCTCCTGCCTACCTACAGCTTACTTACTGTGGGGGCAGAGTGGGAAAAAGAGAAAGCCTTGACCCTTTGCAAGGACTGTTGAGCAATAACCAAAATATTGGTGTGTTCTAAACACTGTTTTAGTCACAAATCTAAAACACAGCATGATATGGGATGCTGTGCAGAAAGTTAACTCCACCTCAGCCAGGCCCAGTACAAAGGCAAACTGCCCAAAGAAGCTGAAAAAAGGAAATTGTAGCATTTAGTGATTAAAACTCCAAGGATATAAAGCCTTTATGAGGGAATATATTAGTGAATACCGTGTTTTTGAGACAATGGTCAATAGGATTCCCTGAAATACATGAGCACAATCAAAGAGAACTCATTTACACTTTTCTGTTCAGTGTCTAAAAGTGTTTTAGATGAGTTAATATGATTATAGGTTGCTTTAAGCAACCTGGTCTAGTGGAAGGTGTCCCTGCCCATGGCAGGGAGGGGTGGAACTAGATGATCTTTAAAGTCCCTTCCAATCCAAACCATTTTATGATAGTCCAGTTAAACTACGTCCCGTGTCTTGCATGTTGCGGACAATGCTTACTCCTGTTAAAACAGGTAACATTTAATTCCTTGACAAAGCCACTAGAGAATTTAAACACTGATCTTTTCAGTGATTCATGTTAAAAATTCTGAATTGTTGGCAGTAACAACAGATGTTTTCTTGAAGTTCTTCATCCTGACAAATATTTACGTAGCACACATCATAATATACAGCTGTTTCGGTGTCATCACTGAGCTTTACCTAACCACTTTGAAGTATAGCACTTAGCTTAAACATGTGGGAAGTGAGACAAAAGGTGCGAACTAGCTCATGCTTGTGAACAGAACTGGGATTTAAATTTAGATCTCGAGTCACCAGTCCCCTACATACTTGTACGTACTTCCTAACCCCCGTAGTAGCATTACCAGTACACTGTGTTGAAACAAAAGCATGTTGTCTCTGCTTTTTCACTTCCTTTGTGGAGAGCAGTCCAATTTTTTTAACATATTTTAGTCTTATGTTAAATTTATTTTTATATCACAAAGTTGGAATTACGACACAACTGCAGAATTAAGTAACAAGTAGTCTTCTGTAGGAGGAAGCTACTCTCTTTCAAACCTATAAAATGAAAAAAAGCAAAGTGGAAGCTTCCCTAAAGCTTTCTGTGCAAAGGAGCAGTAATTATGTAAGCCTTTGTAGGCTTTAATCTCAGTAAATTTCCATGAAAGTAATTATAGGTAATGAAATCCCTATCAGCTACAGTCAGTAGCCTTACTTTTTGAGGTTAACTGTCAGTTCTTGTAAAACAGAAAAGAAACAACAGAAGTAATGTGTTCATAGTCAAAATTTGTCAGGGTTATTTGGTTCATGCAGCATAAACCCATGAACACTTTTATATGTTTCCAAGCGTACTGTATGGTTTCAGTAATTTTTGTGCATTGAAAATGTGTTCTAAGGCCTATGACTCAGCTATGTCTTCATTCTTCTGTACAATAATATCTGGTGACTTATGGTGGTTAAGATATTATATTGTTGATATGACATTCTGCATATAAAAGGCAATTTTGATTGTGGAGCTGATTTTCAGAATGACATATTTTTAATTATTGATATCAGAACACATTGAACATTTTAGGCTCCATGAACAGACAGAAATGGCTGTATGCTTTCTTCTTGTGTCAGATATGTAACATGAAAATCAAGATATTGAAAGCAAGTTGTTACACAGCTCAAATTATTTTGATTCTTGACACTCCACATTAACTAAGTCTACAAAATAAATGTGATAGAAATCATTTTCATACCTAGAATACTATGATTTCATATACATGCTTATATGTGAGCTAATTTTGGTTATGTAAAAGTTCTGTCAAACTTTGAACAAACCACACAAGATTGCAGCAAGCATCAATAGAACTTATTTATAGCCATCAAAAAATATTCAAATCGCAAGAGATGTCCCATACTATCCAATTTAAATATTCACTTTCTTATTCTTTTGACTTGTAATTAAACAGAATTGCTTTTGGAAGTGTTGTATTAGTTTGAAATTTTGGTTTTGGTCACATACAACTCAATGCATTCACACTGTACTGGGAGATGTGTATTTTTTAAATAGTGGGTATAGTATAGTGTATGTCTTCCATCTCCTGTCATTGGTTCCTTCCTGCCTCGTGTCAATGTTATTCTTTGATCCATCACACTTTAGAGTTGGAGCAGGGAGCTGGAGTGGATAGAAGCAGGAAAAGTGTGCTTTGTTGAGTTAGTTATAGATGTTCACCTGCTAATGGCTTAATGAAACAGGTATCAGCTAAAAAAATATAAACTCATTTTTTGTGTATTGGTCTGAATTTCTTTTTTTATATGGCCTGTTTTTAGAAGGTGGTTTTTTTTTTTCCCAATCAATAAGGTAATTGTTCTTGTGAGAATTTAATTGGAATAGTGGTTATAAAATGTGCAGTGCAAGGGCACAGAACTTCCTCTTGGGATTGAAAACTGTGTTGTCATACTATTTACTTCTGCTTTCTAACGTTTATTATATTTCTACAACAGCATTATGAATAATAAGAAAGTCTCTGTTTCATAATAAAGTTTTTAATTCCTTTTTTCTTCAATTGATTTATTTCTCTTTAATGGCTTCCAAGATGGTGACGTAATCTAATTTTTTAATTCACATCGACCTCTGTTATTTCAAAGTTTCATATACATTTCTTAGTTTTCTCCCACTTTATTTGCAGAGGTTGATTGGAAGAACTATTTTATGTGTTTTTAACATCTTCCGCATTTCTGGGGCTTCTTTTTACATATGTTTAAGCATTAAAAAATTCTTAATGTTTTATCATGTCAGTGGTCTAATCAAATTTATTGATTACTGTGACTATAAATTATCTTTCATGAACATCTAGTTTAATATAGTTTGTACTGGTTTGGAGCAGAACACTGTGACTGGGTCTGGTTTAATAAAGCTCCACTTGATATAATTAATGCCAAATTAATGCATATGTACTCAAATTATTTTGATTTTCATAGTTGATGTAAATACTTTCATCTACTTAAAATGAAGCTGATTTCCAACCTGTGGATCTGCTGCTTTGTCACTGTGTAGAAAGTGGTTATAGTTTATGTGTTACTGTTTGTAAGCTGAGGAGCAGTAGTACCTTAACTCTTTAAAATATATGTTCCAGAGATTAAATACAGTTATCTGTGTGATTATGACTGGGACAAAGGACAAGATATATATATATACATAGACATTGAAATACTTACTGCATTGGTGGGATTGTACTGTTGATTCAAAAAGTGTGTGTGTGTGTATGTAATTGTGTAGAGGTTTGGGTTTGGCTATAATGTGTTACTCATTTCTAGGAAGTGGCTGTTTTTGTCTTTGATAAGAAGCAAATAGACAAGTATCAAAAATTTGAAAAGGATCAAATTATCGATTCTTTAAAACGAGGAGTTCAACAGCTAACTAGGCTTCGACACCCTCGACTACTTACTGTTCAACATCCATTGGAAGAATCCAGGTAAGCTGTAGTAAAGTTGAGAAAAAACTTTCTTATTCATTGTTTTGGTTTTGGACATAAAACATCTGGAACATTCAACACACATATCTGATGAGATTCAAGTTTACTGTATTTACTTACGTGGGAATGGTATTCACCCCACCCGCAGATTTTTATTTTTTTACCCCCAATCCATAGGATGCATTTCTGTTGCAAATCTAGTGAATCTAATTAATAATCTATTGCATGATCTTAGTCCAGTTGAAGCTATATGGCTACACATGACCCTTACAGCATGAAAATTTAGTAGTTCAATTAATTTCACTTTTAAAGAACTCTCTTAAAGTTTGTTTTCCTTCAAAAAGTTGTTCATACATTTGTTCTATTTATGAGATGTATGTACTTAGTGCATGTGAGATTGGAGATTTTTGGTAAATTGTATGTGTTATGGCCACATATGTGTTTAAAAAGTCCTCAAACGCCAACTGAGGGAGACAAAATTCAGTGTGTTTTTGTACTGCTCATTTGATTTATGTAAGGTTGGTCACTAGGCACAAGAATGAGTTAGTCTTCTAAGTTTATTGTTCAACTGTAGTGATAACAGCACACTAAAATCTAACAAATAAAATTAAGGTTTCATGTTAAAATAGAAAGCCTATCCTGATCCTACTGAGGAAGATCATGAAGGTTTTAGAGGGTTTTTTTCCAAAGTAGTTTTTCTAAATGGTAGCATAATAAAGATTCATGTTACATTACCTTTCAAACTTCTGTATTTTTGATTGTGTCTGTTAACCTGCATTTTTCCAAATGTACTGGCTTCTAGGAGCTGAGAACACTTTAGGAATGCTTCTTCTTTGTGATGCCTACTTTGGGAAAAATTTCTTGGATTAAATGACACTTGCATATTCATATCTATCTTTTCTCTAGTACTAAACACATTTTGCATTAACAAGGGTTCAGAGCTGTCATTGCCCCTATGGTTCAGTGTGCACCTCGCTAAAGCTTGAGGAGGATTAATTAGGCAATTGAAGACAGCTCGCAGTACTCTACAATAGTAAGTAAACTATTACACGCTAAAGGGCCTAGGATCATCTCGGTCATAGTGTCTGCAGGTGAATCCCAGAGTATACCCTAGGCTTGTTCCTAAAATTGTCACACTATTTCAGTTGACTCATCTGTGATTATTTTTTTCCCTGAACTCTGCACTTCAGAAGAAAAGGCTGATTCATACCTTGGAGTGTTAAGAAATCTTTGTTCTTATGAAGAATTTAAGCTTTTTGAGTAAAATTAACAGTGTAGTTATGTCGGAGTTGTTGTTTGTGGGTTTTTAGTAATGCCCTGTGCTTTGCTCCAGTTGTTCTTCTTTCCATGCTCAGCATGCTCAGCTACTGGTAGAAACACCAGTAGCACAAAACCTGCCTAGTAGCTTGCTGTGCCAAAAACTGATGTAACGGTTTTTAGAGGGGGTTCATATAATATATATTATGATGTATACATTTTTAGATGCATTTTATATAATGAATAACTCCTTATTTATATTAACTATTTAATATAAATGCAATATATTTACTTACAACTTGTCTTGAATTCCACTAACAGCACAGATGAGCAGTATTACTCTGTACTTAACTTCTTATTGGAGAAAAGGATAAAAAAGCCAAATTAAAAGTTCACTCATAATGTCATTACTACCCATTAAAAATAGTGGTAGTATGAAGAGTCCCAGATACTTAGTTTACTAGACATTCCATTTGTTGCAGTTTTTCCCAAAGTGTATGCAGTTTTTGGCCACCACTTTTATTTTTAACTTGTTTTCTTTGTATTATGTTAGGCTGAATTTCATTTTGATATTATTCAGGGAACTGTTAAAGAAGCTGCACTGTATGGCAGACATCAAGTTCCACAATATTCAATTGCTTTAATTAGATTTACCCCATCCTTCCCTTACTCTGTTTTGGGTCCTTATTTAATTAGCTCCTCAAGTTAAAAATAAACAGCCATCTTTTTATTCCCTCAAAACAACAGCAGTCAGAGAGTTTATGTTATGAAAACCACTGAATAACTGTCCCTAGGTATTTTCTATCATCTATGCCTTAACCATAACTAAATATATAAGCTCTATGGTAAAGCTGAAGTCAGATTGAAAATGAAGGACTTTATCTTTCTGTGCTCTAATTCTTCCTTACTACAGAAATGAGTTTTATAGCCCTAGTTGTGTTAATAGAAACATGAAAGGGATGATGTTAACAGAATGGTAGGGAGGAAACCAAGCAAAGAAGTTCTGTCAGGTTGGCTGACACTTGTGATTCAATGTATTTCAATTTTCATTTGTTTTTCCTTCGGAAAGGCAGTAAGTTAAACTAAAGTAAGACTAAAATCTGGATGAGTAATAAGAAGTTTGTATGTTTCATCAGTCTTGTTTTACTTCAAAGAGCAAGCTTGTTAATTATTGAGATACATAAAAGCTATGAGGTAGATTCCTGCTGAGGCGTTGTGTCTTCTGTGATATTTTTACAGTATGAACAAAAAGTTAGGCTTCTGTCTTCTAGCCTATAACTTTATGTTCAAAAATATATCTCTATTACTCAGTCTCAGTTCTCAGTGTCAATACTGATGCAGTGTTCTCATGAATTACTCATCCTTAAACCAGGTATGTGTGCTACCATCCATGTAATGCTTCCTCCAAAAAAAATGTAAAACAACTAAGAAGTGAGATACAATGACTGTCCAGGGCCTCCAGCGCAGTGCAGACCAGTATGAAGAATGTGGATATAAAGAATGACTCTATTTATGTTACATGAAATTTGTGAAACTGAGACATATGTTGTTTCAGGACTTCAAAATCTGAAATTTTGAAGCACAGTGTTACAACCAGTCTACTTTATGTGCAGAAGTTTGCTTCTTCTGTGCTCTTCAAACACTATTGACACAAAAATGCATAAACCTGTAGTTTTTCCATAAAGAAACAATAGATAAAGTAATTCAGAAAACAGTTACTTCACATGCAAACTGCAGTTCATACAGCAAGCAAATTTGTGTTTGCAACTCTTGCTTTTGATTCATTTGCAAAGTAAAAGAATATTCAGGTACTACCTTACATTTTGTTAATTTTTTTTATGATCATTATCTAACCACATTAAGTATTGCTTCAGACAAGGATGTGCCGGTTTCAGGGACAGCTAAAAACCTGATTTTACAAGTTTTAATAATAGTAAAAATGATTGGTTTGATTTTTCCTGGATCAGGACAAGAAAAATACTGTTTTGTTAAAAACTTTTTATAAAGCATTGTGTGCATCATTAGTCATGTATGTGTATGTTAGAAAATACAATAGCTTAAAGCTGGGGGTGTTGGTTGACAGCCGACTGAACACGAGCCAGCAGTGTGCCCAGGTGGCCAAGAAGGCCAACGGCATCCTGGCCTGTATCAGAAACGGTGTGACCAGCAGGAGTAGGGAGGTGATCGTGTCCCTGTACTCAGCACTCGTGAGACCACACCTTGAGTACTGTGTCCAGTTCTGGGCACCACAGTATAAGAAGGACCTTGAGGTGCTGGAGCGAGTCCAGAGAAGGGCAATGAGGCTGGTGAGAGGTCTGGAAAACAGACCTTATGGAGACCGGCTGAGGGACCTGGGGTTGTTTAGTTTGGAGAAGAGGAGACTGAGAGGAGACCTCATTGCCCTCTACAGCTACCTAAAAGGATGTTGTAGTGAGGCTGGTGTTGGTCTCTTCTCCCAAATTGCTAATGACAGGACAAGAGGAAATGGCCTCAAGTTACATCAGGGGAAGTTTAGGTTGAACATTAGGAAGAAGTTCTTTACTGAGAGGGTGGTTAGACATTGGAACAGGCTGCCCAGGGAGGTGGTGGAGTCGCCGTCCCTGGGGGTGTTCAAAAAACGGGTTGATGAGGCACTTGAGGCCATGGTCTAATGGTTAGGAATATGATGGGATAAAGGTTGGACTTGATGACCCTGCAGGTCCCTTCCAACGATAATTATTCTATGATTCTGTGATTTCTGTGTTCTAATATTTTTAATAGTTTAGATATTTATATGTTTCTTTCTAGTATAATATGAATTATAAGGATTCAAAACCTGAAGTATAACATGTTTTTAGGTAGAACCAAGTGCTCTGGTAATGTATAATACGATGTTTGTATGGCTCTTTAGTCACAGTGAAGAGATTTATTACATTTATTTACAATAAATGTTTTTATGTATTTCCTCTATAGAGATTGCTTGGCATTTTGTACAGAACCAGTCTGTGCAAGTTTAGCTAATGTTCTTGGCAGCTGGGACAACCTACCTTCTCCTTTACCATCTGACATTAAAGAATACAAACTTTATGATGTGGAGACCAAATATGGTTTGCTTCAGGTATGATACAGATTGTTCTTAAAATTTTCTTGCGCTTTTATTATTAATGATTGTTTTATAAAGTTTTTAAACTGCCAAAGTTTTGCCTGCCTATAGTAAATCAAATAACTGAGAAGTGAGGGATGATCATGTCCTGACCACTGTACATATTTGCTTATCCTGACATGGCAAATATGAAATTGAATGATTTCTACTTTCTGTGTAAAAGTGCTACAATGTCTCTCCCATATGTGAATCTTTTCTTTACCTTCTGTGGAGGAACAGTAGCTCCCAGGTTTTGTTTGGTGAATATGTTGATCAACTCTGAAAAGCAGGTTTTGTTCTTATGCCGTGATAGTTAATTGACATTAGTAATCTTATCTGCTGATTACCCATCTGTGTTTAATTTCCTTCATACATTATTTTTAAAACACAGCCTAAAACAGTGGTGAAAAATCGTTTCTTAGTTAACTTACCAATTTAACCGTGACTGCAGGAACAGAATTTTTGTAAATGTCTTACAGGATATTTGGGGAAATATTTAACATGAAATAATAATTTTTGATTAACAGGTTTCTGAAGGCTTGTCATTTTTGCATAGCAGCGTGAAAATGGTCCATGGAAATATTACTCCTGAAAATATAATTTTGAATAAGAGTGGAGCATGGAAAATTATGGGCTTTGATTTCTGTATCCAGTCAACAAATCCATCTGAACAGGAGGTAATAGATCTTTATATTTATCATCATTAAATTTAAAATTCAGATCTTTGTCTGAAACCAGTTTTATGACCTTGCATTATTTAATATTCACCTCTATATTTGTTGGCAGGAAGTTTGAACATATGGCAAAGGTCTGGACTGAAGTGCTGCCTTTGGTCATCACAGAAAAAGAGCCTGAGTTGGCTCAGGGGAGTCAAAATAGAATAGTGATGGTTTCAGACAGAGGCTGAAGCCTGTGCCACTTCTGCTAACCTGCATGTTGGATGACATGCAGAGCTGCCTAAATTAGTCTATTGCATCCACTGAGTGTCTGGTTGCTACATCCCGAAACGAATTCCCACCATAGCTAATGTTCCCCTCCTACAGCAGTGCTTTGATTTTACATTACACTTCACAGTTCTAATATTCAGACTTAACTGCATTAGCTAATCACTCTAAGTTACAGACACAGATTCTTACCAGTTTTATCTTACTCCATTTCTGTTTTATTCATAATTGGATTTGAATGGATTAATTATTTTTTGCTGCTCGAGTTTCTTATTTAAAACATTCTTTAAAAATTCCTAATAAATGTATTTTCTTTTACTTCTCTTGTAGCCAAAGTTCCCTTGTAAGGAATGGGATCCAAACTTACCATCCTTGTGTCTTCCAAATCCTGAATATCTGGCACCAGAATACATTCTCTCTGTGAGCTGTGAGACAGCCAGCGATATGTACTCTCTAGGAGCTGTTATGTATGCAGTGTTTAATAAAGGGAAACCGATTTTTGAGGTCAACAAGCAGGATATTTATAAAAGCTTTAGCAGGCAGCTAGATCAGGTATTTGTTCTATTTGTGACTATTATTCATTGGTTTTCATATTTGAAAAGTTACTGTTTTAAAGTATATTTAAATATTTAGACCACAATACCACTGCTCCAACATGAACAATCTGATAATGGTATCTTGCCTTACATGCTATGTTTATAACAAAAAAAAAGAATCCTAGCAAAATACAGGAAATAAAAATATGTCTAGAGAAAGGTTACATATGCCAACTTTATAAAATACAAATTACATTTTTCACATGATTTCTCTGTAAACCTATTGAATGCTGGTCTTGTGGAATAAGTACTTTACCTGTTGGGGTGAACAGTGTGAAACACAAGGCAGCAAATGACCTATGTTGGACCTTTGAAAATGGCTGAGTTTAGAGTGATTGCACTTGACATTGCAATTGATGTACACTTAGTTATCAGCTATTTCACGTTCTTTGTGGACTGTAAATGCTAACGGAAGACAGTTAACTGTATAACCTGGCATAATGTACGTTCACATGGAAGTTTCCTTTGTTGTAACTTTTTTGGGTGCCCATTGCCTTAGTTGTGTGTACTGTATTGTAATGTGCGTAGACAACACCTCAGATAACATGTACCTGTTTAAAGATACTGGCTTTGTGTTCTCCAATAACCTGAATACAATGAGAACCTGGAAACGGGAATGTGACCTGAAGCAGGTAGGCTGTTGGAAGAAAGACAAATATGAGGGATCAGAAGCAAATGAGTTATAAAAGGGGAGAAGGGAGGGATATGAAAAGTGTGGGTAGAGAAACTATCAAGTGGACAAAGTATAGTCCTATTGTGTACTGGAAAGTTATATGCAGAATTTCCTGATTTAATGGTGCATGTGCTTAAATTACTTACACAGCTGAGCCGTTTAAACTCCAGTACTCTTCAGAATATACCAGAAGAGGTGCGTGAACATGTAAAGCTACTCTTAAATGTAGCTCCAGCAGTCAGACCAGATGCAGATCAAATGACTAAGGTCAGTTCATGGATAATACAATAGCTATAGAAAAGAGGGAAAATAGTGTTTGATTTGTAGAAACAATAGAGCTATTTTAAAGTGTTTTCCTGTTACTCATTTTAGTTGGAATATTAAGTATTTTTCAGCTATTTTGGAAATAATGATGTTGATGTCAAAGGTTGTCCTTATGCTGGCCTTTATTAATATGGAAGAAGTGCGTTCTGCAACAGAATTTAGAATAATCATTCAACACAACATTGTTTTGCTGCTTTCAATGCAATTGGAAGTATTTCCTATGCTATGTTTTCATACGGTCCAGTCTTTAAAACTCTATTGGAAGGATTTTAAAGCCAAAATTATAAAGGGCAATAAATATAAGGACTTGGTTTTGGCTTATGATTTTCAGTGTATTCTTAAATATGCAGAAGAATAGTTTAAAATATACTTGGAACTTACCATAATTGCAAGTAGGATAATCTGAGTTTTAATTTGACAAACTCTTCTTCCATTTTTCGAACTTAAAAGCATGGTTCTTCCTTTGTCTTATACCCCATTTTCTCATATCTGATAGTTTTACAAGTTCTTGCTTATACATTTGCTTAGCTACCCAATTTTATTTTTTTCCTGTCATATAAAAAGATTGTCTGCAGAGAGAGAAATTGGTGTGTTAACAATTGGAAGAAATAGTAAATGCAGAAGGGAGGGGGGACAGGTAATGTTTCTGCCAGCATATATGCTGAAAGATGGGAAGTGAGGAAGTTGGCGAATATTACTGAGGTATCAACTCACTTGTCCAAAGAACTACAACAAGCAAATCTGTAGATGGTTTTATTAAGCAGTATGGTTTTATAAAGATGTTAAGTCTCTTTTACCACGTCTGCACTGCAAACTGAATTATAGGATAGAGATATTAGAGTGTTAGTTCTAAAAGCAGTTTGTTAAGGCCAGGATGGCATGGGCTAAAATAGAACTTGACATGGGCAAGTTTACCATACTAGTTTTAACTAGTTTGTGTTAACAAGTGTAGAATTCCATGATCGCATACATTTTGGTGTGTGATCTGGAAGACAGAATTTAAGTCCACATTGCAGACTAGCTTCAGTTCTCTGCTGATAGATTCTTTTCTTCTGTACTGCCCTGTTTGAATCTGCTTTTCTGATTCTTTTCTTCCTTATTGCCCTGCTCTTATCAGCTTCTCTTTCTGCCTTACCGCAGAGCTTCTTTAAATGTTTTTTTATCCTTTCTTTTTGCACAAATTTTGCAATTGGAAACAAGTTTCTAAGTAGTCTGAGACCATGCTTTGTCTTTAACTGTTGCAAGCCCCTGAGGTTTGATATATCCCTCCCTAAAAGTGAAAACTAGCAGGAAGGAATAATCTTACCCATGCAAGTTTTTGAATGCAGAACTTTTCATTCCTGTCTGTGTAGTTCTGGAGTAGGCAGTCTTCTACTCTTCTCGTTCATCTGCAAATTGAAAGCTGAATATTTGGGGATGGATTCTTACATGAACAATCTTGTTATCGTGCATTTTTATATGAACAATCTTTGTTATCATCATCATGCATTTTTACCAGTCTTTCAGTAATAATGAAGCAGAAGCAGCTCTGTCAGTATTAATATGGTATACCATGACTATAGATGAAACCCCCTGGCATTTTCTTGGTGCCATCCTTATAAGTCTGGTCTACGTATTGATGTATTGATATTGTTGCTTACGAAGGCCTGTGTGCTCTTTGCTGAAATAATGCAAACACGGGAGAACATGTGAGAAATTATAGTGAACAGAATTAACAAGTGAGTCTGAACATTGGAGAGAAATGTATATAATTACACATTTATTGCATATAAGTGCTTGTTGATTCATTGTAAGTTTCCTGGGGTGGTAGCCAGATCTGGATGACCTAGATGGTAATTCTTTGTTGTAATATTAAATAGCATAATTATTCCTAGGAGAACTTATAATCAAGGTTTTTACTTTTCATTCCTTTTTTTCTTAGACAAAACATTATTTAATATACAATAAGTTAACTTGGGTACACATAAAATGCAAGGGTTTCTTTAAAATCTTAGGAAAATTCCATCTTAATAATCAACCTTTATCTGTGAATATTATACTACTTAGTATGTAAAAATGTACTTTTCTAGTTGTTAGTTGCAGGAATGTCATTGTGAAGGTTTACTATAGTGTATTGAGAAGGTAAATAGATGATTATGTTATGGAATCTTTGAAACAGTGTCAGTGTTGTCTCCCTCCAGATCACAAGCTTTTAATCTTATTTTTAGATACCATTCTTCGATGATGTAGGAGCAATGACGCTTCAGTATTTTGATTCATTATTTCAAAGGGATAACCTTCAGAAATCACAGTTTTTTAAAGGGCTACCAAAGGTTCTGCCAAAACTACCTAAGGTATGTCTGTATGATGTCTTGAAATAGTGAGTTTAAAAATATGTAAACATCTATTAACATTCTGAATCTAGAAATGCTGGACTTTGTGTAGCTTTGTACCATAATAGAGTGCCAAGAGTCTGTCAGAACAGAGTATTAGGAAAGAAGGGGAGATTAGAAAATAATTGGTGTGGAAATATTCCTCAGTTATCAATAATTCTGGAAACAGAAAATGGCAAATTGTGCTATCAGTATGTGTAAGGAACTCTCACTTGCATGTCCTCTTGTAGTTCATTCCACTTTGAAAGTGAATTGTCTTTGCTCCACTTATAAGGCTTTCCCGTTGTTTCCAGATGCTCTCATAGCTCTTTGAAGTTATCTTGCCGCCTTTTCTCCCAATAAGGTTGCTTCAAGTTTTTTTACAGCAAGCCAGTACTTTAATGTTGAATGATGCAAAGTCAACGGACTAATTGCTTTCTTGTGCCAGTAGCACCCAAAAACCTCTAAGGAAAATGTCTGTCATTACAGATTTTTTCTGTATAGTGTTAGACACTATGTCTAGACTGACTCCTTTTCGTTTTGTGGTATTCTTTAATTTATATAAGGCATAGTGCATATGTGATAGAAAAATAGTTTAATAATAGTAAAATAGCTGACCTTCTTAACCATTGTGTTATATTATTTTTAATTCTGTTTTGAACCACACAGTGCAAAATTCAGACTTCATGTTTAATACTCTGTTCTTTTAGTTTAGTAGTTTTTTTCTCTCGATCAGAAATCGTTGATGCTTTGAATTTGGAAATAGATGGGATGTAGTTCACCTAACTTTAGACAACCACTGACTGACCTTCTTCAGAGCATTTTTTTGGGGGGTGGGGGTGGAGGGGTGGGTCTTGAAAGTATATTTTATGAGGAAAGGCACTGTGCCCTTGAACTGTGTATTTCTCTTTTATTGACTTTAAAAGCATTTAAAGATGTCTAACACTACAGTAAACATCCACAGATTAAATACCTCTTTCATCAGGAGAATCCCATTTAGGGAATATACCTGGAGTTTTACAGGGAGGTATAGTAGGGTTATGTGTTTGTTCAGCGAGTGATGAGGTACTGGAAAAGTGATTATTTTAGGGGGATGATAGGATCTTTTTTTAAGGGTCTGCTTAGGGTCATTTTTAAGAAAGCATATAGAATAAGGTTTTCATAATTCATGTATGTGACTGTGAAAGTCCTATTTTCTGTACAGTTAATTGCTTTTTTTTGACTTGTTATAGTCTCCAGTTACGTTTTGAGTGTAAACAGAGAAAAGTAAGCAAAGTAGCACAGTGTAAATTGTCTAAAGTATACTGTGAAATTAAGAGTTCAAAATTGAAACATGTCTCTCTGCTTTTTTGTAGGTATCAGGTTAATACAAAAGCTATTGAGCTGGCACAATAGTATTTTACTGCAGTGCAGTACAATATGATGCATGCTTGCTTTTTTCTTTTAGCGTGTTATAATTCAGCGAATTCTACCTTGCTTGACTTCTGAATTTGTGAATCCTGATATGGTACCCTTTGTCTTGCCTAATGTTCTCCTAATTGCTGAGGAATGCACCAAAGAAGAATATATCAGGCTTATTCTGCCTGATCTTGGTCCTGTTTTTAAGCAGCAAGAACCAATCCAGGTATGTTAATATTGTTCAGATTACACTTCTCTCCAGTGTTTGTTTTTTTCCCTGAAAAATGACTCATTGTTCTGTTTCCCTTTTTGAGCGTCACACAGATTGCCCAGCTTGCTCTGTAGTTGTCCAAGCAGTCAGTCTTGATTCATACAAAATAGTTTTTTTTCCAGGAAATTCACAAAGCCTCTCCCCTGCTTTTTCAGATGGGTTTTCTGAGGGTATATTCGCATTTACAGATAAGATTATATTAGTGAAAAAGGAAACATTTAACACTCAATTCTTGATTTTGGTTGTTTGTAGAAGATATATTTGTAAGCATTTTATCACTTACCAAGCCAATCTGAGCAGGGTTGTACAGTACAATATTTGCACGTAGCTGAACCTGTGATATTCTTTTCTTCCTATATCCACATTGCTAACACCAGGATCATAGGGTGGAAAAGCTGTAACTTTGACACTCTGCTAAAAGTACTGTTTATTGATGGTAATAAAATAGTGCTTATTTGAGGACTGTGCACAAATTTGTGAAATTTGTTTCATTTTATTTGAAAAATGTATTGTGTAAGTAAAATATGCATGTTTACATACATGGAAGTAGTAAGACATTATTTACTGTAAAGGAGCAAAACATTTGCGTCCTTTTGTCACCACCATGTGCATGATTCTTGAGAATTCTGTCACTAAATTAGGCATTGTGCCTCCGCAAATAGAAGGAACGGTAGCTGACTTTTAGCTCACCTTGTTTTGCTGCTGGATGCTGTTATTTCTCTGCAGAGCACTCAAGCAGCAAGATAAATATAGGGATGAACAAGAAGGGCTGTTATTTCTGGGTTTCAGAAGATCAAATCAGAGAACTGGGGATGGGGGAAAGGGGACAATTGTGTAACTGAGAATACCTCAGAAAATTACAGCTACTTAATGTTCTGTGCTTTTGGCATACCGAGGCTTTGTGTTAGCTTTGTTGTTGTCTTGAAAAAATTAAATGTCTAACTGACCGAAAGCCAGTGAACAACCTATTTGTGCTGTTTCATCCTAAAAGGTAACACTGCGTTTTGTATATCTGGAGCATACTGTACACAAAAGCTGTTTTATTTCTTGAAAAATGTGGGAAACAAAATACAGACTTTGGATCAGTTTATGAAGAGCAACCTTTGTGAAGTTTTTCTGTAGTTTTCTAGGTACTTTATATTAAATTATTATGTTGATGTTTTTAATGTGCACAAAGTAATAGATGGCTTATTCCAGTATTATTTCTATGGTCTTTTTAGTATGACAAAGTTTGTTTGGGTAGTCTAGGACAGGTTTTGAAAGTTAATATGCCACGAATTTTGGGGGGAGGGAAAAAAAAAAGATTGAGTGCCAGAGGACAGAATTTCAGGTTTGACTGTCTTTGTGCAAGACAAAAACGTTCAGTTCTTGTGTGTTTGCAACTCATGGAGAGGGGTGAACGAGGAAGGTGTCAGTGTTCATTCCAAATGCTCTCTCAAGATGTTTTAGGTTTGTATGAGGCCTTTTTTTTGGCTTTTGTAGGGTACTTGGGTTAAAAGTGAATGTATCATAGGGTGGATCCTGTAATTCAATATGAAGAAACTGTTATTGGTTGTTCACTATGTCTTTGTATGAGGGAATTTTTAATATGTAAATGGCATATTTAGTTAAGCTACTCATTCTTATTGCACTCTTGGAGTTAGCATGGAGTAACTGGTATGCTGTAAATTACCATGCTAGCTTACTCTGACATGGCTTCCCAGTGTAAACAAACCCTTAATTTATTTCTAGGGGAATCCATAGAGAGTTAGCATATGATGTGCTGTATATTCATATTCTAATTCACTACACCAGAATATACCCTGAAAAGTACTGGGCTTTGTGTTGATGAATGAAGCACATCCTTAGCATTGTTGTTTAGAGTGCAGCTGCTCCTGCTGCTTGGTTAGTAGATGGTGAGTTTGTGTCTGTGACATCTTAGTTTCTACTTAAATTGATAAAAAAGGATCAAATAAGATCTTAGAAAGCTAAAAATAAAAGGGGTTCATTGGAACAGCATGAACTACATTCAATTTGAAGCAGGTAGAGATATCAAAACCAATTCAGCTTTATGTTATCTTAGTTGAAAAGCATTGACGGACAGTGGAAAACAGCTGAACTGCTGCTGTGCAATCTGGATGACTGTATAGTACAATGTTGAACTTAAAAGCAGTTAGTTATATGTTCAGACACCTGGTTCTTCCTTAAAAGAAGCTTTTCTAGTTGTTAAATAACAGGTTTCATTCATGTCCGTTTCAAATTTGCAAAAACAATCAAACAATCCTTCTCAAAAAATATACATTAAGCTAACATAAAAACTGTCATGCCACAGTATTATAGGGTTGCTAGACAAGAGAACAATGTTATGAGCACATGGACATTTCAAAAAGCCAAGTTTAGGACACATAAAAAGTCTTATTTCAAGAATAATTATAAAATCTAACTGTAAAACTGATCTGGTCCATTTCACCCTAGTTCTCCCAAACTTGGGAATATTGCATCAGAATCAGTGTTTGTGGAATGAATGAATGAGTCTATGTGTGTATATAGCTTTGGTAATTATAAATATATGATAAGAAAGCACACATTAGCTGCTGTTTAAAATAATTTATTTTTCTTCCCTGTAAAGGAAGCAAATGAAAGGGAAAGCTTATATGTGGTCTTGGTACACTTGTATTTCTAAACTCTTGTTTATTTGACACACAAGCACTGATTGCTCCATATTTTTAGACTCAAAAAATGAGAACTTTCCTCCTATGAAATACTTAGCTTTTTATTATGAGTATGATATCGTTCACCACAATTTATCCATCTAGTCTGTTTTCTGAAAGGAATTCAGATATCAATGGATAGTCAGTGTCACCTGTAGCAAGTTGTCTCACCTTTCTGAGGTGAGACATGAGTCTTACGCGTTAGGTAGCTCTGTATTGGAGACTGAGCCTGGTGAGTAATTTAGAATAGCAGCTAACTTTTAGATGGCTAAGCCTAAGCAAGGCGAATGTAAATGTGCTATTCTAGTGTTGCTTTTTAGATTATTGTGATGTAAATTCTTTTTGTTTGGGATTTTTTTATTTTATGATATGTAATTTCCATGTGAAATAGAATAAAGGTATTTTGTGTCTGTATAGCAGCTGTAATATTTTCTTAATTGTGTCCCTGTTTTGATTCTAGATACAGGTGGAATGCAGCTTTTATATGTGGAGTTGTGGTCAAATGCTTTCAGGACAGCGTTTGAGCTGTAGTTTTTTGAAAGTTTAGCTTTTTCAATAGTGATGTGTATGTAAAGATTTTCTGTGGGTAGATTTTAACAAAAGACCATGTTGTAAGTAGAAACAAGTACTCCCTCCTTAGCTGTTATGATTTCCTATTTCAGAAGGATTAGTCTAGAACATGCATCTTTTGTTTGATCTGTATTTGCTGGTTTTAAAATGCAATAATATGTCAAAGTGTTTTTTGTCTTCCATGCCTTCAGGCAAGCAACATGGTAAGTGATCACATTTACTGAGTTACAAGAAAACTTCCGAAGCTTTTATGATATGATACAACACACTTTAAAATTTTAAGTATGTGTTTTTGTAGTTAAAACTTTTGGCTTCTGAATTGTCCTTTTAATAGATCTTGTTGATCTTCCTGCAAAAAATGGACTTGCTTCTAACCAAAACTCCACCAGATGAAATAAAGAACAGTGTTCTACCTATGGTTTATAGAGCCTTGGAAGCACCCTCAATTCAGATCCAGGTATAGAAATTTCAGCCTTTATTTAAAACATTTTTTTTTCTCTTTTCTTTAAGCTCATATGCCAACTTTTTGTATAGCCCTTTGTTTGTTTACTTGAAAAAAAATGATAAAGCTGTGTGCTGTTCCCGAATGTTGAAACAGAATGTTTTATTAAAGAAAAATTGTTTTAGTACAATAAAATTAGTTCCCTTATTTTCCAGGGAGCACCATTTGTTGTTCTAATGCTCTTATCCTGAATTCTCACTAGCCACTGTAGCAAGAAGTAAGATGTACATTTATAAACCATTGCTTGTGCTACAGAAACTAGGCAGGCATCCATGCTCTTATCACCCGGAGAGAGGTGGCTTATTCTGAGGTCCCACTGGTAAGAACATGCGTGCTTGCAGTTACTTTGGAAGACATGATTTGCTGTAAAATCATATTAATTACCTTCTGGTGACATTTTTATGTATCCATTTTAAAAATTTTTCTCTTTATGCTTTCTTTGCCTTTCTAAGGTTTGTCTTTCGTAAATCGTTCTTCCATTGGAATTAAATTCCAGTTAGCCAAAGTCATTTGGGACTGGGAGGGGGAGATAAACAGAGAAAACATTTCTTAAAGAAGGATTTGGATAATCAGATGTGACTTTCGCTTTTGCAAAGCCTTTGCAGTATTATGGAGGAAGATTTTTGTTTCTAAATACCTGGCTTGATGTTGTTCTGCATTAGTAGTTTCGTTACTCGGGTACTTACTTGCAACCTATACTTAATATTGCTGTCTCTTATTTTTTGAGATGAAGCTGAAATTGATTTATTTTTTTTCTCTGTTGCTTAAGTTTATTTTATCTTGGTAGGCTCCTTTATCTTTCAGCCTGTCTTTGTGCTGCTGCATTGTTGTTGATAGCACTCATTCGGTTTTGCTTGATTTATGTAGGAAAATGTTAGTCTGATTTAATAAAAGCTGGTTTTTATATAAAGGTATTTGGTGAAAATGCAAGATATTCTTGCTGTTCAAATATTTTATTATAAATTTATGAATACGCTTTTCGAAAGCTATTTTTCAGGGTTCTATCTGCATATCACAATGCTTTATTATTCCAGCTATTTTTAAGTAAGTCTGGTAGATTAAGGTCATCTTAGTTGAACATGGTATTTCCTTAAATATTTCCTTAAAAGGAAAGTTTAAGAAAGCACTTTTAAATAATTTTGATCTTGAATAATATTAGTACTAATTTTATAATAAATATGTATGTTTCTTTTTAAACTTGTGTGCATTTTTTTTTATAGGAGCTTTGTCTAAACATAATTCCCACGTTTGCCAATTTAATAGATTACCCATCAATGAAAAATTCATTAATTCCAAGAATTAAAAATGCATGTTTGCAAACTTCTTCTCTTGCTGTAAGTATCCTAATAATTTTATCACTTTCTCAGTCTTCAGTAAATGTTGTTACCTTTAATTACTTTGGCTTTTCTACTGTTGTCTTTAAAGAAAAGCCCGTCACTGTGCCTTGATTTCTTTTTTAGATTTTTATTTTTACTTTTTATAAATACAAAAGCACCATTTACTTTTTTACTCTAACAATTTTTAAAGTTATTAGCAACTTGTTGTTATCAGTACTGTAAAAATTGTCAGCGTCTGTTTCAGAATAATACTGTTTGTCCTGCACAAAAGCCAAGGTTTTGTGAGCAGTATGTAACTATATATTTTTTTCCATTCACGACATGAAAGGTTCTGTTCAACTTGTCTTCAATTTTTAAATATACAGGTCATAGTTTCAGCAGTATCTGTTTTATTCTGCATGTAGGTTTTGTATGTTTTGGGGGTTTTTTCTCAGGCAAAAATATAATAAAGAGTTTGTTTAATTCTTGTCATACCTTACAGGTCCGGGTAAACTCACTAGTGTGCCTGGGCAAGATTTTGGAGTACTTGGATAAATGGTTTGTACTCGATGATATTTTACCTTTTCTGCAACAAATTCCATCCAAGGAACCTGCAGTGCTAATGGGAATTTTAGGTAATTAGTGCTAATTTTCAGCTTTCTCTTCTTTTGTACTTTAGTGTTGTAAATCTGTAAGCTTTCTGTATTACCACTGACAATTTTTACATAATGTGTGCTAACATTACTATTAAAAACTTACTGTTTCTGGTTCTTAAGTATGCCCCTGTTCAGTTATGTTATGCACTGCTTATACTTCCTAACACTAGTACATATATTTGTAGTCTTCAAGGCCCAATGCAGTTCTGAGTACTCATTGCGGTTCTTGGGATGTGACACTTCCATGGACAAGAGGGGCTGTTTCCCTCAGAAGAATATATGATCTGTCTTCTTTCAAATGCTGCTGAAGCTTTTAAGATGTTACTGTTGCCTTCTCTTACTGTTCTTGCATGTCAGATGCTATAAATGATTGTCTGCAGATCTACTGCTCTTCACTGCAGATTTTGTTAGATTCATTTCGTTGGACATTTCAGCAAACATGGCTGCCCTTGTGCTGAAATGGAGCATGGCCTGGGTGAGGTTTCACAAAACAGCTAACAAAACCTAATGGCTTTTTACTTCTGGAAGAGGTGGCCTCACTCCCAGCTATGATTTCCTGAGCCACTGTGGTGCTTGCCTAACGCAGGATGTGTGATTTTAATAACTTGAATGGCCTCAGAGAGACCAGATGACCAGAGTCACTGTCAAAAAAGAGGTGTGACAGCATGGCCAAGTCTGGAAGACAACAAAGTGGTAGACGGAAGAATGTAACAGTTGAGCTGTACCAGCAACAGCCCTTACTAAACACTGTAATAATATGTGATGGCAGCATTATTTTGATCTTTGCTCAAAAATCAGCAAGAGGGCATCTATCTGTACTGATTTAAAGTTGCCTGTTTCCCTTAGTCCTTGCAGTTTTGGCTTGTATTTGCTGTCTGAGAGTAAGGGACAGCATATCTTTTACGTTAATTGTATTACTCCTGAATTCTGTCTGGATACAGTAGATAAGTGAAATCCTAGTTTGGAAATGATGGTCAGAAATCAATTTTATATACTTTAGGCTGTCTTTTTTTTCTGGAGTCATAATACCTTCCATCTTGTATGTGATCTCTTCTTTGGCCAGCTGACAGCTCTGTTCTAATACTAGTGATAGAAAGTGAGGAAAGCTGCTGCTTCTTTTATGCTAATATGTTCAGTGTTTGTCACCAGAGGTGGCCTGTTTAAGCAGAGGAATCCTCCTGTCAGAAACACTATAGAACCTTGTAGGCTTAACACTGGATCCCTTGTGCCTGTCAGTATTTTTTCAGTGATTTTAGAACAGATAAAAGGCTATGGATGGTCTCTCATCCTATATATATTATACAGCCCTAAACTTCTAGGTAAGAGTCTTCGTAAAATGCGATCAGAGAACAATGTGATAGTTACTTGTAGCCACTTCAACGTGCCAGGAGAGAACACATCCTTAGTTAATGCAGCTTAATTTCTTAGTGGCACTTTGTCAGTTTGTGGTAATTCAGTTGCTCATGATCTGTTCAAAGATGCATATTCTCAGATTATTGACCAGAACAATACATGGACTAATATCAGGTTTCATAGCTGCGAAGTATTACTTTGGACCTCCTCTTGTTCTGAACTTTAGCAAAGCCTCTTGCTGTAATATGTTGGTTTTCTAGATGAGTACTTAGCTTTTATGATTTTCTTGATCATGTTTGTCCCTGCTTGCATACAGACCCAATGTATGTTCAGATGATCAATACATATTCAAGCATGCTACTTGGAGTTTGTTCACGTTGTTTACTGAACATAACAATTTTTGCTACTTTGATGTTGTTTGTCAGGTATTTACAAGTGTACGTTTACTCACAAGAAGTTGGGAATTACCAAAGAACAGCTTGCAGGAAAAGTATTGCCCCATCTGATTCCTCTTAGTATTGAGAACAATCTTAATCTCAGTCAGGTAGGAACATGACTGTTTTGCATGCTTTTACTTGATAATTGGCAGAGTAAATTTAAACTGTTGTCAGAGAAAAATTCATATTTTACTATATGTCTATGTCTGTTGTAAAAACAAACAACCAAAAAACCATTCCAATAGTACTGTATTTACATGTTTAAAGCTTCTTATTTTTCAGTGGATTTAACTGATCTTGTATAACATTTCAAAATGAATGCTGTAACCTTCCAAATATCGTGCGAAAGCAGATAGCTACTAACATAATTACAATTCATATTAAAAGTTGAAGTACAATTTAAATATTTCTTCCCTTTCTTTTGTTTGTAAATGTAGCAGATAATGTAAGTGCCGTCATGTTGCTATGAAATATTAGGAAATGGAACACCTAATAGGATTTTTTTTGGAAAATAAATCTTGTAATACACATCTGTGGGCTTTTTGTCTGTATTGCCCCACTTTTTTCTTTAGTGATACATATTTTTCACTGTTTTACTATACACTCTGCTTGTAGTTGGTTATCTAATGCAAGATAGTGAAGGTAGATTATAATTTATTTTAAAATCTGCAGTTTATCTGACATTGTATTTTCGAAGTTTTATGAGGTATTACCTTTTAAGTTATACATGTCTGAATTCCATCACTGCAAACTCCAAAATTCTTGTATATTTCTTTTCCAGTTCAATTCTTTTATTTGTGTTATAAAAGATATGCTTAGTAAATTGGAGGCAGAGCATAAAACAAAACTCGAGCAACTTCATGTCATGCAAGAGCAACAGAAGTAAGTGGTTTTTTACATTTGTATTGGATAAGGAGCAAGTGAACAGACATAAATTTCAGTTAATTTTTTAACAAATGTGAGAAAACTCTAGCCATAGCAATAAAAAATCTAGGTAATTATTTGTCAGGAGTTGAGAATTACCTCAAATAAGCACAGTTGTCAGTAGATTTATTAGTCCTAGAATGATAATAATATTGTAATGTTAGTAGTTTTGTAGAGTAGTGTATCATTTACTTTTCTGCAGTCCAGTCATATTTTATTATTTTGCATCAATAACCATACTGGAGAAGCATACACATTGCAGCCTTTTAGAAGGCTGTGATATTTGAAGATATTTGGAGCTGTTTTATCGAGTCTGATTTGAGGTGAGATTTCTGAGACAAATTAACTTGGGCTACCCAAAGTCTATGTCACTCTGTTCAAAAAGAGGAACTAAGACCAAGTGACATGATCATTGGGAAACCTTTACAATTTAGAATATTAACATTTTCCAGTCTAAAGTCTAATAGAAGCATTCTATAAAAATGGCAGTGCTCTCATAATGCAATTTTTTTTGTATTGTTTAAATGCAGAAGAATAATCTGCATTGCTGAGTTAGTTTTGTGAATGTGACTGCAAAGTTAGCTCTTTGTGATATGTATACTCTGCACAATATAGATCTCTGGATATAGCTAACCAAATGAGTGTGTCTGAAGAGGCAAGACCTAGTAGTACAAGTAATCAGGTACGTGACAATATTTTACCGCATTTCGTAGGGCAATTTGAAATTTAAAATTATTTAGTCAGCACTTACGTTACTTTAAATTACAGCATCTCAAATAACTAAGTTTTGTTTCTTTGAACTTCAGCAGATTGACAAGGTATTTAATACTAGTGGAACTGACTTTCTAACTAGTGGATCTGATAGTAAAGAGAATGAGATGTCATCAAAACAGAAAAAGGTGTGTTTTACTTTGTTTTGGGATTCTGTTACATCCATCTGCTAATACAAGGCTGATACCATTGCATAAAAAGAGTATTTGTAAATATTTACCATATTTAAAGCTTTAAAAGAAAAAACAGCTGCTTTTGTCCCATGCGAAGGTCTGTTGAAAAATGTTCAAATCATACCCTTGAATTTCTGTGAAAGCCTTTCCTTGAAAATAGCTTTGTACGAAGTCGACAGCAATTAGTATTATAAATTTTTGATAAAATTTCAAACAGAGATGAAGATAAAATATAGAATTTAATGTAGTAGCAAAGATTAATATTTTCTATACAATTCAAAGTTAAGTAAAACTGAACAGTCAATATGGTGATAAATACAAGAAGCAAAGATAAAGCATGACATGGAATATTAAACATAAGCATAAACTATTGTAAAATTCTTTTCACACTATTAATTATTTAGATGGCTCCCCAAAATCTATACAAGTTGCATTTCTGGTTATCTGAACCCTCTCACTAAGTTTAGACTAAGGGGGAATGATTTTATGATTTTATCCTTCCTCATTTACAAAAGTACAGTTAAAATCATGAAAAGCCTCTTAAAAATAAAATTCCCTTTCCACCTCCATGGTCAGTTGCAGTTCTGTATCAAGTGCTAATTTGTAACAGTATAAAAACAAAAACTCTGAGGAACACTTGTTCTTATGGCCAGCATTAAGGAGACAAAGCTGAAACGTTTTTTTTGTGATACCTCTTTCTTTGAGATCTGCCCAAATTTCTCATTATGCTGTTTTTAATATTATATTTATTTACTTTAAGTATTTTTTAGGAATATGATAAATATTATTATAAGATTTTGTGCTTATCCACTTTCTCTTTTGTATAAATGAAGTGTATTGTTCTACCACGTTATTGAAACAACAGTGCTATTTATGAAATTAAAATACCATTGTAAGAATAACCATTCTGTGCAACTTAGTGTCAGTACTTTCCCTTTTAAAGGCATCACTTACACTTGAAGAGAAGCAAAAGTTAGCTAAAGAACAAGAACAGGCACAGAAACTGAAAAGCCAGCAACCTCTTAAGCCACAAGCAACTGTAATAACACCTCCAGTGAAGCAGGTAAGAAAGAACAAACTACTGCACTGTTTCCTTTGGAGCTATAATGCTTTTTCCTTTCAAGTGCTGTATGCATTTAGCATTTTTTCTCCTGTGAGTCACCTTTGTTTTCACTGGTAGTACAATGCACAGCTGGGAAAAACTAAAATTAATTTTAATGTGCCTTCTGTTTGCATCATTATCAATATTTCCCACTTTTTAAATTGCAGGAGTTTCCAAAGGAGTAATTATTATTGGAAGGCCATTGTTATAGATAAGGAAAAAGCACATATTAAAAAAGATTTTTCTCTGAAGAGTTTATTAAATAAGTATATAAAGGGTTTGGGGATAGGAATGGAGTGTGTAAGCAAATATCACAGTAGTACTTTGTGTATAGTCTTAGTTGTCAAATTAAAGCTGCATAACAATTAGTTGTAAGTAGCAAAGAAAGAAAATAACCTAATTGCTGTTGTGTATGGTTACATTTCATGCCCAGTTCTATGCAGTAAATTCTAAGTTGTGAAATATGAATACCACATCTGCAGGAGCAAAGATAGACTGTTGCTAGAGTGCTCATACAGAAAAAGCATTTAACTGCATTTTATGTATTTTGCAGACAAAAGACTTGACAGATACCTTGATAGATAATATGTCATCTTTGACTAGCCATCCTATCAACAAAGCTCAAGTTGCATCTTCAAACAGCTTCTCTTCTGTCCCTTCTATGGGTGTTGGAATGGGATTTTCAGCACCTGTTGACAACACAAAGAGAAACATGACAAATGGACTAAATACTAATATGGGTTTTCAGACTGTTGGATTCAGTATGGGAGCTAGTCCCACCACTCAGAGTTTCTTCAGTGGTCCAAGCGCAACAGGAACAACCAAGATGAACATTGTACCAACTGCCAGTATGCCAAATTACAGTCCTATGAATGCTGCATCTGCAATCTCTCCACTGACACAGCAAAACAGACCCCCAGATATGTCTGCTTTAGATAATCTTTTCGGTCCTCAAAAACCCAAAGTTAGCATGAAACAGTTGGCTCAACAGAAATCAAACCAATGGGTTAATCAGTTTGTACCCTCACAAGGGTCCCCAAGTGCAAGCAGTTCAGTCTTGGGACCTCAGATGAACATGGTAGGACAGACTGGCTTTGGTATACAGGGTAATCCTTTCTTTGCTCCTCAGAACTTTGCACAACCAGCAAACACCATGACAAACAGCAGTTCAGCTAGTAATGACTTAAAAGACCTTTTTGGGTAAAATATTTTGTTTTCTTCTTTCGAAGACTGATGAAATTTGGATCATGGGTAAGCTGATTAACATCTTTTTTTGATTAGTAAAAGCATGACTTGGGGAAACTTTCAGCCCAAAACTTTTTCGCATTCACCTGGTACTGCAGTGGAATTGCATGAGTGCAAAGTCATCTTACATGCTAAAGATTTCCTCTTTCTTTAGCGAACATCAGAGCATTGAAGGTAGGATGCATATATTCAATCAAAAAAGAAGCAGCTAAGTATTTCAAAATTATTAAGAAGTGTACCAAATCAAACTCTCTGAAATTTCCTACAGAATTTTGTTTATTAAATTCAACAAAAATGCTTAGAGGGTAATAACACTAATGAATGCAATCCTGCTGCCCAGTCCTTTCAGTGACTCCTAAATTCTTATTGATGATTTGTGTTTCCTGAATTTGGCACAAACTGTCATTTATCCGTATGACAGTTTGCAAAAAGTAAATTCTTATGCTGCTCAAAATTTTTTGTCAGCCATGTTTAATAAAAAGATCTCTAACCAGTAGCTATGTAAGAGGCTAAGAGGAGAAAATATTTCGTATTTCTTGTCTTATAATTAAAATGAATGTTGTAGTAAACTACAGCAAGATTCAGGAAGCATAAGAAGTGTTTTAAAATTTTCTGCAAGTTTGGGGCAGAGTGAGAACACTGCTCCAATGGTCATGCTGGTTTACAACCTGTTTTATAATGCCAGATCCGTTACCAGCCACACAGTAAAAGCAAAATACCACTTAAGCAGGATTTTAAAATATATGTGGTGACTTGATCACATTTATTATATATTCTGGTTTTGGCTAGTTTGACACTGCTTCTAACTGGTGTGAAAAAAAGAGTATGAGTAGTTATGGAACCTTCTAAAAGAATGTTCTTTGTAAGATTCAGATGTTGACTGCCCCAACTGTATAACTAAAAGTTCTGTGTAACTAAACACACACTGTTTAGTTACACAGAAATGTCTTCAATTATTTCATAGGTTTTGGCTTTGTTGGGAAGAATGAAAAAGGAATGCCTCCATAGAAGTTCCACATGGTTGTGTGAAAAAGCAGACTGCCATAAATTGCCTTGACTAGAATAAGCTATTTCATTTTAATTTTGCTTTAACTTGAGTCTCCCTATGAAGGACAGATGAATATGAAGCGAGTTCTCACATACAGATTTGTAAGCTCTAGAATATATGGTAAATTCACAGGTATTTCAGATCCTTTTTATTGTATTACTCTAAAATTAATAAAGCTCTCCAGAAAACCAAACAGTAGTTTCTTCTGCTTCCCAGAAGGTATGTGTTCAGCTTGCCCACGATAGAATCTGCTCTGTCAGATACTACTGTTAGGTTTTAACTTTTTCTTTCCTAGGAGTTTCAGGAGCTTTCTTACATAATATTTTGAACACTATAGCTGGCTATTTTGAGAAGGAAAGAACAAGTTACCTTTTTTATGGAAAGCCTACAGGCTTTACTTTTCAAAGCCTTTCACTGAAGAAATTGTTCTTTCATTTGCTGCTTAAGAAACCAAAGGGCCTTATGCTGTAAATGTGTCTTGTATTTTGTTACATTTCCACAGTTCTAAGCGGTAAGAGCATTAAGCATATTTCTTAAAGAATTGTTCATGTATTATAGCTGCTGCCTTAGTCCTATTATTTTAAAATATGTGGGACCAGTGAAGTTGTGGTGTAGAAAACAATACCTAACACATCGTGATGGTTATGTGCTGTTAATATTCATGGTCAACATTGTAGGTTATATTAAGATATCTGTGTAAACTCGAGTACAATACTAGAACTGTTAAACTATCGAAGTTCATTTACAGTTACTAGTACTCTATACTCTCAATCACACTAATGTGTTATTTTATGTCAACTTTTGAAAGCTACATTTTGTTAGGGTAACTTAAGGCAAGCCCTTGAAGAATTACTTGAATCTGTATTCCTCGAAATTATTTGGAAAATAAGTTTATATTAAAAATAACATCTCTTAGGGCTCTACAATGTAATAAATTAATACATCCATGGTAAAGGCAGTCTGAAAGGTCAGTGTCCTGATCAGGGGTTTCAGTCACTGATCCCCCTGAACTGGGGGGGGAATTTCAGAACTGAATTTTAGTTTACTGTATTGGAGGGAAAATTAACTGAAAAAAATTGATCTGATTTTAAAAACTAGACTGGATAAACTGTGGTGTTTGGGGTATGTGCTTTTGGCATGGGCTATCTAAGAATATAATCTGTTTTCTAAGACCAAAGTCAAAAAAATCCTACAAGTTTGAATTAAGAGAGGCTCGTTTATGTGATAGTAATGTGATGGAGTAAGATCTTTATCTGGCTCAAGTAATATGATTTTTTTTTCTATTTATATTTGAAAATATAATTTTGATTTCTCTTCTTTGCTGCAACTTTCACAATGACCAGAGCAGAAGAATAACAACAAAGAAAACTGAAAAGAGTGCTTATGAAAGTTGTAATGAAATTTTTCAGTTAGTTAAAAATATAAAAAGTAACTTTAATGAGTTAAAATGAGGTCAAATCCCTCTTCCTTGTAGATGCTTCCTGCTTAGTGTGTCAGGAAACTGGGTGTGTGTGAAGCTCTCTTAATTATTTCTTCTTAACTTAAAGGAAAGTGGAGTTGCAAGAGGTAAGTCACCAAGGCCATGTACCTCTTGGCAGTTGCTACGATAATTTTTCTTTAGGAAGCTTTGTCCAGTTGATCTCTCCACATACAAGTCATCATTCTGAGGCCCGGCAAGAGGCTGAAAGACTCATGTTGTGGCCAGAATGAATACCACTGAATACAGTTGTATTTCACATCCACGTTGTTATTTGGGAAAGAATAGAGGGAAGGGACAATGTTATGAAATGTGGGCATTCCAGGGGCCTTCTGTTTCTGCACTTCGATTGAAAGCAGTGTTACATCTAACTTGGCCTGAAGCAGAGGAACTGTCTAGCCCTAATGCAAAACAAAGTGAAGAGCACAGGTTTGAAACTCGTGTCTGATTAAGAAATTGCAAATTCTGTTACTGAAAAAGTAATCTGATACAAAATAAGTTCTTGTTACAGTGCCTTGAACAATACTGTAAACTACACAAAAGTTCTGCCCTTCATATTCAACCTAGTTTAAAGGAAAAAATGTGGAAGCCTGGCAAGTGATAGCATCACCTTATAGCCTCCACCCTGTGCACTTACTGTGCTTGCCCACTGCAATCGATGTTCAGTTCATTGTGGAAATTAGTACAGGGTCTGGGCTGAACTGCCTAGCCCCTCTGGTTTGCTATACATTCATTTGTAAAGGAGAGGTAAAGAGAAGGGAGTAAGTTCCTATTCTTTAATTGATTTATCTATATTATGTTTACTACAAAAGGAGGGAAAAAAAGAAGTGGAAATAGCTGCACATCTTAAGTATAAGCATCAGTTGTCCTTTGGCTGCTCTGGTGTGTGCTAAATGAACATCATGAACATGACCACCCAAGACAGCAGTGTTTTCCATGTTAGAACTGTTGGTTCCATTTGGTTTTAAGTATGAAAGTCTCTGAAGTAACGTCTGAAATCTCAGTCTTAGAAAAAAAAACTAATCCTGCTAGATGGAAGGATTGTATTCAAGATGCTTTAAAAACTTTCTCTGCTGGGGCTGATGGAAAGGAACCTTGAAACTACTGAGTTACAGATTAGTTTAGAAGCCCCTCGGTCTGCCTCTCTCAAGAGGAGAGAAACAGGGAGTGACATGGAGGAGGAGCAGATTTTCTGTTCCTTTTCACACAAGTATTGCAAATAAGGCACAGAACAGCCCATGGAACCTGCTTATGCAGGAGGACAGCAGTATCAGAGAAGTCTTTTGAAAGGAAAAGGAGTCCACCAATTATCTGGGAGACGGGAGAGAGAAGTTTTACTGGGAACATGGGTAGAATGTCCTAGTTTGTTTTAATGAAGATACGATGTCTTCCTCGCTCAATGGTGATGTGACTTAGAAATGTCTTGGGGAAGTTGTGGCCTTACAGGTCTGCACAGAAGCTGAGTACCCCAAGTAAAAGGCTGAATTTTTTTATATGTAGGTGCACAACATTTCAAGCCTTATTTAAAACTTTCCTTTTCCTGTTTTGTCTTTTTAGCAAGGCCTATTTCACATTTGTGTAGAACTTTAACTAATACCCTGATGGCCTTTTAAATTAGGAGAAATGTGTGTTAATTTTTGTATTATAACCCCTGTTACAATATGTATGTCTGTAGATAGATAAGTAAGTGTGCATATAGATTACAGGATTTTAGATTTTTCAGTTCATTTGCACCAAAAGAGCTAAGATTAAATGAGAAATTGGGTTTGAGTTACATTCAGCAAGGCTTCCATAAAGGCTAACAATTACATGATACTTTTGTTGGTTTTGATAAATTTACATGCTTAGTCTGCCTGCATCTACATGACTTGAGCAGAAAAGGAAAGTTTTTAAAACATATGTTTGTGAACACTGGATCTCTTGTTGCAGATGAAGTTTGTGGACTTTTGAGTGACCTTTGTTTATTGATTGGGAGTTTTTTATTGGGGGTGGGTGGGATATCGCTGATTTGTGCCATTTCCAATGAAAGAAATATAGGGAGGGGAGTACAGAAAAGAATACCCTGTTGTATATGTGACCCTTTTTTGTTCTTTGTTAAGAGATATGCTGCATTTTATATACTCATTGTGAACTTTTACTCTGAAATAGCTGTGAGGAAACCTATCTGGAGAATTTCAGATGAGTTAGCTGATTTTTTTCAAGTGAGGTCCTGCCTTGTTCCTTACTTCCCATTAGGTTTTGACTGCTTTACAAGGCAATTACACAAGGCAGTAAAACCTTGGATTCATACACCAAATCTTCTTGCCTTCCAGGCCTCGCACTTGTATCAACAGAATGAATAAGCCCCTGAAGTTGTATTATCTTTAAATTCTCTGAAACAGTTCTAACTGCTGTACAGATTTTTGAGATGAAGTTGTAAATCAAAATATGTTATAGTGGACTCAGGCCTTGAGTAATTCTTAATTTAATACTTGTTTATTTGTCTAATCGTACAGTCTGTACTGGTGGCAGTTTTATGTTTTGATTGTAAAACATTAAAATTCTCATGAGATTTATAAAGTGATGTTACTGTAGTGTCAGCTGTGATTCATAAATAGAACTGTCATAGCATGGCATCAGTGTATATCCGGTTTATTGGACAACTCTTCAAAACCAAATTTATTCTTGTATCAACTTTTAGATCAGTTACTTCAAATATATATAAAAGATACAGTAACAGTTTCGAGAAATTCATATCACTTTGTACTGTGAATGAGGTTGCCTATGGAAATAAATAAAATTTTCGTATTTTCATGTTGGAAGATATTTTATTTAAAAATTTCATAAAATTAATAGTAACTTATGTAGAAAACTTCATCACTTTATGTTTTGTTTGAAATACATTTTATCCCATGTAATTTTGAGTTCATTTCTTAGAGTGGTTGCTGTCCAGACACCTGTAAAATGTGATCACATAATGCCTTCACGCAAAGAATAAAAGTCCTGGGGAAAATGTGACACACTCGATGTCTCTAAAATTAGCATTTATTCTTTCTGAAAGCACACTAAGACCATGTCAGAATCAGGGGTTCTGATGCCACATACTGATACCAGTTTGCTTTTTCACTGCTCATTTACGTAGAAACCAGCCCTTTGTCTAAATCCAGACTTCAAGATACACTGCTTTGACAGGCAGCATTTGTTCATGTCTGTCTCTGTGTCTCCTTAATGTTAGCTGCTTAAGGCTATGGGTTGTCAGAGTAAGCAAAAAACATTGAAGAGCTTCCTTCTCAGCAGGTGACTTGAGAACCAGGTACTACAAGGAGGAATAACTGGCTTATTTTCCAAACAAAAAAATTGGATAGTAGAGAACACAAAAAAAATTAGAAAAGGCAAAAACTAGGAAAGATATTTCTGCCCTGCTATGCTGATAAAATAAATGCTTGCCTACAGCACCAAAGCTGGGAGTAATTGCTTAGCTGATGTCACAGGAGGGACAGATATGCGCAGAAGATACCAGATACGTCTGTCACTAGAGCAATATATTTTATCTGAAGCATCTATCCTAACATGGCACCAGATAGATTTTTTTATTATAATTATTTTTTTAAAATAATTTCTAAAAATAATAGTATCTTACACCAATTGTATCTTACAAAATCAGAACAGGAGAATCAGAAGAAATAAAATCACACTAAAATGTCATTTTCATACTCCTGTTGTTAAACAGGAACTTTAAATGTACCCTTTCCCCAAAAAGCCTTATGCTACAAACCCTGCCTTTACTTGGTTACAAAATAGAAAAAAAACTGTCTAAAAAATTAAAAATATCATTTAAAATATTTCAAAAACACACTACATACAATTCTGATGCCAGATGTGCTCAAAGCTTTGATCTGTTGGATGAAACCAGCAAGAGAAATAGTTGTTGGTGTGGATTTCTGACTTGATAGATACTAAATGCCACTTCTGTAATCTGAGTGATTTCAACATAAAGTACTAATGTATTTTCATTGTTATCCTGTGCAGGATTAAATTATTTATTAATGTGATATTATTTATTATTTGGCAAGAAGGCAACTCTTTAAAATTATTTGAGGTTTTTGTAGTTTGATTGTGCATATATGCTTTATGTTTCCTAAAGGATTCGTTGCTTGATTCTTACTGATCGACAACCATTACAAGAAAAATATTTACAGTGAAATAACTGTAAAACCAGGATACAATCTCTACGTTATACTCACTGCTACATTTTGCAAACCAGAACTGTACAGTTGAAGCTCTTTGATTAAACAAGCAGAATAAATATTACTTAAGCTAATCAGATCATTGACTGGCTGCTGGGTAGGAGGTGTTTCCTTATTCTTTTCATGACATAGATAGTACAAAGCCTTGATTTTCTGTGCATTGGAGAAATTAAATAAGTGGAGGTCTCTTCACACGTAATTGCCAGTTTAACTGAGCTCAGCCACATGTATAGCACTTCTTTTGTCAGAATTTTTCTTAGGACTCTGTGCCTGCTACTGTGCGATGGACGTAGCCAATGAGTAGTCACATGCTTCCTTTGCTACCTTTTCTATGGGCAGTGTGAGACTGAAGGAGAACTGTTAAAAGCAGCTGCAGGTAAGTGATCCAGAGGATTACCGAATCCAGATCCCAGAGTGATCTCCAGCACCCGTTCAGAGCAAAGGGGCAGATTTCAGGGAGTGGCAGAAAAAATAAGAAGAAAGCAGAGTGGAAACTGTTATCTGCCAAAATGACAGAATATCCATAGGCATGGACCTGTTTTCTTTGGGATACTGACCCCTGCCCATGTGATCTGTTCGAATTTCTAAGTTGCCTGTGCAGAGGGTGCTGGGTGCTGCTGGCTCATGAAAGAGCTTAACTGGTCCTGACAGCTCCTGCTGCAGAAGAGTAGCTGTGTGAGCTCATTTAATTTAGACATTTCATTTCGGTGTGTTTATTTTTGTTGGAAATGATTACTTTGTTAGATTGAATGATTGTGATTAGAAAATTGAATAAATTACTGATTTTTTTTCCCCCTGTTTTGCTGTAGCAGACATTTTCTGGTGAAAGATAGGTTAAATTTTCAGTATATAAAACTACATAGATATTAGATTCATTAAAAAAAAGTTTATTAAACCTATGTGTTTTAAAAGAAATTTATTTAAACTAAAGTATTAGCATCAGTAATTAGAAGCACTGTCCTGAACTGTGCGCTGCTGATCATAATGTCCTTCAAGATGGCACAGTTGATGAATTGCATTCTTCTTCAGTTCTTTTTTATGTGTGTGTTGTAAGGAAAGAGGGTTTGCTTCTTCAGTGTTGCTCAGTTTCTTAACTTTGGAAAAGTAGTGCATTTAGTTGGAAACAGAACTCATATCCTTTTCACTCTCAAAAAAACTGCAGCTGGTGCTAGGTGCTTAGCTGGGGATTTCAGCTAGCTTAGCAATATGCATATCTTTAAGACTCTAGCAAAAACATGTTTTTTTGAATTTTCTAATTTATAGATTGTAGAAAAGAGATGACATATTTAGGCACTGATACAGGTTGCTAGCACTTAAAATACTAAATAGACTTATTTTGCTTAGTGAAACAAAAAGCTGATTTACTATTTTAAGATGTGTCTCTATGCCAGAATAAATTTTTTAATGAGAAGGGGCTACATTATAGTTATTCTGGAGCTTAGTTTATTCTGATATAAATAAGCCTTACCTAAAGTTCAGCATAAACACAACTCCCCCTTCCAAGGAAACTGTAGCCATGTGACTGCTCAGTCATCCTCCCTCATTCCCTGTCAGCCCTTTGCAACTTTGAACCTATTGCACACTTTCAGCCCTTGTTTGATGAGAGGGTGATTGAACTACTAAAGGCAAGGAATTAATATAATTTTTATGGAAACCATTAGCTCATTAGAAGTACCAACTTCACATTTCAAGCGAGGGAAGAGCTGTAGAGTGAAATACCTCCTCCTATTAGACACTCGAAAAGGCAGAGCTCCAGGAAGGCATATTTCATAAACTCTCATCTTCACAAAGTAGCTGATTCATAAATTTACTGACATAATGAACAGGTTTGGTTTTCAACAGGCAAGAATTTTTCACTAACTTCTTTCATGATGTTTTCTTTAAAACAGTTCAGATCTGCGATGAGAGGGACACAATGAATTATATGGTATAATTTGGTGAATCAGTCCAGTAAGAGGCTGTATTCACAAGTTGGGTATCACCACAGATAGTTTTGAATGGCACGTTTTGCGTCTATTGCCTGGCATAGATTATCTGTTAAACACAGAGAGAAGACAATACCAAAGACTATTCCCCTTTAAAATCTATTTTCCTAGTAAGGGCAAAAGGCAAACCAGACAAATTAAGGGTTTAAATGATTTTTTGAGTAACTTGTAATAAAAAGCTTTCTAAAAACATCAAAGCAGTTCCTTGCTGATAGAGTCAGGCTTTAACATGCTGTGAGAGATCTTAACTTTCAAAATAATCTGTAAAAATATAATGAAACTACCATGAGGTGTCACTATAACCCAAGCAACTTTCAAATAAACTGCAAAATGAAATGTTCTTATCCAGCTACCAGACTTTCCTCATGCTGCTTTGTAAAAGTAAAAAAGACCCTATTTTTCAATAGCAGAGTGTGTTCCTGTATGCACAGAAATCATCATTAAATATGTCTGTAGTAGTTAGTGCAATAATATAGAAGCTCTGCCCATTTCTTTGAGGGAAAACAGATGTACTTCACGGAGTAACTTTCTACACAGAAATGCTTACCACTTAATTAGCAGTTTTCAGTAGGGAAAACTACAAATAACTATAAATAAGAATTCCTATTTCCATGATTGTTTTGTTTGGTTTTAGCATCCCAAGAGCCTCTATTTCTATTTCTTGTTCAACTGTGATCAAATTTCCTTGCTCTCAGCTACCTGATCAGGAAGCAGAAACTACAAACTAAAGATGAATTTTTTTAACCATTTGAAATTAATGCCAGTTTTGACACTGGCAAAACTTCCAAAGAGACAATTCTGAAATACTGAAATGTTTTAATGAATTTAATTTTAAGAAATCTTAAGTTAGGTAGACTGGGCACCCAGGATTTTCTTGGTAAGAGCTAAAAGACAAACTCACCTGGAAAGCCCAGAGTCACAGATAAGTAAATCGCTTTACCAAAGGAAGTTCCTCCAAAGGAATAACAAGAGTGATGAGCAATCCAGCGAGCGGCTCATAAGCACCAGGGATGTGACCACATGGCCTCCAACTGAGAAGAAACCAATTAAAAATGTACAAGGTTATTCCAGTCTGACTGTGACTGCCCAGGCTGTGACAACGTTTCACTTGTGTATGTTTCCACTGGAGGACCCCAGCAGACTGCGATTATTGTTAAGGCTGACCACGCAGCATGAAGTGAAGCAGCTTAATGTTAATTCAGCAGAGACACCAAAAGGTTAAATTGACTTTCCTAGGATATTAGTGCCAGGGTGTGAATGACTACAATGATTGAATATTTGTAAAGAGTTCAAAATTTTATATTTTAAAAACATTAGAAGTGGCTGCTTGCAAGGCTGTGTCAGGAATGGCATGTGTGTGCTATACAGTCTGCACTGAAGCCAGTAACAAAATTCTCCCTTTAGTGTAGCAAAGACCTTACCCCAACCATTATTTTGAGGAATCAACAGTAGGAATGGATGCAACATGGAAGGATGCAATTGTGCAGGCAGCAGGCTGCAGGGAATGCCACAGCATCTCCCTGGTAACAGGGGGCTGTGTGCACTGTGAGCAGGTAGATGATCTGCTCAGCCGAGCAGCACAACTGCAAGATCTGGTTGAAAGGTTTCAGGCCGAAGTAGAAACGCTTAGGAGCATCAGGGAGGCTGAAATGGAGATAGACTGGAGGAGCCAGGCTCTGCCCTCCCTGCAACAGAAATGGGAGCACCCGCCAGAAAACACCCAGGATGGAGGTGCCCCTGTACTCTGCCCCTCTCAGGAGGATGATAGAATCCTAAATGAAAGGGGTGAGTGGAGGCAAGTTTATGGCCGTGGCAGATGGCGAGTGCCCTCCTTGCCCACCTCGCCTCCCCAGGTGCCTCTGAGAAATAGATATGAGGCCCTGGCTGAATACGGCCAGACTGATGAGGATGTGGTGGACAGGCAACCTACATCAGAGGTCTCACCACAGACAGGAAAACCTCACAGAAATATAACATCCTCTTCCACAAGGAAGAGAAGAGTGCTAGTTGTTGGAGACTCACTCCTAAAGGGAACTGAGGGTCCAATATGCAGAGCTGACCCTCATCACAGGGAAGTCTGCAGTCTGCCTGGAGCCCGAATCAGGGATATTGCCCGGAAACTCCCCAGCCTGGTGCAGTCAACAGACTACTACCCACTGCTGATCTTCCAGACAGGAAGGGAGGAAGCTGCATCCCATAGTCTGAGGGGGATGAAGAAAGATTTCAAGGCCTTGGGGCGGCTGGTGAAAGAGTCTGGGGCACAGGTTATTTTCACCCCCCTCCTTCCATTTTCAGGTGATGACATGGGATGGAACAGGAGGATTCATTCCATAAATGCCTGGCTACGAGACTGGTGCTACAGGCAGGGCTTTGGGTTCTTTGATACTGGCTGGTTTTATAAGACAAGCAACCTGACAGTAATACATGGGGAAGGTTTATCTCGCAGGGGCAAAAGGATTCTGGGACAGGTGTTAGCAGGGCTCATTCAGAGAGCTGTAAACTAGATTTGAAGGGGGATGGGGTTGTAGCTGGCCTTGCACCACTGGGGCAGTGCTCTAGTATTGATGAAGACCAGGAGGTCTCCCACCCCCAGTTGTGGTGAATGGGACAGAGTCTAGTTGGAGGCCTGTATCTAGTGGAGTCCCTCAGAGGTCGGTACTGGGACCAGTACTATTCAAAATATTCATCAACGACTTGGACGAGGGAATAGAGTGCTCTGTCAACAAGTTTGCTGATGACACAAAACTGGGAGGAGGTGACTGACACACCAGAAGGCTGTGCTGCCATTCAGAGACCTAGACAGGCTGGAGAGTTGGGTGGGGAGAAATTTAATGAAATATAACAAGGGCAGGTGTAGAGTCTTGCATCTGGGTAAGAACAACCCCATGTGCCAGTATAAGTTGGGGGCTGACCTGTTGGAGAGCAGCACAGGGGAAAGGGACCTGGGGGTCCTGGTGGACAGCAGGATGACCATGAGCCAGCAATGTGCCCTTGTGGCCAAGAAGGCCAATGGCATCCTGGGGTGTATTAGAAGGGGTGTGGTTAGTAGGTCGAGAGAGGTTCTCCTCCCCCCCTACTCTGCCCTAGTGAGGCCATATCTGGAGTATTGTGTCCAGTTCTGGGCCCCCCAGTTCAAGAAGGACAAGGAACTGCTTGAGAGAGTCCAGCGCAGAGCCACAAAGATGATGGAGTGGAACATCTCCCTTATGAGGAAAGGCTGAGGGAGCTGGGTCTCTTTAGCTCGGAGAAGAGGAGACTGAGGGGTGACCTTATTAATGTTTATAAATATGTAAAGAGTGAGTGTCATGAGAATGAAGCCAGGCTCTTCTCAGTGACATCCAATGATAGGACAAGGGGCAATGGGTGCAAGCTGGAACATAGGAGGTTCCACATAAATGTGAGGAAGAATTTCTTCACAGTGAGGGTAACAGAACACTGGCACAGGCTGCCCAGAGAGGTTGTGAGTCTCCTTCTCTGGAGACATTCAAAACATGCCTGGATGTGTTCCTGTGTGACCTGATCTAGGTATTCCTGATCTGACAGGGGGATTGGACTAGATGATCTTTTGAGGTCCCTTTCAATCCCTAACATTCTGTGATTCTGTGAATAGCGTAAAGATTATTTTTCCAGGCTTTTCAGCAAAAGAAATAACTCTAACAAAGTAGTTAGCCTCTTGATATACATTTCCTTACATCTGTAGAAACTATTCTTCCAGGTAAGAATTATGTTTATTTCTAGCTCTTACATTTTCATGCCTAGTTTTCTTAAGCAGATGCCACAATCCCAAAACTAGCCCTGTGTCTGCAAGGCACAGCTGCTGTTAGAACAGCACATCTAGACGAGCACTTGACCAGCTTCTAAGTTTTCTTACTGCTGATTTTATTCTTGAGCACCCAAGGTAATGATAGTATACAAGTCCGCAGCAGTGGCTGTCTGTGTGCTGGATTTATGTCCATATTGACTCTAAAATACAGTTTTAATATAGCCTTACTGGAGGTCTTCGGGGATATGAGTCTGTAGTTTCAGCTGTAGCTACAAGTTGTATGAGCCAGGAGCAGTTTTAATTTTGCAAAATATTTCTTCAGAAGTGCAGGCTTAAATCATGCTGTGTCCTGGATTTAGATTCCAGATTGCAAGTAGCAGGCTTACAGTGATATGATATAATATAATGTGTTTTTAAGATCTAAGACAACAGAAGAAGAATCTTAATGGGGTAATTTAATTTCTGCAAAAGAAAATTAAGGCACAGGGTTAAAACAAGAATAATAATTAAGAGCACTCGAAGCCAGTCAGGCTATTGCATCAGGTCTTGTTAAGGAAGACATGAGATTTGCTCAGCTGATGCTCTAAAATGTGTACTGGGATTAGTCAGACAGGGATTGCCATGGCATCATCCAGCACATCCTTGTTGGGAGCTGGGTGGTGCCCCTGTGGATGGTGCCCCAACAGGAGCAGGGCACTGCAAAGCTGCTGCAACACCATCTGCAGCAGCATGTTGGAGTCTGGGCATTTACTGCCTCTGGTGACCTAGGGAGGAGAAAGCAGAGAAGCAGCACTGCTGCTGTCCAGCAGCCTCCCTGCAGAGAAGCAAGAGTGAGTAACACCCTTTAAGCCTTGAGGAAAGTGTCAGTGAATTTCTAAAGGGGCCACAACTGAAGCACTGCAGAACTGCAGGCAGTGGAAGGATTGCAAGCATAAAGAGGCAGGAGATATGGAACCTGCTCTAACAAATGGGCAATATTGCTAGTGGTGAGGTGGGCAATATTGCTAACTAGAATCCCTCCATATGTGAGGGGAATGCACCCTGCCAAGTGCCAGCCAGGATGTACATCTAAGAGAGCTTCTTGAAGCATTCCCAAAAACACGATGGACAGACTGAAGACTTTGTGCTGAATGCAATTGAAGAATGTGTGGATCAGTGAAAAAAGCACTAAAGTTTGAGCATATCTCCTTTCTCCTGTCTGCTCTGTGCTCTTTTTACTGAAGCAGGACCAGAAGTCCAGAAAGAATAGCAAACTAAAAATCTCTGGAGGTAAGGGTTTTGAACACCACTTTCCAACCTGAGCCACTGACTTTCAAGGCAAAACCCCAATAACTGAGGCCTTTCCAAAAGCAGAATTTCTTCATTTAACTCCAGCCAACATGCAGACTTGATGAGTGTACTGGCAGGCTGCGTTTCCACAAGTGTTTTCATTAAATACTTTCCACCATGCTAGGAAAAGTGTATTGCTGTCATGAGGTCACGTTGAGTTGGACTGCTCCACTTCTTTCAGCCACTTTGTGTTTCAAAAATGCAATGCATTTAATTTATAGCCTGCCTTTCATTGCTTATTTAGTTAGCATCGCATCAATGCGCCTCTGTGTCTGTCTGCCCAAGGGCTCAGGAGCATCAATAATGAATGACTGGCTGAGAAAGGGGGCTCTGGATTCAAACTAGCAGGTGCATTGGGGGGGGGGGGGGTGTCACCTGGGTAGGGGGATGGGGGGGACATAGTGAATGGGAACTCTAGTTTGCAATAACTCCCTCCCTGCAGAAAGGACTTGTAAATGTTTAATAAACTTCTTGCCTTTGCCATAGACAAGGTCTTATTAATGAACTGGAGTGGCTTGAGGACAGGTATTGTGTCCGTTACTATAGCACCACCTTGCACAGGATCTCTCTGTGAAAGAGGCAGGGGAGGGAGGGAAGAAGGGAGGCAGGCACTGAGGATGAGCCCCAGCCAGCCAGCCTGAGGTTCCCTCCTGGTGCAGGCAGCAATATCCTGCCCAGGGACACGGGCCCTCGGCAGCACCTCCAGCTCTCCTGCTGCAACCTCAGAGTAGCTGCTCCTGTACAGGTACCCGACCCTGTGCAGATGCACGGCAGAGCTGCTGCAAGTGCATCGCCGAGTCCCTGAGCACTTCTGAGGGGGTTTCACTACAGAGCTCACCCCGACTGACTTTCTGACTTTGGAAGATCTATTTTGATTTTTTTTTTCTTCTATGCTCCTTTCTTGAAGCAACTGGTTGTTATTGCAGAGGTCACCAAGGGGACCGGTGAAGGCTCCCGAGTCTGGCATTGGGAAATATGACAGCAGAAGTGAATGCTTGTTAACGTAAGGGATTTACTGAAGGAGACAGACAAAATGCCTTTCAAAGGGCTCAATTCACTGAAGGAAAGATTTTTTTACCCAGGAAAGGAAGAGGTGAAGAACACCGTTAGTGACTCACTGGGGAACCTGAGGAGGTAAAATCCAACAGAAAATTCCCAGACAGGTCCATTAGTTCAATTTATTAAAGAGAAATGAAGGATAGAGAAATGTATAAACATAAAACAAAATTTAGATTTGCGAAATTAGTATCTGAGTTCAGACAGTGTGAGACACCTTGCTGTAAGACAGAAGAGGTAAAAGGGGAACTGTTAGAGCAGCATACAACTAGAGATGACAGAATATTTATGTTAAACAAAAAAAAGGTGAAAATTCATTACGAAATAGTGTTCTAATATTACAAAGAGCATGAAAAAGTGTTTTAATAAAAAAATTTTAAATAATTAAATGTGAATAATTCTGTGGTTTAGCCTGTATGAGAAAAACTGATGATTTAATGGGAATTAACACTCCCAAAATGATGTCAATCTTGAAATTAGACTAAATGTTCCTAAATTACCAGGCTTTTTGAAAATCTTGTTCTAAATCAGCAAGAGAAAATGTATTAAGTAGAGATGTATATATGTGTGTTTACTGAGACTAACAAATTAGAGGAAAAGGAGAAGCAGCTGTTTGCTAGCAAAAAGAGAAAAAAGATTAAAGATTTTTATTTTAATCTGACAGTTTATGAAACAACAAAGTGAGTTGTTTTTTTTACATGATGTAAAAAATTACCAGTTACGTAAAGGGAAAGAGATTTCTCATTTATATGGATGATTTTTTCTATTAGGAATGGCCACTGACAACATTTATTTGTGTAATCAATAGACGAGAGCCAGAGGGTTCGGTGGCATTTCTTGCATGCTTGATGTTAAGTGTTTTAAGCCTTTGTATGATCAGGACAATATTTTAACTGAATATATTTTTAGTAATTGAATTGTATTTGCTTTTGTATACATCCCTTTACCTTCTTTTGGGAATGCTATTTTGAGTTGAGATATAGTTCTTGTCCCATCTAAACATGCCTTTGATCACAAAAAAGTGTATAATTATTTACATGTAATATACTAAAGCATGTATATGCAGGAAAATAGGCATGTACACTTTTAAAGAAGTTACTAATATGCACTGGTAGATTGCCTTTTACACTATTGCTATACCATGTGAACAGAGTATCTGTGTTCCACACATTTCACCTTAACTTTTCTTCATTTACAGTGTTATAGATGAAGTCTGACATTTTGCTTTTTTTCTCCTTTTACGATACTCAGCAGTAATTCCAGGGATTCATTTTTTTCTTCTAAAACATCAAGTGAAATAATTTATTCAATCATAAATTCTCTTTGTTCTGAGCTCTGCTGGCCAATTTAACCAAACACCTGTGAGGTTTGTATTTAGTGAGTATATGATGTGGCAATACACTGGGTTTGCTATTTGGAATTGGTATGCAAACTTCAAATTATCTGGATTACTCTCCTCTTGTAGCCATGTATCAAGGATGTCATGCTGGTTCCTACACAGCTGATGGTACTGGCATTCAACTTCAGCATCATTGCTACAGAATCAGACCAAACCAAATCTGAATTGAGATACAAGAAAGTTTGCTGGACTTACTTATTTTCTGTTTTAAACATATACACACCAGTGCCTTTCTACATGTACTAGTCAGTGGGGGAAATAATTCAAATAATAAAAGGGTTTTTTACTATGTCTGAAATAAGTTCTAAGTAAGAATTGCTGTGAGTTGAGCAGACTGCAGGAAAGATGCAGTCATGTTTTAAGGTTTCTGTAAGGAATGAAACATACATGTTTTTAACTTGAACTTCATTCTTTACAGTTTAGCCTATAAACAAGGGCATACACTTGAATTTTTACATGATGGTATGCATGTATGTGCACCAACTGCAACCTTGACTTCTTTCTTCATCCAATCCAATTGGCTTTAAAATCCTGCAAATCAGCAAAGTATTTGGTTTCTCTTCTAGCATTTGATAGTCGATTAATTATATTAATGTGCATTCTTGATTAGGTCTCCCAGTGTGATTTCACTGACTGCCATGTGTTGATGAGGGATGAAAACTAGCAAAGTGGGTAGAAAAATGCTTTTTAGCTTTAGTAAATATGATGAGTCTATGTCTTCCTACATTTCCTGTCTTTCAAATAACCAAGCAGATCCAGAAGTCAGTGTCTGGCAAGACCAGCTGACGGGTACCGGCTGTTTCGTAGCGATTATCCACAGACAAGTTCAAGTGCTAAAGCAGAAGTAGCGTAAAGCAACTTACTGCCTTCTCACAGGTGTTTAGCAACCTCAAATTCTTTTGTGGGTGCTGCAAAACAAGTGTCTGCCCACAGGAGGTTACTTCAGGGTACGTGGATCCTGTAAGGGAGGCAAGGGGTACTGAACTGGAGAGACACGAGAAGCATCCTTTTGTTAGGCTGTTGCCAGTGGTTTCATTTGTCGGACCTTAGAAAATGTTTTAGAAAATGTTTGAGACGTTTTGTGCAAAATGGTTTTTGTGCAAAATTGGGTTTGTTCTTGATCAGTTAAATACAGTGGGGCAGCCAAAAAACCCAATAATGTAAAGGTTTCAAGGCTTGGGTGAATGGTTATCAGAGCAGGAGCCCTTCAAGTCTTGTAAGTTTACCAGAAGAGAAAGCTTTTCCTGCAGAGCTTCTTGGCAGGCATAAACACTTTGGGTCTTCTGTGAACTTAGTGTAGTCAAAGTAAAAATCATGAACTAAAGTAAAACCTCAGGCTCTGCATACTCTGAGGATTCCAGGAGTCTTGGACCAGCTAATGGCAACTGTGGGCTTACTGATGAAGTGGGAAGTGACTAAGTGGGTTTACAACTCAATAATGTCACTGTTAATGTGAAAAGTCATGTGGGCCATGTCACACAGGTGCTGCATGCTGAGCCCTTGTAGGTGTAGCTCTGGCTGCTGCAGATGTCTCTTGATGAATTAGACAGCCCGAACTACTAAAAAGGGGTAATGGTTTTAAACTGAAAGAGGGTAGACTTGGATTAGATATTAGGAAGAAATTCTTGGCTGTGAGGGTGGTGAGGCACTGGCCCAGGTTGCCCAGAGAACCTGTGGCTGTCCCCTCCCTGGAATTTTTCAAGGCCAGGCTGGATGGGGCTTTGGGCAACCTGGTCTAGTGGGAGGTGTCCCTGCCCATGGCAGGGGGCTTGGGACAAGATGATCTTTGATGTCCCTTCCAACCCAAACCATTCCATGATTCTGTGAAAAACTGCAACTTGAAGCTGTGCTGTATACCCTTGCATTAGGCAGAGCTCCTCCGCCTGCACTGAATCATAGTCTTAGTCCTCTCAAATTTTTCCTTTGCACACAAGTGAAGAAAGTTTAGTGAACCACAGCCCATGCAGCACTGTGAACACAATGTGGGGTGCCCAGACTCCACTGGTCTGTGAGTTGTGGGAGGGCCCTTGTACAAAGGTGTTGGTGCAAGGGCACAATCCATATATGCAGCATTGCACTGTGGCACCCAGGGGACATCCCTCCATTGCATTGAGGCTGTGCTGAGGAGAAACTGCAAGACTGCCTTGCTGCCTGGGAATGCAGCACCTGTGAGATGCAGTCCCATGGTGCATAGATTTAAGACATGACAAGAGTTTCATGCAAATACCATGCAGAAACCAGCCAGAGAGTTCCCATGCACTGAGTGACTAAGACGGTTTTCCTGTCTGAACTGGGATTTTGTACCAATGTATCAATTGCAGGATTTGGGATGGACAGTTATCACCTGGGCAAGTCCCCAGAGAGTAAGTGAGATCTCGGAAGATTGTAACTGCTTTTGGATAAATGATATTTTTTGATAGTCAGTGTGTAGGTTTCTGAAGTCATGCCAGGATCATAAAAAATTCTTGCATGCCATGACTACTGCTGGATTTGTTGGTGTGAAGTTTGAGCACTGTGTATGACTGTGCTGCAGCTGCCTGTGTAAGACTGTAATATCTGGTAAAAGTCATTCTAGAATGTGTTCTAACACATGGCAAGTATTCATATTTGCCTGTTATTATAGAATCTATGTGTTTTTAATCAAATGAAATGAAATGGTATGATTCCAGTCTACCTACCTTACCGTTTGAAGAAATAACTAACTCCAATGCTAAAATCCCATAAATACAGATTGGTGTATGCATATGTTTTCTCGGGATTTTATTTACTAGAAAGGAGTTTTTGAAATTTCTTTCATTGTTCCAAAATTCTATATATGCCAGGGCAAAGCCATACAATAAAGAAGAGAAATTTTCCATACAGTTGTTATGACATTTGGGCACAGAACACAGATGCAGATGTCTTCAAATAGCTTAGCTTCAGTATGTTTGCTTATAAAAGGGAAACTGGTGTAAGGACTCAACATTTCCCAGGCAGCAAAATGCTCTCCTGTGTTAGTCAGATAACTAGAGTAGCTCCCTGGCTCTGAAGCAGTTTTCTTCTAAATCATTAGTGTACAACAAGTGAAATTTTCTGTGGCACTACCAAAATACATGGGTCACTTGGAAGATATATTTCTCATATTTTTATGATTTGCCATACCTTCATTATATACCTGTTTGATAAAATAAGGCCAAAAAGCTAGTTCAAACACTGGTGCTGTGAATGTCTGCACTGCTAATGCTTCATCCCAGCTCCATTTTTTCAGTGCTATTGCAAAATAGTTTTCTCTGAGACAAATCTTCTATGGTGGGGTTAGCCTGAAGCTTTGGGGTATGAAAAATACTGTGTGAATTTGGGGTCATGGATCAGTCCTCAACCTGCTTTCATTAATGAGTAGTTGAATACAATAGCAAAGCAATGAATTTGTCCACAAAGGCAATGTTGGCCCATAGTTCTAGTCCTGGCTCACCCCTTTTAACAGTGAATTTGGAGCAAAGGGTTGTTTTCGTGCCTATGTGAATTGACAGCCAGCTGAAAATGTCCAGATCAGAACAGATGTTTTGGCTTTGCATGATGTCTCTAATCTTTGCCAGCTGCCCAAAATAATGCACCAATTAAAGTCTAATGTCTCTTTTATAAATAGAGAGCCTGGTAAAGGTACAAAAGTTTGAGGGATTGTGCTTTCATTTAATTCAATCAGTATCTTAGATTATGTTAGAGGAAGACAATTGAATTACTTCTTTTGGTTTGTTAATAACTCTTTTGATATTACAATAGTTCTAAAAGTATTATTCAATTGTCTTTTCACTTTCTGAAGTCTTTACTTTTGATATTTTATTCATTTTACACTTACCTATATTAGTACACAGACCATGGAATTTGTGGTGTCTTCTTTTTAAAGTGGCTTACTGAATCATGCTCTGGTCTCTCATTTCACTAACAAATGCTGTTTCCCTACCGCTGAATCGTAAGATTTCAATTGCCTTCAATAATACCACAGTAATATCACATTTCCTGTGTTACCTTGCTTTAATGCAAAGTCTTCCCTCCAGCCTGACAATGAACTAATCATCTAACTTTGCAGTTAGCACTGCTTTGAGCAAGGGGTATTACTCGATTTAAATGAACCCTAGGGTTCCTTTTTGGACCAAACCACTCTGATTCTAGTGTTTCTTGGAAGTGTGAGCTGATGGACTATAACATGCTTTTTTTCTTGTTGTTAAGAGTAAGGCCGGAGTAAAGATTTGATGACAGGATGTAAAAAGGAATAACGTAGTAAATAATGCATCAGTTAGCCTGTAGCTGTAAAACCTATAAATGCTGACATTTTAAAGTGAAATTTCATATTGGAAAGTGACATTTTAAAGTGAAATTTCATATTGGAAAGTGAAATTTCATATGGCACCCTGGGAAGCTATACTTAGCACCTGTATTTGCAAAACCTTTAGTACAGAGAACTGTCTCTTAGATTATGACTACTACATTAGATGTACAGCAACTGGAGAAAGCTCTGATTAAACCAACACTGCTTCCAAAAACCCAACCAGCAACTGTGTAGTTCAGACAGATGTAGCCCATCCATATATGCTCTGGCAACATTTCTTTATAGCCTATTTTCATATGGAAAAGCAAGTTGCATTAGATTCCAAACACTGTCAGCTGGATGTGTGAAAGAAGGAAATAAGTTACTCCTTATCAGAAAAGAGTGAATGAAATCATCTCATCATCTTATACGGCAAGCTGGGCTTCCTTTAAATTAAGTAACTGTTCATATTTTCACAGTGCTGAGAGTAACTCTATGGCAGACACAAAAGGATCCTGAGCTTAATTCTTCAGAGCAATGCCCAAACTGAAAGGCTTCATAACACAACTGTTGATCAAGGCCTGCATTTAGTAAATGTTTAACCGTCAGCTTGTGGGTAGTGTTTAGTGGGCTAGTCATGTCTTCGCAGCTAACCATGTGCTGAAGTGTTTCAGCATGTCAGAAAACCCATATTCTGCGTTTAAAACAAATGCATGGGAAATTAATGTTGGGAATGGAAGAATTTAACTCCTCTCCAGGGGCACGTGTTCAATTATTTCTGACCTTGCCTTTTCTACCGGAGACATTCCCTGGTCCTACAGCATGGGATGCTAATATCTTCAATCAGACTAGGAGACCAAATTAATTTTTAATTGCACTATCATGCAATTGCAGCTAACATGGAAGTGTCATTTTGAACCTCTCAGCTGGATTGCTTGTAGGAAAAGGAAGGGCTGGGTATGCAAAGTTGGAAGAGATGCACTCCTGTGTTAGTTGGTAGCTGCTGGGCAACCTTTTGCAGGCTGAGATGTCTGGGTATCATTTGCTCCTATCTCAAGTAAATGAAAGCACCGTCATTCCTGGCCCCTTCCCTCCCCATTCCTCCCAACCGAACTGCAGTTGTCACTGTAAATTTGGTCCCGAGCAAAGCCCTTTCAGCCTCTGCTGCTGAGAAGTGGTGAATCACCAGACCAGAAAGTCCCTGCCTTCCTTCAGATCTCATTTAATATTAAGTATTTTACACAAAGGGCAACACATTCAACGATAGGAGTTGCGGGGGTTCACTTTGCAATGACCTTAAGTCTTTGTGCTGAGACAATGCTTCAGAGAAGATTGGACACCTGGCTTCAGATGCCTTCAGGCAGAGAAAGTCTGGGCCTGGCTCTTTTACATTTTAAATGGATGCTTTTGACACCAGACCCACTTTGCCTCTTCAGTATAGTCCTGGTTTTTGTCTCACAGGTGAAAATAAATTCACAGGGATTGTTTTTGAGCAAAACCATGCTTTGTGCTGTATTTGCCCTTTTCTTGAAACCTACTGCCAGTTCTGCTTAGTGGATCTAATTAGAAATTATGATTCATATATTCATATGTATATTTGCCTAATGATCAGCAGCATTTATCACAACAGAGCTCTTATAATTATGCTCATGAATAGCCTGTGAACATTTTTCCAGCTAGCTGTCTGGCTAGGTGGCTTGCATTTACAAACTTCTGAGGTTGTTTATGAAGAAGTGCAGGCTATGCTAACCTTCCATAGCATGCCCAGTGTTAACTCAGCACACCACCAAGAGACAAATGGCTCGCAGGAGGTGATCTAGCAGCTGCCTGGACCACATAAGTGCCCATCTACATTCCAGCAAATTTTCCTGAGAAAGACATTTTCATTTTCTCTTTCTTCATCTGTTTAGGAAAATTGATGGCACCAATGTAGAGGAGGATCACATTGAGCTAACAGAAGAGGGGCGGCCCATGCAGGCAAGCACCCACAAGCCAGCACCCTGTGACTGCTACTGCTGTGGACTGCCCAAGCGTTACATCATTGCAATAATGAGCGGTCTGGGCTTTTGCATTTCCTTTGGAATTAGGTGCAACCTGGGTGTTGCCATCGTGGAAATGGTGAACAATAACACTGTTTATGTAAATGGAAAACCAGAGCTGCAGGTGAGAAACCATCTTCTTTTCACTATTCTGAGCAGACCTCATTGCAAAATCGATGCAAAATCCGTTGCAAAGTGACATATACCAAAGTACTGTATATACATAGATCAAAAACAGAGGCAAGGAGACATGTGAGTCTGGATTCACATAGACATGTAGGTGCTTAATTCCTATTTATGTCTCTAAGTCGTGTTAAAAACCTGTAAGATCTGAGGATTTACAACATCATACAGGATGTAAGTAGCAGAAACGAGAGCTGAATTGGCTTGCATGTGTATCAGGTCTCTGATCTTTCAGTTTTAGACAGATTTTGTTGCAATGGCAAAAGCTTTTACTGTTTACTATCTCTGAGGGAAGTGTGCTTTGATGCGGCTACAGAAAGAATGATTAATTACTGTATGTAGTGCTGCACTCACTCTATTCAGATCAGTAGATGACTTTCAAGACCTTAAAGTAGTCACTGGCAATAAGGCAACAGATTTTTACAGGTTATTGACAATGTGGGTTGCTGTCTAGAGGTATTTGGACTTAGGTGCCAAGCTATTTTCAAATTTGTGGTAAATGGCATGTGGTTCCACAGCAGATGCCGACAAACCTTTAACAATGTACCCAAGGAACTGCAGGTTCAAGGCATATCTTAGTTTCCCTAGTCCTGCCTTGGTGCATAGCTATGATATCATGAGTCCCTTTGTGGACTTAATGAACTTGAGCCTTATTTACATTTGCTCTACTTGTTGAATTATTTTTTGATATTTTTTTGATATTTTTATCCTAACAAACTATTCACATGAATATTGACTCCTCCCTGATCATTTCCGATGTGCTGAGGTCTAGGAAGAAAGCCACTACAGAAGGACAAAGTATCATCAGACCCTCCTAGAGAACAGAGGCTTCCCCCAAGCCATGGGTATCCTTTGTTTGTCAGCACATGACCTAAACCAAAACACATCTCCCAGAGAGACAGACACCTTCTGTCATGTTTCTAGAGATAAATGAAAAGCTGTGTAAATATTCTTCAGCTTTTCTTCCAAATATTTGAACATTTAATAAAGAAAATTGCAGAAAGTGTCTGTAGCAAATTTCCAAAGTTAAAAGTATTCCTGCCTGCACTGCTTGTGCTCATAGGGGCTGTTGACCTGCAAAGACCACAGAAGATGCTTATGATTCTAGTGCTGCAGATTAAATAAATCTTCCTTCCCTTCCCACATTATGCTATGGCCAGTCCTTCAGTGTTTTTCTCTCCCTTTCCTAGCAGTCAAGCAGAGTGTTTCTAATCAGACTCAATAAACCACAGAAAGCTTTACCAAAGTGAATGAAGAGTTTCCTGGCTCTTCCTCATCTACAATCTCCTCTGACCAGCACCTGCTGCTGATTTTGTATTTATTCAGTCTAATTCCTGCTCAAACTATTCTGTTTGGGCATGAGCACTTCCTGGTACAGGAACTTGTACCATGTCTCATGGTACTTCTGCCTTCAGAAATTAACACTACCTAGAAACTAAGCTGGAAATCACTAGTAGAAAATTAGATATTTAAAACAGAAATGTAACTCAGCATAGGAAAGTGGGTCTCTTGCCAGAAGGTGGGGAGGAATATCCTTTAGCCCTCTGTAAATATTTCTGGCTAATTAATGCCATCTTTCTCCCTGCAGGTCAAACAATGAGCTGCTTTTCAGTTTTCTTGTTTGGAGAAAAAAAAATAACCTACTGAGGAAAACTGGCTTTTCTTTTTACACACAGAAAGTAATACAGAAAATAAAATGTTAAGGTTTAAAACTTTAGTTTTCATTTTTCTGTAGTGTTTTAGTGACAGTTTTAATTCAGAATCTAAAAGGCATCTGTGCTGCTTCCTCATATGATGCTTAGCAACCTTTCCTTACCATATGATTAGCATAAAAATGATCATGAAGCACAACGTCACAGTTTCTTTTTGTTGCAAAACAGCTCTTCTGAAATGAGAGTTCATGGAGGAAAAGCTGACATGGACCTTACAGTAATGTGATTATACTGAGCCAGGCCCTGTCTGACCTCCCAGAATGGAGGGTGGGAGAGGCACCTAGGATCCACCTTTCTTTTTTTCACTTCCTCTCTGTTTTGCCCTGGGCTTTGGTTATCCTTCCTCTGAACAAGGTATGTTAACAGGCTCATCAGAGAACAGCAATGTTCTTGTTCAGGAAGAGCGTTGAGAAGACTGAAACTGCTTGGTATCCAAAGATGAGGTGTGTGGTGAACGCATTTCTTTTGGCTGCAGACATTTTTTTGACTAGGAGCCATCTATGACCAGCCTGTGAGTGGCCTTCTGTATCTAAATCCAGCTCTACAACTGGTATCACTTTTAATATAAGATAAACCAGTCAGCTAGCAGATGTTACCTAGTTGGGTTTCCAGAATGCCTTGTCTTTGTGTGTTACACCCCCCCTGATACCTCCCACCCCCTTTTCTGCTTCCACACCACTTAATGTAGATGGTGGATGGTCGGAGTTTGGGCCTGACAAGGAGAGCCATGGATAATACAGGACCGGGCTGACCAGGAAGCTGATCAACCCAAAGGAGCTGAGCAACCTGGGTAATCATGGGGAAATGGATATGGCCACTGAAAGGCATCAGGTCCTTGTTATAATACCGAGCACATTTCAGGACTAAGCAGTCCAGGGGGAAGCAGTTTCAAGTGGCAAAGATGAAGGTCTAGTCTTAGCCACCTTCTGGCTGAAACCTTTCCCCCCTCCTACCCACCCAACTGAAAGCTAAGAGCAAAAGCAATAATCTCACATGGGAATTTGATATCCTTTTGCCTCAACTTTGGGGATTCAAGCTCAGCAACACCAATGTAAAGAGACTGCCTTGATTTGGAGAATGAGTGACTTCTGTGTGACTTCCAAATTGTGGTTACCTTACAATGAGTATGCTTCATCTTACAGCATTTTTTTCTTTTTCCTTCACAGAAAGCCCAATTCAACTGGGATCCAGAGACGGTGGGACTCATTCATGGCTCTTTTTTCTGGGGCTACATTGTGACACAAATTCCAGGAGGGTTCATCTCAAATAAATTGGCTGCTAACAGGTAAGAAAAAAATAATCAAAAGAATTAAGCTTTACAATCTGATGACTGTTCTACACTGTTTAAATTATGATTACCAACATAGCAAATTAATATGTTTCAGGAATACACATCTAAAACTGAATGTGCAGTGTTTATAACCAAAAATAGGACTACATTTCCATTATGGGTCTATTGCTGATTCTCCCAATTTAGCTTGTTCGTCTCAGATACTTACACATTTCTTGGGCTCTAAATAATAATGCTTTCTGGAGAGCATTGGGAAAATTGCACTTAATGCTTCAGACAATGATTGTAGCATTTGTCTTTCAGTTGTCTTAGTCTTTTTAGTTCAATGCTAAACAAATTTTTCCAACAAAATTCGACTTTTCTCTTGTAAAAATTCCCCGTGAACTGAAGCTGGGCATGTAGGCATGACAGAACTATTTATGTTCTAAAGACAAAAATGCATCCTCATGCACATGGATAGCCTCAGCATGGCTGGATACAGTATTGACATCTGTAATTAGGGTTACCTAGAACATCTAATAGAGCTTCATGATTTCTGTTGGGTGAACTCAGGGCATCTATACAGATTTCTTCAATGCTCATTGTGTTTTTGGGCTGATTTCTTTTTAATTCAACTGCTTTTGAAAATGCAACTAAGAAAAGTAGCTAATTTTGCCATAACTAACTTTGGGTTTGGACTTTACTTCAAAAAGTGTTCAGAACTTGGACTATGATCACAACAGAGAGCACGAGTTTATCTGAAGACAGCTGGTTGTGAATGAGCTCATGAAACATGCATGTTAAGGGTGTTAGGGACTGAAAGATAAGAAAAGATGATTGGTACTTGTTTCATTCTCTGCAAACAAGATGTGACTTATTTACAAACACTTTCAAAACTGGAAAAGGTCTTTAAGACTACTTATATATTGGTTTTGCCCCAAATCAAAGTACTTTGCTCTCTGCATTCTGCAAAGAGCTACAGGGGTTGCAAGACTTCCTAGGAGTTCTTCCCACTCATGTGCCCTCATGGAAATGGCTCCAGGACAGAGTCATCCCATAGAAATTCCCAGAAGTTCAGTCCCAGCTCCCTTCTGTCCATAACCAAAGTTACTCAGAGTTCAGTTTGCACTGCATCTTCAAGACTACTAGCATCCTCGACTATTCATTTCTCTGCCACACAAAAATGCCTAGCAGAGTATTATTCCATCTGCTGATTAAGCTGAACAAATTAGCTAAGCTTAATCATTTCTTGCCACCAGCTTTTGCAGCAGAAAGGCCCCAAAACACAGATGTGCACACTGTTGGCTGAATAATTCATCATATTATTAGTTTGGTTTTTGTTTCCTTAATTTTCTTACAAACAGTAAAATCAACTATGGTTACACGCTAACTCAATTTATTCTGTCAGCTGACTACTTCCTTATTTATGCATTGAACATATACACAGAAAGTTATATTTCGGTCCCCATGAGACCTTCAGACTCAATCTAATACTACAATACAACATAAAATCATGAATTTGACTATCATAACTGTGTTTAGTAGTAGAATTTGCAGAGCAGCAACAAAATCCAGGCTGCTCTCAAAAAGAATTTCTCTTTGTAGTAATAGGGTTCACAGGTCTGGCTAACACCATGTTTTTCCTTTATTCCTTGTTTACCTAACCAGTTTCAGCCTGGGTAGATTCAACAGTGGTTCAAAGTTTCTGTTTCAGAGGGTTTACTTGTTTGTTAAGACACAGGGCAGAAAACCAGGAGATCTGGGGCCAGACAGTGAACCAACTACCCCTAGAAAAAAAATGTTTTCTTTTGTCCCAACTGCACTTTGGCAAATAAATGTATTATTCTACCCTATTACTGATGTTATAGATTTAGGTACAGACTCTGTTGTCACCTGTTTAAATCCTGCTTGGCACTGTGCAACCTTGAACATACATAGACAGTGCTATAATGCAAATAGTTATCTGTAATAATGAGGGATGCAAATAGACCTCAGAACAGCTGAAAATATTGAGTGCTTTAGGATTTTGCACCAAAACCATCTAACACCATGTAATTTGCTTTATACATTCACTTGTGTAATTTGTGTTGGTCTGCATTCCATGAAAAAGTTCATGAACCATGTAGTCACAATGTCCTTTTAACTTGCTGCTTATCTTCAAACATGCATCCAAATGTAATTTCATCATTGGCTGGTGGTGACAAGGATATTGAAACACAAGGCACCTCCTGATATCGGTTTTCAGTGACAGCACCCTGCAGGGCAGTGGAGTCCATCACTGAAGAAGTCTGTTTGGATCCCAAAGTGGCATCTGGCCACAGATCACGACAGTGAGGAGAGAAGAATACATGAAGGAATTGAACACAACTAGGATATTTTTAGTTATGGTGGGGACCAACTTCTTTGGGATAAATGGCAGTGAACTGCTGGAAAGATGCTGTCTCTTTGTGGAAACACTACTTGCCCTCTTAAATAGTAGCAGTTCTAACTCAGTATAAATGATGCATTTACAACCTAGGCATATTAAGACTTGGCACTAAATGAAGTAGCAGAGATTGGAACTCAGTCGTCAGAGCTAGGAGTTTGGATAATTAAACATGCTCTCTTTCTTGCAGCTTATTCTTTCACATGCTTATTAATTTGCATAATTTGCTGTAGTTCCCTGAGTCTGTCAATAGTGTCAGGATACCAGACCTGGTATTAGTGGCAAGGAAGCAAGGTGAAAACTCTTTTCTTCACTGATCATAACAGAAGGCTAAGCAATGCTTATTTCTCAGTTAAATGTTTACTTGGCTTTCAAAGAAGTTTCCTAAATGTCAAGATATGATCACAGGCTTTGTGTTCTAATCCAGGTTCTCAGACAGCTTTCTCTATAAATTTGTTTCTCTGTCACTTCTCTTCATCAATCTATCCCACCTCTTTGCTTTTGTGTTCATCTATTGAGTGCTCTTGTCATACAGATTATGAGCTGTCTAGCCATGGACTCTTGTTTTTGTCAATAGGTGTAGAGAATTTAGATAACACAGTGTTGATCTATGACTGTAGATTCTTCATGCTGTAATACTACCATTAATCTTAATGTGAATAATAACACCAAATACAAAAGTTGAAGTGACATATATTTCCTGCGCATAAGTTTTCAGAGACCGAGACATGAACAATTTAAATCCTTATACAAAAAAAAAAAAAAAAAAAAAAAAAAAAAAAGATGAGAAGAAAAGAATGGCAACAAAAGATTTTAAAATATAAATATTTTGAAGTGAAGCACAGTAAACATCTATGCATAATAAGATCTGTATATGTCTCTGGTAAAAAATTAAAAGGGAGAGAAATACTGCTGTTGAACAGATCATATGATTTCTGATCAAATATCTGTTTAATACCATTCCCATATCATAAGGAAGCTTAGTATGTCTTTCTGACATGCCACACAAATAACAAGACAATTCAAAGCTTCTTAAATGTCAATGAATTTGAGTAGTTTTAAAAAGGAACATGAATTATGGTCCACAAACAGCAGCATGCTGTTAGCAAACATCAGTGCAGCTAGAAGTTGAGGGCCTTGAACAAAAGAGGCTGCTTTACTCCTAGGGTGTCACCTTGAGTCTTGGAGCAAGACAGGGCAGCTTTGGACTGACCTCCCATATCCTAAGTGCTGTGGCCCCCAGGGCCACCAACTGCTGTTACTTTCTGTCTGTAGAATGAAAGATCTCCCACACAAAAGCAGTCTGTAGAGAGCAAGACGTGGTTGCTTCGAATTGCAGACAACACAAAGAAGACAGTAAACTACTGAGGATTAGTAATAATCCATTCAATTTAAATGGTGTTTGGCAGTTGTGGAGAACTACTGCCATTTCTGATATTTTTCAGTACTGTAACAGGATTGTAGAGGGGCTCCTCATGTGTATCAGCTTCCACAGAAGCTGCAGTAATGAACTCTTGTTATTCAGAGAGTGCATGACATAGTTATTGAACCTCATTCCTTGCACAAAAAGGAAACCTGAAGCTTCAGTCATGAACATATATGAAATCAAATCAATCAAGTACAGCTCATTCCTGCTAATGGTAGTAATTTCAATGATTGTTCCAGCTGGTTGTTCCTAGTCTTTTTCTTGGTTTCCAGTGGTGCTTTTTGTGGTGCAGCAGATGCAGTTTTCAAATGAACTCTCCAGATGTTCTTTCACGAGCTGGACACCCAGGAACACTTTTCCCTTGCGCTGCAGCATCAGTGCTTGGCAAACCTGCAACCCACTCCATACTGAAATGACTAGCCTATAGCCAAGCTGTCTTTCATGTCCAGTGCCACTGTTGTTTATTATTGACACAGGGTGGTAAGGGTGCACCACTCTTCAGGTAAACAAAGGAAAGTCCGTGGTTGTGCTGGGAAAACCTCCTGCAGGCTGCAGTGAGTGAGGCAGACAGGGCTTTGAGTGCTGCGCCAGTGCCTCCGAGTGGCCTGGACTTTCAGGGATGCTACTTGGATCCTTTACCACTACACAAAGTTTTCTGCTGCCTGTTTCTCTAATGGGTGCTAACATTTGGGAGGCTGCAAAGCATTTCCCACGGGCACTGGGCCCCAGGTGATTTAGAGCTTCAACTGACTTGTGCCCTGCTGCAGCAAGTGCTCTTGCCAAGAAGAGTAACAAAATGTTTATATCATGTTTTTCACAGAAGTTGTCTTGTAGAAATGATCCTTCTATGTCATAGTCACAAAGGACACTTGTGGCTGTTATTTAGAGAAGTGATGTTGGAAATCTTAAGCAGCCCTGTTATACATTATAGCAGCAGTAAGTGGAACTAACCAGCACACACTCATGTTCAGAGAGGCACTTAAACTAGACTTTAACTGATTTAAGTTAAATTCTACTGATATAACAGAATTTAAGTACTTCACAGGGCAGGAATACTTCTCTCAGGTCAGGACTCATAAACAGCTCAGCCTCCAGTACCAACACCCATACCAGTTCCTCTGATACGAAGAAAAATCCAGCACCTTTGTTTCAGTATGTTTAAAACTTCCATTCTATTCAGAGAAGAAAATGTATTCACCATATGGGGATTTATTCCTTTTTGCCAATAAGGAGACTTTACAAGTATTTGGGTTGGTGAGATGGTGGTAGGTGAGATTGTCTCTGTGACTGTACCTGAGAAGAGCAACACTTCTGAAAGTAGACAATGATTATATTCCCTTTTGCGCTACCTTTTTCCATAGGGTATTTGGAGCAGCTATCTTCCTAACATCTACACTGAATATGTTCATCCCTTCTGCAGCAAGAGTCCATTATGGCTGTGTGATGTTTGTAAGGATTCTGCAAGGTCTGGTGGAGGTAGGAGCACTTACCATTTTAGTCCTTTCATACATTACTTGGTTTTGGAGATTCTAAAAAGTTTTAAGAGCTTTTGGTCAAGTTTTCTGATCAATCTACAGTTCTATTTGTTACTCATTTTTAGATGGAGATTTTTTAATGATACTGATTTATATTTTTAAATTTACTTAAAATGAAATAAAAAGTTTACATTTCTGGTGCTGCAGTTCGAGCTATTTTAGTTTACTTGTGCCATCCACTGCATGTACTAAACAGCATTTTTACTTCAGAACACATTACCATTTAAGTGATTATTCAAATTAGTTTGACACCTTCATACCCAAACAATTGAGCTCTTCCAGGCTTACCTAACCCTTCTGACATCATTCCATGGTGAAAAACAGCTAGACAGGTTGGACAGTATCAGCAACTGTTTGAAGTAAGAATGCAGTGAAAGCAAGTCATATGATATGTGAAATGTCTGCCAGGGCGTCACCTACCCAGCCTGCCATGGGATGTGGAGTAAGTGGGCCCCTCCACTGGAGAGAAGCAGGTTGGCCACCACATCATTCTGTGGTAAGTTGATAGGCTTATACCTTTTATGTAAGTACGTGTTCCTATTAGACATATTGTATTCATTTAGTGATTTAAAAGAGGAATGCAAACCCTCTGTCCTTTGCTGTACCTGCCCACATACCCATTTCTCTTGTACTCTGAGCTCAGGAATCTCTCATTCACTTTGGAATGTTTCCAGACTTTGGCAAGGGCTTTAAACCTTGTTATGAAACAGGGAGCAGGAAAAATACTGAGGTTTTATACCATGTTCTTTAAGGAAGACACTCTCTTTTTGCTTAGAGTCACACTAATGAAAATGAAAAAAAAAGTGCAGATATGCAGAGTACAGGGCAGGAATGGTTCTGCTGGAATTTCAAATGTGCTGTGTTGGGAGTGAAGGGAAAGGCATTGCTTACTACTTCACTGTGTCATTTCCCATCCTCTGAGACACCCTCATCATCTGTATTTGATGTCTCCCTTCCCATTTGTAACTGGGAATTTGAAACTGTGAGCAGATGTCTAATAATACTGGAGAAAAATCAGAAATAACAGTACTTTGAAGAGTAAGCAGTTGGGACAGGTGGAAGAGAAAACAATGAAAATATATACAGATGGTGGGGCAAAGCCAGCTGAAAATGAATGTCTGTAAGAGAAAATATTCAATAGAAAATGTAAAAGTGACAGGAAAAAAACATTTTATCCATCAACAGTGGAACTAAAAGGATAGGGAAAATACAGCACTAAAGTACAGGAGGAAGGATAAAAGGAGTGAAACAAGAGTTAAAAAAACAGGTTTGGCTATTATTGGAATTTTATTTTTCCTACAGATGACTCCAGGATTTAGTGATTATGTTACCATTTTCTGCAGAACAAACTAGAACAGAAGCCTCTCCACCCTCAATGCTCTCTTCTTGAAATCCTAGCACAGGGCAGAGAAAGATCCATCCTGCAGCTCAGCACCCATTTTAGTGGCTACAGATCACTGCTTCTTACACTTGAAAGGTACACAGGAACAACAGAAACCCCATGTTAATCAAGTTCCTGGATTCTCTGACTATATTCTTGCCTGGGACTTTACTATTGCTGTAGGAAAAATGAATTACACAGAGATAAGGAAGAAGGGTCACCGTGAACCCTCGCAGAGAAGTATTTGCTAGTGTGTAGGGCATTAACAAATGTTCATTAACAAAGTACATAATACTCTCAAACCAACGAGTATCTCACTTCCTAGAATAATTCAATGCAATGCTTCTCACATGTGAAGCCACTGGCACCGTCTTGCACTGAAGACACATGTCCAGATTGCATGAATTCTCCCTAGGGTCTTCATGGAAACTCCTTTCAAGCACTTAAATACGCTTCTCTTTCTACAAGTCACTCAGAAATATGTTTCATCAGTATTGCATATTTCCCAATCACAAGCTTTGGCACAGACCACTTTTTTATCCTCACTTTCCCCTGTGAACTTTTGCCTATTTATTCCAGCTGTTTGTTCATGCAACTGATATGGACTAGATGTGGTTAAACAGATTTGGGGTCTGAACACCCCCTCTGCTACCAGCACTTTTGGGGTCATGGGTCTAGAGCCATGACAAGAGCCTCCCAGCATACCTGCAATCATCGGGATTTTGGGACACCAAGAAGGCCTCTGAAACTTGGGCCATTAACTTCTCCAGAGCTCACCTCATAGGCCATGGGGTTAGGTGGAATTCCCCACTTAAGTGAATACATGCAGCTAATGCCTGTGTGGTGGTTTACCATCACTCTTGGATTTGCAAATCCCATTTACCTACAGGGCACAGCCCTTCTAACTGCAAAACGAGACTGGTGATTCCACACCAGTGAGGGCTAGCCCTTCTCACCACTCCAAGCAAAATTTTAGAGCTTCCATCCCATTCCCCACGTTCACAAGAAATCATGGTGCCAATCAGCCAGATGTGTCCCTCCAGTTCTGCCCCCATGAGCACCTGTCTGGACCATCTGCATGGAAATCTGGGCACACCTATCATAGCTGACAAGTTTTATTAATCCTTTTTCTCCTCAGGGTCTTACGCAGGTGCAGTGGTTGCCATGCCGTTGGCAGGTGTGCTGGTACAGTATATAGGATGGTCATCAGTCTTTTATATTTATGGTGAGTTGCTTAACATAAAGGATCTCTGTGACTAAATTGGTACTGCCAGCAGTTTTGTTTAACCTGTATAACAAGTATGGATCAAAGTGGTTTTGGGGAATGAGGATGTTGCAAATGGGTATTCCAATTTATTCCCTACTTACTGCAGCTTCTGAAAACTTTTATTTTGTAATCATCTGTTGTGAAATATTTTAAAATTGTAATGACCAGTCTACAGCCCATGATCGCCCAGTGACAGCATTGGATGCAGTTGCAAAGGTTGCTCTGTAGCACAAACACTCATGTAATACGTGTCCTGGAGAGCACACTAACAGCTGATGCCACATCATATGCTGATGATAGGGAGCCAAATGCCTCTGAAACCTTCTGCTCTGGGACATCTACCTTGTCCTGCCGACCCTCGGTAAAGCAGTGCTACCTTTACAAAGTGGTCCCATCACATGGGTATGGCCTCACGGCTGTTTTGTGGTGCCTCATGCTTCCCCCTGTGGTATGTGGCAGAGCTGGCTCAAATCCAGCCTTGCACATCAAGAACCCATCGGTTAAGACAGGTTTTCTCTGGAGACACAGAATGCACCGTAAGATTTGCCATCACAATCTGATTCTGAAGTTCTTTTACACAGATTATGGCCATATTATGACCAGTCTGCTTTTGCCCTTCCCAGGTCCCACATAAAGTTTCGCTTCTGCCTTTTCTCTGCCCCACGTGTATCACACATGACAAGTGACAAAATGTTCAAATGTTTTGCAAGAGGGACACAATGTGCACTGAGTTAGTTATCATATTTTCTTAATTCCTTGGGCCTATTTTCTACACAGATTTGGTTTAATTGGTTCTTGAAACAAACTCCAAGGCCTGCAGATACTGAAGGGTGGCTTTATTGCCTTTTCAAACTGAGCTTTGCTTTTCCTGCTTCTGCAGGAATGTTTGGGATTGTTTGGTACATGTTCTGGCTGCTTCATGCCTATGAGAGCCCTTCTGCACATCCAACAATAACCAACGAGGAAAGGATATATATAGAAACAAGTATCGGAGAAGGAGCCAGCCTAGCTAGTGCAAGTGTAAGTAAAAAAGACTTTTCTGGTTATAATTTGTGAGCACTTTGCATAAGATGACCATATGACTGGATGGATACTATTAGCTGCATAAGACCAGGAGCAGTATTTCCTGCTGTTATTTAGGGGCTTTTCCTTTTATGAAAATTACAGGATCAGGCTCACGCAGCTGGACAGGATGAGTTCTGCAACAGGCAAACCACGTAGCGCTGTTTCAGCTCTCATCTTATAGATCCTCCCTAATCTAGGGAAGGAAGTAAGGAGAGAGGGGAAACCACACACTCTGGTCTACTGCTCTTGAGTAACTATCATGTTTGTTCTAAAAAATATTAATTGAAATGACGAAATAAAAAACTGGCTGCAGAGGTTAAATTATCCAGCTGCCTTTTGAGTTTTTATTAAGGATGACTGAATTTCTGAAAGCTTAAGGACAAGGTTTCTGCCCTGCTCACTCTCACAGCAGCTCAGGTCCTTGTTTTAAGAATTCTCCCTCTGACAGGATCCTAGAAGATCCTGGAAACCTAAAGCTAAACCCTGTATTCCCATCAAAATTAACTCCATTCCATTAGGCAACTCATTTTTGCTAGTGGTGAAAAACAAAGCTGCTTCTTGATAAACTGTTCCTTCTTGGTTTTTAGTCTTGAACATTCTGGAACAAAACTCCAAACTCTTTCCTCTACATATTTTTGGTAATAGCTTTGCTGAGAGTATAAAGTACCAGACTCTCCTTTTGGTCGTGCTTCTGAAATTTGGCTGAAGTCACTCAGGTCCTGACTAGAGATAGACCTACTTGTTCCAGATCTTGGTTTTCCCTTGCTATACAGTGGTTTTACTGCAGAGGACACTAATACAAACATCATGTGTTCACACGCAACTGCAGGCAAAATTACCATTTTTTTTAAAAAGGAGAATTTCAATGTATATTGCCATATTTACATATTTTAGCTACTGATTTGAATTGTATTATAAAAGTGAATAGGGCTCTGAAGTGTTCTTTGTTCCATCTGTGTGGAGTATTGCAGCATAAATAGAAACTGGAAATGCGAAAAGCAAGTTATAGAAATTAAAACCTTTACCATGGACTTCTTTTGCTGAATTAACTGAATTAGGTTGAAACAGGCAGCTGTCTGTTGCTGTGATACTGCATGTTTCTTATCTTGGATAATCCTTTTTTCACAATCCTTTGAGCAGAATTTCTCAAACAGCTTCATGCCAGAAATTGGGGAATGGCACAAGGTTTTCTCTAGTTTTCTGTGATTCTGTTATTGATCCTCTTAGACCAATAGCAGGATTCCAGAAGAACTTGTGTAATTTCAGTAAGTAGAGTAATAGTAACACAGTAACCATCATTATCCTAAAGAATCTAAGAAAGTTTCTCTACCTGTTTTTTTGCCACTAATCCAGGAAACATCTTTCATTTGCACATTGCATTTGCAGTGCGAATTGGATAGTCCTGATACTAAAAGATACTTGTGTCTTTATTTTGCTTTCTACGTACTCAAAAATGCCTTCAATATTTTTTTTTTCTTCCTAGAAATTTAGTACTCCCTGGAAGAGATTTTTCACTTCAATGCCAGTTTATGCAATCATTGTGGCAAACTTTTGCAGAAGCTGGACGTTTTATTTGCTCCTTATAAGTCAGCCTGCTTACTTTGAAGAAGTCTTTGGATTTGCAATAAGCAAGGTAAATATCTGTGATAAAGCAGTGACCTTCAGACCTCACCCTAGGACATACAGAGTGCTTTAGGGTCCCCAGATACCTCTGGAGTCATTACAGTAGATTATTCACAGTAGTTGGGATGGCATACTTATGGTGATCTGACAGAAATACAAGTTTGATAACATCAAATTACTAGTAAAAGAAAAGAACTGAAAAGTTTTGAGAAAGATTCAATTAAAAAAACCATATCACAAAACCCACAAGGTAAATAAATAGAAATACACATTTTGTTTAGTGCTGACAGTTTAACATTACTCACTGGGTAATTTTTACCCTCTTTTTTTTTTTCTTTTCCCCCCATTACTTTTCATTGACAATGAGAGATCAGATTCTGTATGTATTGATATTTCCTGCCACTGCTTCTTCATTAAAGCGAGTATAGTTACACTCCATCTTCAGAGCATGAATGAGGATTTCAGAATATTTGTTCCAGAAAAGTTTTCCCAACATTCCTTTTAAAAATTACTTGCTATATTGCAGATTCTTTTCAAATGTAATCCTGCAAACCAATAAAAATACCCCATCATTATCTGTGTGGTCTGGGAGCACCAGCATCCTCAGGTTCTGCAATGCTGCCATGGTAGCAATGACAGTCTGAATGGCCACGTGCAGCATGGAGATTAAGAACAGGAGTATTAAGACAAAATAAGCTTGTTTATTCTGAACTGCCTTCCTAACTGCTTGAGTTGCACCCCTGTGTAACACACTAATAAAAAACTACTGTGAACCTGACTCTAAGGAGGTTGCACTTCCTAGAAAATAAACTCAAACTTCTCACTAAATTGCTACTTCAAAGAAAAGCTTCTAGAAATGACATGCTGACCACTAGAACTCTGCAAAATAGGCTACGCATGTCTGGGGTAAGTACCAAAGCTGAAAAAGTAAGTAATCACACTTTAAAATTCACCAAGGGGAAGCCATGCTTGACCAACTTGATAAAGTTCTGTGACAAAATGATTGGCCTGGTAGTCAAAGTTAGAGGGATGACTGAATATTGACACAGGTTGCTCAGAGAGGTTGTGGAGTCTCCATCGTTGGAGACATTCCAAAGCTGTCTGGACACGGTCCTGGACAGCCTGCTCTAAGTGATCTTGTTTGAGCAGGAGGAATGGAGAAGATGACCTCCTGAGGCTTCTTCCAACTTCAACCATTCTGTGATTCTGTAATTCCATGAAAATGAAAAGATATGATCAATTGGTAGGCTATACTCCCACAAGAATAAAAATACATGCTTGACTTTAAATATATGCTTCGTTAATAATTTGTAAAATTATATTACAGTCTCAGGTTTTATGCTGTATGTTCATTCAGTGTATATACAACGTACTGGTGTTGTCTTCATTTACACAGTGGCAGGTAACAGGGATAGATTTGTTAATGAGCTCCTTAAGATGGAGCACTCTAATATCAGGACACAAGATTTTTTGATGTCTATAACAGAAGTAAATATTAACAGTCTTCTGTGCAACTCTTTAGTGTAACCATGGAAAAGCAGGAATGTTGCATGATATTTCTAAGGTGAGATTCTCACTTGTACTCTGACTTCTTCTCCTGGGCCATAAGGAGGTATTCCTTCCATCACCCAGCTTTGGGCATCTACTCTAACCAGATATATTAGAGCAGCTTTCTTGTGTGTCTTTGCTGGTCATTGGAGAGAGAAAAACTCCATCAGAGCATCAGCTCCAGACTTTTTAGACAGAGTTCTCATTTTACTTTTTATTATAGCTTGGATCCCTTCCCTGTGCCTCTTGAATAGGTAAAAATACTCAGAGCTTTTTCTACTGTCAGGAAAGAAATAGAAGGTGGAAGGAAAAACTCCACCAGCCCCTCTATCCTTCAGAGAAAGAGGGGAGAAAGGAAGAAGAAATATCACTCTACCTGCCAAAAATGAATGAAGACCTTGCACCTTCCACTTCACTGGTGCCCTAGGCACTGGGCAGCTAAGGGTTGCTCTGCACAGATCCAACTTTCTGACAGAGGCGAGTTACTGAATGTCCCTTTGGACAGGGCAATGTCTGACCCCAGCAGTGAACAAACGGCCCTGTTTCTGACCCTGTCTGTCAGGGACAGTGACTGGACAGCATCTGGCACTCCCAGAAGAATCCTGTAGGCTCCACTTCCCAGGTACAGCATGCTGCTGAGACCCACCTCACATGCCCCAGCAGAGATGGTGGACCAGGGCTGAGGTGAGTAGTTTCTGGCCATGCCATGGCTTACATTTTGTCATTACTGGAAAGGCCTGGAAGAAGATCTACTATTACCAGGATGAGAGTGTCTCAAGCTCCTAGAAATCCCTAAAGATGGGATGAAGGCAGCTTAAGGTCACACAGGTCTTGGTTGCAGGACCTGTTGGAACTGTCTGCAATGCTCCCACACAAGGATCCAGGATCAAAAATATCTCATGTAGGGGGAAAAAAAAGGTCAAGAAAAGCTATGATTCCTGTTCTATTCCCCTTAAATCCTGAGGGAGGACATGAGCAGTAAGCACTGATTTGTCTAATTGCAGGTTGGCCTTTTGTCAGCAGTTCCTCACATGGTCATGACAATCATCGTACCCATTGGAGGGCAGCTAGCTGACTTCTTACGGAGCAGGAAGATTTTAACCACTACCACTGTAAGGAAGGTCATGAATTGTGGAGGTACTATTGGATTCTGAAAATACAATATTTCAATTGTGTGCTGCAGTTGATGCAAGTACAGTTCGGTCCATGTTCAATTGTAACAAGAGACAAATTACTCTAGATGGCATTTGCAGCTGGTTAATCTGAAGTATTTAATGGACAGCTGATGTTCAACATCCTCATGGCATAAATCCTTGCTCATATAAGCACGCTTTTAAAAAGCAAGGAGGCAAGAAGCCTGGTGAATAATTAAAAGGGCAATAGAGACTGGCTCAGAAGAGTAGTATGATCAAATAGGCCTCATCCTTCAAACTCGTATGGACAAAGTTAACCATGTACTGTGGTGCTGGAGAGATCCTTTCCCAGTGGATAGAGTCTTGCAATAACTGGCCATGTTCCCTCTCAGCAGAACCCACTGGCAAGTTTAGGCTGGAAGGGTTGTGTAAAAAACCATAAAATGACGAGGGATGGACAGACTCATTTTTACTCAGTACAAAATAATTTGTTTCCAGTTCAGTTACTGAACTGAAAAATCAGTGGCATCTACGTGTAGGGATGATAGTAAATTAGAGAAAAAATTTCAAGCCAGATTGCCTGTAGAGTTGTTCTCCACTACCAGTTCCTGTCTTACATTATTTAATGGATGTCATAGGCTGCCTGAAATAGAGATGCTTGCGGTCAGAGATGCCATGCAGCTTGGCTATGCGTTTTCACAAAAGATTCTCAAATTCATTGTATTTTCAGGGGGTATTTTCAGTGTCATTCAAAAAAACATAAACAGAAGGATTGCAATGTAACATATTGGAAAACATTAATTCACAGTAAAGCAGAGTCTGAAAGTTCCCTGTGATGCTCAGGGATGTCCTGCTGTGTTGATGGCATACTTTTATGTAAGACGCTCTTTTGTTCCATTTACCAATAACCTACCATCATGAGAAATTGAAGGGAAGAAGTATTTTTCTCCTTTCCCTATCATGTTTCTGTGTTTGTGAATTTTCCAGTGTTTTTCATCGAGTCACTTTCTCATTGTTTCTGTGTATTGGTCAGTGAGTTAACTTCACCAATTGCTTGAGTCATTTACACAGCAATGATGAGAAAAAAGTATATTCTCAAACAACAAATATTCAAATATTTCTGTGAAACCACAAAGCTTCCAAATACATGAAAGAACTGTGAAAAGGTATGAAAGAATTTTGCCTCATTTGAAGTTGCTATTCTGACTAGACCTTGTTAGTATCTCCTTGACTAATAGTAATTTAAATGTGATTTATTCCCATGTGTTTCATTTGAAGGCTTTGGGATGGAAGCAACTTTGCTTTTGGTCGTTGGTTATTCTCATACAAAAGGTGTGGCTATTTCCTTTCTGGTGTTAGCAGTAGGCTTCAGTGGATTTGCAATTTCAGGTAAGAATTAATCTTATTTTTGGTTTTACTATTAGTGATGAAAGTGATGTTATTATCTTCACTGTTGTTACTGTCATCATTTCTGTTATTCTGTTTGCTGTTAATGTGGAGCTGTAGGGGGTATTACCTATTTCTTCCCAGATGCGAAGTACTCTACAACAGCATCTGTGAAATGTGTTACAAATCATACATGAGGCTGTGAAAGACCTGCTCTTTATTGATTCCAGTTTACATCAGCTTCGTGCTTTTATTTTCTAATATACTTTTATAGTGTCAACCACCTTTTCTTCTTGAATAAACAGTATTCCTAAAAGGAGAGAGAGAATTACTCTGGAATCAATTGTTGCTTAAAGGCTATCAGTTGCAGCCCTGCTCCCAGCCCTAGCTGCCAGTTTCTGCTTTCTGAGTCAGTCCTCTCTCTGTTGTGTCCTCTAGCCAGACCTCCAGAAAAGCTGTTTCTGACACTTTAATGGGTCTCACCTGTGTCAGACTGAGTTTTGTAGCTCCACTGGTACCATCATTATTAAAAAAAAAGATCTTTTGTTATAAAGATGGAAGGCCATCAGCCAGCAGACTGACAAGAAGCTGGATCTATTGTGCAAAACCAATCAGCAAAGTAACTGTTGGTCTTCAGTTGTTCCAGGATTATGCAGATAGGAAGCAGTTTTGCTACTCAGTTGTGAGGCATTTGCATAGCAGGCCATTTCTATCAATAAATTTTTATTGCAGGATTTTCCCAGTAGACAACTTTTTATTGTATTTAATCCTATGGACTTGGAGTTCATCATTCTTTCTTGTAATCATCCATAGCTGAGACAACTAATTTTCATTACCTAAAGCATGACAATTATCTGAGCTGATTTTTACTACTTGTTTTTATTTCTTAATAGAATATGTACACAGAAGATATGCTACAGTAAGGGTATTATTTTTTTCCTGCTGTTTCATATTCTGGGTTTTTTTTTTAATTATGTTCTTAAACTGCTACTTAAAGTACTGGAAAACACGTATTAAAAAAACATGACTAGCTAAATAAAACTATATCAGACATTTGACTAACATGAGGCATTCATTCTTTAATTAAAAATGTTTGCTGAGAACATTGTTTCAGTATGAGAAGATGGGAAGCACAGATATTTTAAACGAGGTCAAAATAAACTGTATTTTCTATACAACATGATCCCCATGGGTGGGGAAGACAAGAATAAAGAGTTGCAACATATCTTCCATCTTTATCACTAAGAAAATACTACCCTTCCTTCTCATATATATGGTAATGGGGTTTCCTACCTTTTACAGGCCTCTTCAGCCGAAACAGCGGTAGAAAGCCCTGTTGGTCTGGTAGCACAAAGCTGTATAGTTGACCGTTGTCTCTCATTTGTTGTAGGATTCAATGTGAATCACTTGGACATAGCCCCACGTTACGCCAGCATTCTGATGGGGATTTCCAATGGTGTGGGGACGCTGTCGGGAATGGTGTGCCCACTCATTGTTGGTGCAATGACAAAACATAAGGTAACATTTCTCTGTGTTTTTGAGGAAAAGAATTAGGTAATGCATCAAAAGTTAAGACATTTCAAAGCTTCCTGGGAATTCCATTTCATCACCTATCTCTGTATCTGTTTTCTGTTGTTTGTTTTAAACATCCATTTTTACAGTGTCACAGGAGCTAGATTCTCAGTAATTATAAACTAACTATCTGTTTAGGGACACATTATTTTATACTGCCTGAGGCTGGATCTCTGCAAAATCTCGATACTACTGGGTAATGCTTAAAGAACTTGGGAAGCTCCTCGACAGTTCATCCCTGGTAGGGTTCCTAAGCAATCACTGATCTATAGTAAGACTAACTCAGTTGTTAGAGAAATCCCTGAATATCCAGCTCTGTGAATATTTCACATGTAAGATTGAAACTTCACTGTGAGAAAAACAAATCCCATGTTTTCTTTTATCAGTTGTTATGAAAAAATATCTTCATGATGATTCTCATAAATTGTTCTATCTGTGACATCAGGAATCAGAGTGGTCATGATCTTTGTTCAGTATGTGCTAATTCATGGTCTAATTCAGAGAGTAATATTTTTTTTTTTACTGCAAACTTAATGAGACCTGCACCATTCTTTCAGACTCGTGAAGAATGGCAAAATGTCTTTCTGATCGCAGCCCTGGTGCATTACAGTGGAGTGATATTCTACGCTATCTTTGCTTCCGGGGAGAAGCAGGAATGGGCTGACCCTGAAAATCTTAGTGAAGAGAACTGTGGCATAATTGATCAGGATGAACTGGCTGAAGAAACAGAGATGAATAATGAAACTTTTGTAAGTCCAAAGAAAATGTACGGTGCTACTAGTCAAAACAGTGAAGTACAGAGAAGGGAATGGAGAAAGCAAAAGCAAGTAACTCAAGACATGGAAGAACAGACTTCTTACCATTATGAAAATGGAAATTTTCAAGATTTTTCATAATTGTAATTGAAATTGTAAGGTTTGTATAGCAGCTACTCCCATCCTCCCTTCTGCCTAGCTGCCCCAAATCATCAGGTATCCGTATTTATTCTCTTATTCAGTTGTGTAACAACTGGCTGTGTGGCTAGATACAAGGGGTGGTAGGTCCCTTCTAGTAGTGTGGAAGAGGAGTAACAACAATGGGGCTAGGAGAAGTGATACTAAATCCTTGCTTAGCCATGGTATTCCCCTGGGAGGAGCTTGTGTGTCCATTAGATGACCAGCCCTGGCAGGGCTCCTGCCTCATGCAAGCTGTAGGACTGACTGCAGGAGCAGAGAGTGCCCTCTTCTCATCTGAACAGAGAAATGACAAGGTCATATCAGATGGTGGATCCACAGTGATCTATGTAATTACTGGTGCTCCAGTGGTGTGAGAGTCTGCTCTGAATGGCCCAGCTTTGCCTGTTCTGGATTTCTGTAGGCTGGCATTTGAGCTGCTTATTCCAAGTCAAACTACAAGCTCATGCTAAATGGTCAGAGTGGATGGAAATGCAGATTTATGAGAGTAGGTTGTAGTTAATTACTAATGGTCACTCAACAACAGGAAGAGGAACTTGTAGCAGAGATGGTACAGTACTGCTTCAGCAGTTCCTTCAAATTGATTGACAGTCGGGTTTATATGCATAGCCCACAGAGTCTGGATAAGCCAATAAAATGGATACTTGTAAGACTTCTCCCTCTCCAAAGATTTTGTGCTGGCATGAAATAATTTTGAATACAAAATCATCGTTAGTGATGCAATATTATTAATCCTTATGAAAGGAGATCTTAGGCCTGTTTGGATTAGGTTTCTCACTCAATTCATTATTGTGAAGTAATTTAAATATATTTTTCTAGTATTATACCGATAGAGGTCCTCGTCTCAACCCCAACAGTCCTCATTTAGTTGAATGAGCTTGCTTACATGTGTAAAGTCTCTAGTTTTGGATTTATGACTTTTCAATGCCTCAGTCTCGCTGTTGCTGCAAGTGAAGTACTGTACCATTTGAGAGTTAACCGAGTATCTATGTCTAAAAGTAATTTTCTTTTGCCATTGGTATATGTTTGACAGTATGAAGTGGCTTTACCCTTTTTCTACCATTTTTAGAATCAACCAGTGGAGCATGCTGCGTCACCTCAGTTAGTTGCAACTCAGAGACTCATTGTGTCATTAATGCTCTTTCTAGAATGGAAAATTTCAGTAAACTGTGATTTAATTTCTCTTTCATTATGCTTACTGCCTCATTAAATTCAAGTGAAAGCTATCCTGTCTAGCCTGCGATGTGCTTTGTGATGTTTCAGTACTATTGTACCACGTATAGCCTCTGTGATGCACATGAGATTTGAACATTTGGGTTGGAAAGGACCTTAAAGATCATTTAGTTCAAGTCAATTTCTAACATACCATGAGTGAAATTACACATGTACATTCATTTGAATCTGTGGATGATTTATCTTCCCTACAAATGTAATTAAGCAGGGAGACCAGGAAGTTAGCTGATTCTCTTTTCATGTCTCTGGTTCCTTTTCCGCTCAGCAAGTAGCAATCTACAACTACATATGGATAAGAAGTAGAGTGAGGTGAACAGATGCACTCCTAATTTGACTACAGTGAAGACTTTTTAATTGGTATCAGCACACAATTTAACTATAGGGATGCTGTTATGGTACAGCTCCATCCTACCTTGAGGCAATGCAGTTTAATAGTAAGCCATTCCAAAAAAATCTTATCACTTTATTCTATTAGGACAGAAAAGAGTATTTTTTTTTTTCAAAATTCTAAACTTCAGTTTGGACTAGGGTTGCTTACTTCACTACTGACATTTAGAACAGGCATAAGAAAGTATCTTATTTCTTGCAGTTTATAGTCAACATTTGGGGATTTAAGAGGCAGGACCTTGAGTGAAATGTTCTCAGCAGTCTGTCACAAAAACTGGACCAGCTGTTGTCAAACTGTTTTGCAACTTCTACCACAACTTCAAAAAGAGAGAGGGCCACTTCTTTGCATACACGCAAATCAAAGAGCTTCTTACTCTCACTCCAATCACATAGCATATCTGTAGTTACTACAGGAACTCTTAATAGGGAAAATCATACTATGAAAGGATTTAATATAAGAATCTGTGTAAATCTAATCTGGCAGAGAGGAAAGAGAACAGACTATGGACTATTCTAGAAACAGTAATGTTTTCTGAGAAGCATCATTTTCTGAGAAGAAGCATCACCCAGTACTGATAAAGGGTAACTTTCCTGTCTAGCTATGAGGAACACAACGGGAGTGAATGTTGTTTTTCTGACAAAGAATTACAAATACCCTGAAAGTTTGGGAAATGGACAGCCGGCACTTGAGAACTTGGTTGACTCTCTGGTGAATGTAGCTGCTGTTTCTTACTGCTATAGATATGCGCCACAGCTGTCACAAGTGACATGAGGACCACAGTTTAGCAGGATCGGTTTGTATCCACAGACTGCACTGACTTAGTTCAGTGGAAGTTTGACTTCAATAGGAATTTGAGCATTATTTAATGCCCTGAAAGAAATGGTTTAAAAACATTTGGACAAGCTTTTGCATTTAAATAAGCACTGTATTTCTTTTCTAAATTTAACTGCTTCCAGAGGCAGAATATCATCTCTGACCTGTTGAAATTATGTGCGGACCACAATGCTTTTCTAGATAATAGAATTCAGTTGTTCAGGCTGTCTTTCTTTTTCATCCATTTAAAATTTTTCAGGTGCATTGCAGGAAGTGGAAACATCAGCACTGGTTGGAAGTTAGTTTTCTTTCCTGGAAAACTTTGTTACTTAATCAGTTCTTTGATCTACGCAGTGACTTCCACAATACCGTATGACCAAGAATAAAGCCAGCTCATTGGGATCAAACAGACGTTTTGCTGGATGTCTCTATCTGTAGCCTACTACAAGCACCTTCTCATGCAGGATCTGAGCAAGTGCAATCACCAAGGGTGTTTCTGCTAAAACTGACTTCTTAAAATATGTCAGAATTTAGAACATTTAAACAATCAAGAAAACAGCCGGCATATCCCAACCTTACTCCAAAAAAGTCACACTCTAATGCTAGTGGATGAGGATAACTCAAATGATATTTTTTAAAGAGAAATATTAGCTTGATTTAACTTGATTTATTGCATTTTTGCATATTTTTCTGTCCCCATGTCCAAAATAACTTTTGTATATTTTCAAATATGAGACAGTACTGGTACACTCAGAGTTTGATTTGAAAATGGCTTTCTGACTGCAGAAGGAAGCAAAATTTGTTTTATGTTGAAAAAGAGATCTTAAGCCAGCTAGAGGAAGAGTCAACTCTTCATAATGTGAAATACTAGAATAGATAGGCCACATAATATTAATTTAAATCTGAGGAGAGAAAAAGTAGGACAGTAAGTCCTAGGTATATGTTGTTCAGTGTTGTTATTCACTGATCTTTCTTAACAAAGAAAGCTGCAGCTTCCTTGTTGCCTGATGTTTTCTAGGCACTACTAACAGAAGTTTAATGGTAAGTGATACGCCTCTTATATTTATGTAAGAGTTAAACAAAATGTTCCTTGTAGTGAGAAAGGAAAATTAATTACAGAAACAATAAAAATATACATACTTTTGGGTAAAAAATATAACAAGAGCATCCAGATGTTAACAAAGTGCCAGGAGGAGTCTCATCTGTGTAACATAATTAATTTGAAAGTGGCAAGGCAAAAATTAATTCGAGGTCACGCAAAATGTATCATGGCTTCACATGAATGTTTCCAGTTGACTCCTGTTGTCTAATAGTTAGAGAGATCTTTAAGTTCAGTCATTATTTTAAGGAAAATTTTGTAAAAAACAGATTTCTTATCTTGTTTTTCTTCCCATTTTCCGTTAAAGACCTTAATTTGAGAGTGCTATTTAATTATTCATATTTTAAGAGAGAGGAGTATTTCTTGTGGTTAAAAGGACAGAAAGAGAAAAAGAGTAAAAGAGAAAGCAAACTGGAGCTAAGAGCCAATGCAGGCAGAGGGCTGAGGGTGGATAAGAAATCAGCTTCCAAATCCTGGAAACAGAACTTGGAGTTATCTAGATTTTTGAGTTAAAAACCTATAGGATAAGTAAGGACTTCATATTCTGCATCATCTCAAGGTTTGTAGAGTTCACTCAGGGCTCATTTCAAAGCTTAACTCTCATGTAATCAGGAATAAATAAGTGGAGAGATTAAAAACTCCTCATTCTTATGTCAACCAAATGCTTATGTTTGGTTAGATAACACTACTACTGAGATCACACTACCAACAGTACTGCAGCTCTGCATGTACATGCAAAAGACATTCTGGCAGGCTTCTTTGTAAAAATGCTTTTAATTACTCACATACTGATACCAGTTATTTCTTAACTTCCATTTGATAACAATGTTTAGCTGTGACAGGAAAAATGGACCCTTTTTTATCTCAGACTTTTTTGGTTTTAGTGTTTATACTGCTTATCAATTTTACAGCTGTTCTATATGCAAAATTACATAAGTAAAGAAATTTATGTAATAAATGTAGTAAGATTGTACTTCCTTGTGCTGACCTATCTTTTAAAATAACATAATAAAAGCCAACACATTTTTCCCCAAGAGCATACCATTTGGATATTTTAAATCTTCATCATAATAAAAGCTTGACTCATTTAACTTGTTTCTCTGCTTCATTTAATTAGCGTATTGGATATCTACAGCAGCCAACAGACTACAGTTATTTATGTGTAACCGCATTAACCTGCTCAATAAAGTCAGTGCTCAGACTCTTGCTGTACGAACTTTTAGCATCTACTTTGTGCCTTCTTTTACGCTTAATTCTACCTGCATGACAAATTCAGAGCTCCTTTGAGCAGGTCATGGCTGTTTTGTTAAACAAGTGTTAGGAAAACACTGGAACTCATGAAAAATATATCTGTTGGCTCAGAACTGCGGTTGTCCAGAGCTGTCTGATGAACCTTCGAAACACCAGCCTTGAGAAGACAACTTTTGAAAACCAGGAAATATTTAAGGTACCCAGTAAAGGCAGCTCTGCTCTCAGAAGCTGGCAGTCATCACCAGAAGCACCATGTCAGATGCTTTCTTTCCCTTTGCTGGGCATAGCTGTAATGAACTGGAAGGAAATAAGGAAGTCAGAGAAACTTGTTGATGCCATGATTAAGATAAGGGGAATGGGACTTTCTCTTGGTTTAGGGAGGGGACTTTGATCCCATCTGCTAATTCCCTGGTCCCTCCCCAGTGTGTAATCAAAAAAAAAGATGTCTGTGTGTCCTGAGAGACACAATCTATTTTCTGACAGAGATCAGTTCTGTAGTTTGTGCTGGTAGAAATCTGCAGGGGGATGGAAGCACCTTATGGGTCCCTGCTGATTACTAGTGGGAAAGGGAAAACCATAGTACTAATGTGCAACTTGAATTTAGACGTGAAAGGTGTTAATGTTAAGGCCAAAAACAAGTGAAGGACAATCAGCCTGAATGGGTGTAATGTTACTCCTATGGGATAACACTGATGCATGGAGCAGGCAGAGGCAGCTGGGATTAAACACAGTAGATGGGTTTTCCCTCAGCAAGGGAATGCAATATTCACTGTCCTGCACTGTTCACTTCCCATTTCCCATCACTCTGTAGTGGCTGCAGGTTTACCTGTTACAATGCTTCGGGCATAGTACAGAAAAGAGCTACAGTTGCAGTGGACCCCTATCTTTGCTCTATCTTTTCTTGTTTCCGTGTGTGGCTTTTCCTGACCCTTGCTAACTCATGGAAAGGTACACAAGACCCCAGGGCAACACAGAGTCAATAATAGCAAGGATTTGCTTTTTAGCAAATTCCCTTTTTTTTTTTTTTTTCCTTTTTTTTTTCTGGAAAGAGGGACATTTTGTGCTGAGGTTCCTGATCACAGCAGTGGTTAGAGCAGCCAGGCCATCGTGGGCAGCTGAGGTGTTACCCTGGCTGGCCAAACGTCAAGGCCACGCTGGTCTGCTCTGCGCCCTCTGCTCTGCCAGAGCACAAAGGGAAATGTCACGCTTGGGCAGAGCTGGAGGGCAAAGTTTCTGACGAAGGTGGGAGGGAAACTGCAGTCAGGATCCCTGTCCCCTACTGTTGCTGGCTACACCAATTACAGGAACTGCTGGAACATGAGAAGCAGCCAGTGTTTCTAAGTTGTTTTCTGTATCCCTCATCCACATTTTTACTGTTTGCGATTGACCTTTATTCCAATTTCATTAAACACTGTGAGCAGCTGAAATTGCCCCTTGCTGTCTGGCATCCTCTGCTGTTGTATTTTCTTATGACAAGGAGCAGTCTACAACTAATCCTGCCTGTCTCCTAATCTGTATCCAGAGCCAAGCACCCATTTCCCCCAGTGCTCCCCATCCATCCCTCCTTTAGCACTCTTGAACCGTACTTTTTGCCCATGCGCTCCTCTGCACCTAGCACCTTCCACATGCAGAGCAGGAGGACATATTTTTACCTCTGCTATGCAGGAGCTGGAATGACTTCAGCCGTCTCTGGTGACTCTTCTCCTCCTTAACACTGCAGGGTCCTCACAAATGGCAGCATCATAAGGTAGGGTTGAGGGCAGGCCCTGCTGGCTTTCTTATGCCATGGCTTAGGCAGGAGATATATCTAGCAGTGGTTCTGGGGCAATTTTATGTCTTTCAGAGAAGATATGGTGCTGATTCCTCTGAATTATTGGGAAAGACTTTCCCGAAGTTTAACAAGAGTATCTACCTCTTCAAAAAGGCATATAGGAGAAGTTTGCTAACGTATTGTTCTCTAGCTTGTGGTAATGGTTGGGACTGGTTTTAGAGGACATGGGCACATGTTAGTTTGAAAAAAAAAACACAGAATGTTTCCCTGAGCCATCAAATTACTGCAACAGCCAAAGGTCAGCAAACCCTCCAGCCCAACACACCACACAAGCAGATGTCTTCATCAGGAATTGTTGGTACAAATCCTTCTAGGAAGTATTATGTTTCCTTCAGTAATATTTTCATTAGTGTTTCACCCAAGAAATTATGAAATAATTAATGATGAGCAACTGAAATCTCTCAAGCTTGTGCAGAGATTGAGTTTCCACATCTGGTGTGCCCCCCAAAGTGCGAGTAGGCTTAATATTTTAATTTAGTTTGTGATGCTATATTTTCTTGGGGGTGCTTGATTTCTGAAAGCCTTTGTGAAAGGTGCTCAGGTTAATTTGGTTACTCCACAACACATCACTTCTTACAGCATCACAGAACAGTTGAGGTTTGAAGGGATCTCTGGAGATCATCTAGTCCAACCTCTCCTGCTCAAAGCAAGGTCATCTAAAGCCAGTTGCCCAGGACTGTATCCAGCTGGGTTTTGAATATCTCCAAATGTGGAGACTCCACCACCTCTCTGGACAACCTCATCCAGTGTTTGACCACTCTCACAGTGAAATTTTTTTTTTGTATGTTTAAATGTTTTTCCCTGATTTCAGTTAATGCCTGATGCTTCTTGTCCTGTCACTGGATATCACTAAGAAGAGTTTGTCTCTATCTTCTTTACTTCACTGCGTCAATTATTCATACATGTTGATGAGATCCCCCTTGAGCCTTCTGCAGGCTGAATAGTCCCAGCTCTCTCAGCCTCTCCTCACGTCAGATGCTGCAACCTCTTGAACATCTTCATGAGTTTTCACTGGAGTCCTTCCAGTAAGTCCATGTCCTGCTTGCACTAGGTACCCATAACCAGACCCAGCAGTCCAGAGCTGAGCAAGAGGCAGGGATCACCTCCCTTGATCTGTTGGCAATTCTCCTCCTAATACTGTATCTCTCACCAGATGCAATGTCAGATTGGCTTTGGCTTTATTAACACCATCTTTGCATGTTTTGCATGCTTTATATTCCCCCTAGGTCACCTGCTTCCATCACCTGTATGCTTCTTTTCTATGCTTGATTTTAGTTAGGAGCTCCTTATTCATCTGTGTGGGCCTCCTGACACCTTTACTTGTTTTCCTGCTTTTCAGGATGAACTGTTCTTTAGCTTGGAGGTTGTGATTTTTGTATGCTAACCAGCTCTTCTGGACTTCTCTTGTCTCCAGGTGCGTATTCCATGAGATTTTTCCAAGCAAGTCCTCAACAATCCAAAGTATGCTCTCCTGGGGCAAGGTTATAATCCTGATTTTTGCCTTGTTTCTGCCTCTTCAGATCTTAAACTTCACTATCCCATTGTCACTGCAACCAAACCTGCCCATGACCTTCATACTCCCAAGCAGTTCTTCCTTGTTTTAAAGAAACAGGTCCAGTAGATCATGTCCTCTCTTCAGCTCCTCAATCACTTGTTAACAATTATAATCAGTTATCAGTTATCAACAATGCACTCTAGAAACCAAGTGGATTGCTTGTTTCTGCTGTACTGGCCCTTCAATGGATATTGAGGTGGTTAAAGTCCCTCATGAGGACCATGGGCTGCATGCACAAGACTTCTTCCGGTTGTCCGAAGAAGGTCTCATCTACTTCTTCTTCTTCAGACAGTCTGTAGGAGACACCCATCTGCCCTCATTGGTCTGCCTCTAAGCCTGACCTGTAAACTCTCAGCTGGTTCAGCCTTCATCCCAAGACAGAGCTCCATGCATTCTTGCTGCTCTCATGTACAGGGCAATTCCACCTTCTTGCTGATGAGTTCTGTCCTTCCTAAAGTCCCTATATCCACCCAAGGCAGCACTCCAGTAATATGAGCTATCCCACCACGACTCCATGATCCCATTGAGATCACAGCCCTGCAATTGCACATAGACCTCTAATTCCTTTTGTTGCCGCCCCCTCCCCCCACCACCCTGCTGCATTAGGGAGCAGGCAATTTTTCAGTAGGGAGTGCATGAGTATCCACCATTTAAGGCAAAAAATTGAGGCATCCCAAATTATTAATTAATTTCTAAAAACTCTGGACTAGGAAGTAGATTGTTAGAAGACTGTTAAATTGCGATATTAAGTGGAGAGATCAAGGGTAGGTACAGGAAAACAGTTCTTTTTCATACCTCAGTTGTTGCCTTGAAATAATCCAAGGTGATGTGTAAAGGCAGTCAAGGTCTCATTTCATTTTAGCACCTGCTGGCTGACATCCCTATTACAGAAACCAGCATGTCTCTGCCCACTTTTACTGGCAATCTCAGAAAAAGAGGACTTTATCCAGGCCACTATAGATAAAGCTTTTCCACTTGAAGAAACAAGAAGCAGTATATTTACAGAACAAAGATTTATTACATTTAAGAAGCCTAAAGTATCTGGTTAATTACAGTTAAATTCCTGGAATAAATTGACAATATTCCAAACAAGACTTTATCAGCTTCTTTGCAATACAATCCATTTTACTGGCATGCTGTTCAAAGGTTTTTGTTGCAACTCATATTTAGGAGAGTTACGTAAAACTTGATGTAGGAATGAGTGACAAAGGTTTTATTTATTTCATATTATTATCTATTGACTTTTAAAGACCTATGTAACAAGACAGGTTAAGCAACAAGTCAATGATTAAACTGACATAATGAGTATCAACTATGCTAGTTTTAAAGGAGATTTAGAAAGTATGAAGTATAAAAAATATAGTTATCTGAGTTATAAGTTGAAGTACTAAGATTTTCAGCTTCAGTTATATTTTTCTGTTCTACTGCTTATTTACAACTTCTGTTATTTGTTAATTGTCCTCTTTCTCAGGCAATTTATTTTTGTATAATCTTTAATGTCAGAGGAGAAGCATGTGTTTGACAAATTTCATTTTTAGATCAACTTTACAACATGAATGGCTTATGATTTGTCAAATTTTCCTAAAAGATTTAAGAATTGATTTTTCTTCAAGCAAACATTTTTTAATATAGAGGGTATTGTGCTATAGCAGTGACATTGAGGTCCTTTGCATAGTTCAAGGTTACAGTTCATCACCTACTCAAAAAGCAATTCCATCACTGGGAAAATAGCAGCTCCCTCATATTTTCTAATTTTGAGTTATCTTTCTTGGACTAAAGTCCAAGCAGTAAGAGCTAAGTATACTCTTCCTCAGCCCTCTCTGGAATGAATTGGGTATGTTGAACAAAGAATGCAGTTCCAGGGTTTATGTACATTTCCAGGCTGATGTCACATATCCAGGAGAAAAATGTTTTCTGTTTTTAAAAACTAACTTTGCTACATGCACTTTTTTCCCCCCTCTATCAGTCTTTTATTTGGCAGGATGTATGTTTATTGGCTGTGTATTAATGAGACAGAACCTGAAATACAGAATCTTCTGAGTAATTTCCATGCATATAGGAAGGAATTCCTTTTGTTGTGTTTACATGAAGATGACTTTCTGGCAGCATGCTTTACATGTGGAAAGTCATCAGTTTAAGAACATTAGAACATCATCAGTTGTACCTACTAATCTTACTACTTCTCCAGTATTTGGTACCGTCAATGCTTCCATCAACTTCTACTTCTGTGTTTATTATCAGCAGATATTACGGGAGAAAGACTACCAGAAAAAGAATAGGGCACAATTTTGGCCCCTCAATTGTCAGTGACATTAATTTCTTTGTTAATCACATGTACAGATGCTGTTTCCTTTGAGTAGAAATAGCAACACTTGCATGTAGGCACACATATCTGCTTCAGTCAAAAAAAATTTCATGTGTAAGCTTACTGCAACTAAGACTCAGCTCTAGTTCACACAATAACCAGCACAGCAGCTCCCTAGTTATCAATCATTGGTGATGTCTTAACTTTTCACTTCACTTCAAGAGATTATAAACTGGAACTTCATTCTCCACACTACATGGGGGCTGGTTTGCATGGATTGGGGGTGCTTTAGTTAAGTAGTTCTGTACATCAAAGTGGTTGGTAGGAGGGCTCCTGATTCCTGCTGGACCCATTTATCTGCTAGTTCCTGACAGACAAAAAGAGTCAACACCAGAGCTGGCTGCTTAGTCCAGTCTTTGCCATGAAGAACTTCCTAGCCAGTATTTCTGTAACAGTAACACCTTCCTTTCCCCATTTGCCATTGTGGTAATCAGTTTCTATGCCCAAGAAGTGCAAATATGGCTAAAATGGGCTGGCAAAACATAGGGACTGATCTCACAGGCTCCTGAGAACTTATTCCACCGTCGGTTAGCAGCTGAGAAAGGGCTGTCTCCTGTATGAGCATGGCTTATCCTCTGGGTGGACAACTCCATTGCTCAGGGGAAATATCAGTTTTGGGGGCTGGCTTGTAAGTTCAGAGAGTTATAGTCACAGTCTTGATGGACACTAGCTTGATGCAATTTTGAGGAAATCTTGAGGGAAAGGATAGAAACTTCTAATTTGGCCCCATATTTGTGAGTATCCAGAACAGAGGGAGGAATGGTTTATGCTGCTGAGAAGGTAAACTGCCATACTTTGAACTGATAAAAATCTTTTCATATAAATTGTCTGTGTAATTCTGTGATTCTGTCTATCCTGCACACCCATTTAGAGAAACAGTAAAAGCCTAAAATCCATGAATTTGTGAGACCCACTTCCTTGTGAAGGTTTGGTAGGAGGTGTCACTAAAGACAAGAAACAGAACTGGACAAATTTCCCATGTGTGTAATCTACCCTATCACTATTCTCCAGAAAAGCTGTTTTCATTATGCCTTTTCTGTTGTGGGATGAGATGGGAACATGAAATTTTTCTGCCAAGTGAGATTTGAGATAAATGAGTGGTCTGCCAATGCAAATTATTCATATTTTGGGATATGACCCAATTTTGGACAAAAAGGGTATTCAGATTAGGTTTTGATAGAACAAGGGGCAACAGATGCAAGCTGGAACATAGGAGGTTCCGCATAAGTGTGAGGAAGAACTTCTTCACAGTGAGGGTAACAGAGCACTGGAACAGGCTGCCCAGAGAGGTTGTGGAGTCTCCTTCTCTGGAGACATTCAAAACCCGCCTGGATGTGTTCCTGTGTGACCTGACCTAGGTGTTCCTGCTCTGGCAGGGGGATTGGACTAGATGATCTTTTGAGATCCCTTCCAATCCCTAACATTCCGTGATTCTGTGATTCTGTGATTCAGAGTGAACCCAAGTTAATACTTCTATGAGATAAGCAATGTCTGCATTTCTTGATTTGTGCTATTTAAATTTAATAAACCTTATATTGCGTTTAATTTCTTTCTTCCAAAAAGGGCAGTAATTTGTTTTCAGAATGCAATGATGTAAATTGAAGATTAGGAAAGAAAGGAAAATAAACTAAATCCTTTAATTCTCCCAAGAGCTATTGTTTAACATCCCCTTAATTCTTCTTCAACCACTCCACTTTTCTTTGGCCTTCAGATCTCTTTCTCTCAGTACCAACCGTTTTCTAGGTGGAAATCAAGAGGATGATCTGGCTGACCTGGGCCCTACCAGTACATGAAATAAGGATCCTCTGCCCAGTTGTCTGTGGTCTTCCTCACCCTCCTTCATTTCACCCCTGTGTTTCTTAGTGCCCACTACATGGGCGCTACCTGCTCACTTGCTTGTTACTGCTAATTGTGGCAGTTAGTACCTCGTGCTTTCTTTGCACCTCCAAGGCTAAGTCCTAGGAGAGCCATGGCAGTTTCAGAGCTCTTTTCTGTAATGTGCCTGGGAGCTGTGCACCAGTTTCATCAGTCGTCTTAACAGCATCTTCCACAGTGGTTCTACCACCACAGTTATGCCTGACTTTTTCAGAATTGAGGTGGAGGCAATTGAAAGATAATATGATAACTTTTTCACTTTTCTGAGTTTGACAATATCCCAGCATTGTCCATGACCCAGTGTTATCTGATTTCCAGACCCTTTCATTTTTCCTTAGCTGGATTGAGTCATGAGTACTCTTCAGCTGAACTTGTGACATTGACTTTTTAATATCTCAGTCTTTCCAGAGCAAGTTGGATATTAGGGTTGTAGTCCTGCTGCTGCTCCTCTTGCCTGCCACAAATGACTATAACCAGATTCACCATTTGTCCAAAATCTGTTAGGGAACAAGGAAAAGCCAACAAAAACTTCAAGAGCTGCCCTTCTTCAGGGTGCTGAGGACACTAATAGGCTTTAACAGCCCTGATCAATCTCACATGGGGCCTCCCACACACCCTGCCTATGGGCTCAGGATGCTACTTAAGCTCAAGCCTGAGCCTCTAGTCCTGCCTGTGATAAACTAGAGGTGTGCTTGGTGTGGCCTTCTTTCATTCTGGCTCACTGGTGTTTGTTTTGTTTTGTTTTTGTTTTTTTTCCTGCATCCTGGATGGACCTCAGACTGATATGACAGGTAATGTGTCTCCAGTCCTGCATCTGGCCCTGTCTCTTCTTGCTGCCCTTGGCTGATCTCTGGATTGCCCCTGGTTCTGATTCACCATCTTAGTGCCTCTGGGCCCATTGCCATCACCACCCTGGCCCCACTCAAGTACTGTGGGACTATGCCCTATTAGTGGGGCCATCCTCAGCTCCTGATTCATCCTACTCATGGAGCAGCCCTGTTCCTGCTCCTCCCTGAACTGCAAGTGTCTTCCTTGCAGAAGGAAGAAGGCAACTTCTTCCAAACTGAGTCTTGCATAATTCCTCATAGAGGATTCTGATCTTTCCCTCCTCCTAGATGTATAAGAAGGTGTAATGAGTTTTCCATCTGCTGCTGAGTGTGTGATGTCCCCCTGTTACTAGGGACAGGATGCAGCAGTACCCCTGGGCTTTGCTCTGGTTACTTGTCTGTGGTTTGATGCCTGCTCTGCAGCCCTTCCTTTCAATAAGCAATGAGAGCTCATTTGCCTGTGATGCTTCAGAGCACAGTAGGGCCTCCTCTACAACTATAAAATATAGAACTGAGGGTTTGAATGGCAAACAGTGACTTTAGCTTACCAAATAGCATTAGCAGAAGCTCCTCCTGTATTCCCCATGTCTATTTGTATGATGCCTACACTATATTTCTTCTCCTATCCTGAAAGAAATGTTTTCTTGTTAGCTCCTGAACTAATCCTTTTAAATATCCTTTTTTTTTTCCTTAACACTAGACACAGTATGAGAAACAAGCAGAGGTTTAAAAGTTTGCAGACTAAAGTGTACACTAAATTTACTTAGTATGAATATTTTAGCAATTCAAAAGCCCATTTAAAAATATCCCAATATTTATTTATTAATAATACTTCACGTATCACCTTTGACATTTAGTTTAAAAGAACTACTTATTAATGAAAGGACAGTGCATTCATTTACTGGAATAGATCAACATTTCATAATATTTTTATCTCTCCAAATATTTACATAAATGAAGGCTAACCCTTATTAACTCCATTGCTATCACACTGTATAACAACAAAATGTCAAGAGGAAAAAATTGAAAGAATAAAGTATATATTTACTCTAAGGCCTCTAGGAGAACTTCTTATCAGCTAATACTGACTAACATATTTAACTTGGAGCTGTGATTCCTCTAGGAACTTTTAAACTTGTAACCCGTTGCAGGAGAGGGGGGGGAAAGGCAGGCAATATCAGTGCCTTAATTAAAACTCAAATTCTGGTTATTCCACATTAGGTTTTCTCTCATTTTATTTATAAAAAAATACTTTTTGAAATTTCAATTGTAGTCAGCTAGAGGGAGGTAGACAGAGTTCCCCATAATGAAGTTTAGTATCTGATACTGTTACTGGTTCAACATATGCTCAGATCTCACCCAGGCAGCTGGTAAGATGGTATCTTGTTAATAGAATATATGCTCTTGCTAGAGCATGTTGGCTAACTATTAACTGCCTGCCATCAGGGAGGAATTCCCCCTCTTAGGACAGATTATTCCATGGTTCTTTTACCCTTTCATGACACTCCACTTCAGATATGTGAGTGATAAAGACCGAATATTGGATTTCACCAAGGCACAACATAAGATTGTTGAACAAATTTTCAGAAACCAAATGATCATAGAGCAACTTAAAATGAAGAAGATCTGATTAATGAAAGACTTATTCAATAAGATAAAACAATCTTAAAAGTGGAGCTATTCCTGCACTTTTGAAATGCAGGAGGAAAAAGGTGAACAGATACAAGAGTGAACTCATTGAAACATTGGACCCCATTCCTTTCCTATTTTTTTAGCCTGTACAGAAGCAGCTTTGTCTATTAAGATTACTTATAACAAATTTTATCATATGAAGATAATTTTAAGCTAGCAATAATTTTGGCCATTCTTCAAGAAATGAAAAGCTCCCTTTATCATTAGAGTGGTGAATATTGATACTTCTGAGCATGCCTAAGAGTAAGGAATGTCTGTTCTGAGAAGACAGACCATGACCTGAAGAGGTATAGATGGCGTGTGTCCTCTGTGGAGCAATAATAAATAAGGGGTGCTGCAGGGATGAATGCAAAGCTGCAGGTGTCTCTGCTGTTTAATGACCACTGTTTATAATCAAGCTGGGAACACTTGGAATGCTTTCTGAGCTGAAACTGATGGTTTGTGCTAAAGAACAGCTTGGTTTATATGAGCCCTCAAGTGTGTGCGGTACCATTTTTCCTGGGAGCTGTCAGCATGGAGGAAAGAGGTTCTTGAGCACAGGCAGATCTCAGTCAAGACACATGCTCCTTTGTCTATCAAACAAACACAGACCCAAGGTCTTTCACTAGTTGTGATTGTCATCTGCACAATGCTGCTGGAGCTCCAAGCAACTGGCTATGAGTAGGCAAAAAGTTGTACAGCTGTTGACAAGATTTTCTATGCATAAAGGAGAAGGTACTGTTTATCTGTGGGTGTATTATTATTTTTTTCTTTAATGTGTGGTGATGCATTCATATGGCTGTGAAGAGAAGGAAGTGCTGAAGGTGAATGCCCAATCCAAATTTTCCTCCTTTCCCCCCATCCTCTTTGGTGCTAGATTTTTGCATCCATGCTTTTGATTACAAACTACTTTGTTGCCAGGATTTGTCTTGTCTTTCCGTGGCTGAGACCATGGAGCTACCCTGTCAGTGCAAGTGTGGGAAGGCAAGCGGAGAAGTGGAGAAAAGGCAGAGCAGCGGGAGGAGCAAACAGGAGCTACAACAAAACCTTCGATTCTTTCATGAAGTGTGGAGCTTATGAAGTGGGATTTTCTGGGCAGACAGATTTCTAGCCCTGGATGTTATATATATATATCTCCTTATTTTTGTAGCAGAACATATATTTGCACTGATAATGGCATAGTGGTATTTTAGAAAACATGCTATTTGTCAGTTACAGGGGTAATAATATTGTCTAGAGAAGTTGTAGTGTGTCAATTAGTTTTCTGAAATTTTAAAAATTGTAGCATGCAGTGCTATCTTAAAAAAAGATATACTATTTATAAGTAACTGAATTTGGATCTTTTCCCTTTCTTTTCTTTCCCTTCATGCTGTGTAGGTAGTCTTCCATAACACTACAGACAATATATTTGACCTGCTCTAATTTCTTTCTGTTCAATTTTGATTTGCACATCAACCATAATAAAATATGCACAATTGAACTAGTAATGCCACAGGTCATTGCTACAGGCAACATCATCTCTTTTGATCAGGTAGATTCTTTCTTTGCTTTTTCCAATAACGTCTTGAAAGTATTAATTAGTAGACAAAGCACCACTTTGTCACTTGCCTCTGTATTGTTGTGAGGAAAGGAAAAATGTTTTCATGCAACAGATTTGTTAGTGAATAAGGATATTAAATTCAGTTTCCTTTGTGGTGAGCTCTTTGCTGTCTGAAAAACAGCATCCACACTGAGGAAAATGCTTTTTGGGGGAGAACATTTATTGAAGGTTGGTCTCTAGGGGCTTATAAATAACAATTTCTCTGTGCTGCCAGCTATCTAGGACCAATGCTATGGGAGGCTGACAGCTGAGAAAGAGATTTAAGGTCTCCAGAGCTAGTCAAGAGAATGAAAACTAACGTTTTTTGAACTTCCTGGCTCAGCCTGTACTTCTTCACCTGGTAAGGGATAAATCCCATCACTAGCCTCAGGATAACCGAAGAAAGAGATTGGGGGTTTTTTTGCATGTTTTTCCTAGGCACCATTGGAATGGACATTTACTGGAAAATGTCAGATGGGATGTTGGTGTGTCTGGAGTTGTGAAGAGCCCCTCCTCTGGCTAGGGCTGTATTGAAAGAATTCTGTTGTTTGAAAGCACTTTGTCAATTTTGCTAAATATGAATTTGTAAAACAGAAAAAGCAGTAATGGCTTTCAGAGAGTCATAAAAAGGACTGAGAGAACCTTAGTCTTAAATGTATTTATGGCCAATGCCTGCTGGAATGAACTGTAGGCATAAATCCCAGAAAACAGTACCCCTTTGGTAGTGCTGGTGTCCAGCGGCAGTTTTACAGCATCATTCTCCCGTTCATGTCTTCAGAAACCTGTCATACCACGTGTGTTTGGCTGACTCTGAGGTGAATTTGCAAGACAAAACACATGAGAAAGACCCCTTATTAATGACATTTTAAAGAGAAGGATAGAAATTTTAAGTTTCCTTGATATAAGCTGGAGGATGAATACATTTTTTTACATATTTTTTTCTCTAATTGTGGGAAAGTAAGGGAATTTTACTCATGGTAATTTCAGGGCCAGCATCTGTCACCTTTCTCCTAGAAAGGACTGTTTGCTGCCCAGTGCCTCTGTTTTCTGGAGTAGGAGGTACAGCTTGTGTCTATTCACTCTTGATCAGACAGTGCAAATATGTAGAGAAGGATGGAGAGCATATAACGTGTGGCAGACGTGAGCTTCCTTATCATGAGTGACGCTGCCAACTGTCCCCGCCTGCTGGAATTTGCCTCAATACCACTGCCAGATCAACTTGTCCTCACTGGATATGTTTAGCAATTCAAAACAGGGGATTATTACCCTTGCTGTGTAGGTGGGACATTGAAACAGAACTGCCTGGATTCATTCTAGTTTACTTTAAATTCCTCTACTGGGTAAGTGGGGATGTAGTGGTTCAAGGTCACATTTCTGTCAGTAGCAAGAGATCAGCATTTTCGGATGCAGTGCAGCTCACCCAGGATGTGATTCATCATCTACACGTACCAGTTTCTTCCCCTTGTGCACAGAAGGTGAATGAGTCTACTAAGTTTAAAGTTAAGGTCCTCAGTTTCATGTGTAAAGCTTTATGGGATCAGCCCAAATCAAAACTATATAGTTTGCTAGAGTGTGGCAGATACAGGAACTGAACTTTATTGTCCCCAGTTCCCTGTGATATTGTAATTTAAAGCCCATTCTGCTTCTTCAGTACTGTGTAATGCTCAGTTCCCTTAAGAAGTGTAAAGAATAACAGAAATACTTAGAAGTCAAGCATATGTATTTGACATCTGGGCTCCTTGGGTGGGAAAGACAAGGAGGCTGAGAGTATCAAAAAATGCATGTGTGCAACAAAATTGTATAATCAGCAGCAAGGTACTATCACCCCATTTTTTGGACCAAATTCCCCCTGCACCCAGACAGAGTATTAATGAGCATCTCAAGTCTCTGCTGATGAACAAGCTGGGATTCACTACATTTTAAAACTGCGTGTGTTTGGAGAGTTTCGCAAAGAAAGAATTGTTAATGAGTAATCCTTGTCCATTAGGGCACTGAGCCAATGAGCCCAAGCTTTGATTCATTGTGTTATCACTACAGGCTTCTGCTAAACCCCCCCAAAAATAACAAAACAAAAATGTTCCTGTATGAGAATTGTTAGGATACTGAACTGAGTGCAAAACTGCCTTACATCCTGCCATCTGCAGTCTTCCAGAAAAGAACAGTAAGTAACAATTCATTAAACTCATAGCTCCTGCTCTTGTGCATTAAAAATCAGTTTTCTCACTTGAATTATTTAGTGGATGTTAATGGATTTTTGACCAGAAAAACAAAAGGTGTTTTGGTTTGGTTTTTTTAAGCTAGTATTTTATTGAAGGATAACATAAGGAGAAGTAATTTCACCTATAAAACTGGTGCAATAGCAGGAAATCCCCTTGGGTAAAATGTTAAGGTCATGCAAAATGACAGTATTGGAATTTGTCTTTAGAAAGCTGTCGTCTGTGTGTCACTGGAGAAGACAGCATAACTTTGATACTGAGTCTTTCCTGCAATAACAATATCCAGTTAATTATGTGCATCAGCTTTAAAATTCTACTGATTTGTTAATTTTTTATCCTTTTAGGAACAGAAAATGTTTTAAATGATGAATGGGAAAACAGAGGACAATCCAGAACAGGAATAGTCATATTTGTTTCATGCAATTTATTTCTTTGATGGTTTTGTGTACAGACTCCAGGTGCATATTCCGAAGTCCAGGACTTTAGCACTTATTTCACATAACTAGCACAAGCAAAAGGGGGCTTCACATTTCAAGCAATTACTGTTTGAATCCATTGCCAATTTTTAAGAAAGTATCAGTTTATTCTGAGTGTTCCTGCTAGCCATTCATCTTCAAAAAACTGTTATTGCAGTCAGATGCATTTTGCTTTTATTTTTATTGCTATTGCTTGCATTACAGAGAATCTGGAGATCCCAAGCTAGACTGGAATCCCACTGGGCTAGCTGGGAGCCCAAAAACAGGTTAGGAAAGGAGGGCTTGCAGTTTTTTATCAGGTGGGACATGAAAAAGATACTGCAGAAAGGAAGACACAGAGAAATGGTGTTCAGCAGGTCATCCTAGGGACAGGCAGAAGCTGGCCCTACTCCTTGAAATTACTTGCCTACCTACAGAAGTGCCATTGAGACTTCTGGTAGAGTTTTCAGTTCTACTTGTGACTGACTTAGATATTTATTTTTCGCTTCAAAACTAAGCTGTTACAGAATCCCGTGGTTTTTGTGTCCTGTGTGTCTTTGCTGCTTTGATTTTTAAATGTCATACTAAAAAATTTAAATGGTAAATTTCAAACACACACAGTAACATCAGTCCTGCCTCTAGTTCTCAGACTTGCTCATACTGTTGCATCGGTTGCTGTGTAGCTGCCTGTGGTGCCATGCGTGCCAAAATGATCTGGCAGCAAAAGGCTAGAAACAAGGAGCACAATTCTTCCTAATGCTTTCATGTCTCTTTGATACACCGTGAAACAAACAAGCAAGCAAATAAAAAAGTCTCTCAAAAAAGTGAAGCACTGCATTAAATATTCTACAAAAAGTCTATGAGGCCAGATCAAAAGCCTATGAACTAGACAAGAATCTTTCCATTGATGTTAACAGTGTTTGGATCAGGCCACAGATTAATGATGTTACTGAAATTTCTCTTTGAGCAATTGGCAGCCAGATGTGTAAAGAATAGGACAATATTATGTGATGGAAGGAGGGAAATGTACCTCACTAATATTTGTGGAAAGTTTTGCTAGTGCTTTGATATATCTTCCTTTACTGAGTAATTGAAATAGATTCAATTGTTCTTCTTCTGAAGGTAAAACAAAAATAGACTATCATGGAGCTTTCGTGATGATCAAACGTATTTTAACTTTACTTGAAAGGATAGGACTATGATGTTCTTGTCTTTCAGTGAGCCCAGTTGAATTTAATTATTTCATTAAGAGGCTTGACTTTGCTTATACAAAAGACAGGGGAAGCTTTACTAATGACCATGATAGGGTCAGAGGTAGTCCACTGATAAGAGTCCACAATAAATCTGAAACTTACGCTGACATGCGTATATGTATACATATATATTTGTATACTCCCATGAACATACATCCTGCAAGAAAGCTGAATAAACATGTAAGTGCATACATATGGTGAAAGAACAAGCCATGTATATAATATATATCTTAATTTTCTCATTTAAACATAAAATACATAAAAATGCATTGATTGAATATTCTGAAGTATGAAGGATACATTTAATAATTTTATGTAATTCAGAGCTTTTGATACACATTTGGTAAAAAAATCTCAAGCGATTTGACATATATTTTACTTAATACACATGACTGCCTCTTATTTTTGGTCAATGAAAATAATCTCAAAAGGTGGTGGAGTAAATAGATTTATTAACAAGTTAACTAAAATAATTATTTGGGGAAAAAAGCTTTGTAATTTATCCTATGCCTCTTAATTTCTCTTGATGGGCTCTTGTTTTGGAGAGCAATATTGATTTCCTGTGTACCTATTGCCTTTATTTCAGCTTTTACCTCTGAACCTGATGCTTTTTTTATTTATTTTTTTTTACCCCTCAGGCTGGAGTATCAATCAAGCTGGCTATGGTAGTCTAGATTCATCTTGATAGCAGTAGCTAAAAGATACACATCATATAAGGAAACAAGCATGAGGTAGAAATACTTAGGAATGTTTAGTCATACCAAAGATGCTTGCAAATATAAAGAAGCATTCCACTATTATGTGGTTTTGGTGGATAAATAAATCTGAATTGAGAATGGTTACTGATCACAGTTCATGCAGATGAATTTACTCTGGAAGCTGAGATAACATAGTTTTATGTTACCAGCCAAAGAAAAAATGCCTCAGATCTTTGGAAGGAATAGTTCTGCCAAGAGGTTCTGTGCACAGGTGCTGCACATGGCACCCTTTGTCACCCAGCCATGTTGCTAGCAATTTGGGTGCCTCTGTATGTCTGCTGAGCGTGACTATCCCACTGGTCAGAGCAATGTTTCTGCTCCATGGGAGCTGCAGCCAGCTGGGACCACAGTCGTTTGAGCTCAGCTGTTTAATTGCAGCAACAGCCGAGGAGGATTAGGCTGAGAAGAGGCTAATGACAGGGTGCGTGTTATGGAACTGTCTCTTTGCAAGCGGAGTCCACCCCTGGGTCTGTGATGCCTTGTGACACTGACTCATGGTGACCCTATACTATGTCCTAGAACTGAGCAATGTGTGGTGCCCAAATGCTCCCTGTTGTGTATCTGGTGTAGGTCTGAAAGCTGAAAATCAGTAGCTGATGCTTTTAAATACTGGTTAAATTAGTTGAATAAATGTAATATAGGATAGATGGCTCTCTGCAGGCTGGATTCAGGGGCAAATCAAAGCAAAATGTCAATCAATTTAATGAAGAGTTTGGTGTTCAGGAAAATTCACAGTAGCAAAGCTACATCTAATAAAAACATATTTCCAGCCTTCTTAATGGTGATCATGTCTCGTGCCTTGCAGAAATCCCCAGAAGACAGGATTAATTTCTTCCATGTAATCCAGTAAATGGTCTACATCAACACAATATAATAAAGAAAATGAAGTATTAAAAAAGGTGGGAACTGTAAAATTGTCATGAACTTGAACTGAATCTGTCCAGATCAAAATTAATGCAGAAGGAGGGGCAGAAAAACCTGTAGTGTCCCAGCATACTGGGAGGTTATGACAAATATATCCTCAAGTTTCTTACTATCAACAATGAAGCATTAATAACACCAGGGTCTGGGATTTTTTTTTATGTGTATGCAAAGAACAATACAGTGTAAGAAGTCTATCTTAAGGTTAAAGAATGACATTATCTAATAACGTGTTAAAAAATGGAATAGCCTCAAAGAAACAAAGAAGTTTATAGGCATTTCAAAGAGACTGTAAAAACACAGACATTATACTAACATTTTAAAAACGTAACTTGCTTGTTTTCTCCTTCGTTTGCAGCACAGACTAGACAAATGCAGGATATATACCTTACAAGCTAAGAAGCTATACCTAACAAAATACTTGAAAATGGGTATCATCTTGCGACTGTATATTTTGATATAACATCCAACATTCCCTGAGAAGATAAGTTCTAGGCTTAAGAAATTCACAATCTTAGCACTGACATGTTAGCTGTTGCGGTGTTAGCTCCTCATATCGGGTCTGAGGTGGAAACATGAGGAGTAGTAATGATGCAGTGTAATCTTCAAGCCTGGCTGTAGGGAGAGCTAATCCTGCAAGGAACTGCAAGGGTTGCATGCTTGTGGGCTGTAAGAAAGCTATTGAAGGGCTTTGATATGAGGAGAGGGTAGAGATGGCCTCTCTTCTTTGGTCTTCAGCAAGAAAATTCAGAGAAACATTCAGGAGCCCTCTGAAGATGCCTTTTTTTGATGTTTCCCTTCTGACCATTATAAGGGTCCTGACTGTGCTGCTGTGTTCTCCCATTGCAGAACTCTTGTAATGGGCTGTTAGAAGAATCTCCTCCCAAGGGTCTGTCATGGGCAGTTCATGAGAAAACTGGCTCTCAGGAATTGTAAGACTTTTGCAGCCATGTGGGCAGCCCCACCTCTCGAGTCCAGCTGATACCTCTCCAGCAAATGTGGTGGTGAGGCAGTAAAATGGTTGGAAGTAGAGGTAGGCCTACTGGGGTGACTGGGCTGGTTGTCAACCCCCATCTCAAGATACATGGAGATTTTTGCTGTTGCAAAACCGTTTCTGTGCTAGATGTGAGGCTGTGTGTTTACATGTTATTTACCACAAGAACCCTATCTGGTCTGTGATACAAGTAGCTTTTGACATTTCTGAGTAAACAGTTTAAATTATCTGTGGGCAGACATTTAAAATGCATCTGTCTAATTAGAAGGCCTTTGTTTATGTTAAGAAAGAACTTAATCCTTATGGAGAAATCTGAATATAATTGCACAGTGTGCTTGCCTCTCTCATAAGCAGCTTCCCAGTCTGCTCAGCACTGGGGCCTCCTCCTGCATTCACGTTTTTGTCAGATGACTTAACTTCTGTTCAAGAAACATGATGAGCCCTTACTGGGAAGCAGACCAGGCTATAACTCTCAAATGCCTTCAGGGAGTCAAAATGCAGTCCCAGGGTCACTACCACGAGCATAAAACCTAATAAAGAATTAAGACTATAAAACAAAGCAAAATAGATTTCTGTCAACTTTATGCAGAACCTTCTTGATGTCTGCATAAACCCTTGAGACATCTCCTTGTTGGAGCTGTATGTTTTGCTGATGATCCTGCCTCAAATACAATCTTGAATTGCTCCATCCCACCCACATGAGTCAGACTGGGCAAGAGAGCCTCTTTCGCACCTTCCTCCTGGATGTGGTGATGATCTAACTATAGCCTATTCTCAAGTAGGAGGCAATGGCAGGTCGCTTGCCTCTGATTTAATAGCCTAGTGGTCAGAGTGGAAGGAGAATAGCTGAGTACAGTGCCCTTGTCAGCTTCAGGAGATGAAATCTGCTCCATCTGACCTGCTAGGAAAGTACGCTAGTGAGTGGGCAGAAGTATCTCCCAACCTCCCCAAGCGAGAGTTAAACAACTGCTTGAGATCACAAAGGGAGAGAGTGGACAAGCCTGGTTATTAGACCAAAGCTTTGCTTTCTCTTTTTGCCACCATTTATCTTGTTCAGACAGTAATTACTGAAGGCAAGATAAAGAGCCAGTCACTGGAAAATTAAACTCGTTTCCTGGCTTGATTCTTCTGACCTAACCATAAACTTACATTTTTTCAGTAAGTGAAAACAATGAAATGATGAAAGGCTGAAGGGAAAAAAAAAAAGCAAACAACCAGTATTCCCTGGAAATGGGGGCTGGGCAGCATGCCCTCAGCAGGTAAGGCCAGTGCTTCAGTGTGTGAATATTTGAATAAGGGAGCATAAACTGCTATTAGTTTTAAACGAACAGCGGAAGAATAGCAAATAAAATATACCACAGCAAAGAAAAAGCAAACAAACTAGATGCAGCATTTTATTTAAAGGCTGAATTAGGTATCGTAACTTCAAGACATTTGTTACAGTAAATATTGAAACAACCTCTGGAATCTTGCCTTACAATAGGTACACAAAATTTAGTTATGTTGTTTTAAATACTCTTTTTGCTTTATATCTTTCAGGGTCTCCTTTTAACGTATTTCTTAATTAGCATATTCCTCCTGAACTGAAGAATAAATGGGATCTGAAATGAATTTAGTAGGACATCACCAGCTAGCCACTGCTGATGGATTTTCTCTTGCTGAAGGTTCACATTTTTTTGGTAAGTCACCAAATTAGGTTAAAATAGCAAGCTATCCTTTACTCAGAAACCTAGAAGAAAATGCACTGAAATCTCAAGACAAGGATGTTTGGTTGACATAAGTCAACTTTCTTTAATCTTCAGTTCCTATGGAATGAATAACAAAAAAGGGGTCTGTGGGGTTAATGTAATCCTGCACACTACTGCTCTCATCACTGCTCATAGTAGAGCATGTAGGTTGTTTTTATGACACTATTCTAATACCTGATATCATTCAGCAAAGACAGACCTTTGTATGTAGGCTGGATATTATCTTCATGTGAGTTATTTCAATTAAGCCAAGCAGATATTTTTTCAGTTAATTTGTAATAAAATAATACTGTAATGTATTTGCATTGCTGTACTATGCAAATTTATGAAAGTAATTTCACCTAAATTAAAACTATTGTCTTATTGAGACCATTGAAAACTTATGCTACTAACTTCAATACACAGGAAAACTTATAATGCAGGCTGGAAAATTCTCCTTGCTCCAGTTCCACTGAATTTTTCAAGGCTAAGCATGAGTTTGTTAATGAATGAAGAATTCTTGTCAATATTTTATAAGCATGGAGAAACTGTCTTTGGTTCTATGTATGTCTAAGAGCAAAGAAAAAAGAGAATATGTTTTTTAGCCTTTCTTTTGGCAGCACAAAGGGCCCTTCATTGAGTAACATGATGCATTCAGGGCCCCCCACACAATACAGACCCCCACAGAAAGCTGCAACACTTCAGAAGTTTCCAGTCCAAATAAAACCAGAATTCTGTCTTTTTGAGTGCTGGAAAAATTAAAAACATTTCAGTTTCATCTATCTGGAAAAAAAGAATAGTGGCTCAGACATGGAGGGACATGCAGTGTCAATCCTGCTGCAGAGCTCTTGGAAGTTGGGAGCATTTCTCTAAACCACACCACTTCCAATGTCCTGGCTCCATACAGCTTAACTAAAGCACTATCACAAATGCTAAGCAAACCCATTACATTAGTGTGTGTTATTTTTTTTTCCCCTAAAGGTGCTGGGTTTTGGTGGGAGAAATGTTTTTGCAGTTGTTTAAAAAGTGTATGTAAATAGCTAAAAGACTTCCTTTCTTCCTGTTAATTCCAATGTCAGGCCATGATATACAAAGGAGAGAATGATGCTCAAATCTAGGGTGCCAAATTTTATATCCAGTCTCCCCTTTAAAAGTTCTGCATAATTGAGCTGCTTCAGATTTTTGTCAAGAAGATTTTCCCCATGATGTCTACTTTTCACTAATCTTTTCAACATTTTTAGAGATTAATGACCAGGTAGATTCAAAATAAAAGGAAGCATGTTAATGTAAAATGCTTTCCCTCCACACTGAAATCTTACTCAGAAACTGTCAGGTCTTCAGAAGAGGGACTGTGTCTCCCATTGTAGGTATTCAGAGCTTAGCACAATGGAGATGTAACTCAAACTGACATTTCTGTAACAGAAAGAAATAATGTATTAAGGGGTTGAATCAGGGGTCCCATTAGGAAGGAGATTTAGCACTCCTGCTGTGTTTCACTTAAGCTGTCTTCTGTTTTGTATGGCCACTTGGTTCTGTTTTTCAGGATGTCAGTCAAGCGAATTCTTTTCAAATTTGGTGTCTTTTGCTTTTATAGCTGGAAAAAAAAATCAGAAATAATATGCAGCGAAGTCCACAGGGAAAGTTACTCATTATGAAAACATGACTCCATCTCTTCAAAATGCTTATAGGAAATAGTTTTGCCTCTCAATTTTATATTTGTTAGCTGTTTGCATTTTTTTGACATTTAGTTTTGGCAGGTAGAGATCTGTTTATCCAAGGAAACAGGAAGAAAGGATTTCTTTGATATGACCCGCAGGATATACATTTTTCCCAGGACTTCTCACACATTACAGCTCTGATGTAATACAAGTGAGAAATTGCTGGCTTACAAACACCAGGCTTTACACAAAACAGTCTCTTTGTTTTTTTTTCCAAAGATGCATGCTCACATTCTGTTAAAAAACCTTGGAAATATAGTATCTTTCTATTAAGCTTCACTCAGTCTCCAGGGAAAGTGTTCTTAGACTTTCAAAAATAAATCTAAGTGCGTCTCCAAACATTACCACCAGGTCCAGGTCTCTCAAAAGAAATGTTGTCAATTGTGAAGGTGCTTGTTCTGTGAGCTTCATCACCATGGTAATTCCAGGGCACTTCTACATACCTACCCTCAAGATTTCTAATTGTGGCAGGTTTCAGAAGAGCTTAAAGAAAAAAAAGTTTTTCTACCTTGCAGAAGTTGGAAATTGTATGTTGCTATTTTAACATTATGTGTCTAGTGGAAAATATCTCTTTGTCTTTGGAATTAGTGTTTTGAATGTAGTTTTTCACTTCTCTAGTTATGAATCCCTGGGAAAAGGGGCTCCAAATGCAAACGAGGAAGAATCTTTAACCCAGCAGAAGAAGGCGTCCTTTCCTTCCACCCTGTCTTTCTGGAAAACTGCTTCTATTTTTCTGTTTCACTATTCAGGTGATTTAGAAACATCCTCAATCTCTTTACAGAAAATATCTTTTTGAGTGGCCAAAACGAAATGATACATGAAATAATACATCCTCTATAGCATCTGCATGCAAAAATCAACTTTTTCTTCCTTGCAGCTCTGGTTTTCCCAGTGTGGGAAAGTGGTTCTTGATGACAAGAAATCCCAGAGGTGCATGGATCTTCATGGGACCTGTCCTGTTAAGATATTTCTCTTCCTCAGTCAAACCCTGTGTTTGTGTCACACTGAGTTGAACAGGGCCAGCTATGTGAATACCAGTCCAATTTCATATCCTGAACTAAAAGAAAGTGACACACCTACCAGTCGGCATTTTTAAACCCCTGCAATTTAGGACTGAAATCCTGGTCTCCTTTAAAACCTTTGGGAACTTTGTAGTTCACTTCAGAGCTGTGAATTTATTCTGTGGACGCTTCTACCATGATAGACATAGACTGATCTGAGCTCCTCCACTTTGCTCAAAATTGGCTGGACACGGCTGTGTCCTAGAAGATGCTGAGATACATTAGCAGAGCACTGTGCTGAGGCTGACAAGCCTTACTCTAAGGTAGTAAGTCAATTCAGCTGTGACAGCAAGGCTGTTGCAAAAAGGTATCTGATAACATCTTTCAATTGCCTTTGAAAATCATTCATATCAGGGCCAATACATGTGTTAAATACCTGAGTCTCCGTTATCTAGTGGGAGGTGTCCTTGCCCACGGCAAGGGGTTGGAACTAGATGATCTTTGAGGTCCCTTCCAACCCAAACCATTCTGTGATCTTATTTCTTCAAATGGTTATTGCTTGACATTTTTTACAAGGGACTGAACTAATTTTCAGACACCAAAAATGTCTAATTCATTTTTTAAATGTGGAGGGTAAGCTTATATATCTGTATGGCATCTGAAACATATACAGCATTTGTCTCAAACTGTCATTTATATAAGTAGCTACCAGGCCTTTAAAGTAATAGCCCCATTCTGTTTTCTGTGAAAATACCTTATATAGGAGTTATTAATATGGAAGATATTAAGTGTAAAACTTCAGCTATCAGAAATGGAATTATTTCTCAAGATCTGGAAAGACACATCTATACTATTATGTGTTTAATTTGAACAAAGACTTATTTTAAGTATTTTTGATGACCAGACAATGTTTTCTTGTAATGTGACGTCAGAATGTAACAAGACAACAAATGCCTCATTCTATATGTCCCTAGCTGAGAAATATTTTTTGATGTGTGTGAATAACCTCTTAAAATCTGTACTGAAATGGACAAGGAAGAAAACAAAAAGACATGTAACAAAGGGGAAAAGAAAGCAACACATCTAAACTCGTCTTAAATATTTGACTGTAAAAACAACAAAATACCATTGAAAATTGTTGTAGGCACAGAACAGTGCCTAAGACAAGCTTAAAATGCTGACTTTTTAGATAAATTTGTATTTTTTCTTGTTATACCTTTTTTTTTTTTTTTTTAATTAAAAAAATAGGTTCAAGTGTCCAAACTGATTAAACAGTTTCAGGATCATAAGACATGTTAAATAACTACTTATCTTTAGCACCACCTGGCAGATGATGTAACATCTGGCTTCATCCCTGCAGAGAAGATAATTAGGCCCGTAACAGACTCCCAAATCAAAAGGAAACAAAACAACACAAATTAAAACAAAAGATTGTGTATAATAACTATGAAGAGAACCAAACAGAGTGGCAATCTGAGAAAAAAAAAAAAAAGGAGAAAGAACAGGGCTCTGAGGGTAAAGGCTATACCACTGAGCAAGGCAAAACCAAAATGCATTTGTGCAATGCTTCCTCTTGTGCATGTGCGAGTGGTTCATGAATCCTAGCCTGAAAAAGAGACTGTTTCATGAAATAAGGGGAATCTTGCAGTCTGGGGCTTGATTCTCTGCCTACTTCCTTCCAGGTGTGATCTTTAGGCATACTTTTGGTCACAAATCTGGTGTTGGGTCTTAGTGGGCTCATCCACAATGTGAAATGAAAGAGACTGAAGACTGAAAGAGGCACAGCACCCTTGACTGTCCATCTTAACACTACTGAACTCTTAATCTTGCTCTAGGATTCTGTTTTAGATTGTTTTAGTAGGTGTCTTTAAGACATGGGCTTATTCCAGGGGCTGTTCACAAAAGGGTAGTATAGACAAGACTGCAGTAGGTTTGGGTCTTTTTATACTACACTGTCCTCTAACACTGTCTCAGTGGGGTTTGTACCTTCATACCTTAGCTGCCATCAAACCAAGGCAGAACACAATCTTCCAAATTCGTGCTATCTCAGTAGTGCTGTGGTGGTATCCAGCACAGCTCTCACAATGTTACAGGTGCTTTGAACTGAAATGACATATATTAATAATATCCGAGAGTCAAGGGAAGGCTGCATGGGCCCAGAAGAGTAAGGTCAGGAACAAAGTCTGCGTAGTGCAGATGCATCATGCCCACTCTAGAGAGAGTTAATTTTTCCTCAGCTACACAGAGAAGAATTGATCCTTGGCGTTTGGCCTTGGGGCAAGGACATTTCTCTGGCACTCTTCTATCTTATCATACAATGTGTCTAGTAGGGCCTGAGCACTTTGGCCTTTGTTTGAGAATACAACATTTCTGTGCTTAAAAACATATCTGTTCAACCAGTCAGCTAAAATATGCTTCTTGTGATATTGAAGTGGTTAATCTATTGCACAGAACCACCTGACATTACTAAATATTTATTAATTAAAATTTTGTGAATAAACCACTATAGGTACAAATTACAATGGCTAGGCTTCTTGGAGGCATCCCCTTGAATGGTAACCAAATTTTATCCAGGTAAATCCATACCGGGGAACAGGCATTGCTATTGTTTCAGACATTTACAAACAAGTTTCTCTGTAGTGAAGTTAATCAGTAAACTATATAACCTCTGGCCTGTGTCACTCCTTTGCTAGTCTTAAAGAAAGTTCTCACAGTAAAGAAGTCAACAGGATATGGACAAAGCAGAATTAAGAAGTTTTATTTATACATAGTCTTTAGGGGATAAAAAAGAAAAAGAGAAGGAAAGGAGGACTGGGTACTTTAAGGACAGTTGTTTTCTTCAAGAAATGGTCAGACCAAAGACTGCCTAAGGTAGGAAATTGTTGTGTTCTCGCTTGGATGTGTTTGTCATCTAGTCATGCATTCTTCCTTGAAACTGTAGGATGCTAGAAGGTTGTTTAAATCAAGTGATCTTTAAAGATCTGCAAATAATTTTTTTGGAACTAAATCAGGATTTCATTGATGGTTATGCTATGTTTTCCAAATTACTTGATCCTGAATCTTGTTCTTATTTCTTTAAGATCCTTCATGAATATTCTATGGAGATCCAGACGTTCATATTTCAAATGTGTTTAGGATTTTTTTCTTTTCAATTAGCTTTATACTAGTGGAACAACTTTTACATTAAAATGTGATCTCATAATTTCTGTGATATCTGAAGAAAAGCACCTTCAATCTGCACATAACCTCAGTATAATTCTGCAAACTGAAAAGATTTTCTTTAACTCTTGCAAGGAAAATTCCCTTTCATTTCTATATGTGGTTATTCATATGTCAAATATTTTTTCAAGTCTTATTTAAAATATTTCGTGTAAAATTTAAAGGAACAAAGGCAAAACTTTCTGATGAGTTTCAGTTGCAAGTGTTATTGTGGAAAAATATTTGTAAAATGATGACCACATCCTTGTGAAGGTTTCACTTCGATATTAGGAAGCTTTCCAGATTTCTGTAAAGTGTTTTTCATTGAAAAACATTGATTTGAAAAGCATAATCTAAAAGATCTACAGCTATAAGTAAAATGACATTTGTGTGTGCTTAAGCAGTCTTTCTTTAAACACATAAAAGGTATGCTCCCAAAAGGAAAAACAGATAAATGTTTTAAAATAGTTAAGACCACAAAAACATAAAATACCACCATGTTCCAGTAAGCTCAGTTCTGATTTCACTTTCTCTGCTTATACTACTGCAAATACAGCTATTTCAGTGGGCTGGCTCATGCTTTCAGTGGCATGAGACCAGCCCACCTCAGACTTCTACTAATATATATCTGGATAAAAGCATATGTACATTCCGGTTGGCAAGATAAGATTAGTTTTCTTTTGTGATAAGAAACTATTTGGTCTAGACTTGTATGTACTTTGCAAAGCATAATTCCAAAAATCAGTGTGCTTTTAAAATGTCACGCAGGACAGAGCAGTGCACCATACGCCTCCGAAAGCAGAACCCCTTCAACTTTTGTCGCAATCCCTGTGTGTGCAGGCAGCTGGGGAACACAGCCCAGACCACAACTTTTGCATCAGGTTATAGAAATATTTTGTCCCAATAATTTCAAGGCATCTAGTTTCTATTTCAACCTTATCATTTATTTCAAATTTTTGCCATGATAATTCAGAGTAAACGGACATCAGCTAAAAAAATGAGGCAGTTTAATTTGGAAATAATTTTTTACGGAACATCTCCACAGTTTTGAACAATTATTTTTAGGGATGGTTTTTAGATCACTAATGCTTTGGAGCAGGTCATTTCTTGCAGTATTTAATTCTAGACTCGACAATTTTGTGGAAAAAAAAATAATTTGACAACTTGATTGTTTTTGATATTGCCTGGGTAGATAATGGTTTCTCAGTGAGTCAGCCCAAGTTGGCTGATTTCTAGGGATGAAATACAGATACCCACCAAGCCTTTCAGAGGTCTACCTACAAGAAAACAAACCAAAAATCCTCTAAGCTAAAGTGGGAAAACCTACATAGTCACAACCTTATTATCTTTAAAAATCATCTTGGTCTCCATAACTAGTATCTGAGCACTTCCAAGAGTTTTAGCTGTAAACCTATTCTGCATAAAACAAGATCATGTTCTCTTAGTCTCTCCCGACCCTGCCTGTTCTTCCTTTCCCCTTCCATTGCTCTGAGCATAGACTCAGTTCAGCTCCATTGTTTAACTATGTGCCTGACACAGAAGGAAAAAGAAGATACAGGCTGGTTGTTTCCCCTCCCCCATATTTAACTTCATACATTAAGACTCAGATTTTTTTTTATTTCATCCAGAAGCAGAGGAGAATTAGTGATTGTGAAGATTTTCCTAAACATATCTGTAACCCAAATGGATCTACAGGGGTTTAAATAAGCACCATATATTGTCTCAGCATGTGCTGCAGCTCTTTAGTGTCCTGAGATTTTTAACAAGGCCTGAGATTATTATTTGGTTTTTGCTGTGGAAGGAGTCGTGCCTTCTCTTACTCTTTCAGATGCCCAGGCAGTTCAGGAGGCTGGTATACAGCTTTTGTGGAATTTCCTGTGGATGGCATAAAGTTAAAAATCAACAGCGTCTTGTTTTTCATTTTGAGATCATTCCACTTTCCTTTAGCAAACTCAATCAACTAAGTAATTACTAACTAGCAAATTACAGTGTAGGTCTCCATGGTGAAAAGATTCCTTTACAAAAAGAGACTGAATTATTTGTGTAATGATTGTGTATCTCACAGATAACACCAGTTTTTCGTACCTGAAGTATCTTGACCAGTCTTAATGAGCAGCAGTTTCAACAAACATAAAGAAACATCACCCACTCATTAAGCCTATACTGAGCAATTAAGGCCACCATCAAATTTTTGCTGTCTTCACCCTTTTTGCGTTTTGTCACCACTGCAACTAGCAAGTATCAGTGATAGTTTTCTTTTGATGCATGAAGGTGAACTTCACCTCCAAGCTTTTCTATAGAGTTCCCAGGTGCCTGTATTTTGTCTCAGGTCTCTGTATGTCTATGCTATCTAAAGGACATACATAAACTTGGGTTTGGGGGTGCCTTCTGCTATTCTGCTTCTGCTGGTGAAGTACTTGGGGCTCTGGCCTCTTCTGGAGCAACTAAATGAAACCATAATTAAACTAATCGTTAATAATAAATGGCACCATTATTCTCATGTGGTTTTGTGTCACATTTTTCCAGATGTACAACTTGATGATTATTCTTGAACTGGGAACTCAGCTTTCGCTATTGGCAAAGATGTGCTGTGGACAATACAGCAATCACACAAAACCAAAGCACTTGTATGGCTCCTGCAGCATGGTAAAGTAGAAAGGCCAGAGGGCTGCAGAGCACGAGTGTAAGACCTTGAAAGTTAAAAAGTAGGTGAAATGAAAAGGTTAGTTTCTGGCCCTAATTGAAGCGAGAGGAAAAAAAGGGAAGAATCCCCTGCTGTAGATTTTAATTAATGTTGTCATTACAGATGTGTCCTTTTCATAACTGTTAGCATTTCTTCATTGTTTCTGATTCTTCAGAAGTGAAGGAGACTTGCCAGGGAGCTGATTTTATGTCAGCAAAAATGGGTTTTGGAGTGCTTCTGAAGCACTATTAAGTAATGGTCACCAATGAACATTAATCTATGATTTCCTTGTAAATACTACTGTTGACTCCAGTAAAAGTGGGACTCAGCATCTTCCTGGAAATATGCAATATTTTTCTCAGATTCTTTTCTTGGAACTAATGCAGGAATTGTGTCAGCGTTTTCACGAAACAGCAAGATGTGGCTTTTGCCAACAGAAAATATGAAGTAGTTTGCAAATAAATTTTTAACTACTCTTTTCAGCTGTTTGACATGGGCTTGATTTTAATCACACCATCCAGGCACTGCTAGAGGTTGCTGTACTTGTACAGAAAAAATGAGACTTAAGTTGTTTGCATTTTTAAACCTGCTGTTTAACAAGCAAAGTTAATGTAGCATCCAGATACTGTGTCAATCCCAACAGGAAAGGCTGCCATTCCTTGTACCACTGCCTGATTTGTTGTTGGCTCAGAAGTGCTTCATATGAGAACCGCACAACTGCACGGAGTGGCACAGGTTTGTAGGGACTGGGGACCAGCCTGCAGAGGCTAGCGGGGTGTCCGCTGAAGGCTGGGTGGTAAGAAGGTCGCATTTCACCACTTATACTAGGAATATTTTTCTTGTTCCTTCATGGTAACCTCGCTTTCCCCTTTCAGGCTTCTCTTGAAGGTTTATTTCATGTTCTTAGTCTTTTAACTAAGCCTCGCTTTTGTCATCTATTCCTGGTGCAGTTTTTCCCTGTCATGATGTATTCATTCACAATTAAACAGAAAACAACATGATATTTGAATCGTGATCTAACTTGCACCAATGCCATAGGATTTTTGGCTTTTGTTTGGATTTATTTTATTCTGCTGTGAGGCCTACTTGAGACTGCTATTTTCTCTGGGGTGTGGATAGCTCTTTCTTGTAAACCAAAATTTTATATGATTAGCTGCACAGTATCTGTAAAGGGTTTTTTGAGTGCCAGTGCCAGATATTTCCACAAGTAATGAGGGAGTGGCTGAAAATGGCTAAGTTACTTTTAAAATATCTTGCAACGTATTTGAGTAGGACCAGGACCACAGCAAATCTGAGCTCAGATAATGCAGTCTTTATGATTATGCCTTGTTTTTGAGATGGACGTCTAGAAGTGGAAACTCCTCCAATAACTGCAGTTCCATGACAGTAATAGAAACTGTTTTTGCATTATTATTTTCCAGGTGTCCTTTCAGAGCCAATGAGTTCTCCAGTGCAAGAGGCAGATGTGTCACCTTACACACAGTACAACAGCATGCCATTTCCCCAAGTTCAGCCTCAGATTTCCTCGCCGTCTTATTACTCCAACCTAGGCTTCTGCCCTCCGCAGCATGAGGAATGGTATTCTCCTGGGATGTATGAGCTCAGGAGAATACCCTCAGAGACCTTTTTCACAAGGGAGACGGAGATAATGGATATCCCTGCAGCCAAAAAGCCTAGACTGGGTCATTCCACGGGGAGAGTGAAAGGAGAAGAGCTCTGTGTGGTCTGTGGTGACAAAGCCTCTGGGTACCACTACAATGCTCTTACTTGTGAAGGATGCAAAGGTAGGATAAAATCCAATAAAGAATGCAATTCAGCTAATAAGCACAGCAGTTTCTAAATATATTTTTTTCTTTCTTGTTAATTTTATCTGAGTCATTAAGCATTTAAAAGCTTTATGTTTGGATCTGGCGTACACTATTCTGTATTTTTGCATAGGCAGATTGGCAGCATCTTCCACCATTGTCCTGTGATTATAGAGCACAGTTGGCCAGACTACGGATCTTGAACCATCCTTAACTCTTAGTAAACTGAAGAACAGCTTCCATGGGGGGGCTGGCAGGCTGGTTCTGCTGTCTTGGAGGCTGTTCATGCTGATCTTTGTCTGTGGAAGGAACCAAACCCATGGAGGACCCTGGGAGTTCAGTGGTAGACTGCCCTAGAAATTAGCTGTAAACCCAGCCCAAATGCCTCCTGTAGTGTGCATTGAAAGGAAGCAAAAACTGTCAGCTCCCACCTACAGGCTGTTCCCGGAGAATCGCTTTCCCTCAGCTCCCAAAGTTGTGGTGAATGTCTTCAAGTTTGTGAAATGAAATTATTTCTAATTCTAGCCTTTCTTGTAGGGACAGTCCCTATTCGTAGGGAGGGAGCTTCTTCAGGAAATAGATCTTATCTGTAGGAAAAATATCTTGCTTCTTAGGAGAACAGTATTCACAAGTTGGTGTCAGGATAAATAGGATATAGAAAATCATTACCATTATTGGAAACATGATTTCCAGATATTTTAGCAGAGAGGGACAAAAGGTTATGCTGATGGAATAACTATTATAACTTGTTACTCTGTGACAGGGCTGTGGAACATTATAGAAAGAAAAATATAGACCCGGTTTTTCATTCTATTCTATGAATAAATATTTCGTTACAGTTTCTGTTCTATGGATAAAGGCTAAAGCATGGGCATAACTGAAGCACTAAAATATCATAATGTGGAGCTCACTGTCACTGAGACTGGACTTTGAACTAATTTGGGGGTTTTGCTTTATCTATTACAAATTCACTTCTGAGGGCACAACAGACCATACTGGTCAACCACTCTAAACGTTAATACAGTCAAGGGTCATATGGTTTATCTCAGGAATTCCAATAAATAAGAGATTAATTTCTCTCTGCTGTCTCTGTGAATAAGTCAAAAAATATGAATTAACTCATATGAATGCTATTATTATAAACCAGATTAAACTCAATTTTAATGTGAAGATTCCAAGTAATGATACATTGATAGTTTATTGACTTCATTATTAAATGTCTCAGCAATTTTTCAAAGACTAGCAATTACAAACTACGGAATTTGTAATGAATGAGAGGTTAAAACCACCAGGTAAATACTCAGACTAAAACCCATGGTGAAAGGAAATATGTGTTAATCTCTCTACTGATTCAGTTTGAATCATTCTATGTAACCATAATTTTACTGCTTTATTGGGATAATTTATTTTATGTTTTTGCTCTGTTTCATGACTGCAACATCAATTACAAAGAATAGTACCCTTGATTAAACATAGTAAAAGTTGAATTATTTAAAGATGATGCATGCCGTTTCTACAATAAACTTTAGAGGTGATTAAAGTACCAGCTGATTCAGTAAAAAGATGTGCTGAGGATAGTAATTCTGTTTGACAAGGTGAAGGGGATATGTTTTCTAGATCTCTGATCACACTTGTGTATCTGGAATTTTTCATGTGTGTATGCATTACCTTTAAAGCATGGTGACTGAAATTGGGCTCAGTACTTCAGTTGTGCTCTTATCAGTGCAGTAGAAGAATTACCTCATGTGTCTCACATCCAAGTATGAGATTAGCCCTTCTTTTTGGCAACAAGACTGTTAATTCATGCTCAATGTGTGTACAAAATAATATGCAGATCCCTCTCTGCAGGACTAGTGCTCAACTTGCAGCAAGCCTGCTCCATCAATGCCATGGACATTCTTATTCAAAGCTGGAGGCTTGACACGTATTTTTATGGGATTCAGTCCTCTCTGATGAATATGTTAATTTTTTTCCCGTGTCTTTCTTGGGTAATGGATTCAGCAACACCCTCCGTTCTATTTGCTTTTCTTTCTTGGGCAGAAGGAACAATATTAAGATCTTATTTGTTGTCCCCCATGAGAATATTAATCTAAAGATATGAGCAGGAGTATATGGTTCTATACATTTTTTAATACGTCACCATCTATTAACAAATAAGTATGAACTATTTCAGTAATATTTTACATATTATGCAAAAGCAGATTAAACAGAACATTTGCTCTCATATAACATTTGCCTGTGTTACTATTAAAAAAAAAGAAATGTAAAGGCTTCCTTGAGATTCCTCTCATGGACATGGGAGGAAGGAACAATGGAGCACATCTTGATAGCCTGATAGTAGAGCGGAGTAGGTTGCTTTGTTAGATATTGTAAACTTCAAAAACTTTTAAATCAAAAAACTCAAAGCAGCTGTCCATCAGGATGGTGAACAGAGGTATTTACAAAGCTTTTATCTACACTTTTAACCGCTGTCCTCCTTCAACTTTCAGAATATCCATTAAGAAAAATCAGCATCAGTAACATTGCAGTGGCTCTAGCCAAAATTAATCATATTAATGAGTAGCTAAGAGAACAAAGCAAATTCAATATTTCCAGCCAACATGAGGCTTTTTGTAATTTGGCAAGATCAGATAAAAGTTAGACTGTGCCAGAAAAACCTTCATCTTTTGGGGCTGCCCCCTCATTATTTTAACAGATGCCATTTCTGATTTAGTTCTGAGTTTTATAAAAACTCCTCTGGGTATAGAGGGTCACACATAAAATATTTCAAGCAATTTAAGTACATGGTGAATTATTAGTGAATGCTATCTATAGAAATTCCATTAATATCAAAAAGCTAATTTCAAACTTAACTATGAAGAAGTCTGTTCAAGAGTCACTTCATGACAGAACTGAAGCAAGAATATGATTAAAATGACTTTTTGCCAAAAAAAAAATTTGCTTTTTATTTCACATCATTTTGCTTTTTCAGAACCTTTGTTTTCAAGATAAAATATTTGGCTACTTGAATCTTGTTGGTTCCTAGCTTTTGCATCCATATTTTTGCATTTTTTTTCCACATGTTTTTTTTCTTACATATTTTAAAAAATATATTTACTAAGGTTGTTTTTCCTTGCTCCTCCACGAAAAAGCAAAGGCCCACCTGGTAGGTAGGGTGAGTGATAAAGTGCCATAAATATTTGTGCAGAGCTTTTCAACATTTACTACTAACTAATGTGTCATAAATGACAGGATTTAAATTTATGTAATAAAATTTATAAAATATGTAAAGAAGATGCAGTTGCCTTTAACTGATGCTGAGAACCTACAGTTTAAATCCAGGCCTTTTTCTCCCTTCCCTCACTAGTAAATGGTAATGTATTAAACACCACATGAATGATGAATAAAAGTAATGCCTGGGGCTGCTGGAGGTTCTAAGCAATCTGCATTTCAAAAGAGACTGATGCCAGTCAACTGTATTTATCTGGAAAGCAGCCAATGAAACATACAGCATGAAAGAGATTTCAAGCAGGAATTAGAGCAGATTCAGAGAAATGCCAGATTTTTCATGACCAAATAGTGGAATTGTTTTACTGGTGGCTATGCACTGGTGCTTGGAAGACATTGTGTAACCATAAAAAAATCAGATAAAGTTGGGAAATTGTCATCTGACAATGGCAAAATCATCACGTCATCTGTTATCCTGCCTAGATTCAGCAAGACAGTATCTTAGCCGAACACATTCTGGAAACACACAGACAAATCCTGCAATGTACAAAAATTCAGATTCACATCTGAATTTGCTCTATGATTTGAGTATGGGGAACTCAGTCTTATCTGGTGCGTCTCTTAGTGGATCCAAGTGCCAGGTTGGAAAATGATGGTGGTTTTATTGTGCCAGCCAGTGGTGATAAGAAAGCAAAAGCTTTGTGAATAACTGTGGTTAATGTAAATTTACTCAGAGCTGTTGTTTGAAGTGAGCTATAAATCAGTGATGCACCAGCAGAAGCTCCCAGGAGTCTATTTCAGAAACCTGCCCTCAGATAGGGAGGAGAACTGATTTCCTATGTAGCTGATGCTAAATAGTCTCTGCTGCATGAAGGACAATGTAAAAAGATTGTGATGGCACAGTGAGTCACAGTAAAAATCTAGGAAACATTCAAGCCGTCATCGGCAGCAAAGACTCTCTTGTTCTGTGTTGACTCTTTTATTCAATTACATTTTATATCTTGACCACCCCAAATTTTGTCCACAGTGCCACTCTCAGAAGTGTGCTAGGCAGCAGCCAAATAGGAGATTTGGACAGACTGAGGAAAAGCCCTCCTAGTTTCTTGGATCACTTGCTCTTTGCAGTTGCCACTGTGCAATTTTGGAGTGAATCCGTGATGATACCAGTAGAACTGCCTGCACAGATGAAATTAGATGACTGCTGAATTTGTCAGGTGGACAACATTTAGCAAATGAGGCTGGAATATTTTGTAAACAGAGGAGGAGGCCACACGTACAATATGCAGATATGATGCAGCTTCCTTATTAAACTTGGAGGTGGGCAAGCAGACAAGTATGTGGAGCTTCTGCAGCTCCAAGGAGATCAGGGAACAATTACAAGTTACTCAACTCTCTTTCTGTGCATCCTGTACCTCAAGAGACTTAACAGACTCATAGTTTTTTCACTGGCTGTTTCTATGGTATCATCCTACAACTCCAGTGCTGGTGCTCGACCTGCTCCTGTCAGGTTTCAGATTTCAGTCTCAATTTTCCCAATATTCACAGTTTCAGGACCTTACTTTGGGCTAATGTGCAATGTTTGGGTCCGCGATTTGTCATGTTGAGTTACTAATTTATATGATTTTGGTACTGTTGTCAATATAAATATCAAGAATATAGTCATCCATGCACTGAAAGGAATTTGCAATGTAGCAGAACACGTACAATTCAGAAAACCCAGCGGAGATGGAGGTGCTCTTCAGCTTGATTACTTTGCTTCTTTGAATATTTTCTTTTATCTATGTCACTGCTGTGTTGTACAGGGTTCTTCAGAAGAAGCATCACAAAAAATGCAGTGTATAAGTGTAAAAATGGAGGCAACTGCGAGATGGACATGTACATGAGGAGAAAATGCCAGGAGTGCCGTCTAAGGAAATGCAAGCAAATGGGCATGTTGGCCGAATGTATGTATACAGGTATTTCCGTCATATAGTCAGAGTGTACATCAAATACTGTATTTGTTTAATTAGGCTGGTTTTAATAATAAAGCTATAAAAGATGTCGTCTGGCAGGTGGAAGGCGCATTAAAGATGATGCTGTGCCTGTGCATCAAATCCTGTTGAAAAAGACAAATGCACTTAATAAGCAATGGGATTTAGTTCGTGGTTGGGGACACAAGGGTGTAAAAGCTGAGCAAATGGTGAAAGAATGGCTGTCCTGCACTAGACCTGACAGTCATTAGTCTGCTTGAGTGAGAAGGAAAAGCTGTCAGGGGAAGTGAGCCTATGGGAGACTCCCCAGGAGTCTGCAGTGTTGTGGAAGCCAGAGCAGGAAAGTCCTAGTGTTTCCCTTTGCTATTTTTTTCTGGGGCTCTCCCTGTCAAGTTTGTGCTAGCCAAGTCCAAATTTTGGCATTCGAACAATGCCGTTTTCAAGAAGAGAGGAGGGCTGCTGCTAGCAGGAGGTTTCTGTGGACTTGCCAAGTGTATGTTCCCAGACCTCACCCAGCAATCAGGCAAAGCCTGCTGAGGGCTAGCCCTTTTTTATAGTCTCATTATCTCTTCTTCTGGAACTACAGATTTTCTTGCCTTGCATATAGGCACATAGGTAGAATCGCCTCCAGAAATGAAGCTGATGGACTTTAATAATGTTTCATATTAAAGTGAATATTTTGTTCAGAGCAACAGCTTAAAAACTTCATTGAGCTTTACATTGGATAACTTAGAACAAGAGGGATATCAGAGTTCAACTATAAATACATTTAAATCTCCATTTTGAGAAAAATATTTGCCAATCCATTATTTTTACAAGTTTACTCCTAAAAAGAGCCTGTAAACATCTGCTCTTCTGCCTTCCATGAACAAGGCTGCAATTTATTTTTCTTGATGTCTCCAATCATTTTAGCATACACGTATGTGTGAAAGCAATTTAGGTTCATACAGGAAATTAATCTACTTGGATTTTTTAATATACTTCTATCCCTCAATCTGATCAGAAGATGCTATATTAACTGTTGCCTTTGTGAGAAACAATAAACTCCATCAATATTTTGAATGCATTGCCAGCATAATGTAATTAATCTTTCATTCTGCAAATACAACAGGCTGCAAAGATCCTGAGATATGACATGTTCTCGTGCTATACGTAAATATATGAGCAGACACCACCACTGTGATGACAGCACTCAATGTGTCCCTAAGTGTCAGAGGAAAATCCCCTGTGGTGCTGATCCCACATCCATTGTTCCAAAATCTTGAGGGTTCAAAATAGCTTGAGTGACTTGGTACAACAAAAAAACAACCTACCACAGAATAAAATAGGTCAGCGTAAATAATACTGACTGGGCGCACATGAAACTTTTAAACTGGCCTATCATTTTCACAAACTGGCATACATGAAATAAAAGCCAGGGAGTGCCACTGCCATCTGACTCTCTCTCTGCAATGGAAACACTGGGTATCTTGTGTTGCTCATGACTTAACCATAAGCATGTTCTAATGCACTGCAGTGAGGACGTTTGGCAAGGTACTATTTAATGGCTTTCAAGTAGGAGTGTGCTGTATAATTGGTTTTAGTTCAAGGCAATTCAGGACAGTAAAACACGAAACTTCTAGTACTACAGAGCACTTATTTGAAAAAAAAAAAAAAAAAGACTAGGAAATAAAAGGTTGCCTTGAACTTTATTTCACTTACTCATGTTGTAGGATTGTAATTGCAAGCTTTGTGGATTCTTTTCTCCCTTTACAAGGGGGTAAAGTCTTATAAATATTTATGGCATGGCTACTCAATAATCCTACTCCTGCCCTTTATACAGAAAATACAAACAGGTCAAAATTACTAACCATCAATTTCAGTAATTTGCTATCATTTTGATATAAACTGCAAATTTCTTGAGTGAAATGTCTACCTAGGGAAGACTCTTTCTGGATAGTAATACCCATTTAACATGCTATCTAGGAGGTAAAAATTAAAGTCCTCTCTCTCTCTCATGATTTTTCCAGCTTACTTAAATGCAGGCTGAATAAGTTGTCAAGGCAACTTATTCAAGGCAACTCAACAGCAGGAAGCATGACAAAAATCTGTCTTACTGCTTAAGACAAATGTAAACCAAATTTTCCCTAGGAAGGGAGTAGACTAGATCCTAAGCTGGTGGAAAACAGCACAAACCCATTAATACATCCAAAGGATGTACTGAATAATTTAGAAAAAGAAATCTATGATGCTGTGCAGCAGCACAAATTACATGGCTCGATACCAATTATTATCTCCATCATTACTATTCCCCCCTTTCAAGGTATTATTTGCAGGCCTTATTTTAATCATGTAAATTTCCTCTTCTCTCAGCGGTTCAGGTAGGTTATTTTATATAGTGCTTAAACAGGAAATTAAAAACATTCACAATGAAATTCACTGTTTTCATGGTATCTTCCTCCACCATCATATACTCACTGAACAAGCCTCTTTTCCTGCTCTGCATTTTCAAAGGTGAAGAATGGGAAGGATAACTGAAAGAAGCTAGAAAGAAAGTCCTATGCTGATAGGTTTATTTTTAGGTGAATACTTTTTCTTTTGTGCTTTCTGGCTGTCTTCCACAGGTTGTGTACGGACCTATTGTCCCTTTATTTTGTTAGCACAAGCGAATTGCTGGGTTTTATGACATCCACACAAGGATGCTCCCTGGTTCAAGGTACTGAAATGTAGCCTAGAACAAAAAAATCCCACAAACTCAAAAATCCTTTCATTAGGGCAAGTGAAACTCTATAGTAAAACCAAGGCTTTATTCAGTCCTCTAATACAACGAAATGCAAAATAACAACACCAGCTGGGTAACATTTTAAATAAATACTTTTTAAAGGTACATTTGCCAGCCTGAGTTACTTCTAAGCCTACATTTAGAAGGCTGTTGGTCTACCTGTATAGTGACACTGTAATGGCTAAAGCCCTGGAGACCTGTCTTCTGTGTAGGCTTTCTGTGTGAAGATTCTGCACTACAGTCACAATATTGCTTAAAGATTATTGAAAACATCCAGTGCTCTTTGTGAAAGAGCAGCTGCACCTCGATTACTGCTTTGGGTCAGATGAGGAACACACTTCTTATGACAGTCTTCCAATTGTTCCCATTTATTGTGCTTTGATTTTGGTCTTGGAACACATGAAGGGGTGGTTTTTTTGGATGAAACTAATCCAAGAACACACTCCAGTGCACTCCCATCACTAACAGGTTTTCTGTCTGTAAGACCAAACTAGAGCTGGTCCAAAGCAAGACCCCTGACATGCACATTGTGTGGATGCTGGGTTACCAGAACCAACTGTTTTGCTTTGCAGATGGGCTTCTGCTGGGCTAGACTACTCAATAGTGCACACTTAGTATGTCTCATTAGACTCACATCCAAAGCTAATGACATGTTCAGGAAATGACCTGCACAGGTATGTGGGTTTGTTAGTTTAAAAAGCATTCATGGGCATGTACCTATTCAGTGCCTGAGGCATATATAAATCCAATTGCTATCTATCTGTTGCATTATGTGTTCTAGGTCTGTTAACAGAAATACAGTGCAAGTCAAAAAGGCTACGGAAAAATGTGAAGCAGCCCCCAGATCAGACAGTCAATGAAGATAATGAAGGCCATGACATGAAACAAGTGACATCTACAACTAAAATATATAGGGTAAGAAAATTCTTGTAATACTTCGTACAGTAGTGGTGATGTTTGAGCCAAATGTGGCTAGTACAATGAGCACAATTAAAACTCCATCTCTCACCAAGTCAAGAAAATACCTTGAGTATAGAAGTAGTTCTGACATTTTTAGTCAAAACTCAGTAAAGCATCTATAAAAATCATACAGTATTTTTTCTGTGATATATACGTCAGGTATATATCACATATGGTAAGGTGTGATATATTTGCTAAACATTTCTTTATTTCTAATGATAAACCACAAAAACTCATGCAGTTTAGAAGCACTATGCACCTCTTCTGTACACTTCTATAGAAATATCAGTGACAAGCAAATCTCTTTTCTGCTTGGTCTCCAAGTGTGAGAAATAAATGTATAGCTTTTGTCTAAAGCAAGAGATGCTAGATCATTTCTGTGACTGCATTTCATGATGGGCTTCTTTTCTTGCCAGTATAGGAGAAAGTAGAATTTACCCCACAACAGCAGAACCTACTTGATTACATCATGGATTCATACAGTAAACAACAAATACCACAGGAGGTGTCAAAAAAACTAGTAAGTATGTTGATAAATTCATTTTTGAGATGCAGATAATGAAGCTGAGGATTACTCAGCATGAGTAGGTGTAATAAGTAGTGGAGCAAACTATGGGTAAAAGCTTACAGTTAAAACATGCTGCAAATGGGGCAGAATCTCTCCCGTTCAGTTAGACCACTTCCTTGTTTATCAAACTTGAGTGGTAAGAAAAATCTTTCAACCCTGGAAATACATTTTTATGTTCAATTCTAACCTTTGCTGATAGGAGTTTTGTGTTTTACATTGTCCTTATGGGCAGTGATTTGAGTTTAACTTACAGCCAAGCTTCCTTTCTATAAAGACACCAGTCTGGAAGCTGGAAAATATTTCTCTTTTTTTTAATCCAAATTCCCAACATTTTCCAGGTTTGGATTTTTGTTTAATCCCTTCTTCTTTCCTTTTCCTCTCTACCTTCCAGAGATTCCATTTTTCCCTTTAAAAGCTCCCAGTTTTCATGGTAGGATGGAAATAAGAGTTTAAAAGAGATATATTTTTTTTTACAAAACAGTTCTGTGCAATGTTAAAAAAAACAAACAAAACATCTGTAGAAAATTATTTCCTAAGTCATCAACTTTTAAAACTAAAAGGAAGACACATGCAGGGGGTGGGTTGAATAAGTCATAACTAATTTGTGGAACTTATTTCCATGGGAGGTTGAGGAGGTCAAAACCAAAAATATATTTAAAAAAGAAATAGATAAATTTATGTATGACAAGGCTTTTGGATAAATATTATGGTACACATAAACCTTCTAGCTCTGGAAATGCCTAAACCATTGATTGCTAGACATGACACTGAAAGTGAGACAGATACTCCAGAGGAAAGGACACTGTCCACCTCTTTCACTTTTTATATTGCATTCCAAAATACCTGGTTTTGGCAACCACTGGAGACAAATTACAGTGTTAGATAGATCTCTTGCTTGATTCAGTCTGATAAGCCTTGCATTTTATACTCTTAAACGGGAAGTGACAATTAATATTAACAGATTTTCTTTGTTTTGATTTTTAACAGTTACATGAGGAATTCAGTGCTGAAGGAAATTTTCTGATTTTAACAGAAATGGCCACCAGTCATGTGCAGGTTCTTGTGGAATTCACAAAAAAACTACCAGGTGTGTCCAGTGTGTTGGGGAAAAGTTATTGCAAAGTTTACATGACTTTCAGTTGCCATTTGGTGATTGTTGCATATTTTGAAGACTATATAAAAATGCCTCCTCCTCTGACACATATCCATTCTTCAGATACTATCTAAAGAAAAGGGTCTTTGCACTTGGAGGAATAATACATTGAATAATTTAAACTCTGCCACGCTAAGATGTGGCATTCTTTACCTTTTGACAAACAAAACGTTCAGAGAAGGGGTTGTGTCTCTAGAGATTTTATTTTCATATATCACTGCAATGCCAAAGAGTCTGCCTCTAAATTACCACTAACACTTGCCAGATTCTGTTTTACTTGCTTTGCTGCCTTTCTAGCAAAGCCTCTAGGTCATGGCATCCACTGAATTGTGAGTCCTAAACAAGAATTCTCCCTAGTTGGTGGCACCAATATTTATGGTCCTTGTATGGTGTGTTATAGACAAGCACTGAAAACCTGAGTTTATCATTACTATTTTTTTAACTCCCAAGTTGATGTCATCTCAAAAGTGAACACTGGGCATGGTACAAGTTCCCTTGATTAAAGAAGGTGCATTGTAACACTTAGCTGTATGAAAACATTATTTTCCTGGTGCTCCCATCAGATTGATCTTTCCTCTGTGTGGTACAGGCTTGCCTCAAAACCTAGCACTGCACCTGTAACTACATTTTTTATACTAACGGGGGTACTATGTACTGTGACATCTCCCCAGGCTTCCAAACCCTCGATCATGAAGATCAGATTGCTTTGCTGAAGGGTTCAGCAGTAGAAGCCATGTTCCTCCGTTCAGCTGAGATCTTCAGTAGGAAACTTCCTACAGGACATACTGTCCTTTTAGAAGAAAGAATTCGCAATAGTGGTAAGTCCCTTGTTTAAAGAGTGAAAAAACAAACCATGCTATTGCACTTCTGTGTCAGTATTCTGCCCTTGAAAAGCTAGTAAAATTGTTTATTAGCACTGAAACAGGTTTATCTGAATGTTGTTCTTCATATTAACTAGAAAAAATCTAACTCAGCCTTGAGTCTAAAGGTCACAAGGTAAAGGTTTATTTATAAATACATTGCAAGTATGATGAATAACGCTGTATCAAATAAACCCAGTGCAAGTCTCCAGTGATAAATGTGAAAGAATGATGAAGAAGAAATACCACTATTTCACATTATTCACGTAAAATATTAATACTTATGCTTTCAAAGGCAATCAATATGTATAAGAAAGAAAATATTTTAGGGTGGTACTGGAGATGACTGAAGGGAGACACCTATTTTTAGGGTCAGTCTGGCAAAATTGAATTACACTGCACAAGATGCATAGAAGAATCATAAACATGGCTTATTTTCAGTATGTTTTGCTTCTTAAGGTCCATCCAAGGCTCAGTTGCTGTGATAAATTCTACTGGTTCTAGACACAAATCTTAATGATTGTGAAAAGCTGAACAGGGCTGGATATTATTTGCTCCTCAAAGCATAAAAAGTCATGTCTTGCATTGTTATGTATTCTTTGTGCTCCACTGATGCACTACTAAATGCTTTGCCCTTTTCTGTGCTATTCAGCAAACTCTATCCCCCCCCTCAGCTACCTATCATTCAAAACTCAAACGTAACAAAAATTCTGAATCAAGGAATCTGTCTATAGTCAGAGAGAGTGCTTTGATTTCAGCTTCTGGCCTTCCTCTTTAATAGAAGGAGAAGAGACAGGAGAATGTTTAACCTCACTACTAGTCATAGAAATGGGCTTGAACTCAGTTCTGAAACACTGTAAGAGCAGTAATGTGAAAGTACTACTATGTATGCAAAATTGGGCCAATACTTATATATTTGAAACCCTGAAAAAGAGTTAGGAAACATGAGAAAAACTTGCTGAAGGTATGTATTTAATTTGGCTTAGCACACTCATTTCTAAGTTTACATTTTGTAGGTTTTAAAATTTCTTTCATTTTGATTTATTAGAAGAGGCAATTGTTTGATGGACTGGAAATGGTGACTTTGAGAGTGATATAGATAGCTTTTGGTCAGGTTCTGGAAACCAAGAAGTACACCAAGAAAGCCAGAGATATTTCCTGGAAACTGTAATGAGTTGTCATGGATCCAAATATATTCATTAGTAGATTTTTCTATGAGAATATAACCTATTTTTTAATTAAAATAAGTCTTGGAGAAATGAATGCATATGAATACATGATTACTGAAAGCTTCTGATTCTATAATCTATAGAGTCAGTATCAACCTTCTTCAAGGTGTGAACTGCCCATAAAAAACAGAAGCAGAAAATCCAGAACATTATATAAGCCATTATGTCATATCAATAATTCTTTTTTCTCATAATTTTAAAATACCCTGTTAATTTTCTGCAACTACTGAGTCCAGATGAGATGCAATATCACTTTTTTGTAGGGTAGTACTAGACTTAAAGATGGCATTTCATACTAGAACACAGCTAGCTGGAATATGATATTGTATCCCGCTGTAATATTATTTATCTGTCATGAAATGGAGTTTAAAAATAGCATTTTGTGTAGAAGAAAATTTCAAGACAAGTAATGATTTAAAACGTGGTATTACTTATTCCAAAGGAAGATTTCCCGCAATTCTTTTTTTCTGGGCGAAAAAAAAAGATCGAGGTAAATTAAAAAGGAGTTCTGAATCAGAATGAAACTGGGCTGAATAGTTTGCAATAAATGAAACATAATAACTTTTTTATTGTGTATACATATATATATACACACACATATATACCTTATTGCCTTTGGAAAAGGCTCTCAAAAATATTTTCCCTCAAGCCAGGATCAAGATGGGGACATAAGAGGAAATACTGCTGCTAGAATTGCTCCTTCCCTATATTACAGGAGAATAATGTATAACTTGCTGCTGGCTGCATTCTTTACTTCCATTAATAAGAATACAGGTCAAACTGCTCTTTTCCATCTATTTTATTTCTTCATTCTGTGCAAATTCAAGCCTACTTCAAAACATTTTCCTCCACTGCACTTAATGGGGCTGTGACAGTAAACAACAAAAGCTGTTTGTAAATCTTTGCATTTGTAGCAGTGTTAACTTAATCGCTGCTGCCGATGCTATTTCACTGTTAGTGTTACTGCACAGACCCAGAAGTCACTCAATATGTCCAGAGTCTCTCATGCAGCAGACTGACACTGCTGCATGCTAGAGCCTATCTGTCAACTTGACAGTGTTCCTTGCATGAAAAGGCTTAAATTTGTTTTCAAATGCCCCTCTGCACTACATTTTCAGTACTGGTAACTGCTTGTCAGTTAGTGGTATCACTCCTTTGCAACAAAAATGCAAGCAGATTTCTTTATAAAAGGAAGGATTTTTACTAGGTATATTACACTCTTTTATGCTTCCCAACTATATTTCTCAGTGTTCACTGAGTTTTCATAGAAATCCTGTTTGTTTTCACACAAGCTACCAGTTTTTTTGTTTTGACTTTAAGAAACCGCACTGGCACAATTTTTCTGCATGTTTTGATTTAGTTTATGATAAATTCCAGAATTACACACTTAGGCAAATTGAATAATTGTTGAAAAATACCTAATACGGAAACATCTTATTTTTGTGGCTTAAATCATGGTCATTTTCAGGTGTCCTGGGTTTAAACAACATGAAAGAAAAGCACTCAAGTTCTTCTGTTATCATTACTTATACATAAAGCTTTCAAAAATATTAACTATGCAGTTCACACACCCCTGCATGTCATAGGACTCAACACCAGGGCTCTATGTTGAATAACAGTCTGTACTAAATGTGGTATTAGGATAGAAACTTAAGCAGCCTCTTCCAGCCTTAACCAATAAGGACACGTTACTAGAAACTGCAGCTGGCCGTTGTCACGTTACAGACCCGTCCAAGAGATAAAATGGCAAGAAGAGATTAAACTCAAGTAAAATAAAGAAGAAAACCCAAGAGAATTGCATATAAATTTGGAGACGGGGGAGTTTTTTTGCAATACACCTCACTGAAAAACAAGACTAAATGCAGCAAGCTGAAACACCCTGCAAAGACAATAAAGAGCAGCCGAAGAAATGCAGCTATAGCTGAGTGAGAGTTTAGAAATTAAATGTATAGGTAATGAATGAAGAAGCATCGGGATTATTCATGGCTACTAGTGGGGTCCTAAACATTGTCAGGCCATCAGCCATAAATTATTGCTGTTAGACAGAACTTCTGTCCACATATTTTTAGGTGCAGACAGTTGTCTGAATGTCCTATTGTCAAGCCTTGATGTCTGTATCCATAAAATCAGAGGTGGGCATCCTGCCTAAAAGTCACAAGCTGTCCAGACATCTGTCACCTGCCACCATGTCCACTTGGAAGCTGCTCTCATCTATTAATATTTATGCCTTCCCTAGTCTGATTGTATGGAATGGCTTTTACTTATTTATTTTTCCTGACAAAAAAGGCAGAGATCTGGTGGTGATGACCTTCAAGTATTAGCAGACTTCATTTTTATTCTCATGCTGATGAGGTGTATTTTTATTTCTTAGCTTGAGCACATTGCTCAAGTCCTGATGCATCTCAGTGACTGCCTTTTTCTGTGCCCTTATGGTGTCTGTCTCCATAAGGTGTTATGGAAATTCTTTCATCAGCTGCTCCTGAGACTGAAATCCTCTCCTACTCACTCTAATACTGAGACTTAAAGAGAAATGCAGACCTTTTATTTAATTTTAATGAGAGCTTGTACCACTTACTCATCTTATTTGATGTTTCACTACGCATACACCAAGTTGTGACCAATTGATTCATTCTGTGAAATGCTGACATCCTAATAATTTAATGCTTTGTTTCTTTCTGTTATTTTGAAAGTAAACTGTCCTCTCTTATCTAGCAGTACAATATTTTTAAAAACAGTGCTGAAATACTGAATGTTCTCTCAGTGAGCATTTATAGCTTTTTTTCCAAAAGACACCTGCTTTCAGTCATGAAGAGCCAGAGATTTTTATTTCATCTTTTTATTCTATAGAGCAGCTCTACTAATTTCAGTATCAGGGAATAAGGTATTATCTGATATGGACATAAACGGAAGAATCTGGACCCAAATTTTCAGTTGGCAGGAGGAGAGCTGACATTGTGAAATACACTGTTGTCTTCCTGGATGGGTGACAGGTGCTGAAGTACAGTGAGATCCAAAGAAATAAAGAAATAGCCACAATTTCAAAGCATTGGCAAGAGGCCACCTTTTGCCCTTGAATATGGGTTACAAAGTTCCCATCAATTTGGACAGGAGTCTCCTACACACCAAAGACAAAATTTGGCACGAGAACAATGGATACACAATCATTTCTGCTGCCTTCAGCTTTTAATATTTGATTGTTAGCACTGAGTAACCGTAGTGCTTCAAAACCCCATTGTGCCAGAGTTTCTGCAGAGCAACAAGAAGAGATGATCTTCACTGTTGAGTCCAAATAAATAATCTAACAGAGAGCAACCTGGCCAATATCTAGCCCCTTGTTTCTAAATATACGTGTAAATCACAGGTGTCTAATCCTCTGTCTAACCCTCCAAATGGTCATATGCATCCACACAGAAGGAGAACCTATCATCCTGTGACACAAATCAAAGCTGACACACTGCCCCAAATATTTAGCAATTAGGACCACTTTAAATTAGAGTGTATAGGGAAGAGCTTTTCTCTATCTGTTATGGCACAACACAGAGTTAGCCAGTGCCACGTTCCTGAATTACAAATAAAATTGGTAAAAGTGTTTAAATGGTATCTATAGAGTTAATTTACAACCACGAAAACAAGAACAGATGTCAGAGAACCCAGTCTCTTTTCTTCTGCATAAGTGTGGTTTCCCAGGCCAAAAACTTACTTAAATAGACTCAGCCTATGAAGACTAGCTCAAGGCAGTGCAGATGCTACTGCTGTGTGCCAGACAGCACTCCTCTCCTGACTGCAGGCACTCAGGCCACTGTCAAAGGATGGTATGTGGCAATGTCATTTGCATCCTCCTTGCAGGTTTGGTTTGCTTGTTGTTTGGGTTTTTTTTTTTAACTAAGGTCTCTTGGCTTGCAATGATGGCTTCACAGTGGTCCTATTGATTGCTTTTGAGAAGATGTTTTTTTGCTGTCCTGATTGTGAGTTCTCCTCAGCACATGCCAGCCTCTCATTTAAGTTGGTGATTTAACCTCTAAAAGGCGATGATAGAGGGAAGGTCACATGAACATGCTGTGGTGTATCTTCTCTACTGGCTAGATATACCCCTTTTCAGCTCTCAGCATAACCACAGTGAATTTGGTCAGTGTTTAAAGGGCCACTGATGCATTTGAATGGGTCAGAAGGCAGAACTCACATGCAGCAAGGAAAGCAGTTTCGGTAGATGAAAGACTGTGAAAGATAAGGTGTAACTTTGCAAGTAATTAATATATTTTATTTTCATAGAACAGTTACTAATATACCCTTGGATTAATATCCACTGGCACCTTCATGTTTATCATGAAAAAAGATCTCTTTATCCATATTAATCAGGCAGCGCTAGTTACTGTTAATTACTATTTACTCTCAAGCTTTCCTCCTGCAACAGAATAATCTATTAAGTTTTAATCAACAGCCAAAATAGAAGGGAGAATACTGGTCTCAAAAAGCTGGCAATACTGACTCGATATCACAGTAAAAAAAAAAAATTCTATTCCAGGATTACATTAATCAGATAATTTTTTATGGCCTGAAACCGCAAAGCTTATGAAAGCAACAGTCATCTTACCATCAGAGAGAAATCACAGGAAAAAAAACCCTAAAAAAGCAGCAAGGTCTAAACCAGTGCTGTGTCTTAAACTATGGATAGAAATGAAATTGTGCAAGAAGTAAGGGGTGCTGAATGAATAATGCTCATGTTTTTATCTGCTCCAGCCTAATGCCACAAGGCCATACTCAGTAAAGCTAGTATTTCCTGTTGATTACCCTGAGGTTTACAGCCAGTCATCCATTAACATAGCGAAATCAATCAAATGAATTGCAGTATCGTCTGCAGATGATACAGCTGGGCTGGTGGTTAGGTAGAAATCTGTGTAGTTCAGAATGATGCACAATGAAACACAAAGGAGGGCCACATTTTTATCACCATAATGCTGCACGAAAGAAAGTTTTGGAAACCTTTTTGAAAAAAAAAATTAAGAAGGAGGCACAGTTAACGCTGCCCAGGAAGCTCTGCCCATCTGACACAGTACTGTGCAGGGCTTTTGTCTGATCTAAATAAAGAAGGTTTGATGGAGCTAACTGTTCTGTTGCAAACGAGGCGAGAAGTATAATTTTATCTATTTGATTTTTTTTTTTCCACTTTTGGAGTATGATTTGTAACAATGACATTCGAAAAGTCATATAATCCATTTCTCCTCTAGTCTGTCCAGTTAAGAGCACTAAATTGCCTTTAATTCTTTTTCTGATAACCTGAATCGAAGTGACAACATCTTGTTCAGTAGATAAGGAGAAAAAGTAAGAACTAAAAACATGTGTTTCCTGTGTTTCCTGCTTTTTTGGTTTCTGGTGGAGCTTATTAAATTCAAACTGAAATGTTTCTATCACATTAGAAAACAGCCCCCTCTTGTGATAGAACAGCGGTTTGTGTAACGTATGCATCCAAGATGACAAAATAACAGGGAAACTCCAGCACAGATGGGTTGAGGGCAAGACTAGTAATCAAGAAAAAAATTCCATTAGCCTAGGCTCAAAATTACTCATTTTGCATAGTTTCATTCATAATTTTCTTGTGACATATATAGTTCAAGATTTCGAAGTTCTGTTCTCTTTAGTAAAAGCAGTAAATCAGTTGTATTGCTGAAACATCTCCTTTTACTTCTGTTCACCTCCTCTGTTTTGTTTTATTTCTCTGTTTGGAGCTCAGTAATGCAGAGAAGCTCTCTGCCATAATTTCATTTGCTTCCATTTCTATACTCATTTTTTGCTTCACCCACCCATGTTGCAGTTTATAAGCTTTATATAAGCTTTATATAAGCTTATATGTTAGTTTATAAGCTTTCTGGGACAAGGACTGCATGTTTATACAGTGCCTGGACTAGTGAGGACATGGATTAGTTATTCCACACTCTGTTCACCAGTATCATTTTCATCTCACTTCTGCTATATTGACAGTAGGACTTGAGCAGCTTTGTTGTCAACAAAAGAATGAATTCATCCAGCTGAAAACTAATCTAACCCAAAAAAAAAAAAAAAAAGAGAGAGAGAGAAATCAGATTATTAATATGAGAAACAAATGATGGGAGTCTTAGTCACAGCGCACTTCCTCCCATTTCCTGTCTGCTGCCAAGAGAGCTGTGCCCAGCGGCACAGTACCTTACACAGATTTCTAAAAATATGCAGCTTGTCTTGGACTTTTCTCGTGTCATCACTGAACTATTCACTTCCACGAAAGTAATCCATTTGCTTTGCTTTAGGGGTCAGCTAGACTTACTTTTTTTTCCTGTTTCTAGCTTCACATGAACTTTAAGACTTTAGTGTGTCATATGAATGCGTTCCTTACATATGTCATATTGTAAGGAACCGTGGCATTTAAAACTGCCCAAGGGAGAGACAGGAGGTTCCCCAAAAGTTAGCAATAATAAGTGTTCAAAATTTTAAATATGCTATGACTGTTGTTTGCTCTGTATAGAGCTCCGGCTCTGTTACTAACTTCCCCAGGATGAGCTGACTCACATCACATATATCTGCTTAATTGACTTCTCACTAGTGTTGAAATTGTTACCAAAAAAAAAGATATGTGGCTTGTAATCTGAAGTAAATATAGGTTGCTCATGTCACATGTTTAAAATTCAGCCGCAAATTAAACCACACCCTGTGAGACCATACTTTCACTCTGTTGGGACGCATAACTATTCAACTGAATGAAATAAGTTCTCACTGTCACAGCAAAATGCGACTTGTTTGTAGTTAAGTCAAGTGACTTCACGTTTCCTTTCCTTGAGTTCCACCTGCTGAGTTTCATTTTGAATTTCCCCTATTGGAGGCACTCCGAACCTCACCAGTCCTGGACTTCAGCTTTGTGTTATATACAACACTCAAAATTACATTATTTCATGTGGTTTCCACTCCAAGTTATAAAGGCTTCACTCAGAACACCTCAAAATTAAGAGTAAAATGACAAGAAGTTCTATGGCCCTCATCTGTGGGAACAGAGGAGGTTTCCGTCCTTTCAGTCAAAGATGACCAAAAGGCTTCTTGTTGCAGAACCACCAGTTCAGATCTCTATACCTTGTCAGTGCCACCACTGCAAGAGTTGCAAGCAGCTATTGTCCACAGCCTAGTGGCTGTTCTGTGTGACTCACACACCATTTAAAAAAAAAAAAATTGATGTCACAGGACCTACTTCTCTTTTACATCAAAAAGCAGAATGAAGTACATCTGTAATTTAAGGCTAAGTAAGAACATTGTGACCTGATGACAAAGTGAGTAAGAGGAAGACCAGTTGGCATGCCCCAGTTTGGTAACCCCAAAGGGTTTCACTGATGGTGAGAGAATCACATGATCCCATCCTTAAACTGAGCTGGATTTTAATTATTTGTGGCTCTGTACTTTATAATACGCCGGTTTATGCTTTAAGGTAGTAGTCGTTGCAAGCAAGTTCATCTTGGACTACAGGTAATCCTAGACCTAGCCAAAGTTTCAGGCTACATAAAAGGAGCAATTAAAACTCTTCATGGAGACAACTGAAGCAACTGCCCAAGGCCGCTAGCTGTAAGGTAGAGTTGGGCTAGAATTAAACTTTGCACCCTGAGAGGTTTCAATATAGATAATGTAAAGACAGGAAACATAGGGACTGTTTCACAAACTGTGAGCACTGGAAAGAGAAGAAAGTTAGAATATCAGCAGACAGCAATAAAAACATGTATGAGACTTGTCCTGAAGAGCTAGACAGACAAACCCGTAGAGGGCAAGGAACTGCTTGAAAGAAAGACTTTGAAACCATGCGAAAAGAAAATGCCAGGGCTTGTCTGTTTCTACTCTGATCTGGAAAACAAGGATGTGTTTGCACTTTTGTAACAAATTGTCTTGCATCAGGCCTGATTTGTGTAGTAAACTTCTCCCACCAAGACAGTCAAGGCTCCAACTACTAAATAATTGCTCTGTGGCAATAAACCAGATTATTTCAATAATTAAATAATATAACTCTTTTTTTCTCTCACAGGTATCTCAGATGAATTCATAACTCCCATGTTTAATTTTTATAAAAGCATTGGAGAGCTGAAGATGACACAGGAAGAATATGCACTGCTTACAGCCATAGTTATCCTGTCTCCAGGTAACTTCTAATCCAGAATTAAACATTAGTGGTCTCAGAAAGAAAGCATGAGGAGTGTGACCTGAGACTTGCAAAAACTTACATTGTACATAGAGTGAGTGAGCACACATGCTTATTCAGTATACTCAGCTGTTAAACCAGAGAACAAGCACACAAATCCAAACTCCAAATGCCCTGCTCCACCATCTGGTTTTGCATACAAGGAAAAAGAGTGCCTAAATACCCTGCTTAAAAAAATTACTCGTATCTCTTCACTGCACAGCACAACAAGCTTATTCCTTCAGAAAATCCCACGTGTGGTTACATGCGCATCACTACAAACCATTGTGGAATGTCACGTTTTTTAGAGGAAATTTAGGAAACCCTGTAACTTCAGAATAGAGAATGGCAATAAGGGTCTTCAGCCTTTATTGTAAAAACACCAGCTGTTTGAAACTGTGTTGGAAACTGACCCTTCAGAACTATCGGCACAACAGCATCTCAGCCCTGATTACAGGCTTTGCAGTAAAATCTAATTCTGATGACAAAAACCTAACCAGCTCTACCTACAAAGTACGGTGAAATTGTATGGTGCCTCAAACAAACTGACTATCATAGGAATGGGAGAAGACAATTCTCATGCTTCAGGACAAAAGACAGACACTGAGGCTTCCAAATCAGGTTTCATGGAAGATGGGAAGGTGAGGCAATTCCATGACTCTTTGAGTCAGTGTGGCTCAGGAAAATTTTTTACACCAAAAATTTCAGTGACGAAAAATCCCCATCCTCCTCTTTTTCTCCCTCTCCAAATACCCAAACACGTACTTCCATACGAACAAAATAAAAAGACAAGTATTTTCTAACAAAGAAATTTCATCTGAGGATGAAGAAGCTTGATTTCTCTCTGGTGACCTGCATGTACACTCTGCGGGCCAAATTCCTTAGTTGTACTACACCTTCAAGAACTTATGCCATGCTGCTCCCTTTTTGCAATGCATTGCAGGACATACTCAGGTGCAGAACTGCACTGGGAGATGATGATACAGCTCCAGAAAAAACATTTCCAAGTTAAAACTCTGCAATTCTTGAAAAAGTTGAAAGTTTTCCCTAGCTAGAAGTAGGAAGCGTACATGCAAACCCTGAACCAAAAATATATTAAAGCACTTTTATTCCCTTTCAATTTGAAAAGAAATATTCTTGGTAGGTGTTAACATCAGTGCCCAGTGTAAATATTTTGATATTCATTTATCAGTGTAAATATTTACATTGCATCAGAACATATATTTTCTAATTACTTCTTTTCTTCTAAAACCGTAACCAGATCGACAATACATAAAGGACAGAGAGTCCGTGGAAAAGCTTCAAGAACCCCTGCTGGATATTCTACAGAAGTTCTGCAAACTTCACCACCCTGATAACCCTCAACACTTTGCATGTCTTCTGGGCCGTCTCACAGAGTTACGGACATTTAACCACCATCATGCAGAGATGCTGATGTCATGGAGAGTGAATGATCACAAATTCACACCTCTTCTCTGTGAGATCTGGGATGTGCAGTGATGGATACTTTTTATTGTATTTCAGGAGAAATATCTTTTTAAAGGACCACACAGCATTTATTTTCATAGAAAAACATCCCACAGTACATTAAATTTTCTTTACTGCATTTTTATAGAAACACAGCATGGATTCATAAAAGTCATTTGTTCACTGTACACAGAATATTGTATAGCTATCAGATCTTCACACGTGAATATAACTTTCTCTGTATTTATGTTCTCTGATCAGAAAGAGCTCACCAGCTCCTCAGAGGAACCCTGTTCATTCCTGCTGCAATTAAGCTGATTGCAGTTACACTTCCTCTTGACAAATGGGGAAATGCAGGTTTCCATTCATATTTTTTCATTGCAGTGTTTTTGTGCTTTGCCTCCATTCAATAATACGTTCTGGGCATTTACGGTAATAAACCAGCTGAAATGGTTAATGCCATAGTCATTTGCTGTTCAACTGTGAAATGCGTTCAGGTAAGAATTGCAAGTTGATATTTCTTCAGAAGATGAAAAATCATGTAACGGTGTCCTGGTTTCACTGTGCTAGAATTATAGAATCAATTTTCTGTTCAGGAAAGCTGCAGTTTTGGGAAGACTGCAGTGCCTGGTTCTGTGGGAACAAAGCTGATAAGACACTTTGTTTCAGTTTGTGGCCAGCATGGTATGAGGGCTTCTGTAGTGATCAAGGTCTTCAGCAGTTTTGAGCCAGCCAGGTGCTAAGGCCAAGTGAAGCAAAAGATGAGGCAGCTGACCCAAGCTGATCAAGAGCAATATTCCATATCAAACATCACTCCCACTATAAATTAGAAAGTTTACTGGGGATAGGATCTCTTCCTCAATGGGCGCTGTCCCTGGGGGGGGTCTCGCCAATCGTTCTGCTCACGAGGTCAACTCTCCCGTTAGCTGTGACCATCCCTCTCTCGCTGGAGCTGTGGTGCTCGCAGTGTGTGACATCGGCATTCACTGCTGGAGTGCACAGCTCACCACCTCTGTATCGGCTGAGTATAACCTTTTGTATTTTATATTATTGTTGAGATTACTGTTAGTTCTTTGCTGTTATTCTATTAAATCTGTTTCTGTTTCAACCCAAGAGTCTCCCTTCCTCTTCCTGATTCCCCTTTCTCTGGTGGGAAGGGTCATCAGGTGATAGAACAAGTGTCCGAACCAAAACAGAGAAAGGCCACAAATAATATAAAATGTGTAACTTAATTTGGATTATTATTTCAAAGAAAAAATTACACAATATCTATACTTCATGGAAGTGCATCGCAGGTTATTTTGCTCTACGACTTTGATTGTTAGTGCTTAGTGGCTCTGGAAAATATCATCCGCAACATCCCCCAAACAGCTAGGTGTGCCTGGACTCTGTGAGAGGTGCGGCGGGCTCCTCGATGCTAACAGGGGCTGCGGGCGGGAGGAGTAGTTCCTTGTCCCTGGGTCCGCTCCCACCAACGTGCAGCGAGGCGGCAGCGATGTGCCGACCACGCGGTCCTCCGAACCCGTGAGTTCCCCTGGCCGCCCTGCACCCTGCTCCCGCCGCCCGTGATCAAACCCGCCACCGCTGCCCAGGGGAGCGGAACCGCTTTCAGACACAGCTGGTGACAGGAGGAGGAGGGGACGTGGAGGTCCGTGCTCTGCTGACAGCCGAGGCGGCGCGGGGGACGTGAGAGCAATCTGCCGCAGCCCCCGAGCAGCCAGCCCTCGGGGCGCGCCGCCGCAGCGGGTGGAACACGGAGGCCTGGCAGGGAGGCCCAGCTGCCAGCGGGGCCGTGACCCCGAGCCCTGCACCGCCCAGACTGGCGGGGGCTCCGGTGGAGACCCCCGGCTGCCCCGTGGTTAATCGAGCACAGCGAAGAGCCACGAGGAGCGGCGGGGAGGCCGGCCCCGGCCTGAGGGCCGGGCGGTGTCGCGGCCCCGGGCCAGGTGCGGCGGGCGTGGCCCCACCCCGCGGGCGCTGATTGGCCCTTTCGAACGGAGCGGCGGGCGCGGGGCGGGCGGGGCTCCCCGGAGCGCGGCGCGGGGGCAGCGCGGCGGCGGTGGCAGCTGTCGGTGAGTACCGCGGTGCGCGGCTCGGCCTGCCCGCCGCCACGGGGCCGGGGAACAGCGGCGGCGGCGCGGGAGGGGAGGAGAGGGCGGCGGTGCGCGGCTTCCCCCGCACCGGGGCGTGGCCGGGGGGTGGTGGTACCCTGGCCCCAGCCCGCGGGGAAGATGAGGGGCGCTTGAGTGTTTGGCCCGGTCCCTGTGTGGGAACCGGAGCGCCGCTGCGGGGTTCTGCTGAAGTCGGTGCACCGAGCTCGCAGCGGAGCGGAGGCGCTGGGTCAGTTACGCCCATCTATAGGGGCTGCGCTGCAAACGGGTTGAGCATCACACGTCGCGGGGAGCCCCGTGCAGCGGGGACAGACCCCGGTACTGGGCTAAGCCTGTACCGGGATCGGCTCGGTCACCTTCCCAGGGGCAGCAGCTCCCACCCAGCCGAGTTTGCCTCTCTGGCATGGGTTTTGCAAGTGAAATGCCGCGACGCTTACCCCGGGGAAGGCAGAGGGGAGAGAGTTTTTGCGTAACTCCAGTTCAAGCCAGTCTCTCCTGTGCCTCGTGCAAGCGTTTGAGGATGCCGTGCTGGTTTTGTAGGAAATTTGCCCTAGTGCTCTTGGCTGAAATAACCATTCACATTGCTTAGTAAGTCCAAAAACGTCTGGCTCCTTTCTTTGCCCAGAAGCTGGCCACATTCCAGCGATGGTGTGTGTCACCTTTGCCGTGGTATCAGATCAAGACATGGGAAAAGGTACATGTGTACCTCCAGGACCTGTAAGGCATAGTTGGCTTTTGCATTTGTAATTCTAAATGTACTGGGTGGATCTTTCATAATAAGACAGGATTTTATACTTGTCATAATGAATTCCTCCTGACTGGCCAGCCAGCAGCCTGCTGTCTGGGCATCAAGCGATGCTCCCCTCAGTGTTGCTTTGCTGGAAGAAGTATGGGGTGGAATGGGCGGGAGAGAAGAGTTTGTCTGTGAATGTGAGCGAGTGGCAGGGGTGGTGTGTCTCGTGTTAACCGGCCTCTTGCCAAACTGGATGCTCCTGTGGTAAAGGAGCTGTCTGCACGTCTGCTGCCGAGATGCCAGCTGTTGAGATGAAATGCTCCTCCCTGAATTCAAGTGGGTTTCTCTGCCCTGACAGGTGAATCCAGGGCCTTGGATGCCCTTTGGAAGGGGAGAGTGGGCTCAGTCTCATGTACTTGTGTGCACTGTCACAGAGAGGTGCAGAAAGGCAGCCCCCAAGGAGAGTAGTCAGCATGCTTTAATGTAAGGAGTTGGTTGCCACCTTAAAGCCCATTACCTTGCACTGACTAGTCTGGTTCTTTCTCTTTCATGCCTCTGAGGTCTCCCCAGGGAAGCAGAGCTCCTGCTGACTCAGTAATACAACAAAAGGGCTCTGTAATTGCTGTAGTGACAGAGAGAGTAGCACCCCATGGATGTCTTGTTGTGCCTACCTCTCTTCTTCTGCGTGTTAGGATATGCGTACCAAAAAAACCCCTTGGTTATCCTTTAGTAGATTTCAACAGATACAGACTTGACAGCTTCTTTCATTTCAGAGTGGTTTAAAATGTGGATTTCAGTAGGTGCTGTCAAGATTAATCTGCAGTTTCCAGCTGCTCTGGGTTAGTCTGTTTTGACTGCCTTTGGGTGTTGATGGAATAGAAGATGATGAGTTATATATCTTAAATATAGGGTGAAGATGTAAAAGTGTTTCTACCCAAGGGTTTTTTAATGAGTCTGCAAATCCCTTTAGGTTCCACTTACGCTAGGTCAATGGCTACTATGTTTTAGGTATCTGTGGTGTTGTGGATTATTCTTGTTTGTTTCTTTGCACACTGCGCAGTCAAGTAAAATGGGACTTGGGCTCAGTTCATCTTGTGCTACAGACTGGCTTGTAAGTAGTGTAGCGTGTCTTGCAGATTGACCCCCAGTGAATGATCTATAAAACTTGATACAACTGACACTAAGCAGGCTATCTTGTGTAGCATCTAAGAGCATGTGTTTAACACCCTGAAGTATTTGTGTAAAGTGCTTTAGTATTAGCTGACTTTGCTGTTTCTCAGATTGCCTGGAGGCAAAGTGGTGGGCATCTTTCTGGGAGCAGAGGCAGACTATGGTCTTGAGAGGCTGTCCTGTGGGGATCATCTCCAGGGTGTGTCTGTACGCCCTTTCCTAATAAATGCTTATCCCTATGCCATGTGTCAGTGGATAGGTACATCTTTCTCACCTCTCTTTCCTAATATTGATCCATGGCTCTAGCCTTTTATTGGAGGTTTGGCAGTCAGCCAGTTGAAGGCAGCTCCTGCCTTCCCCAGTATATCATCTGGGGCTGACCACCTGTCTCGCAGTAAGTCAGTGTTGCTGTATTGATCAGCCATGAGGTGCTACTGGGTGGTGTATCTCCTTTGCCCATCCCACAGAGCCTGTTGGCAGTAGAAGCACCAGCAGAAATGAGGTGTTTTCTGAGAGTGGTGCTGGTGGCGGGGGACCTCTGCATTTGCTGAGCTTGGAACTGGGCTGATTGCCCCCTTGGTTGGGAAGCACTTGCAAGTTTCTGCTACTTCCCCTGCTTTAAGGGGTGAAGCAAGTAGAGAGTCCTCCTAGGGACCTTGGAGATGTCAACTGGCCTGGGCATGGCCTAAGGCTATGCTTGAGACATGATACAGTGCATTTTCATTCTGCGGTCTTTTCTTGCACAGCTGTGAGCCCTGAACTCCAGATGCCTGTTGAATGAAGGTGAGCTGATAAAACTGGCATGCATAGAAAGTGATATGGTTCTTCCTGTAGCTGCCTGAATTCAATATCAAATACTTACGTCATTCTTTACGTACTGCTTTTTGATGCAGGGAACCCAACTGGTTTTAGGAGTCAGATTCGGTTATGACTCTTCCTTACTGCAGTATTCATCTCACCATAGCAACTTCTGCTCTTTTGCAGGCTGAATACTTGAAGGTGGCAGACTTCTGGGTTTTCTCATTCCATGCCTATCCCTGTAAGTGACAAGGCTACATTAATCTGTATTTCCTAAGATCTCGGAGCTGGACTGTTTGGGATCTGAAAATGGGTAATAGTTACTATATTCATTTTTCAACTCAAAATTCATGCAGGGTAGTCTGTATCATCAGAGGTTTTTTTGTTAAACATTATTCAGATACCCTGATAAGTGAAACCATTCGACTTTCTAGAGAGCCCTTTGGCATATGGGCTTATAAAATAACTTGCTTCAGAAGAGCAGGCCCTTGAAGTTCAAGTGCCACAATTTTCCTCAATCTCCTCTCTTTCTTTTTTTTTAAAAATTTTTCCTTTTTTTTTTTTTTTAAGACTAGTTTTTGTTAAGCATGCCACAAAACTGCAGATGCTGAGCATTCTTGTGATAGCTGCTGTGTGAATATTTTGCTTTGTTCGTGTTTTGAGTGCTCCCTGTGAATTAGGCTGCCTTTTGTTTTCCCTTGGCAGTTAGTATGCTAGAGCTCTTGTTAGCCTATATGGAGCTCCTTATTTTAATGAGACCAAGTTCTCTACTGACTGTTCTGCTGTTGTTTTATTTGGTTTTTTTAATCAATGAAGCCTCTTACTGCGACCCTCTTGGGACAATAGCTTTCTTATGCTAAAGGAAAACGTATTCCCCTGGACAAAGCTGTGGGAAGCATAACATGCTCATTAGTAATGCTTGGTATATACAGTGCCCTTCTCTTGTTCATTCATAGAAGGAAAAATGACATCAAGGAGAGGATGCCTCTTCTTTTTTTTTTTTTTTTTTTTTTCTCCATAGAAATAAATGGAGGGGGAAAGATATCACTTGGAGTGTCTCTGATAAAGTTTGAGAAGTGCTAACAGTCCTGATATAGTGAAGTGGCTTCAGCCCTGAAACAAACTGGTTGCTTGTTCTGTGGTTGTGGAGGTAAGTTACTTGAAATCCTGGCATGCACGGTCCTATGTAGTGTGTGAGGTTCAAGGCAGTGGGAGGGAAAAATGGGGAAGAAACAGCACTGTTTCCCTTTCTGGGTAAGAGGAAAGGGGAGAATTTTTACAAGAATTGGGTCTTCTGTGATGGGCTATGCTGCCTTATGTCGTCGGAAGGCCAGGCTGTACAACAGATGGAGGAGCAGAGAAGAATGCGTTTACATATAAAGCTTAAACATCTGGGAGAGGAAAGGGAAGTTATTTGGTTTTAAAGGAAAACAGATGAGTTAACACTGACAATGTCTGCTCTGGTTTCCAGTTTAATCAGTAAGATGAAGTTTTATTGCACCTAGTAAGTAACAGAGCAAGGAATTTTTTTCTCCAAGACACAGGTTCGTACATTTTTATGTTGTAATGCCCTCCACTACCTCTGTGGAGAATTATGCTGAGGAAATTTCTTCTGCTACATGTGTGTGCAGCTGGTAAGCTGGTAATACTGCGAATCTTTAGACCTGGAGCTCACGTGGAGAGACTCACTGATCCCCAGCCCAGTGTAGAGTTTGTGCTGGGTTTTCCCATGATTGAAAGCATTGTTGGAAAATACTGTGTTGGCATCAGGAGAAAAAGGGTTGACCAGATTTCCTCTAAAACTTTCCTTAAGGGTTGTTTTGCCAGAGAATTGTCCTGATAATCATATTGCTGCAATAGTTTGCAGTATTCTGTTGAAAGCATAGATTGGTGCTAGCTGCCTGGAAAGTCAAAATCCCAACAGAATTAATAAAAACATTGATTTCTCTCATGTATCTATGCAAGAAGAAATCTCATTCTTCAAAATTATTTCCTGGCTCTAAGATTTTCATAGTCTTCAAAGTATTTAGTGTAAACTGGGGATGCATACATGCGTATGCACACATGTACAAGACAGACTTGTGATAGCTTAGAAGGCATGGGTGAATGCCAACATTGTTAAATCCAAGAATGGTTTGAAGTATTTATATTTCTCTTTGGCAAAGCAAATGCCCTACAGCTCCTTAAAATCATGCAAACCTTTGAGCATTATTTATGCATATGAATTTAGTTGCTACTTTGTGCTGTAATAACTGCTGCTTTATTTAAGGACTGAGAACTGAGGTTGGCTGAATACTGGATCAAAACCTTAGCGACTAAGAGACTTCCCTTCCCCCTCCATTCCTGGTTAGACTTGTTCTTATTTTTCCAAAACAGCACTGGTGGGTTTTTCTTAGGATTTTCATGAAAGCAGGAGGAACTTTATTAAAAATTCTCCTCTCTTTCCCCAGGGAGAGAAACTAATGTAAATGCAGGTGACCATGCAGAATGCAGTTCAGGTAAATGCCTTTTGTAATGTTTGAATCCTGTATAATACTTTTTTTTTAAATGCAAAAATCTACCCTGAAGCAGTTGAAATGCTAGAATCCCCGGAGTTACCTCTAGTTTTGTTTTTTTTAAAAAAAGTAGTAACTTTCTCATTTTACAAATGGAGCAGTGTAACAAGGTGGATAACCCAGTGTTATATCAAATAGGTGATCCTTTGTCATCTTAAGTGCTGTTACCTAAGAAGGTTTTGAAGTTAAAGGCTGAGATTAGTCAAAAGCTTGCTTGAATGATTAAGAGGTGTTCTTAAAAACCCTATGTTCTGGTTTATCACTTAAATATAAATAAATTTGTTTTATAAATGCACACACTTCCTAAACTGAAAGAAAGTAGTTAAGAATACCAGAAGGACTCTTTCTCTTTGGGAATGTTCTACGTGGAATTTCTTGAAATGTAAAGGTACCTCTCAGTTTGAAAATATGTAGTCCTTAAGATAAATGCTAAGGATTCACCTTCAAGAAGTGTGTTATGTTCTTGCATGGGAATATGTTTCCTCTTTTAACATCATCATTTTAATGATTTAAGCACAAAATGCCTCTGAAATGTTTGATCAGCGGAATCAGTAGTCTGTAGTATATTATATAGTTCAGATTTTAGTACTTTAAAATGTGCTGAGGGAAAAAACCCGCAAATTTAATGCATGTCTTCTTTATTTAATATTCAGGAAAGTATGTAATTTTAAATCCAAGGAAGTCAAGAGAATGAATGTAGTAGTACTTTTGATACAGGAGTTAGTAGTGAGAGTTGCACCATTTGTCATTATGGTTGTGTTGGTTTGGCATATCTGTCTGAAGGGGAATGAACACTTACTCTTTGAATAACAGATCTTTAGCACAGTTCAGAACTGCACATTTTCATCATCTGACTGCAAATACTAGAGCTCGCTCTCTTCAGCTTACTGAAATCTTCTGCAGGTGTGGTTTGGAGATGACCTTCTCTTAAGTCCCCGAAGTCCTCTGACTCCCAGACATGGGCCAGGTTTGGCAGATGTGTGCCTGTATGACCAATGGATATCTGTGCGGCATGAAGCAACTTTGGTGCCTATGCAAGAAGATCTGTCAATCTGGCTGGCTGGCTTGCTGGGTGAGCTTAAAAATGTATCGCCATCTAATAAATTTCAAAGAACTTTCCAGTATTCCAGTCAATGCTGGCAATATCTGTATGATATTATTTATGATTATCTGCATTATGATCTGGTGTATTTGAGCCTGAATGGCTACAAGAATTGTATTAAAATACATGCTTTAGTTTCAAATTTTATTAGGTGCCACCTCTTAGAGGTAGGATGATCAATCATTATAATTTATGTTTCTGAATCTTTTTAGTCTAATTAAACTCTAATTAAGTGGATATTTGATTGAAGTTTACTTATATTTCTACTGACTTTCAGTCCTTAACACTGTAGTAAATTATATGATGGATAGAATGCTGTTTGAGTTGCCTCTAAGTTCATATGAAACTTCTTTATCTTCTGTGGAGTAATTCTAATACTGACCTTTTTTTAGGAATAGAAATCAAGGCGGAACAACTGCTAGAAGAACTTGATAATGGAGTACTACTCTGCCAGTTGGTTGGTGTTCTTCAAAATGCAATTAAAAAGTGTTGTAGCTCAAATAATATAAAGGTGAGTCATATTGTGATTTTTAATGTGTATATCTAAAGTCTTTAATTGAAAGTAGCAGTAAAAGGAGAGCAGGTGAGTGAGGCTTCCCAAAGCTGCTTCTGTATCCAGAGATTGAATAACAGCAGTGTGACTTTATAGAGGGATAAACTGTACTTATGCATCAAACGACATATTCACTTTGTTAACCAAATCCTATTGTCCTTACCAGATTTTTAGTTTGATTTCAGTAGAAGTCATGCCAGAGGAAGATCTATTCCAAGTCTGGAGTTTGTTCCCCTGTTATCATCAGTGTGAGTTGGTAATAAGATGTCCATTGGCACTTGGTGGAATGTTTTATTCCAGAAACTGGTGACTAAACTCTAGTATATAGGTTAGCCATGAAAACATCCATATTGAGACGTACCTGTAAATGATGGGCTTCAGTGGTTTTGTTACAAACCAAGGGCGAGTTGAAACGTGAGTCTCAAGCAACTTGCAGTCTGTGTTTGTCCAGTGAAAAATAGTGATGTGTCACTTTGGAGTATAAAAATGTAACGCTGGTGCAGGTGGCATATGTTCAATATGCCGGTACCCAGTATAGCTACAGCAATGCTTGGATTTGTCAAATAGTAGATCCACCAGCTAATGTGCCCTAAATGGTAGTGTTTCCCTTGGGGGCAGGAGGAACTGTTTCACCATATCCAGACCATTTTTTTTTTTGTGTTTACCTTTTACTGTTTTACCTAGTAAAGCAGTAGTTTTAAATAATGGATACTTACCAGTAAGTAATTTAATTACTAATATTAGAATTATTATTAACTAGGGAGAGAGCAGGACAGCAGTCTTAGGATGCCTAATGGTATTTATACAAGAGCCATATGAATACTGGAGATCCTTAGTTGTTTGTTTTTTTTTTTAAGGAGGGCAAGATGCCTGACTTATGTACCTTTGAACTGTTTGATTAGTATTGAAGAGACCAGTAAATAAGTACTGAATTGTTTTAGAGGAAACTGCCCTTTTCCTCTTTTTGATTCCCTCTGCTTTTTAGAATGGGCTCTGAAATGTTGAAATCTGGCAGCCAAGCATAGTATATTTGATTTGGGGTTCTCTCTCTGTGCTTATTCTACTGCTATGGGCAGAGCTTGGGAGTGGGGAATAATGATGTAGACCTGTGAAACCACCAGTAAGATTTTTACCCCAGCATATGGGGAAATGGCGAAGCAACTACATGGGGAGCTTTGGGAGAGGCTGCAGAGCTAAGGGCTGTTCACTCAATGGCTGTTCTCAAAGATCAGGTGGAATGCCATCTATGTTAGCATAGCTTTTTTTAAAAGTGAGTTGAACAAAAAATAGTTACTAACCACTGATTGTGTGCTCTGACTTTATGATTTATTTTCCTTTGCAAATATGCTTTGAAATCTATTGTTGATGTGTACAACCTACTTCTTGTTTTCTTCCCTTGACAGAATTTTCCTATGAGAAAAGTTCCATGTAAGAAGGATGCTCCATCAGGATCTTTTTTTGCCAGAGATAATACAGCCAACTTTCTTAACTGGTGTAGGGCTGTCGGAGTTGATGAGACTTACCTCTTTGAATCTGAAGGTTTAGGTAAATCTATTTTTTTGTAAGACTTGTTTTGATCTATATGTGGATAACTACTTAGTCAGGGAGCTCTCTTGTGTATAGTCTTGTGAAGCTGTTGTCCCAACTGTACCTGTCTTGTGCAAGCTATTAATGCTTTTATGTATTTTAAGGCAGTGTTGATGTTAAAGTCTTGAAAAATCAGTTCAGTGACTGCTCTAACTTGCAAGATGCTTTTCCAACCTTCTAAAAGTTGCTGCGTAGGAGGAAGAGGGGAGAGACAGCTGTGCAGCAAACTTGCGTGTTTTCCTTCAGTAATAAGGCCCACTGAGAAACGGAGGAAAAAAGGGTAGTTTTGCTTTCCCTGTGGGGGAAGATCACAGGGCCATGGAGTCAACTCACAATAAGATCCTTTATTTGATATTGGAGCTCATTCTTGTTGCAGAAAGCCCTCAGAATAATGCATTCATAAGTGCTGAATTTGGTAACTACATCAGGCCATTGTGCCTGAAGTGACAACAGTCTGTTGGTAATTAATATTTACTTCAGGACCTACTTGACGTGACTCTAAACCATTTGTATTTTCCCATTTAATAAGATAGTTGTAAAAATAATATTGCCAACTGTGTGTATGCTTGCCCCAGTGCACATTCTGTCCCTTACAACAAACAGCTTCTAGACTGATGCTTCCAGATGGAATAAATTTTTTTTGAGTGCTAATTAAGAGGAACTGCTTTCATTGCATGGTAAATAATGAAATACTCTTCTACCAGCTATTATGTCAGTAAAAATTAATTAATGCAAACCTTTCTGCAGCAAGCCAATACTGTAGGTTTGTTAATTTTCGTTTTTATTTTTTTAAATAAAAAGGCAAAGTATCTGCCTGTCAAGCTGAATAGCAAAATATTGTGAAGTACCTTTTTCCAATAATGAATTTGTCACAATATTTATATTTTCTTGAAGTCTTTGTGCCATTTAATGCTATTTAAATTTAAGGCACTGTTTTCATGAGATGCTTTTCTTTCAAGCTCTCCTTCCTGCTAGTTGGACTGCCCATGCCTTCTCCACTGGATAAGTCATCTTTTGAAATAGTTGAGAAAACATCCTTATTTGCATCTGTCTCATTCTGGTTTAACTAGGGAGTGTATCATTTTTCAGTGCCATGAAATACAGATGAGTAGGAGAACCGAGCTATAAGAAAATTAATTTTAATATTTTTTCAGTTCAACTTGTTTAAGAAATGCAATTCATATACCTTAGTTTGTATAAGTAGATGGGTAACTAGAACCTGTTTAGCTTCCCTGAGATAAGCAGACAGAATTTCCTAATGCTGTGGCTTTCGCTCATAGCCAAGAAGTGTTTTGAAGTCTGATTTTAACTCTTGACACAAGCTTGCTTTATGGCATTAATATCTTCTATGAGCCTTTTTGGCAGTCGAAATGAGCAGACTTGCAGCCTCTTTGATGAAACATTCTTTCCACTGATGTTCTCCATCAAACTTTCAAGCCCTTCTTTATGAATGATAGGGGAAAGACAATTTAACAATTGTCCTTTTCCCATCAGATACATATAGCAACACCTCCTGAAAAGTGTGGATGGATGTGAAGGAAATAAAAGTGGCTTCTGAGACAGCAGAAAGGGAGAGTAACCATCATAGGATGCCCTTTGACATCAAGTCAAAACAAATGTCTTGGTCTCTGCTAGGGGTATATTTGGATTTTTCTCTTCTGGATTCAGGCAAATTATACTGCTGCTGTAACAGCTGTCAAAACCATGAAAAAAAATAAATTAAGTGACCTGTAGTACCTTTTAGATTATGGATGTTTCAACTTTCTATTCTAGATTTACCCTTCATAACCAGTTTTTTTAAAAAATAAAATTACAAACTGGAGTAGATGAAGTAAACAAGAATATCTGACTTCATCCTTTGCTTATACTTTAGGAAATCCTTCAGTCTTATTTAAAGCAAAGTAATTTTAAATATAAAATCAAACATCAAAAAGATGTTAGATTTCCTCTGTAAATATAGACCTGGCTCCTTAGTTTCTCTTCAGAGTGAATTTCCAGTTTCTACTGAATGTTGTTACTGCACAGTGTGAAGAAAGTCAGACTTTTTTATATAAATGTAACACCATATGAAGATTGTATCTACAGCTTTTCCCATTTCTTACGCTTGATGGTGGTGAGGGAAAGAATAATGCCATGTGTGGATTGAGGGGAGTTGACTGACCTTTCTCCCAGCCTTTGGTTTATTAGGCATTATTCCTAGTTGGGTAAGAAAGCACAGAAATAGTTTGTTTTCTGTAGAATTCGTACAACTATGTTGTTAGAACACATTGAGGCTTAATGTGTGAGAATACATTTTGAGGCTTAAATGAGGACAGAAGAGGAAGTAGTTAGTATGTGAAATTTTAAACTATTTTTTTCTCTGTTCATGGCCTTGTTTCTTTTTCCTTTTTCTTGCATACCTAGAGATGGAAATATCAAGAAACCAAAACCAAAATAGACATTATTTTCCTTCTGCCTCTTCTGTTCTTCAATGCAGCAGTAGAAGTAATTAAATGCTTTCATTTCAAAGAAAATCCAGAAGACCTGCCACAGTCATCTTCACGCTGTTTGGCTGTCACTCAACTCTTCCATCCCATTCTTCAGCTCTTCTACTCGTCATTTAGTGTGCCTATAAGAAAGTCAAGTGCACGCAGCTGCTGGAGCTGCTCTGAACTGAGGGCTGCAAAGCAGCCACTGCGTTGGGCACTCTCTGGGTTAATGTGGGCACAGTCTTCAAGGAGCTAAGCCTAGTGCATGACTCTGTGCTACTAACGTATCTGAAATACTGTTTCTTTTCTGTGAAAAATATCTGATGTTCAAATCTGAGTGTTTGTCGCTTAAACCAGTGTCATTCTCACCCCCTTCTTGCAGTCAGGGGTTTTGACCATCCTTTTCAGATAAAGCTTCACAAAGGTACCAAATTCTGAAGAAAACCTCTGGGTGGATGAGGCAGGAGGTGGGGGTTGTTAGGGAGGGGTGAAATGAGGGTCTAGCATGGGGTAGGGAAGCTGCCACTGGCAAAGTGGGATCTTCTGGTGCACCTGGATGACTGCCATATGGATGGACCCTGCTGGCACTCAGAACTTTTAAAGCGATAAGAAAAAACACTTGTTGCTTACTGAAATGGTAACAGTCACCCAGATTATTCTTTCACAGCAAAGAGTTTAAACCACTTTGGCTGACTGCCTGCGCGTAGTCATCCGCTAGTCAGCTAGGTCCTTGCAGCATGTTCTCCTATGGTTGTTCACCTGTAGAGTGTTTGTATCTGTATGCATGAGCATGAACAGATGGAGTATGTTTTCCTATCTGCAGCTGTTGAATGTGTTTCAACTTTAAGACTGCTATGATGTATTTGGGGATAGGGAAGGGAAAGCTCTCAGATCTCTTTCTTTCCAGTTCATATCGAGAAGGAACTGCATAAAACCAACTAAAGCCTATTTCAGGAGGTAGAGAAGAGTTTGATTTCAGGAGTGCCAGGACAGGTTTAAACACCTCAGGGAAGAGAAAATTAGGCTTGGAAAGCATAAAGTGCTTTATCCACGATAATGTAGCTTGCCTCTGGGTAGAATGATGGCAAAGTTATAGTAATCTATTCCTTATCTTCCTTTCTCTGTACCTAATTGCACAGGCCTCCCCACAGTAGAAATGAGCTGTAACTCCCTCTTATTATCTCCTCTTTAGTTTTGCACAAGGATCCAAGACAAGTGTATCTTTGTCTGTTGGAAATTGGACGCATTGTATCCAGGTATGTCACCACTACATGCTCTTAACAAGAAATTGAAGAACACATTCTATCAAATAAAAGCTAACACTAAGTTAAAACATTCTGTGGTCATTAAGTGCAATACAAACGTTGCTTCTGTGCAGAAAGTAATAAGTAGCTTTTCTAGTACTGTTGTACAATATGAATATTTTTTTCAAATATTTGTCAGACTCTTTTCATGGAGAGGTACTGATCCATGTTGCTTTTTATAGCTATATGTTTAAATGCTTATAGGCATGCATCTATCTTAGAAGAACCCACTGAACATTAAATATGATTTTTAAGTTCTTTATTTTTTTTATGCTTTATGGCAGGTATGGAAGCTTTAAATATGAATCAATTCTCTATCTGTCTCTAAATTTAGACTGCTAATTTATTTCCAGTGCAGAGCAGGAAGTTCTAAGATAGCTTTTCTAAATGGGATGTAACCTAAAATGTGTAGTTTTGATAGTATTTTTACTGAGTTTTCTGGTAATTCTAAGACCACCTTTGGGAGGACTTCTACTAGAAACTCAAGAGTTGCTCCTTCTCTTTGCATTTTCAGTTATTCCTCTGACTGATTTAATGGTGTTCCCTGTCAGCCAAGCCACTCAGAATATTGCATGTTTATTATCATCAGCTTATTTTTGTTTTCTTTTGTAAATTAGCAATTAAACTCTCTACTTCTGTATTTATGTTGAGGTATGGAGTTGAACCTCCTGTACTAGTAAAACTGGAGAAGGAAATTGAGCTAGAAGAAACACTGCTGAGGACCTCTGGACCACCATCACCTATTAGCACAGCAAAGTCATGTTGTCACCATGGGGAGCTACATGAGGCAGTAAGTACTACTTATTTATTGTGATATCGGCTTTTAATCAAACTCAAAGTTCAGTGCTTGTGTGATCTGGCTCAGTAAGAATAGGCAGTTTTTCATCTAATATTTGTGAGCCTCTGTAAATAGAAAACAGAAGAGTATGCACCTGTTTTAAACAATTTATTATTTTTTTTAAATGTAAGCAAATTGCTGTCATGTATATTTTTGAGTTAGTGCCTCAGTGCATAAAATATGCCTTGATTTCTGACCCATCCCCCTTATTGCTTCTTTGAATATAAGAAATGATCTCATTCAATTTTTCTGGTGTGTCAATATTCTGTGACTTCTCTTCAATTTGATGTTTTCATCAAACTTCCTCAAATGTTAAAGCAGACTTTGATGAAATGCTTTTGAAAAAGACTTTAAAATAAACCTTTGTAGCTATACAGACTAGAAATTAATGTATATATGCAGAAGAGGAAATTCTTTGTACATCCTGTGAATTCATCCAAAAGGAATGATTAACAACTTTCTATTTTGTTTAAAAATGCATATTAAGACTTTAAAATTCATTTATTTTAAAAGTCCTGTGTGCTGTAATGTAAAACTTCAGGTTATTTGGAAAAGCCAGCCACCAGATCCTCGCTCTTTCTGAAAACCCACGATTTTTCCTGGTTGGCAATAGTGCTGACCTTCCAATTTACTAAATTTATAAGTGGCCATAATAGGCACATCTTTTCTAACCCTGGCCTTATTTGGGAACTTCTTTTATGCCTTTTTTTTTCAGTGATTTCCACAGGTGTCACATAGAAGATGAATTTATAGAAGTCTTACAAAGAGTTAGGGAGAATGCTGAAGTAGCCCTGGATCAAATGTAGCAGTGGATTTTGGTCACAGGAGAGACCCAGGCACTTATTTCAATTTCTAGAGACCATAACAGTTTCTTTACAAGGTTGTGGCTGGAATTTTATGGTACTGTTCAGAGAAAAGTAAAAAAATCTTAAAACTGAAAAAATCATGAAAATTGGATTTTAGCAACTCAAAATATTTGTCTGTACATACAGTTCTTTCTTTTTATCTTTTATTCTACATTTTGAAGCTCTGTGTAGCTGATATTTTCTTGTGAGTGAATAGAATTCTAGTGTTTTCTTAGATTATGGGATGAATATATCAGTATCTTTTATTGTATTAAATATCTCAATCTGTTAAACACATGCTGTTATCAAAATACTAATAAATGCTTTGAATTTTAATAACTAGGTTAAACATATAGCAGAAGATCCTCCCTGCAGTTGTTCCCATCGATTTTCAATTGAATACTTATCAGAGGGACGTTACAGACTGGGAGATAAAATACTCTTCATACGAGTAAGTAGTTTATCAGAATTCCAATTTATATTTAAAATGGGGAGGGAAATACTTTTAAGTGGAATACCTCATTTTATGGTATTGTTTTAGAAGTATAGAATGATTTGGATTGATACACCATGTCATCCAACCACCTATCCAAAGCAGGTGTAGCTAATTAGGTCTTACAACCATTGATTTTTATAACTACACTAAACTAAGCAAGCTAATGTTTTTTTTTCCTGTGGTATTTCTAAATGTCAGTAGCAAGTTGCAATATAAATAAGGATAATACAATAGAATATCCTGAGAATGTTGCTTGTTCAAAATCTGGATGCTTGGGTTTTATAATTTGTAGGATAGTTCAGCAGGCGTAAGAGTTTCTGGGATTAAAATGCTATGAAGACATCCATAATTTGAACAAAACCTGTATACAAAACTTTGTATACTAAATGAAGATGCTGACAGAACGGTTAAAATATCTTCTGTATATATGCTTTCATTATTTCCCAACACACAATGACTGTGTCTGCAGAAGAAACTATCTAATAAAGGAATTGGAATGCATAAACCTTATTTATCACATCGTTTCTCTTTTAAAAAATGTTTCCCTGTAAGAAAGGAGATTCTGTTTTTAGTTGATTTTGAGAGATCTTAATGTAAGATGAAGGCATAGTGCTACATAAAACAAGATAGAAATTTCTCTTTATCTTCTCATGCTCCCACCCCCTCTTCCTCCATTCTCAGATGCTACATGGCAAGCATGTGATGGTACGTGTTGGTGGAGGCTGGGACACTCTTCAAGGTTTTCTGCTGAAGTATGATCCGTGCCGAGTGCTTCAGTTTGCAACTCTGGAACAAAAAATCCTGGCGTTTCAGAAAGGGGTCACCAGTGACAGTGTCCCCAACTCATCAGCTAGAATTCAGGAGCCTCCTGTCATGAATCCAATGTCAGCTGTCAATATGTTTCAAAAGCAGCCATCAAAACCCCCTACTCCTGTTTCAGCTCTAAAGGCTGTCCATGGGGCCAGCACAAAGAAGGCTGTATCTACACGGCCTCAGTCCCCTGCCCTGGCATCACCAAAGGTGCCAGCACACCCATCCTCTGCAGCCAAGTCATTGTCTGTCAGGTCCAAATTACAAGGGTGTTCAGTGACAGGTGTGCAGTCTCCTTTCAAACCATTATCTGGCACCCCAAAGAAGCTGGAGTCTCCTGTGCACAACTCACAAGCTTCTGCTCCTTCACAGCCTGTAGGCAAAAGCTCTTCAGCTGCACGAATGAGAACAGCTCTGGTTCACTCCGAAACATTGCGCAAACGTATTCGGTCCCCTGATGCTCCCAAGGTGAAATTCGCTGTGGCTCAGGGCTCCCAAAAACCAGTTCTGCATTCTGCCCTTTCATCCTCTAAACAACAGCCATCTCGCTTGCCTGGGACAACTGAAACAATGGCTTCAAAACAGAAGCGTGTCACCGCTAAATGCAAACCTGTATCTGTCACTAAAACCAAAGCAAATTCAGTTGCAACAAGGGCTACTCGGCCGGCTGTTACAAATCTGAGTACTGTTGCCAAGTTTGCACGTTCTCAGCAGCTCCTTGCAAAATCTCCTTCTGAAAATACTATTGTGGCCTCAGGAACTGGGTCTCAGTGTCATCAAAAAGCTCCACAAACAGCTTCTAACCTGGCAAGGAACCTGAGAAGTGCTTCAGTCCTAAAACACTCAGCTTCTGCACCTTCCCTTGCAGTTAGCAAAGCATCAAAGTTGCCGCCTGCACCAGTATCTACAAATAAAAACGTATCATCAGCTGTCAGTAAGCAGCCAAATGTCAGTAAATCTCCTCAGATTGGACCCACTTCGTCCAAAGCTCCTGAACGCACTCCCTTATCTGTTGTACGCCTTCCTCAAACTTCAGCCAAAGCGGCAGTGACCAAAAAGCCAGCACAGCCTTGCACGAAAGGTCAGCCTTCAACCAAAAACTTGCAAGCAAATGAAAGCTTGGCCCCAGCAGCCAAGAAGCCTCTCCCTAAGGGAAAATCGGCAATAACAGGTAACAAAGGAATGCCTGGTGTATCAAAAGGTCCTCTTATGAAGAGCAAGCAAGATGATCACTATTTTGTTATGACGGGGAGTAAAAAACCCAGAAAGTAAACTTATTTGTTACTTTCTGTGGAAGTCTTAACTTCGTTCAAATGGGCCTCTAGTATCTGTTACACTGACAGCAAGAAAAAAACTTAAATAACACTACATTTACAGTGAAATATTAGGTGTAACTTACATTTTGCTGCATAACTTACTGTAAGAACTGTATTTATTTCATGGTTTAGAAACTTCTATTTGGATATATTTAGAAGTTTGCTTGCTTGCTGTGCATCACTGTGGATGAGAGAATATCCCTGTGTGCTGTTAGCCTGACCTGCTGTGGGGAAGGCAGGAGAGAGGAAAGGGAAGCTAGGGTTGCTGGTTTTGCTGCTGCTCATTTTCAAGGGAGCGAAACATTCCCAAGAAATACCTCCTCAGGGCAGAGCCTGAGTGATTCAGATGGTTCTGGCACATCTCCATCGAGCTCCATGATAAGCGACAGCACTGTGCACAAGCTGTAAGAGTTTCTAATACCTCAAACAAACCTTTATTTCTTAATTCACCAGTGTCCCAGAACCCAAATTAGAGTAACCTGCATGTAAAGAGAAAGAAATCTCTATTCATGTTTAGATTTGACAGATGCTGTTATTGGTGTTGACTGTCACCCCATATGTCTTTAAGTGGCTTCAGCTCTCTTGAAAGTGGAGCCTTCTTGGTTTGTGTTAAGTTGGACGTAGAAAATCATGGCCTTGATAAATCACTCTTGTGGTGCCTTGGCCTCTCAAATTCATGACATCTCTTCAGTGAGCTATGCTACTTTAAAACCCTGGGCAGATAACCTTGCTTAGTTCACATTCAAAACTGACTCTAAGTGAGCCCCATCTTTTCTAGAAAGCACTTGCTGCATGGGGAGAAGTGCCAGAGTTGCTGGGAGGACACTTTGCCCTGGGATGGAGCCCCAAAGCAGCTCCTGCTCCTGGGATGGAGCCCCAAAGCAGCTCCTGCTCCAGCAATGCAGAGCTGCAAGCACTGACCTGCACTGGCAGAGCCTTACTGCTCTGCAGGAGTGGCCTTTACATGCGAAACTGAATTGTTAAATACTTTTCTTAGTTCTACAGGTTAATTTTTGTAAGTGGTCTTAGTCTGCAGTGGACTTTTTTATTTATGGAGACCCTACTGGCTCTCCTGTATTACTTTCTGGAAATGTAGTTCCCCAAAGAGGTAATGAGGGTCTGCATCTGCCTTTAAACATCTGGAAGTGCCAGAAAGCTATGCACAGTTTATGCTCTCAGCTCCTGAAGGCTTTCAGTGGGTTAAGTATCTGTGGTGCTCAACACCTTTACCCTTAACAGAAGTGACTTTCATGGTAGATTAATAAAAACTACTGCCTTTAGGAGTAGCATTGTTTGGGCTACTTTGGGTTTAATGAACAGTCATTTCTACAAACGCTGAGGAGCTCTTGAGGTCTGTGAAGAGACACCACTGAATTCCACAGACCATCACTTCTGTTCTCTGTTCCCAGGGTATTTACCTATGGGCAGGAGAAGAGCTGCATGGAAACTGCAGTTTCTGATGTTATATAGATTTCTCTCCCCCTCCCCCCTCAGGAACTAGAGTAAGCAAGCATCATAAACTAATAATGAGTTTTCATGTGCAATGGCAAAGTCATTGAGCTGCCTTTCTGAGCACCTTGTTAGCTTTTTTATTTATGATTCTATGTATGCATATCTACTGTACAATGCTGCCTACAACCTGCTGGGAGTAAACAGTAAATACCAATATCCAAACTGTAGGAGGAAAACCGATCAGTTTTAATAATGTGGACACAAGTCCCACAAGCTCACATACAAAGTTTTATGTTTGGGGAAGGCCTTCAGCTTACTTGTTTTATAAATACACTGGTCAAAGCCACTAGTGCAAGTGTTAAGAGTAGTGCACTGCTTTTAGGTTTCATAAATTTGGCACACAGTTTCATATGCTGAAAGCATTAGATGACTTGCTTTTGATTTCAGGCTTCCAAATAGTGAGCTACGAAGCAATATATCTCACTCAGATTAATAGCTGAATTCTTGCGGTTTCTTTCTTTGCTGTGTCTGGCTGAGGTGGACTTAACTTTCTTCACAGCTTCCCACACCATGCTGTATTTCCAATTTGTGACTAAAACAGTATTGATAACACACCAATATTTTGGCTGTTGCTGAACAGTCCTTGCACAGGGTCAAGGCTTTCTTCTTCCTGCTCTGACCTCACAGTGAGCAGGCTGGGGGTGGGCAAGAGATTGGGAGGGATGTGGCTGGAAGAGCCAAACTGAACTGGCCAAAGGGCTATTCCATATTGTATATTGTCACCGTCAGCAGTAAAAATGGGGTAGAGGAAGAACATGGGGAGAGGGTTAGCTTCCAAGGTGGATGTTGTTTGCAGACTGACCGGGCATTGATTTGCGTGTGGAAGATAGTGAGTGATTGCCTTTGCATCACTTGGTGGTTTGGGGTTTTTTCCCCTCTTTACTTCACTTATTAAACTATCTTTATCTCAGCCTGCGAGTTTTCTTGCTTTTGCTGCTGCTCTTCTCTCCCTGGTCCTGCTGGGAATGGTGGGGAAAGAGACAGAGTGAGTGACCAGCTGTGTGGGTGCTTGGCTGCTGGTTGGGGTCAACCCCCCACAGCTTTGGAACCATTTACAAGGTATTTAGTATCAATTTAAATGCTGAGACTCTTGGATCTCAGTGTAAAGCTATCTCAACATCTATCTTTTTGAACTATAACTTTGGAGAAAATGAAGCAGATGGCTTCATCTTTATGATCCATTATCTTGTGTAACAGACTGAATTTTATGGTTCAAAATGAAATAAAAAGTGTAAGCTTTTATAGTTGAAACCTTAATCAGCTAATCTAAAGATGGTTCACCTCTAACATGGATAGGCTTAGTTTGGTTTTATTACAAAAATAGTATATTTGAGCATGGTCTACCTTCTGTGAGTATTGCAGTCTCCACCTTTATAGTCATACTTGGACTACTGATGTCATGTAACATGAGGTGAGCCAAAGATAAGATGTAACAAAGTACCTCCTAATAGAAATACATACTCTTTTTGTAAAGTTTACGTTGCCAAATAGCAAGTCTAATCTTCAGCTTGTATTATTTTTTGTGAGGGAAAGATAACTTGAAGCAAGAATCTGACTGAATTCTCCATGTGTTACTGATGTCCTTCTGTATGAGTACTTATTTTAAATAAACATATACTGCACCTTTTTTACATGCACACTTTTTTTTTTCCTACTGTCATCTTTTTGTGGGGAGGAAAAGATAATGTATTTCAGGGGAATTGTATTTTTACCCTACCACCACAAAAATAGTAGCTTCCATCTCGGGCTATTATAAAGACATAAATAGCTGCTTCTTATCCATTGCTTTGTTTGGAGTTCAAGACCTCTTTACGCTGATCCTGGTTTCAGTATGACTGAGTAGAAGGGGCTTCCAGCTCTTTCCTAGCTGATGATGTGCCTGAGTGGTTTCAGACACACCTCTGAGAGTCTTATTTTTTGCAGCTCTACTTGAAATAGGCACTTCTGTGCCAATATTTTCCGTCTTTACATCTTGTCAACAAACTTTATACCCATCTCTGCATCTGTTGCCATCAATAACAGAAACTTAATTGGTTTTATTGAGAGGAGAACTGGGTCTTCTCACCGGAGTCACCTAATTAACTTTTTTCTCCTTATTTTATTTTTAAAAAATGTTTTGATACCTGCAGTTCTCTGTGTATTCCAAAATGGCTTCAATTCCTGTCAGTCTGATGCTGGTGCCTAATCATATTGATATACTTATCCTTCCACTTCAGCTTTGTCTAGTAAGTACATTCTTGTGGCATCTACCATACTCATTCCTACAGGACCAAGCTCTGCAGAGATGTTGATTATGGCTTTATTTTAAGAGATGGTGGCATTACAGCTGGCCAATAAAATATAAAGACAGCCCAAGACTCTCAGGTGAGTATCATAGCCATCGAACTACAACATCATGCCTCCTTGTCCCAGTGATTTTTAAATCACTTGCTGTCCACTAGTAAAGCTTTAAAAGGAGATATGGAAGATGTTTTTTCCTCCTCCAAAACTGCCTTCGTTGCTGGTAGGTATTTCACATTCTGGTGAAGCTGCATGTTTTATCCTTAATGAGGATAAAGTGAGGTCTCTTTCTTTCTGGGTTAGATTTCTAGCCTTTAGACCTTAAAAGAAAAGATGGGATCTCTGACACTTTACCAGTAGGTATATAATTGGTGTTCACTTTTTTGAAAAAAGGGCTTCTAGTATCCACAGTCCAAAGCCATTCTTCTAACTCAGTGGAGAAGCATTTCTGAAGTCTTAAGCCCTTGCTTTTAAAACTCCATTGAAGAGTCTAACAGTTGTGGCCCTGTTCACAACTAGGCAATGGGAAAAGCTAGTTCCTCACTTAGCCTATAGGTGCATTAATATTAGGATAGCCTATCTTGTGCTTTCTAGGTGCTTCATTTATGGCTCCAGCTACTACTCCCACGTGGAGTTCCTAACCTGGGGAAACCAGGCTTTTCTGTACTTTACCTTGTGCAACTCCCCAGCAAAATGTCCTGCAACTACATTTCCACTTCCTTTGCCAGAAGTACATTGCTCAGTGCAATTGTCATGCTCTTCACAAAGTTATCCATACTTTTCTAGTAATTGCGTGGCTGTTATATTGTGTTATACTTAACATTTCCTACAGCAGTCACCAGAATGCTCTATTCCCCATTAAGATACTCTGGCTGTTGGAAAAGCATAATTTATTGTATTGTGACAATTTACTGCCTGTACACAACAGAAATTCATCTGTTCAGTCAACAGAACACCTTTTTTTTTTGTCTCCCTTTTCTCATTGTGATTGCTCTGTGGCCAGAACAAGTCTGGATCCTTTATGCCCTATGGGTTTTGTACATTGAACTGCAGCCCTAAGATCTCTTTTTGGATCTGCTGTTCTGAAGAGAAGGAAGAACACTTCAAGGTGCATCTGCCATCCCTTTACTTGCTAGCTTTTAAGCTGGAGAAGTGCTGCATAGAGTGATCCTGCTTGTCCCTGCTTCATGAGAGTGTGAGTTAGGTAAATAAAGTTTATGCTGTGCTTTAGTTAGAACAGATTCCCTTTGGCACAGGGAGAAATTATTGCAATACTCTGTTAATATTTGCTTCTGAAATGACAAGCTGGATTAGATACTGTTCTTCATGTTGATTGAAGAGTAGCTAACAGTGATTTTTACTGTACTAAAATAGGAGGCAGTCTGAGCATAATCATGCTATAGGTTCCCAGCTAATCACCTCAGTCTAGTCCTTTCTGCTTGTGTAGATCCGTCATTTGAACCAGAATTGCTTTCTTTGATGCCATTGTTGTCAAAGTCCTTTGGTAGTCAATGGTCTATCGCCCATCACAAATGTATGAACTGCATCAAGTACCCTGAGGATATATTCCAGAGCCATTCTGGAGCATGCAAAAAAGTTCACATAAATCTACAGCTCAGTCTTTCTGGGTTTTTTCCTAAAGCCCTTTATATTTCACATAGTGTAATCTGTGCTACTAATGAGTGTTTTACTTATAATAAGCAAAGCCAACTGAACCATCCTGCAGGCAAATTCTGATCAGAATGAAATGAGCAAAAGGCAAAGGCTAAAATGAATCTTGCTTAGGACTGACAGCAAAAAGCTCAAGAAACAGCAGGAAAGTTACGGAAAACTGTAGCCCTCTTAAACATACACACAGGCCTATGAAAGCTTTATTTGCATGTGGCTGATAGAAGGGCCCTGCAGAGCTGGGCTGCTTTGTGACACCTTAAAACTTCATTCTCCTTTCTATACCAGCATCCAACTCAGGAGCAATAACAAAATGTGAGCACCATATACCCAGTAACATTCAAAAAACTCCTGAGTTTGGACTGGTGAAATACACATGCATGAATGAACAGTAAAATATGTAAGCAGTTATGTCTCGGCAATTTCATATATATATACATTTACACACACACATATAAATCTGATAAAATTCAAGGCAGTTTTCCTTCTAAAACTTCAAGTGACCATAGCTTTGAACATGAAGCTATACAGCTCCTTCTCTATTTCCCTACAGGGAAACTGAAATCTTTGTTAGATCAGCGAGTGCTATGGAGCCATCTGGTGTCTATGAATTTGGTAGAGGCTACTGCAGCAATGGACCTTTAACTTCTCTTAAAATTGACAGGCAAAACCTTTCTCTTTGATTCAAATTAAACATTTTAGCTAGCAAAATCCAGATGTGGCATGCAATAAATAATGCAAGAGATGTTTAATTTTGTAAGACCCTTTCATTTCATGCAAATACATTTTTGAAAACCCCCTTCTGATTATTTTATTTTTTTTAAGAGCTCAGATTGAAGATCACTTCCTTACTAAAAGCTGGGAAAAGAAATTGTGTGAAATGAAAACAAGCTCAACACTTTTATATATTTCAGACATCTTAAGAAAAAGTAAAATGTTAAAATATTTGAGAGGTGACATCCACTCACAGTGCAGATCTAGCTAGACAGAAATCTCCATTACCTCAGAAATGAACATTCAAATATGCGACCAGTAGGAATGCCAACATTCCCTCCCAGATGGGAAGGGAAACTACTGCTGTCTGAATCAATGCTGTTACGGCACTTTGTGAAAAATACTGCACTCCAGATGGAAGAAAAACCTTACAGGATGGGAGCAGCTGGCCATTTCTCTGAGGAATGTAGCTAGGCAGAAAATATTGACAGATTAGTTGTGCTAAGAGATTTTAAGAGGTAGGTTTTTGTCATAAAACTTGGATATCAATTTGGCCTTTAGTTCTGAGTCAGAAAGTATTGTGCAAAGCTGAGGTCCTACAAAACAAAGCCAAATTTGCATGTTTCCTCAAAAAAAGACCGTGTTTGGATATTTGCACAGGAAGAGTAGCATGCATTAGTGTTTGTCAAAGTACTCAAACATGCTACGTCATAAGAACCACATTAAGATCAGCTACATGCGTACTTACAGTGTGAAAGCATGTGCTTTACCTCCCTTGCATTTGAAAATAAAATTAATTGTTGAAATTCAGGTTTAGAATCTTGTAATTTGCTGATCTTTTATATAAGCATTATTATTTTTTACTTTTCTGGAGCAAGGCTGCTGTAACAGAGAGTTCCTTGTACTGGAACCTATATTCCCAGAAGAACATAAATAATTACCATGGTGTGTCGGTCTGATGAATGGTATGCTTCTTCACAGCTTTTTTTTTGGTTTGGTTTTCTTTTTCTGAGCATACTATTCTATAGACATCTGTGAAACAAGACCATAATAAATTACTTTTATTGTGTACAACTGCAGCATTGACCCTTGCAGTACCCTGGAGATATTTATTGCTGCATCCAAAGAAAAGAGCAGCAGAATGAGTTTATTTGAAAATCAAACTAAACATATATGCTTTGGGTCTATAGTCCTGGAACTAGGCTCCTGTATATTGCTTTAGATTTGGGAGATTTTTGTAAATTTTTGTCTGAATTTTAATAAATCCTCAGCTATCATAAGATATTCAGCTATGTCAAACTATTTACAAATATATTCACAAGGAAGCATTTTTGGTATCCTGTGATCTATATGAAAATGGTCATAGGAACATATAAGATAGATTATGCCTGGTTGTGATTGTGTAAAAAAAATGTTGGGAAGTTTTTTATGATTTCCTGCTTAAAACCCCATTGGTTTCTTACAAGACTTGAGTCCTTAAGTCATAGTCCATTTTCATTGGAGAGTAAAAGTAATATGTTAAGACTGTGAAGTCAAACATTCACTGTTTAGAAAATGTTATAATTCAGATGATCAGTCCAACTGTTTCACTTGCATGCATGGAAGCATGCATTTTCACACACACTTTCATTATAAGTTATTCTCTGTTCTTTTTCATCAGGATGCTGTTTCACGCAGCATGTGGAAAAAACAGCTCTGACTGCATGAGCAATTCTTCAGTATCTGGGATTCTCCTTGTACTTCAGCAAGTGGCCCCACGAAGAATTCTCTACCCTGTACTGAAGACATCGACTCATTGTCATGTAAGTCCTTCCAAGATCTCATCAACAGCACCTGAGTGTTTCTTGAGATGCAAAGACTAACAGGTTTATCTCCACAAATAGAAGGAAAACAAAGCTGAGAGTCTCTGGAATTAAAACATCCACTCAGCTGAGGTGATTAACTTGAATTGTCTTGCACTTCACCACTCAAAGAAGTTACTGTGATACAGGACTCAATAACTCAAAAAATTTCAGGTGACTTAACTTACAGCTCAAGACTATTTAGCAGCATTGCAAATTTGACTAACAGGCTTAGGTCAGACACTTCTGTAACAAGAAAGGGCAGTGGTCTCTTGTGAAAGGGTGAGCTTAACTTGCTTGTCTGGTATCATACAGCCTGGGGAGAGAAAGAAAGAAAGAAAAGAACACCTAAATATTGTTCCTAGAGGCTAAAATTAATTGCCTGAAGCAAGAAATGAGAGAATCCTCTACCTTTCCTGGATTACCTAAGTGTGTTTATCTCTACCTATCATTCCTGTGGAAGCAGAACCAGTCTTCAGGAAGTTACAGCTCAGCTCATCTTAAATAGATGTAAGGGATCTCAGTTTAGGAGCTACAAGCAATTCTGACCAATTTAATTTTGTTATTTCCGAAATTTATAACATCTGACCCCTCAACATTATTTATATTTTTTAATCTGGTTCTGTGTGTTGCTCTGTAGAATGAAACCTGAAGTATCTCTTGGTGTTCCACAAGCTCTGGATCACACTGTAAATATTGTTGAACTAGATGATTGCTGTAGATCCCTTCCAACTGAGTTAATCTCTGTATGTCACTGCCACAAGTGTTCCTCTTCAAATCAAGTAAAAACAGGTGTGTGTGTTTGTGGAAGGTTAAGCTAGATTCAGACAGGGTTTGAGTTACTCAGATGGGCTTGGACTATAAGGGAACAATACAGTCTGTGTGCCAAGGGTGAAAGAAAGAAAATAATTAATAAAGAGTAACTGCATACAACTGATGGTTTATTATTTACCTTTTAATGGATTATTTATCTCTTTTTTGGATTATTTATCTTCTTAGCCAGTAATTACCAGCTTAGTCAACAAACTTCTTGTGAACATTCTAACAGAAATGGGTGCATGGAGAACTGTAACTAGTGAGAGAAGATTGCTCTTACTGTGCCTATGCAAAAAGGGACTGCATGATTGGTTTTCTAAGAACTGGATTCTAGAGTGATTTATAAAGCTTTAAAAAAGTATGTAAATTTATTTTAGGTCTTTTACTGCTTCTCATACCCCCACTTATCCAATAAAGCAATTATATTCATCAGTCACAACTTCATACCTATGCTCTCAAAATGTTTTGTTGACATTTCTATAACAACATTGCTCAGAGTTTGCCTTCTGTCCAGTGACAGGACAAGGTGCAATGGACACAAACTGGATCACAGGAGGTTCAGTCTTAACATAAGAAAACCCTTCTTTACTGTGAGGGTGACAGACCACTGGAACAGTCTGTCCAGAGACGTTGTGGAGTCTCCATCTCTGGAGACGTTTAAAACCTGTCTGGACTTGTTCCTGTGTGATCTACTCTAGGATCCTGCTCTAGCAGGGGGGTTGGACTACATGATCTTCAGAGGTCCCTTCCAACCCCTACCATTCTGTGATTCTGTGACTCCCCTTCTTCACCCCCAGAACAACAATCACAACCCACAAATCACCTCAGCTACATATGATGCTCTGCTTCTTGGCATAAAAAATGTTGTCACACTTGGAAGATTAAAAAGCCGTATCTCTATAGCAAATCTCAAACCCCCAAAATAATAAACAAAGAAATTTCGACCAAGAACAACCTGGTGACTAGGTGACTGCCAGTGGGTTGGATTAGAGAGATGTTGCTTTCGTGGTGCTGGATGACTGAGTAAGATCTCTGTAAAACAAAAGCATGCAGTTTGCAGGTGAGCTTGTTCCTGCCCTCAGGTCAGCATTTTACTTCTCTGGGAAAACCCTTCTTTGGAAAAGCTCATCAACAAATGTTCTAGTAGGTAATGAATTAAGGTAGCATTTGGCTTAGCTTGCCTTTCACTCGACATACAGATAAGCACGAAGGAATTTTCAAAAACAATGTAGAAACCTGGGTTTGAGAAAATATTGCAGTGTCTGTAAAAACAAATGAAACAGTATTGTGACAATAAAGCATTTGGTTTTAGCTGAACAAGTACTGCCCTCTGTAAAAACCTGATTCGGCACAGACAGACTAATAAAAATTCAAGGGTATGTGCTGTTACACTGCCTGAGTTTTCACAGATCTCTTCAATTCATAAAGTATAAGACAAACATGAGATATAATGATGTCTCTTGATGCTAGGTCAATGCAGTGTTTTAACTGGAGCTGGATATGTAGTGGTGACTTAACAGGCTCTTTGGAAACAAGGCTCAGGCTCTGTGTCTGCATGCTTTATTCCTATACAGCAGGAATTCTCCAGCTGTACTCAGGCCAATGGGATTCTTTTGTACATAAAACTGAGATCAGGCTCAAGAGGTTGCAAAAATGCACCTTACTGAGCAATCTGCCAAGTGAGTCAGCCTGTCCTTTCATTTCTTTCCTAGGAGTGATGCCTGTGCAACAAAATGCCATGAGAATTTAGGCTTGCCATTAAATTCAACAGGTGCAAGTCAGTAGTAACAAATAAGAGTTTGTTAAGCTGAAAAAGCTATTGTATATGCCTGTTCTTTTGCTCACAATCCTATACAAAGAATTAGAAAACAATATCTTATTTTTTTTTAACAATGAAAACTGCCTAAGACTCAGTAATTTAGGGCTAAAAGATGGAATAACAGGACAGAAATATGTGTTTGGGGATAGAAGTAAAAAAATTAGGAATCTGTGTGTGGGTGTGTGCTTAGGTCAGGAGAGGGTTCAGAAAAGCAGAATAATCATTCAAATTTGGATGAAATTTCCCATAAGACTACATTACCCAATGACAAAGGAAAGCAAGCTGCTCCATTTGCCCTCTATCAAGTTGTTCATTTCAACTTGACAAACCTGAGTGGTACCTTATGGAGCCTGCTGCATGCAGATGAAACTCTTTTTGCAAAGGAGCAAGAAAGATTGCCTTACATTCAAATGACAATGTGGAGCAGACATACTTGAGCCTTTGGAGGCAACAAAGACTTTTAGGCGCTTATAGAAAACTGTGTGGAGTCTGTTGCAAGCAAGGAAATTGATAAAAGTTGCTGAGCTGAGGAGAGGACCTGTTCCACACTGGGCAATGGGAAGGCTTTCTTTCAGTCTATCTTGCTGGCTGAGCAAAGTGGTCTTTCTTTAAAGACTTGGCTTGTACTTGTATCTCCCATGAGGAAATCTTGCTGTGCAATTCTAAGCCCCTCTGTGTCTTTGTGTGTGCTCACTTTCAGGCAAGGGTAAGACCTATGGTGCCAAGGCTCCTGGGACAGGATACACATCGGGAAAATGGCTCTTAAGACGCCGTAAGGGCTATGGAAGTGTCTGAAGTGTGGAGTACGTGAAAGGAAAGAGGCAGAAGAGGACAATGCACAGGCAGCTGACTACATTTCAGGAGCTGAGGAAGGAAAAAGAGAAGTCTCCCTTTCAAGCAGAATATGAGGACACTCACCCATTTGTACAAACAGATAAATTTAACACTTGGATCTAGTAATGATATTGTACCTTTAACCTCCCCTTAAAAGTACAAAAATAGGAAGTCTACTTAAAAAACAAAGTCTCTCAACACTTTTGCCCCTCAATTTTAAGATGGTTAAACAGGTCTGATAACTTTCTAAGCTTTTACTCTTTATTCATTATTTTAAACCCTTAAGGTTTTCAGTACTGGGCTAAAAATATGAAGGGAGAGCAAATATCCATGAAACAGGGCCAGAGGGGAAAAAAGTTGAAGATAATTTTTCAAATTACACAAGAATTTATGCCAAGGTAGAAATTATTTTTCTTCTCTCTAAGTAAAATTTAACTATAAACTGATATTTAAATAATCTGTGATGACATTAGGTTGTATATTTCAGGCAGGTGGCACTCTGCATCTAATTCTTTACTCCTGTTGACTGACTGCTTGAATTAGGAAGGTACATTCACAACTTGCATCTAATCAACAGCGAGATTTCCCAAATAGATTGTGATTGATGTTCGAATTTTCCTTTTTGTCAAGGACTGTAGCAAACTATTCATTTGTCAGCACTTGCAGCAAGGCTGTTTTCTGAACACGGTTCTCCTTTTTCTAGATACAAAAACCTAGCTAAACAGAGAGGCCTGGATGAATTTCATGCTGCTATGAATTTCATGTTACTATCTTTTATTCTCCACTTCCATAGTAAAAAGTAAAGCTTCTAATACTTATTTAACTTTTATTCAGCTAGAATATCACAGTAAGTGATAGAAAGAAAAGCTGTTAAGCTTGTGCATTTTGATATGCACAAGATGTCAGCCCATTTAAAGGTTTCTTCCTGTGTAGGCTACAGAACACAGCAAGCTAGTCTCTTCTTGAACTACTTGTCTTTTCATTACTCATGAATTCATTACTCATACATTTTAACAATAAAATATATATTTTTTTTTTAAATTAATACAAATTACTTAAACCTTTATAACCCACTACTGGGAAAGAGGACAACTAATAACTCCTCATCTTGAGTCATCTAGTTTCCAGACTCTCAGAATACTTCCTGCTAAAGCATGTCCTTTAGTGCCTTGGCCTTACTTGAAGGCACCCAGCAAGTATATGCCACATGTAACAAAAATAAGAATCATAGAATGGTTTGGGTTGGAAGAGACCTTAAATATTGTCTAGTTCCAGCACCCCTGCCATGGACAGGGACACCTCCCACTAGACCAGGTTGCTCAAAGCCCCATCCAACCTGGCCTTGAACACTTCCAGGGAGGGGGCAACCTCTTCCAGTCTCACCACCCTCACAGTCAAGAATTTTTTCCTAATATCTAGTCTAAATCTACCCTATTTGAGTTTAGAACCATTACCCCTCATGCTATCACTACATGCCCTTGTGAAAATTCCCTCTCCAGCTTTCTTATAGAGAATTTTACAAAAATTAGCAGAACGCTTTTTGCTGTTAAATGCTTGAAAAAACTAGTGAACTTTGGAGTTGGTGGAGTGATGGCCAGACAAAGAATTCAAGAGCCCTGTTCCTGCCTGGGCTCTGGGAAAATGCCTGGGTTTGTACTTGGGACGATAGGTCAGCAAGGAGAAAAGTACTTGGGAGGAAGCAGGAGTCAGAGAGTATTTCATACTGCCTGCAGTGCTGAAGACTTAAGTGGATTTTAGCTCCAGCATAGGAGATGGGTAAATGGCTTTTAAAGACTCTCTTAGGCAGTGATTTTGGTATCTCAGTGAGATAGGAAGGATGTGAAAACTCCATTACGCTATGCATTAAGCATTTTCAGGGAAGATGTTTGTAATGATTGTTCTCCTGGGTTTTTTCTGCAGTGGGGATTTTTAATGAAGTTGCAGCCCCTAGTGTAGGTATAAATCATTGTTGTAAATTAAATTGTTTTCCCATGCAGTATTCTCATATTGTCTCCAGTCATTCTACTATGGTATTTCTATAGCAGGGATTTGCAGTGCTCCTACCACATCTCTTGTAGCTAAACCCCATAATCAAAAAAATCCATCATGTCAACCTCACCATTGATGTAGTGGACATCCTTAACAGTTTACTCTATTGCACTAACATGAAACGACTCACCAAGGGCTGTCAATCAAGTTGACAGATAAACAGTCTGAGTTGATCAGCTGAAGACCAAGGCTTTTGTAACTGGCATAGATCCTTCTGTACGTAAGCAGAGCAAAAGTTTTTCTTGTTATTTTCACACAGAATCACAGAATGTTAAGGATTGAAAGGGACCTCAAAAGATCATCTAGTCCAATCCCCCTGCCAGAGCAGGAATACCTAAATCAGGTCACACAGGAATGCATTCAGGTGGGTTTTGAATGTCTCCAGAGAAGGAGACTCCACAGCCTCTCTGGGCAGTCTGTTCTGCTGCTCTGTCACCCTCACTGTGAAGTTCTTCCTCATGTTTATGTGGAACCTCCTATGTTCCAGCTTGGATCTGTTGCCCCTTGTCCTATTGGATGTCACTGAGAAGAGCCTGGCTCCATGCTCATGATACTCACTCTTTACATATTTATAAACATTAATGAGGTCACCCCTCAGTCTCCTCTTCTCCAAGCTAAAGAGACCCAGCTCCCTCAGCCTCTCCTCATAAGGGAGATGTTCCACTCCCTTCTTCATCTTTGTGGCTCTGCGCTGGACTCTCTCAAGCAGTTCCCTGTCCTTCTTGAACTGAGGGGCCCAGAACTGGATGCAGTATTACAGATGCAGCCTCACCAGGGCAGAGTAGAGGGGCAGAAGAACCTCTCTTGACCTACTAACCACCCCCCTTCTAATACACCCCAGGATGCCATTGGCCTTCTTGGCCACAAGGGCACATTGCTGGCTCATGGTCATCCTGCTGTCCACCAGGACCTCCAGGTCCCTTTCCCCTACACTGCTCTCCAACAGGTCAGTCCCCCAACTTATACTTGCACATGGGGTTGTTCTTACCCAGATGCAAGACTCTACACTTGCCCTTGTTATATTTCATTAATATTTTCTGCTTAACCCAAACTTTGAAAAAACCCTATGTATGCACTTTCAGTTTTATTCTGTGTGCAAACGTCAAATATGCTTAGCTGGAACAGAATTCTTGAAAGCAATTATGGTCATCCCATTTGGCTAAATATATCTGTATACATACCAGGAATATGCAAGACTAAAAAATGCTAATATAGATTTATGAGGGGGGTTTTATTTAAAGACTGGTACTGTTGGTCTGTTATTGTGATTTTGTTGCCATGTTACCTATATGTCATCTATTTCCAAAATGTATCTTTCCAGTAGAAATAAATTCAGAACAAATAATTTCAAAGAAAGAAACTACATTTGGAAATGAGATGTCTCAATCCCTTTAACTGCTTAGAAGGGTTAGAGGGTATAGAGAACATTTTCTGGAGTAGGTACCCTGAGGAAGTACTTCAGGCAGCAAGGCAAGCTCTGGTCCCAGGCATGGTTCTGCCCTCCTTGCCTGCACGGCAGAGCTTTTAATTATCCTCCTGGGATGGTTTGCTCTGGGTTTCAGAGCTGTTACTAGAACTGGGGGAGTTTTACCCCAGGAGACAAGGGTGTCCTGCCTTGTCTGGTCCAGCTGTGACGAGCAGTGGTTAGTCCTCCCCCATGTTAAGGTCTCTCAGAAGGCTACTTTGTTAGAGGGGTTCAGTGGGGTGGTCTGGGAAAGGGTTTTAGGAATTTCCAGCAAGCCTCAAGCTGGGCACCCACAGCTGGGCTTAAGCTTTTGGAGGAAAGTGGCAGGGCATGTGACTCAGGTGACCACAATCTCCTTTCTGTGGCCTTGGCAGAGGAGAGGAGATGGCTGGAACCTGGCATTATTCCTGCCCACTGTGGCAGGCACTTAACATCAGGCCCAGGGCTCTCTCCTTCCAGCCCTGAGCAGGAGGTGAGGTAAGAGCATCTCAGGTGGTAATGTAGTACTGAAGCTTGTCAGCCAAGCCTCTTGGACTCAGCTTTGTTTTGTTGCAGTATGTACTATGTGGGGGCTTGCTCTCCATATATACATTTCTTTTTTAATGTACTATTCTTCATGTGGATGCATTTGGCTCATCCTGCAGCAGCCTTATGCCCCCATGCAAGGCAGCTGTATCTGGTCATCCTTTACCACCATTGCTCCGGGAGGGTTTTGCACCAAGGTGTTAGCTGAACAAGCACAGGTGTGTATCTGCAAATCCTCCCAAGTGTGTTGGTACCTTTTTCCTCCCTCCCCTCTGAGGGAGTCTGGTTCCCTATGGAGCAGCCTGGCTGGAGCAGCAGGCAGATGCACCACGTGAAGAGACAGCAGCTTATGCTCCACCTTGGCTGTGGGAGGGAAAGGTGTTACTGATCCCTACGATCAGGGCTAGCTGGAGAAGCAAGACAGGAGTGGAGGCAGGGGAGAGGAGGGGAGGGGGAAAAAAAAAAAAAAAATCTTTAAGTGGCAAGACTGAGCTCATAGTATGTGGCCAGCGTGTGCCGTACAGCCTTCAGAAGGCAGCAGGAGCACAGGCAAGAGGCTCCGTCTGGGAAGCAGCAGCAGGGAGAAGAGGTGTTGCAGGATGGGGGATTCCTGGACATCAGCAAACAGGAAGGGTCTGCAGGCACACAGGGCACAACTGACGGTCCACTGTCACCCTGCAGCAAACTCAGCCTGCAGCCCAGGTAAGACAGGTGCGTGGAGTGTGCAGAGTATAAATCATTTTTTCATCGCTCTTAGTTTTGGCTTATGACATTACAGGGCAGAGGCAGGGGTTTACTGAGTTATGTGGTTGCTGTATGGCATTACTGCATTTGTGGGGAGGAGGAATATTAGAGGGTTGGTTTTGAGGATTATTGCTTCAGGAAGATATACAAATTTTTAGGTTTTCAGTAAGAATTTTTTGGACATGGTGGCGTCTGTGAGAGAGTAAGCCTGGGGACAATCCTGGCACAGCAGAGAAAAAACTTGGACTTGCAAATCAACCACTTCACAGAAAACTGAAGAGAGAAAGGGAAACATTTGTAACAGTCAAGGGAGTGCATAAAAAGTGGTTGTCTGATAGGAAAACCTGAGGGACTGGGGTAGCCAGGTTTGTATCCATTTTCAAGCTTTAAGATTAACTCCTCAGGACACTGCGTCTGCAAAGCTCTGAGGGACTATCAAGCCCCTTTCAGCCCTCTTCACCAGGAGAAACAGTTCCAGAATACACAATTTGATTTAATTTCCATATTACTAATAGAGGGTTCATGTCCTTGTTTTTCCACAAAGCATAGTTTTATCTAAACACCTGGGAATGGCATTAAGCTTATGGCAGGAACATTGTCTGCAGATTCATAAGTGTCCCTGCGTTTCCAACCACAAATTCTATTACAGAACAAGCTAAGCACGTCTCAGCAACCCTTTCTCTGCCTTGCTGTTGAGAAGATGTGTTGAGATCTAGGTACTACTTTCCTTTGCTGTTACAGTTGTGCTCTTGGCACAACTTAAAAAAAATATGTAATTGCTGTAGAAGTTTCTTCTTCAAGTATTTTCTTCTGTTTCAGCTGTTGGTTTGCTGGCAGCTGGTAAAGCAAAGCAGGCAGCAACAGCCCATGCATGTATTGTGCAGTCAAGTGCATCTTTCTATACTGCTGCAAGGTTAGCCAGCTCCTTTTGCAACGATCCATGGTGTTGCACATACCTTGGAAGATGTGTTTTTGAACTCTTGACAACTTTTTCAAGTGCCTTTTGCTTTTTACAAGTGATATGTCTTCAGGGCTCTTCTTTACCCTCAAAAAATCCCCCAAAAAAACAACCTACCAAAAAAATGCCCACAAAAAGCCCTGCAAAACCTTTCTGCAACTTCACCAAGCATAAAAAGAAACTACTGTAATGGATTTGCAATTTAATGATTTAAAACTATCACATTTGCTTTCTGAGTGTCCCAGCTTCTCATACACACACTCCTGTGCTACCATGGATGTACGTGTGTGTGTATATATATATATATATATTCATATCTAGGTACACTTATATGTATCATCAATATATATGCATTTCTGTATGTATTACCTTTTTAGACAATTATTTTCATGTGGCTACAAGAAGTGTTTATGGTGAAAGCTGTTGTTAACTGATGGGACTGATGAGATTAAACAAAGACAGAAACTTGGATAGCTTGCCTGCACTCAAGAACTCTTAGTGGGTTTATTTATAAACTTTATATAATGCAGCTTAGTTTTTCAGTCTCGGAGTCTGCATGTTATATGCTTACAGCTGCAACACATGCTCCCTTGCAGGCAGAACTCAAAATGAAGCTGGAGGTTTTAGCATAGGCAAAATGGCCTTGCACTGGTGAATAGATAAATAAGACAACTAATAGTCTTTCCAATTTGATGTATCTGTGTTGGCTTTTTTCCCCCAAAATGATCATTTCCATGTATTTTCAGATGGGTTTATAGAATGAGTCTTTATTGGTAAAAGTGAAAATCAATATCTACTGGAAGCGATACTAGAGAAGGTAGTGACTGCAAATATATTTAAAACATCTGAACATGAAGTAGGATGCTAGAAGTACTTATGGATTTTGTGCTTATGGATTTTTCATGATTATGTCAGCAGTTAAAAACAGTCATAAATTTCACATCCTATACACACAAGTACATATTAATGCTTTCATTTTCCTGGGCATTCATGATAAAGCAGTCAGGTATTATGGAATAAGCAAAGTCTTTAGTTAGTGGGTACCTGTATACAGAGAAATCCAAATGTGAATTAGGAAAGCAAAGTAAAAAGCTGTGTCCTTCTAGGTATAGGCAGAAAAAGCCATGTGTTGTTAGCTCCACAGCTAGTATTATTAATAGGCTCAAATGTGTTGGATATTTGAGACAGAAATATGATATGTTGGCTGCTAACTACCTAGCAAATCCATCAATCTTACATTTCAAAAAAGCATGAACTGAAGTTTTGTATAAAGAAAGGGATGAAAGCAGGGAGGATGGGGGCTTGATGTTAAACATGGTGAATACTGCAATACTGGCTAGTATTAAGCAATATTTTACTACAGTTCACTGAACTTTCTGCAGTGCCATCCAGCTCTTTCTCTGGAGTGGACACACTTGAGAGTCCTTGACATATGTATCTGTCTGGCTAGTGGGTAGCTCAAATAACTCCTGATGTACACATTTATTTAAAGAGGTTTATTTTCTAATTCCTAGAGGCTTCTTTTTTGCAAGATCTGCTCTGTTGTTTGCTTTTAAGGGATCTGCATTTAGACAACCGTCACTCTCTTCATACATGTTCATTTAATGTTTAGTTATAGTACCTGACATGTATTTAGAGCAACTAAACTGTAATATTATATCAGATACTCTCATACTGCTCTTGCAGAAGTTATGAGCCAGTAGTATGGCATATCAGTTCCATTCAGACATTCCCTATGGTTAAATACTTTGTTTTCTGTAGAAGAATTCATTACCTGATCATGTCTGAAGTCTGAGTTGTGCATCATATTTCAGTGCTTGATGCAGCAGCAGCACTTGTAGTCTCAAGTGAGTGTTGCCATATGTACTTGAGGGTGGCTATAGGGCCATCGCAGATTTGAAGCATTTGTCCGCATTTGAGTCCAGTTTTGTGGGAGGGACATTTTGTATTCAGATGCTGCCAGTCTTGCAAATGTCACAAACCTGAGCGTTAAAAAGAAAATAAGATAGTCCACGTTTTCCTTAAATAGTATCCATCAAAAGTAAGATAAGTGATACCACTTGCAGCAGAATGACCTCTACAGGGCCACTCTCCTCTACAGTCTTGTGGCATACTGTTATACGTCCTATTGGGTATTTTTGTTACAATGTCATATTCAGTTGAGCTGTACATATAGAGTAAGATGGAACCTAAGTCTTCAGAAAACGCTTCAAGAATGCAAAATAAAGAGTAATTTAAAGAAAATCTGCAATAGATTGAAAAAAATTCAAGCTATTAATTGATGGCTAAGAGAATTGTTAAGGACTACAGAACAAGAGCAGAGAGTTGTGTCTGGGCAGAGTCTGTACATCTAACAGCAGACCAGGATCTGAGGAGGCAGTGGAGTAGCTGTCTCTCCCGGTTCCTGATTTCCACTGAGCTCTGAACCTCACAGGGATCAGACGTGACAGAAAGATGTTGATCGAAGAAAAAAAAAAAAAAAAATCAACATTGGCTTTCCAGTCTCTTTGAGAAAACTCCTGGTTGTAATGTGAGAGTGAGGCCTCACAGACATCCAAGTATAAGCAAGGCTACAACAAATTGTAGATTCACACTGTAATTGTGATGTCTTATTTTATGTTAAATGCTGTCAGGAGTACAAGGAGAACATGTACTGAAAATACACTTTCAGAAATTGGTCCACTGACAGTAATGCTGTTAAGTGCTGGTCAGAATGAATTTTTTTAAGGGGCAGTCTAACTTAATGATCAAAAATAGGAATTGATATTACCTTATTATAGCTTCTACCTCTCAAATTATAACTTGCTACAGTAAGAGGGCACAGGTTTTAACTCATGATGTTTGTCATCAGGTTCTGATGCTGTTGGCCCTCTTGCGATAGGACTGCCTCGTTGGAAAAATCCATATACATATGGGAACCCTCGCCTCCCTTTCGCCTTCTCTGAAGATGTCTGTGTTCCTGTATTTCAATATTTTGCTACACAAAATGACTTGTCATATCCATTATCCTGCCCAGCTTCACTTTCTATCACTCCAGTGCCTTCTTACAGCAGTAGCAGTCAAGAAACTTTGAGTCAAGACTCTACAGGTAAGTGATTATTTCTTTTTTACATGTCAGAGATTAGTTTTTTACATGTCAGAGCTTAGTTTAATCAGCACTTTTAGTGTTCAAGTTAAATAGCTGTTTCTGCTGACAGACTGCTTGACTTGCTCCTAAGGAAGGATTAGACCACAGAAACTTCACAAAGGAATTTATGTTCGTGCCAAGTAATCCTTATTCAAACAATTTGCCTCATTGTCTAAAATTATCAGAAACAAAGATCATCACATTCTCAGCCACAATAATATAATTAGTGTATATGTGATTTAAAACTGGTAGACCAATTATTTGATGAGAGTGGATCCATGGTAGCATATGGAGACATTTGAGGACAGTATCCTCTCTTCTCTGCCTGTCATAAAACCGCACGATGAATGATACCCTGATATTTCCATCAGGTATCCAAAATGCTGTGAGCACCTGTCTGATCACAAAATAGGATGTACAAGGACCATCTGGTTACATTCACGGGAATGCACTTGTGCTCCCACACTGTTACAAGGCTTACGTCTGTCAAAAGCTATCATCAGAGACAGCAGCATGCTGGTCAGTGATGGGATGCTTCCAGCATAGGGTTTGGAGGTCTCAGTGTCTGCAGGAAAGATGCTGACTGGTAAAGGGTTGTGGGGTTAGGACAAATCACTTGACCTGTATAATCTACTCCCAACTGTATCTGAGTCTTTGATCACAATGATGATAGGAAGTGGGTCATGAGCTCAGTGAGGTTTTTCTGGCTGGCAGATAAGGCCCTGATCTACATGCTTCCTAACTGAACCCCCGTAAAAGGATTTTAACTGTCACATCTTTTGTGCTGCTAAATGGAAGGGATTAGCAAGGTTCTGCCTTTCTGCCTTGGTGTCAGGTAGCAGAAAGGTATATATGGAGTGCTGTGTCTTAGTGGATCCACTATTGAATGGGATAATGCTAGAAAAGGGCTGGCCTAAATACCTAGTGCTGACCTAATTCTTAAAATGTCTGTAATACTTGCTGACAACAGTGGCTGAATATAATATGTAATAAAAAGTATAATGAAATATATATATTACTGTTGTTTGTATTACTGCTTTTTTTCATTTTAAGTATTGTAGTACATTAATGTAATTTAGTGTAACTGATGTAGTCATTACTGCATGTTGCCAAAAAATAACAGGCCTGAAACTCTGTGGTGGTGCTGAAATCCAAACAAAAGTGATTTCTCCCTTCCTAGAACCTTCCAGTCCAGTCACTCATCCTCCAGAGCTGCCTGGATGCTCATGGCAGCCAAAAATCCTGGGCTCCAACACTTCCAGTATCATTCCTAATGCCTGCTCAGTCAGTGACACCTGGAAAGTAGGAGTGTTAGGACAAATGCTAAACAGTTCATGCAAGGTTAAATGTTGTGACTTTCATTTATCTATTTTTCTGGTTCCAATTAAGAGCAGTGTAAACCTGCACCTCCTGCTCACAATCCAGTGTTCCTTGTATGAAATTTGTGACTATATTCTGGAAGCCTGATCTGTAGCATAGTTTATTTTAACACTTATTTTAGTGATAGAAATACTGTATCTGTTGTGAGATACTTCATATCTTTCCCATATGAGGAGTGACAACTGTGGTTTTAAATTATGAAGTCGTTGTTTTGGGACAGCGAGGTGGCAACTGAGCAACCTGCCACCTAGAGGTGATGTTGTGGAGGAGAGGAAAAACGTTAGCTAAAAAAAAAAAGAATAGTAGTATAATAAAACTGTAATAAAGCTTGACAAGGAGCTGCTAGCTGTGCTGAATGATTTCCCAATTCTAAAGCATGGCTGCATATAGCCAGAGGTGCCAGTATGATATTATATTAATCAGCCAAATATGAATGCCCTAGTTTTGATCTTAATTTAAGAAGCTACAGCGTCTGTGAAGAGATCACAGTGGGATGTTTATGAAAGCAGTGCACTGAAAAACAACATAGCAGCATGGTGATGGGTCAGCACAGAAGTAATGTCCATTTCCAACAGGGCTGGGAGGTCTGGGTGCAAAGCGTGACTTGTACGTAGCACAAGAAGATACAGTCTTCATCCTGAGGAGTTAGTCCTAATTTCTATACCCAATGAACAATTGATAATCCAAGGGATTATGTTACATATAAATGTCTCCTGCAACAGAGGGGAGTGTACTGCATGTGAGCAGGGTGAAATGTTTCTTGTATACTGATTAGAAGTGCTTTATCCTATTGTACAGGGGTACAAGGGTGTTATGTCAGCAGCTTCTCTGCATGACTGGATGTCATGTCTGCAGCACCAATGATAATCTGTATCACTGGACTTTATTGTAATGCTTCGAACGCAAAAATTCCTTACATTGTTTAAACTTTACCAGTTTTCAGGGACTGTCTTGCTATGATTGAAGAGCTTGTTTGCGGAGAAGGTAACAGCCTTTCAGCAGCGTATAGCACGTCTGTGGAAGCTCAGACATGAGTACTGCATCAGCTAAAATGGGGGAATTTTTGAAAAGACAGAGGGTAATTTAGAGATTGATTAATGAGGCAGAGTGTATCTTAAAGTTATAGCCAGGCCCATTTCTGTCCAAGACTACTTGATCAGCTCATTTACAGGTACTTGATATGCAAAAGAATACCATGACACAGGCTTGCTGTGCTGCTTCTCTCTTGTGAATTTACATCAAATTCTCTAAAACATTTTAATAACATAATCTTAAAAATTCAGCTATGCTAAACCAGCAGTATACAATGCATACAATACATAAATTGTAGTTTCAAAATAATTCTTTTTTAACTACTAATAATGGGAAAACTTCTGGCTGCTTCTTCCTACGCAGGGCATTTTTGGGGCCGTGTAATAAGCTGTGCTTGGGGATGTCTGAGCTGAATTTCAATGTTCAGAGAAAGAAGATAATGAATTGGAAAATGAGGTATCAACAAAATAAAATTTAGTGTATACGCCGCATGAAAGAAGTAGAACTGCAGCTAATTTGGGAGGTAGATAGTAGTGGGTGCTTTGCCTCCTACTTGAAATGATAGCATCAATTTAGTGCTTTTGTTGCTTCATAGCATTTGGCAATGCTAGATACAGAGTAGTCTCAAAATTTGTCCTTGGATATAGGAGTATAATTGACATCAGAATTAATCAATTTCAGGTATTCTGGAAGGGAATTCTTGAACTTTTCATATTACTTGTGATTTGAAATAATGGGGGTTTTTTTGAAAGGATTGCACTGGTTAATAAAACTTATGCTTCTGTTGAGAACAGGACAAAATGAGGAATTGTTCTGTACTGATTTCCTAACCTGGAAATCTTGTGAGGGAGTACCAAAGGGGAACTTAGTTTTGATAACTATTTTATGACTATATATCGGTTTTTGAACTGAGTCCTGAAGAGTTCCAGTTGATTAACTTTGTCTCTTCTTATGATCATTATCCAATGCTTAGTTACATTGAACAATATATTCCGGAATATCCTGAAGACATTGCTAGACAGCACCAGCTGAATAGAGGAATAGATCTGCACTGGGTAGAAATGAGTTAGGATCTGAACGATATCTGTCAAGTTTGTGTCATCTGCAAATTTTGAAGAAACACAAGATATCACAATTCAGGAAAATACTGAATATAGCAAGACCTCTATGTCTTCTTGAAATGAATTCACATTTTTAACAATAATAATCAGAACTACTTCTGACCTGAAATTAGTTCACCTTCACCTAGACTGTATTTCTGTTGTTTGTTCATCACAGGGACCTGTCCCCTTGTATGTTAGATCAGCTGTTTTGAAAGCAATTATATCGATTTGCCATGAATTGTTCCTGACAAATCTGTTGGCTCTTTGCTATCATCTTGTTTTCTTCACGGTGCTTACAGACTACTTGATTTATTGCTTGCTTACTAATTTGTCACCATCTCTTTTCAAATATTGATGTTAGGCTGACTGGACTGTAATTATCTAAAGTACTTTATTTGCCCTTCTCCACTGTTAGGGGACCTTACTCCATCCTTACTTGAATGGAGTACTTGTTAAAATGTATTTAGGTTCCTAAATTGCAGTGAGACAGCTGAAATATGAAGTAGTCACCTACATGTCTTTTCTGGGTCTGTGCCTGATCCCTGGTGTGTGAATGTATGGAGCAGAGCAATTTCAGGAGAACTTGTACTCCCAGCAGAGACAGGGAAAATGCAGAGGATGAGTCAGCTGGACCCTCTTCAGGGATGCACCTGGGTCTGTCCTGTAGTTGGCCAGAACCAGCACTTCTGGAAAAAGTAGTATTTATGATTGTGGTACACAATTTTTTGCAAGCATAAGAAAATCTGAAAGAGTGTTCCAACTTCATTGCTCAAATCTGTTGGAAGTCTGGCTGCAGCTCAAGCCTCCTGTTTTGTTTACATAAATTCCTGCAACCTTTCAATTTTATTTCACTTGTGCATCAAACATTTTCTTTTTGTTTCCATACTGAAAGATGTAGTTTCACAGTAATATCACCACCTGCTGTGAATGTTATATTTGACATAGACAAAAGTCAAAGTAATTTGTTACGTATTTCTTGACTTGCATGTAAGTGCATACTTAAATGGATCCTTTGGTTCTGCAGCTTTCATATATTTTTTGACAGAGCTGTCCTGTCTCACACATCTCTTAAGGCCTGTTTTAAATCACACATTAACAGTAAAAAGCTATATAATGAAATAATTTATGACACTGAGTACTTCTCAGTATGGCATAGGGTTTCAGTTAAATTTATTTGATAAGATAGATGCAAAGGAAGTGAGAGCAATAGATCTAATGTTATCTGAATTGCATAACGGGGTAGTATTGGTCTGCCTAGGAAGCTATTTGTTCTCCTGGAGAAAAATGAGACTTAGAAGAATTATAATGCAAGTAAGTGATTGAGGGGGACACGACAACATTCTTGGGAGGGAGAGTACTAAATGGAAAGAAGATTAATAGTAGAGTTTCCCCAGTGCTGGTTTGGAAACAAGGTTAATACTTTGTGGATGACTTCTGCCTGGAAAGGAGGAGTGCACTGATGAAATGCACTGATGAGTCTAAGATGGGAGACATCATTACTACAGAGGAGAATCTGAATGTCACGTAGGAAGAAATGGATGGCTTTTGGGAACAGAATGAAGTACAAGTGATGAAATACAATAATGTAGGTTTCAAGACTGTGCATAACAGGACTTTTAAAATTTGCTCCCCCCCCCTCCCTCTGCTGTGAGTTGGGAGTCCTCAGCTGGAAATAGTAGAAGAAGATGCAGCTACTAATCAGGAGTGGGCTGCAGCTGTAATAAATCAATGGAAGCTTGGGGTGTCTCAGGTGAAATACATGCTGCAGAGGAAGAGATTAAAGTTGTTCACCCAAACTGACTGCGTATTTTCAAAAATTTAGAGCTGTACTGGAGCTTAAGCAGAGAACAATACAAGAGAGGAGAGCTGATCTTAGAAGAGTAAAAATGTTTGATGTTTAGACTGGCAAAACAAAAGCTGTTTTAAAAAGGAAAAAACAAGACAGTAGGTTTCAGTTTCTGTTTATTTAATTATTTAATGTTTGTTAAGGTAGGGAAATAGCTGATTGTGAAGAACAGACATCTGTTCCATTCACTTGTCCTGTTCAGCAGCCTTCAGAGTCTGACAAAACTGTTAAGCGACCCCAGAGATGGAACTGCTGGTGTTAGCACTTAGAGTTAATGGGCTCCTTCCAAATCTTTGAAGGGCTCCTAACTGCCTGACTCCTGGGGACTGCGTACAAAGTGAAAGCCACAAGATGGTGCTGACGCTCCTCCTCATGGTTAGAAAGTAGTCTCCAAGCTGCAGAGCACTACTGGATGTAACTGAACAAAATTTCTATGGAGCTTGGTGCGTATTAACCTGTAAACACGTAATAAAGTCAGTGACTCATTTTGGTCTACAATTCGTAGTGATGCATTGATTTTTGTTAAGGAGTCCCAATATACACTGTATATTGGAGGGAAAGGGGAGTCGAAGACAGAAAGAAGGGAATTGGAAAGGTGATGGCTATTTCTGACGTTGTACTCTTCTTGCTTGGCTTTCAGGTACAAAGAGATGGATGAAATTACAAAATTGAGAAGTAGAAAGAAAACACATTTGTGTTATCTCTGATTAGAATCCTCACTTTAATTTCCGTGCTCTTTAACTGCCAGGGGTAGAATCTGCTGTACCTACAGTGTTACTGACAGCTTGTGCTTCTCTGCCTGTTTTGTTTTTATGATTGCATTGAGGCAGGGACCGTTTGGGAGGTTTGTTTGATATTCTTTGTACACTGTCTCAAAAGGGAGTGAAACCGAGATGGGGTTCTGCAGTCTAACAGAGAGCTCCTAGTAAGGCTTATAGAGAGGAAAGATATAATTTGCAAAAAATGTTACTTGGAACTCTGAAGTCAGCTGAACACAAGAAACGATGCAGCCCAGCTGACAACTGCACAGACTTACCTCAGTGCCCTGACTGCCAACAGCCTGCCTTTGCTATGGTCCTGTCCTGTCTGCTAACGCAGGTATCCTATCTCTGTTCATTAATCAGTGTGGCCATGAAAAGGAGAGGTTTATCTTTCTTTCATTTGGCCACCAGCAGAATCTCCCAGTGTTATCAATGGCAACTGTTAACTACTTTTATCAAAATTTGGGGGGAGTTTAATTTGTTACAGAATACCTTTCCTGCAATGCTGTATCGTCTTTTGCTCCTGAAATGCAGAATATGTATTTTTCCCCTGAATAAAATGAGACTAAATGTGTTTAAGTCTAAACCTGAAATAGCTAAAAAGCACACTGCATTCAGTAAGTATGATGAATTAGGATCTTAAAAAGAACATCAAGTATTTTGGTAGCATTAGTGTCCCTGCTGACTCTTGAGGCAGAAAGTGTCATTAAGTCTATACTTCCGAAGATCTAAATATGTGTACTTAGCCAATTTCAAGGTTCTGGCTACCAATATGATTGCTTTTATGATTCAAAGGTGTGAGATATTGTTTATTCAACATTCTGTCTTACATTAAGTGCACAGATCATTCTAAAAAACTCCTGTTTAAAAGGAAGGAAATAAAAATTGTCAAACTTCTGTAGCCTTCTGACCTTATCATAGGATCAAGCCTAGAAGCTGGTGAGCTACCTGGTTCTGATCCAGCAAAGCAATTAAATATATGCTTAATTTTGAAGTTGAGAGTTGTGCCATGGAAATCAATTTATCTGATTCTCTAATGGTACTTAGCACTTACCAATGAGAAACCAAAATTTGCCTTAGTACAATGAGCTGGTAGTTCCTGTTATAACACATATTTAGAAATGCTAACCAGCACTGATCATGCTCTGTTGGTTGAAGGTATTTAACAGTGGTGATGCTAGCACATGCCTTCTGTAGTACTGTGTCAGTGTGCTTCAATCTTGTCTTTAGAGCTGGAAGTGCATTTACTCTCCAGCCTTCCCTTTCTCATAATATCTCTTTTGAAATTGACTACGAGGCTTGGCCTTCCTTTTCCTCGAGGCCAGGAAATGGCCTCAAGTTACATCAGGGGAAGTTTAGGTTGGATATTAGGAAGAAGTTCTTTACTGAGAGGGTGGTTAGACATTGGAACAGGCTGCCCAGGGAGGTGGTGGAGTCACCGTCCCTGGGGGTGTTCAAAAAACGGGTTGATGAGGCACTTGAGGCCATGGTCTAATGGTTAGGAATATGATGGGATAAAGGTTGGACTTGATGACCCTGGAGGTCCCTTCTAACCATAATTATTCTATGATCTAGAACATGGATATTTGCCATTTTTGCTGATCTGAGGTTGGCACATTATTGCACAAATTTAAACTGGAATCTGATGCCATCACAATTTGTTCGTTGCTGGGGTGCTTCGTGTGAACTTAAACTCAGTAAGGTCTGTGATACAGTCTCCTTCTCAAATTGCTACTTATCTAACACGGACTTTGATAGCCTTTTGTCCTTGTTTTCCAGGAACAGACTGTGGGCCAGCCGTGGCAGGCAGGCCATGAGTAGCTCTGAGTCAGCTGGGAGTTTCAGTCAGGGCAGCTGCCCCAAGCTGACTCACAGGTGTATCCCATACCACTTAATTATGCTCATTATAAAAGGAGGGAGTTCACTGAAGGTGGCTAGTTCCTCTTCCTGGGCCTCCTGCTAACCCTAAGGATGAGGCTGAGTATAACCTTGTATGCTTTATGTTGGTGATTGTATTAGTTCTGTTATTTCATTAAATCTGTTTTTACTTCAACCCACGGGGCTTCTCCCTTTTTCCCCGATTCCTCTTCTCAGCTGGGGAGGAGTCATCAGGTGGTGGAACAACTGCTACAGTTTAGCCCTGGGTACTGACAAAACATAGACAACTATTGTTTCTTGAATACATTTCTGCAATATCCGTTGACCACATAGGTGCAATAACAATTAATTTGAATGTCAGATTTCATGGGGACTCCTCTGGGCAATATTCTGGTTTTGTATGCTAGTCAGTTAATGCAGAAAAAGATTAGGATGGAGTTCTGGTCAATAACAGAAGAACTGCTTTTTACATAAGGATGTGTCTGTACTAATTTCAGCTTTCTAGTGCTAGAGAATCTTTAAGAATCACTGCAAGAAAGAAATGTTTAGTTAGCTCTTTAAATCCAATAGTGGTTTACTGACGCAATCTATTTCACTCGTCTGCCAGTTATATGCTTTTCTTTGTGAACAGTGTACCAATCTCTTCTGTTACTAGTAGCACTGATAGCTTAGAACCTGCAGAAGTAAACATTCTCTGTTACACTGGGGTGAAAGGCATCTTTGCCATAAATTATGAAAAAACAGTGAAGCTGTGAGAGTAAAAATGTTTACCTATATGTTTTTCTGGGTTGAGTTATATAACAGCCTTGAACTGAGACTGGAAGAGGGTGAGGATGAAATTAAATGAGTCATTGTTAAAAATAGGATGTGGATCTGAATTTGATGTTGAGTGTGCTGGACAGCTGAATTGAGGATTTTGCTTTGAGGAATAAGCTGTGTCTGTACTATATAAATTTTGAATGCTATGTAAACTCATAGTGATTCGGGGTTACTGGTGATTTTAGTTAGCTGTTGTAAAAACAGCTTGCAAACTGAAATAAACTGGGAGTTGTGTGTATTGTTACAACTGATACTGCAGGGACAAGAAAAGCACCTGGCTGGTCACGTGATAAGTGTTTCCTCCTATGCAAGGAGACAAGGCGCAACACTTTAAATCTTTCTTTATATTAAATACCGTGAGTGGCAAGTGGGGAAGTGACTGTATAAGCCAAGTGGAAATAGCAAAAGTTAAAAGCAGCTATGTTGGTAAATATAGGAAATCATCACTTGGTTTTAAGCTATAGCTGGTTAGAATGCAGTTTGTCTCATGGCTAGGAGGAAGCTATGGTTCAGTTTATAGGGTGGGGTAGGAAGTGATCACTTTTAATGATGATAAAGATGGCAGGACATGATGACCTCTGGTTTGTACTGGGGACAGAATGCTTCAGCAAGGGGACTAGAAGGTTCTAGTCTGACCCAGCACACCAAATAAGTTATGTTCTGAAATAATTTAAAGCTGGAACATGATGAAGTTGAGCAGTTGTTCACCTGCTTGTCACTGTCATCCTTTGCAGAATTCGTTGAAGGATATTTTCATCAAAGTAGACTAGCTACTAGTAACTCTGTTGGATGAGTGAGTTCTCATTAGGTAAAAAGCACCATGCATTATGCCAGTGCTGTGTGGGCGTCTAAGTCCCCCACTTGGTTTAGATATTGGAGGGGGAAAAAAGCACATTTCTCTGAGCTTGTCTTGCATCCTAATTGTGGGGATAGGTGACACTCAAGAATAAGGTCTTTAAAAAACCAAACCAAAACAGCAGAGGGTGTGCTGGTTACCATGGAAACCAGCCTTTTGATGAAGAGGTTGTATGTCTGGCAGTATTTTATATTGGGTTCTGATTACAATAAAGATCCATGTTACTTTTTCAAATTCTCCCATTTCCTCTTCTGCTCTCTAGTTTACTTTTTAAATGACAGAAAGGAGGAAACAGTAAAATAGGGAGATTTGTCCTTAAAGTACAGTAAAATACTTATTTCATCAAAATAGTAACCCATTTTGCTGAAATAAGGTTTTTACGTAAGGATGAAAATATGAATGGAAGCTATACCAAAGGAATTCAGTACTTAGCAACTCTTTGGACATGCATCAAGTTTAAAGGCCAATTACTTCAAAGTATATGTGGAAAATTGTGTCAATAAAGCAGTGGTTAATACTGACCAATTGCGGAAATAATGCCTCTGCATTTCTAAACATCCAGCACATTCTCAGGTTCTCAGTGAAGTTGTTCAGGCATGTCTGCACACTATGGACTATTAGTCCAGAAACAATATCCTCATATAACTTTCCGACCCTGAATTTTGTGGTATGTTAGAACTTTTTCTTAAACATATTTTTGAAGCTCTTGTCAGTCAAGGTTTTTCTGAGTTCAGGTATGTGAACCAGGCAGTAAATGTTCGAAAGCTGAACCAAAGGAAACATCAATGGCTGAATAAAGACGGCTTTATGTAAAAATCTGGGAATTAACTGATGTAAGCTTTGGTGAAACAGCTTCTGAAACACCTCAGAGTAACATCAGATAAGGTTATCTTCACAGAAATCGGCCCCTGAAATTCTCATTTAATGGGCTTATGTATATAGGAAAACTGACAGAGAGCTGAGGTAGTATCAGTGTGTACTTTTGTATGCATTCTTTCCATTGTCTGCAGTTTCATGAGCACAGTAGTACTGTTCTTGGATCACGAACATCTTGTTCACTCTTATTTAGACCCACTTACTAACTGAATATCAAAGTAATAGTAAATCCAATTCTGAAGAAATGTAAATGCAAATTTTTAAGCATGTAAGCTTCACTGGTAATATAAGGGTTTTTTCTTTAAGGAATTTATATTATCAATAAATTCTTTATCAGTTTATTAAATTTATATCTTAGTATAATTTTAATAGAATACTTTTTAGCATAGTATTTCCTGATCAGGTGATGCAATTCTTAGCAGTGTTTTCTGGCAATGACTCCATCTTCTTTTACTACTTTCTTTGTGCCTTAAAAGTCTCATCCTCATTCTTTATCTGAGGAAAATTCTGTAGTATTTTGCCAGGCTGTTCTTTTGAAGCTGACAGGGTCTTTTGACGTTCTATAGAATAAGTTGCCCACCCTTCCAACCTCTAGCTCAAGAGTAATCGAACATGTTTTTACTTTTTATTGGCAGAATACTTGTTTAGCAGAAGACTATAGTGCCTTGTTTTGTAATTTTAAAAAGTATCTATAAGAGTCTCCGTCATATGCAGAGGAGGGTTTGGCTCCAAGAGAAAAAAAAGCTTCTCTTTTTATTTTCAGGCTACTGCTTAAAATTCTCTTCAGCAACTGAAGAGACATGACACAGAAGGCTGCAAGACTTAATAGATGTATTTTATTCTTAACATTGTTTTACACTGATTTAGGTTTCATTCTGAAGGAACTTAAAGATGCAGTTCACTACAAGCATGCCGGTTGTCTGAAATTGCTTGCATGCATGATTATTTGCAGATTTGGGTATTTAATTTAAAAATATGTTTATACCTATTTCAACAACTGTGAAACTTGACTCCACAGATCCTGTGTGTGGCCGTCTTCAAAAAAAATAAACAAAAAAACCTGCCATCAAAAAAACCTCTGGCTCTGTATACAACAGTCATCTTTACAAAAGTGTTTGTTTTAATGCATTTAAGACACTTATTTTTGTATTAAACTCCTCCTGTTCTTCCTACAGTGTAGTTGCTTAATAAATTTTAAATTTCCTAAGGAAGGTGAAAAATGTATTAATTTGATAAATTGGGCTAATTTTCTATATTAATACTTCTTTATGCAGAGCACTTTTGGGAAAACTAAATAGTTACTTGGTGTCGATATGTTAGTAAACCAGTCTGAAAATACTGATATCTGATTTTTCATGCTTACAGTATTTAAAGTTATTAGAATAGCTGTTTTTTTCCTTTTCTAACCAAATTGAAACATAGGCATATTTGAGGTCTAGACCTTATGTTCAGCCTTTGAAGAGGCCCTTAATTTTCTTAAATAAAGAAGCCAATTAATCATAGATACTGCTGAGACCAACATGGATGACTTAGCAAAACGTTTTAGCTAATGTGTGGTTTTTAATATATGAGTAATATTTTTGACTTCAGTGGTGCTTTTGTGTGCTTTAGGATTAATGTTAAAACGTTTTGGTCAAAGAGGTCTTGAATGCCCATATCTTGGTTGTTGCCCCTCCAGTGAGGACATATGGTTCTCATGCATATGACCTCAGATTGCACCTTCAGTTATTGCAGGGAAACTTTTCTGTAGGAGACTTCCAGGAGGTTCCACTCGTTAAAACTGTTTTATCAGCTTAAGTAAAGAAAGAACTTGGTCTGCATTGAAATAGAAACCAAGTCCTTTACTGATGCTTCAACTTTTTGCTCAGAGGTTGGACTTAATGGTCTCAAAATATATTTATTCTTAAGAAACGTTGACATTCTATAAAGTTGGGTACATGCAGAAACATTTGCAGATATTTAATAATGTTGATTATTGACTTCTGGTGATTGACCTCTACTTTCAGACCTTAGAAGAAGGTGAGTTTTTTTTCCCCCTTCATTTTATTCAATAGCAATTTGCAGCTGAGAAGCTCTGTGCTTGACTCTGCTGGCAGCTTGTGCATGAAGGGAGGTGTGCTGAGGAAGTTAGCCTGTGTAAGAAAAACTTACTTAAATTGTGATCAGTGGGACACCTGGAAGGCTCCTTTTGCATGCTGTTTTCACTCTGCAGCGTGGTCATTGTGGAGGGCTGAAAGGAAGCGAAAAATGGCAAGTTTTATAAGATAAGGGTATGACAAATATTCCTGATGGTCTGTTTATCACAAAAAAGTTGGACGGTCTTGAGGGTACTGCAACCACCTGAAAAGCTACCTAAGCTTGAAGAAACATAGTAGAGAGCATGATGGTACTGTGTGATCAGAGAGGCTGCAGGGATAGGAGGGGTCTCGCTCCCGTGGTTTTGTATCCCAGAGTCTTGGGATGAGACTAGGAAAATCATAGCCTTGGTTATGAAGATGAATGTGAAGCCAGGAGTGGCTTTCCTGCTTGTGAAGAAAGCAGATGAGAACAGCAACAGAAGGGCAGGAAACTGTGAATCAACACGGGTATGAGAGCTGGGGAGGCTCTGCTTGAGCAGGATGCAAATGGTTTGGTGCACCAGCCTCTGTGTTGCCCGTGGGGCTTAGTTCTGAGGGGATGTAGGTGCCACATTTTTTCCCCCCCTACAGCAAAAAAGGTATTTCAAGAGTTTCAAATGACAGCTCAGGGAAGGATCTGTCATCTTATGAAACAGGTTTGGGGTTTGTTTTTTTTTTCTTTTCTCTACAACTTCGTCATCAACAATGAGCCTTTACTTCTGACAGAACAAATTTATACTGCTTTCACCTTTTCAATCTTGTTATTAAAAATGAATCCCAATGAAGCTGGCAAACTTAATGTGCGTTACTCCTCCAATTACAATGAGTAAGTATAGTCAGCCACTTGGGAGATGTAAGAAGAGGGGATGGATGCCTTCTGCCAAGCTGCAAGGGCAATTTAAGGACTGGTATCATGAGAAGCCAAGTTACAGGGAGAAACTTTCCTATCTGGCAGAGATTAGTGTGTTCTCACAAGCAGAGGTGGTGGAAAAACAGCTCGATCCTTCCTTGGCCACCTCACATTGTGTTTGAGAAAAGGTATTGTAGAAGCTGAAATGACTTCACTTCCATGACAAGCTGTTGAAAGGCTTTGATTTTTTACACTGAGGAGACACTTGTGCTGCCCTGGCACTGGCAGTGCTGTCTCTTCAGAGGGATTTGTGGCTTGTAGACCCTTTCTGTCAGAGAAAGTGCTGCTTTGGTGGTAGAGACAGGGTGGCTGTGGGGGCCGTGCGGGAGGAGGAGCGACAGCACCTTGTGAGGAGACCTGTGCCCTGGCCCTGCAGTGACGAAGCTGTGGGTACATCATGGCAACCTACTTCAGCTCACTTCCACTTCTGCCTAGGCAGAAACCATGCCATTAAATGCAAGTGCATGTAAGGGGCAGCACATCTTGGCTCAACTAAAGGAGACAACATGGACGTTGGGTTCAGCCTGTCTCTGTCCCTGGGGAATGATTGTGTGTAAGGGCCTAGGGCTGTGCTGCTCTGTACATCGTATCATGCACATCAATTATCTGAATTTATTGAAAAAATACTCTGGAGCAGGGCAGCCCTGGTCATTAGGCATCTCCCTGAGGACAGAGAGGGGGACAGGCCGAGGCTGGCCTGGAACATCAGCCTGTGGGCAAGGTGAGGATTTGCCCTCTGAGGGCCATCTGCAGGCTGATGGCCTGGCCTGGCCTGGGCCACGGCAAGGCTCACGGTGGTGGTCTGCCAGTCACCTTCCTCACTGACCTGACTTAATGCTGGAGGGTGTTTTTTTTAATTGCTTTGGTCAAATTCAGGCTGGGATTTGAAAATGAAGGTGTTTCCTCTGGTCAGCAATTTATCACCTGAACTAGCAACTCCTAAATGGAAACCAGTGGAAAGTGTGAAGATACCAGGGAGAAAAACCCCGTCTCGCTCTCCTCCAACATGCTCTGTAGCAGCAGCGATCAGGACAGCATGACCCCACGTTGTCTTGGGGACATGTGAAAGTGTAAATATAAGCTGCTTTTCTGACTTTAACTGTATGCTGAGTCTGACTACCTTTAGCAATGTGTTTTTCTAAGTTTACGGCAATGAGACTGTTCTGCTTTATGGAAATCTAACAACCTTTCTGAACTACAGGCAATAAAGTGAAGGAAATGTGAGGGAGCAAGGTGAAAGGAAAAAAAGTGGTTTAGTAAGAGTTGATGTCATAGATGATTTTAGCGTATTGATCAGAGTCTCATTTGGTTTTCCATATGTGTAGGTGAAAAATTACCTTTTTTCTTGCTTATCATTAGTTTTTGCTGTACAGCTACTTATGGTGATCATTTTTTTTAAGTCACTTCCTGAGGGTCTTTTGATTAATGTGGAAATGGTCAATAATCTGAATAACAAAACAATTATTTTTTCCAGGGCCACACTAGCACTTCTAATCCACAAATGATAAGTGTAAGAATGAGTCAAAATAGCAACATTAGAAAATTATTGTTCTAGATCTGTGGCTTTAGGAAGTGTTTAGTGCATCAAAAAGTCGGTCTGGGGTATTCCTTGGTTTTAAGGAGCCTTTCTCAGGCTAAGGTAGGAAAAAAGAACCATAGCATGTATGGGTACCAAACATCCTCTCGCTTTCAGGACTGCCTTAATGTAGTGTTTTACTTGAGATTATAGTAGTATGTAGATTTTGTAGATTATAGTAGTATTAAGATGAAAAATACAAGTGTAAACAGCAGCTAATACTTTCAAGTGTGCACTGGTCATTAATCAGTCTTTTGTGGTATTGTGTAAGCTGAGGGTGGATCACAGTAAGCAAAAAGTGTTTAAGTTCGGTTTGTATTGCTAGCCTCATTTGCCCAGTATATCTCCTGTACTTTGCATAGGACATTCCCCCCACAGCATGCACATGAGGAGCCACAGATGGAATGTTGAGACATATCATTAGTACCAGCTGGACACTATTGCTTGCACTATGCTTTAGCAGCAGAGTAATCAGCACCTAAGCCAGCAGTCTTTCCACACAGTCTTAGTTTCATATAATACCAGCAGTTATCAAACCTTTAAGTAACACAACCTCTTTTTCCACTGGGGATATTCCTGCACATTGAATCTTCTTTCCTTTCATATGATTTGTTGGTTTCAGGAAACTTGGTTAAGACCTAATGCAACATTAATTCTAGATACCAATATCGGTTCTTTGTAGTCTGCTACAGAGGCAGTCTGTTGGGCTGCATCTGGATTTTGTCCTGACTCTGTTGAGCTGTGTAGGATTTGGTACTTTTACCATCTTCCAGGGGTGGCATATGAATGTGTAGCTGTCTTCCACATTGCCAGCAAGTGTCCAGAACTGAACTGCTTCCTTCTCCACACTACAGATGAGACAGCACTCTAGAGTGGGTGAAATACTTTTTAACTTAAGTGGAACAGCAGTTACAATGAAAATAATTATAGGTTCACCACTGGAAGGGATTTCAGGACCTTGATTATATAACATGGGGGAAAAAACACTATTATTTTGGCTGTGGAATGAATATTAAAACATGATATTAAGGGTGTGTGTGGACAATCTTTCTTCTGTGATGAGTATCTTGAGACACTTTTTGAAGGTCCCCCATACCCAGTTTCCTGAAACAGAAACTGCCTACTTCACCAAGCATGTGCTGTGTCAAACAGTAACCTTTCTGCTAGCATTACAGTATGTATTGAAAGCTTACTGCAGAGTTTAAATGTATTTTCTTCTGCTTCTTCCTCCTTTTCTTGTTTTCTCTCTGTATTAACTATATTTTTAATTTTGGTTATCTGTATGTATATATGCTCTTATTTGTGTATATCAATGAACATTATTTGTATATGGCAATTGCCTTCTTTTCTTACTTATTTTGATCTCTTTCACTAGTGCCTTCTATCTCTCATACCAGTTACCTTGTGTTGGTTTTTTTTTAAACCAGTGGTTTCATGAAAAAAGCCTATTAAAGCCTAAATGAAAGCAAGAAAGCAATGGACCTTCCAATGACCTGCCATCTGAAGTGCTGGGGTCTGAACCCTGAGCCCTGAATTAAGATTGACATAGGGGTGGTTCCCACAGTCCTTCAAAAGGAGGTGATGAGTTTGCCTTTTGTGACCGACCTTGCAGGGAAAGCCATTGGGCAAACGAGTGCCAGGTGTCCTGCTTTGGGCATAAAAGCTGGGACCACTTGCAGGAAGGGTGGAGTGTCTGTCTGTGAAGCGGACGCACTTTGCAGAGTTTCTCTGTTGGGAAAGGACCTCCCGGCTCTCCCTGCAACTGGGTCCCAGTCAGGTTTGGCACTTAAAATGTGAGCTCTGTGGGAACAGTGTGTGGCTGCCTCTGCCCTATGTCATTAGCCTCTTGGCTTGGTTCTCTCCCATGTCTTCTATGGGAGACTTTGTTGCTTTGTTTATTCCACTGGTTGTTGGTTGTGCTGTTGTTCCTGGGGTCGTTGGGGTTGATGTCTATTATGTGTAACCTCATTGACTTGTTTGTACCCCCAGCAAACATCCATGTACCAATCCTTTTGTGTGCAATAGAATCTGGTTACTGGTTTGTTCTACTGCTCTCTGCATCCTTTGTACTAGGCCTAGTGATTGGCAAAACACCATCTGTGGGGAGAAATTTTGATTAAAAAAAACCCAAATATATGATTATGACCAACATGATACGTCAGCCTGGTGTTCTATGCAAATCACTGCTGCCTGCTAGTGGAATTTGTATGCTCTTGCATTATATTCACACTTTCCAACATTTCAAAACAGATGAGTAATATTAAATTGAATGTTTGATTGTTAGTCTGCACTTTAGGCTGTAGAACCTCTGGTATTTAAGCCACCAATAGGCTTATGTTCTTACCAGGTATGTTCTACAAGTACTTGATATTGACCTAATAATATGGGTACCACTGCTGGGAATGCTTTGAAGTTTGTTTTCCCCACATTTCCCCTTTACACTACATAGCCTTTTCATCTTCTGAAATGTGAATATCAGATGTATGATATTCACATTTATTTTGTGATATGGCAGGAATCTGGGATTGACTGTTTTAAAAACGTTTTGGAAAGGTAAGCGTCTAACTTTGTCTATTGGCAGAGTGATTGCTATAAGTAAATGAGAATTTGCATGCTGTATTTAGGTTTGCTCCACTGTGGACTGCATTGTGCAGTAGGACCAGAACTTCTCTCCCATAGTCAAATGCAGGCATTTGAATTTCAGAACCAGGAGCATCCACTGGAAGTTAGTGTTTGTCAGTTTTAATGTTGACTGCATCACTTCCCTGTGCAGATTGGTTCAATGGGTTAAATGCCACGGAAAGGTTTGTCTCCATATCCTGGATATCCTTGTTAAAAATTAAGTTGAGGTCTCTCTTCTTTTTTTTTTTTTTTTTTTCCTTCCTGCCCCCCCCGCCCAATAGTATGATAGATAGCTACACAAACATTTAATCCAACAGTCATCTTTGCAGGTGGAGACAGGAGGACCTTGGCTGTGTATTTTCTATGGATCTTGTGCAATTCAGGGGTCTATGGTGTCAAGTCAAAACCAGTGCTGGCTCTAACAAGGCAGTTCACAGCAGTGGGGCTGTGTTGTAAAATCTCTTACCAACTTCCTTCTCCAAAAAGAAACCTTTGAAAAGAAATCAGTGGTTAATATGTTTTCCATAAGGAATCTACTGGATAATAAATTGCAAGTTAAATGATGCTGATGTTTAAACCTTCAAACTTTTCTTGCTACTGCACAGCTGTAGAAAACAGCCAGTCAGAACAGCAACCCAGAAAAGCTTGTAGCTTGAAAAGTGCTCCTCGGGGGAGAAGACGCAGTGCACGAAGACAGTTTGTTTGTTTGTGGGCACAGAAAACCTTGCGGGGGTTAAGAAGCAGGTGAGCTGGTCAGTGGTCCTGTGTAAACCGGGAAGGTGCTGGCAGCTGGCGCACCAGGCTGCCCTGTGTTGGACAGCTGTCACACTGGCACCACTCGGTTCCTCTGATTGGGTGCTCTCAGTGACTGATTAAAAATGCTGATGCCGTTTCTGCACTCCTTTCCACTTGGAGGAGAAATCTCTTTTCCCCACCCCCAAGCCCACCTCTAGGATGTAAGTAATGGTGAGAAGATGAAAACGGAGCGGTCCGGGTGACTGGAAATACGTCAGTCTGTTTCAGCTGCAGTGTTATGTAGGAGTCGTCTTCAGACTTCTTACCTTTTGGTTTTTCAGCACAAACTGCTTGCAGGTTTTGGAAGGCTGTGAAAGGACTTGTCATTTGTGTATTAGTGCTTTCTGTGTATCATCATATTACCTTGCTTTTCCCTGGACAGCTGTATTCAGAGCTTCATGTGGAAATCTTTCTATTGAAGAGAGATAAAAAGGATCCTTAATCTGATTCTCTTTGGATCTTTCTATTTTTATGGTAAGTGCCAGCATGTATTGGCTGAGCATAGCTTCTTTGCTGCAGTGCTCGTGCTCTCTCCCTCTCTCTCCCTCCCTCCCCCTTCCCCCGTTTGTTTTTCTCCCCCTATATTCTTAGATAAGCCTTGTGACCTTCACTCAATATCTAGCTATCATTTTCAGCATCTTCGTAGCAGATGTTGGCTAACTAAAATACAAGTTGCCTCTTTATTTTGCTCTCTACCCTCTCCAACCCGGAGCTCTGAAGTAGTGATTGCAATCTGAGTGCTGCCTCTTTGTCCTTGAAACAGGAGGCTTGAACATTGCTTGCGATTTGTCCGTAGCAGCAATGGGATAAGGTTCTGGGGAAAAAGGAATTACAGATTTGGCAAAAGTGACTTTCTGTAGGTCTGCACCACTCTGCTGGTAGGGCACAGAAAGTCCCCTGCTTGACTAGTCATCTAGAAAACTCTGAAGCCCCTCAGTGTGGGGCATACATGTGGTTTGAGCTGATATTTGCTGTCATTGGCATAGGAAGGATGGGCTCTTTCAGCATTTTCAATACAAGCCTATGTCATCAGGCATTTGCAAGTTGTACCTTTTGCACCTTACAAGTTAAAACTGACTGGGACAAGAAGTTACAGGACAGACAACCTAATGACCCTTGTCCCTCTCTGGTCTGTACAATTGTGAATTCTTAGCCTTTCGAAGTGCTTTTACAACTCTGCAGTAAAGTGCATTTAAATGCTTGAAAATTGGTGCTTGCTTTATCCATGCTCTAAGCTATTTTAACAGCTCTGATTTTGTAAATAGAAAGGTCATTATACTGTCCACAGTAAACTGTGCCCTTAGTCATCCTTTTTGTTTCCCCTAGTTTGTTGCATAAGATTTAAAGTAAATGCAAATATAAGATTTCTTATAGATCAATATATTCCTTTGCTTTTGGTATGTGAGAACCACAAAAAATATTTCTTTTAAATGTGTTTCTCATTGTGAATCCATTATGTGGATTGACTGTGTGTATCCCTTACACACTGCAGCAATAATAAAGACTTTACTAAATACTAAATCTTCAAAGATCTGCTGGAGGCATAGGTACAACACTGGCTCAAACTCATCACAGGCTGCTCTGCCTTCAGAGCAAGGCAAAGAGATGATGTGTTCTTATAACTTTGTTTTACTGAGGTAGGATAAGAATAAAACTTTTATTCTGTCTCTCCATTGTTTTTTCTGAGTTAAAGCAAGAGATACACTGATGCCTGGAGACTGTGTTCTTTGTTGAACGTGTCTTATTTTGTGGCTTAATAAAATAATTTTGGTGATTTTCCTGTAATTCAGAGGGTTTTGCTGCTCATGAGCTGTTTAGTTCAACAGAGTTGGTGTACTGCCTTCCCCCTCCCAAATGAGTAAAAACTTTCAAACACTGCAGTTATTTAAAATGCACTTCATTTCTTTTCTGTACTTGGATGTAATGTCACGCACTAACAGCATGTATGTGTGTTGGGTGGAGGAAGTTCAGGGAGCAGAGCAGGGCACCCGGTGTTAAGCAATTGCAAGAGGCACTGCAGGGAGGAGGAGGTTTACACATATCTGCAGGTAGAGGACTTCATGGTGCAGTGAGCTACCTGCTGCATTGCTTTCACAAAAAAGCACTATGGCGATCACACAGCCCAGATGTCAGTGTCCCAAGTCACGTCCCCTATCAGACCATGTGTTTTGGCATCATGTTGCACCTGCTGGTGCAGCTGATCCTGAGACCTGTTTCTCTTCTCACTGATGCAGTGAGGACATGCTGCAAACCTGCCTCCCTCCTGCTCTCTGGTAGGGAGCAGATCTGTCTTGGCACCTGCACAGTTCAGTGAACCTTTTAAAAACATTTATGTCTAGAGCAGTCCTCCCAGTTGCCTACTGCAAAAAAGGCTTTGGCACTATGTTGTGTCTAGGAGTTATTTAACTTTTTAAAATGGGTAACAAAGGCGCGTTAGTTCTCTTCCAGTTTTAGTAAGGTCTGACACAATGACAGCAGCAAAGAAACTTTTTCCTGTGAAATGAGACCAGCAGGGGTCTTATTAACACACATGGGGAAGACATCCTAGGTGCCTGCAGGTTATGACATTGACTTGGAGAGACCAGGCTTAAGCTTTTCTTGATTAAATGTAACAAGTAATCATGCATCTGCATGTGGAGCTGTATACTGTACCATTTTGTTCCATGTGAAATTGCTGTGAACTTAAAAAACAAAAGGATTTGCAAAATATGTGCACAACCTAAATAATTCTGAAGGTCACATTGTTAAGTATGGTACAGCATGTTTTTATTTTTTTAAAATTATTATTATAAAGTATTTCCGTGCCTTAAATCTTACCTTACTTTTAATCAAAAGGACTGTTTTCACTCAAAAGATGACTCATGTCTAAAGACTATCTTGCAAAAGCTAATTTTTAACCTAAGTGCATAACCATTTTTTTCAATAAAAAATTAAAAGATAAAGTGCATAATGTAATGTGTTTTCTAAATAGCCTTGAGGCAAAAGGAAGGGAGGAAAAACAATAATCTTGAAGTATTTTCCCCAGTTTAAACTGCATGAGCTTGCTATGGGATGTTTACATTTGGAACCTGACATCCATGTACTGCAACTGAAAAGTCTGTGCACCTAAAATTCTCGTTAACATACCATGTTGCAGGCCAAGGGCTTAAAAACATCAAGATGCAATCCTCTATAAAAACCTTGAGAGGCAGAGAGAAGAGTGAAATCCCTCAAATAAAATTAAATTCAAGTAGGTAGATGTGCTTTTCAGTTCTTAGGAATGCTATGAATGCTCTGATAAGGGGAATGCATGCATAGTACTTCCTTGTTTCCCAGCATGGTGTCATGTTAATTCCTTTGCAGGGTGGCTGAAGACTGCATAGAAAACAACTGCAGGGGGAAAAAAAAAAAACCAACAAAGCTCTGTTCTGTAGCCAGCCAAAATTACCCAATGGTCTGATGAAGTCACTGCATTATTTTTTTTCCTGTGTGTGTTCAATATATATTCTTCACTCTACTTGTCTATAGAAGCAAGCTCTTTAAAGCTTTATACTCCACTTTATACTCCAATATTCAGTCATACACATTTATGTTGCCAATATAAAAGGGTATGTTTTTACAGAAAACTCATTTTCCATGCTGCTTCAGTAGTTTTATGCTTTCTGTCTGCTTATATCCCTCCCAACAAAACCTGAGCAGACAGCTATTGGTTATCACTTGCTGAAGAATCCAGGCAGTGGATTAGCCATGCCTGAACTTTCCTGCCTGCCCCAGACTGGAAAGTGATACTGGGCTATGAATGATGCAGAGCTGTGTCAATAGTATCAGGTGGTGCTCTGGCTAGTGGTTTTTTTTTTTTTGCAAAGCTCCTTCTGAAAACAGTTTACAAATATTTTCAAAGGTAATGTACTGCATCATAATTTTACAAAGCACATATTTCTAAGTTGTAGTACACATATTCTGTGTATATATTGCATGTTATATTAATTGCGGTTTTCTCTGCCTGTTTTTTCATACCTACTGACCCAGGCATGAACACACATGGATAATCAAAAGTTGGCTGCAATTTTTAGGCTTTGTCTGATATTCATAGAGCCAACTTTTATGTTTTTCCTGATATATTGGCTCATTTAGTCTGCAGACTTTGTCCAGGGTGATTTCAAGGACTTCACAGCTCTAATGTTGCGAATATTACAAATCTGTCTCTTTATATCTGGAGATCTTAAAAGGTGAGCTGTCTTCAGTCTAGTTGCTGCTTGGAGTTCTTGGATGTCTGGAAGACTATGCTGTGCTGCATAACTTGTCAGAAGAAGTTTGATGCTTTTGGGAAGGTTGAGGCAGGGTGTTTGTGTGCTTACATGTTTTTTCTGTATCTATAGGGAAGCATTAGCTAACAGGCATTGTTAAATATGTCTTCTGTGCATTTGCTGCCCTCTTTGTAGGTGCTGCACTCCACACCTGTCGTATCTCGGGGGAGTCATATTTTCTGGATTTGTACAACTACAAAGTGCTTGTGTAGATCTGTCTGATTCTTCATAGAACCTGTGGCATTTCAGTTCATGCCTTGTAGATTTGCTCACATATAATTTCTTCACAGGAAATACTAGACAATAAGGTGAGATGTCTTCTGTACATTAAAGATGTTTCTCCTGCACAGCATAAATCACAATTCTGTTGTTCTAGGGTCAATGTCATAATAATGGAGCAGCATTAGGTCTGCTTGCTTTGAGAGATATCAAAGGGCTGAAGCATTCCTGAGGAACCACTCTGTCTCATAGATTTCTATAGCACCTGAACATAAAATTTAATGAGACATTTTAAAGGTGAAGTGTTAACTTTCAAGTGATTGTGGAAACATTCAGAACATCTTTTTTTTTTGTGGAAGGTGTGGAGAGGGCAAAACTATTCTCAATTGGCTCAACCAACTTTAAGTGGGCTCATTCTGGTAATCTGTTATTACTAGAATCAAGAACTTTACATTGTTCTGTTTGCAGTATGAAGTGAAATAACAATCTGGTTAAAAGTTATGGGTTGGTTCCTCAGCATCTCAGTGGAAGGGATCTTGTCACTGGAGCAGGTAATTCAAATGTTCAGTCTCTAAGGACCTCTGAACAAGGTGAATATCACTGAAGTTGCAATTAAATCCCTAATAGAGGAGCTAATGGCACACAGCTTTCTGCACATGGGTAGATTTTACCCTAGGAGAGCACAAGCATGAGAGGATATTTTCAGGACTCATGTTTCTAAGAACTGTATGTAGGCACAGTTCTGCAAGGCCCATATCTCAAAATAGATTCCCTTTACCAGTTCAGGAGAAGCTACAAGAAGCACACCTTCAAATGTGCCTCCAAATTCAGGTGGTGAAGTTTTAACACAAGTTCAGAGATTTCCAGACTCTGTATTTATAATCTGACTGTCTAAAGGAAGGCTTGCCATTCAAGAATTTTGCATAACTTGGTCCCTCAAAAGCCCATACTACCCATAGATAAATATATATTTAAAAATAAACCATATGGATTATTGTGAATACACTCCCTGGATTCACTTCAGTGTTGGTGTTAGCTCTTTGTAGTAGTTGTTCCATGTCAGATCTGAGCTATGAGGTCATCCACAGATTAGAGCCACGAGCACATCTGGGAACCTGCCTGACACTATAAAACAACCATTTTCAAACAGTTGATACTCTGATGACACCAGTCAGGATTAGAGTCATGTCATGCTAGCTGTGAATGTGCTCTAAAATCCCAGGATTATGAAGGCATTTATGATAGAAGGAGGGCTCCTCATGCTTTCTGCTGAAGTAGAATAGCAGAAATTAATGCTTCTAGAGTGTGGTTTGAAACATGTCTGAGAGATGTACAAAATCTTTAGGAGCCTATTGCTGTTTGATATGAAGCTAGGAAGAGAAGGCTTCTATATAGTTTATCTGTATGGTTTATATCACTACCGCTGGGAGACGGTTGAAATGGCGGCCTGTTTCAGGACAGCTTTTTTAACTTCATCCATTTGTAGCCCCCTGCAGTATTGACATTAATTCCTTAATTTATATGGTGTTTACAGCCTTCAAATATAGAAAAATGATTGTGGCTCCCTTTGGTTTTGGAGGAGGTAGTTAACAAAATCACTTGAGAAGAGCAAGACTGAATCTCCTCTGAGCCAGTTTGCTGTAGGGAAAAGCTAGCCTGGTGATTAGCTTTTTTGGATCACCAGGAGATATATTCCCATTTCAGATAATTTTCTTTGACAAATCTGTTTTTCATTAAAATTAGGCATAATACTTTACACATGCTGTATTAGAATCCTGGAGACTTTTTCTAAATGACCTTGGTGCTTCTTGGAGAACCACTTCCTATAAAATGCCAGCTGAAATCCACAGCTTTGTGAAGTCCACTGGTATGTCTCCACATATCCTGGCAGACATGCAGCCTCTCTCCATGTTGTTCATCTGTCCCCAAGGCTTATTTCAGATCTTTTCTTGTTTGTGCTCCATCTCTCTGTGTCTCTCACTATTTTCCCTTGATAGTAGTTTTTTGCCTTTTCACATATAAATCAGTATGTGAAAAGGTGTCCACATTTTTCTTAGTTTTGGTTTTCTTTTGTTGGTGGTTCTTCGTTCCTCATAGAGATGATATCTGTGTTAGGTTGGTGGTTTGGGTTTTTTTGTTACACTGATTGGTCTCTTACTGTTTGTTTTTGTTGATGGGAGTTTTTTACCATACTAGTTGTCACCTTATAGTGTGTTCAGTCTAGGCAGAGCCCTGCTCTGATTCAGTCCTAGGGGAACAGCAAATATTGTCTTTTCTAAATGAAGAGCTTAGGCTGCAGTCCCAATATTGAGAAGCTTGTGAAGAAAAATGGAGAACAGGAGGAAATGATAAGCAAGTTTAGCAGGACAAAATGGCTGGAACCTAAGAGCCAGATAAAATGGCAGCATCATTAGCATGAATAAGCTTTTCCTGAATGTATCAGGAAAATAGTGTCTTCCATAGTTGTGAAATCTGAGGTCAAAGAACCATAAAGAAGAAGAATTAGGCAGACAATACTGGTTAGAGTTGTTTCAAGCTCTCTGCATGCAGAGAGCTCTCTTTCATGCAGGCAACACTGTTTTGGTTTGTTTAATGTTTTTCAAGTTGTTTTCATAAAGATTCCTTATTTTAGATGAGTGGGGGAAAATGAATTAAGTTGAACTTTGCTCTGTCCTCAGGAGAAGGAAAATAATACCTCTTCTAATTTCTTATTGTCTGTAGAAACACCTGCAGTGTTTGATTTTCTAACTGATGTCATTCAGACAACAAACTCTTCCAGGAATAGAGAGAGGGAAATTCCTGATGCCCTTTAAATTTAGGGAGTCAAGTTTCTACTCATAGACTTATTTTTCATTTGTATGGTGCTGATTGTTGATTATTGTCCTGTTTTTCTCTTTCTGCATTTTTATGTTGGCCACCAGGTCAACATAAGGATAAGACATTAGTTCTAACTAGTCACACTGAAATTGCTGTTGAGCCATAGACAGAATTTCCTTGTTTTCCTTGATAATGTAGAATTTGTGATGTGTATTTCAGAAATACCTTGGCAAAAGATTGGATAATGCTCTGCTTCAGCATGCATTGTGAAGTTTACTTATTTTACATTCCTAATAATGACGGGTTCTCAGCCATTCTGATTAATATATTGTGGAAAGGCTACACAAACAAGTTTTGTTAAGCTTATGTCACTACTCAGTGCCTCACGGTGAAGTTGTTACTCCAACTTATCATTGCACTATTGTCCCCAGAAACAGGTCTGCAAGCAATCTAAACATTCTTGTGTAAGAAAAGTATGACTTTATCTTCCTTTTTTTAACTAGACAGCAACATCATTTCTTGATTACTGTGGAGACTTATATGCTCACATACTGCAACATAATTTGTGATGTTTATTTTAGGCCTAAATTATCCATTTGCTTTCCTTAAAGCTCTATCAGATCAGCATTCAAGTAACTTCTTTTCTGCTGTTTTAATTCAGCCTCTTTTTCAGCTTCTGTCTCTGATCTTATTCCTTCTGATTCTCCATTCTGTGTCTCTGCCACTTGCTGGATCTCCTGTCCTTTGACTTTCTTCCAGGCTCTGCTCCATTCCCCCTCTAGCATTTCTCTTTCTGTTCCTTCTATTCTTTGCCTGCTCCTCAAGGCTGTTTCTGTGTCCAGGTGTCCCACTCACATCCTGGTGTTAATTTTTTCACAGCTCAGAATTTGAGGGAAAAAATAAACTCAGTCAGACCGCTGTGTTAAGGTACTTCAGCACTGCTTGTTCGGCAAGTTAGTGTTCTTTGCAATAACAATAGCAAATAATAATTTTCCATTAATTGTTTGAGAAACAATGCAATGAGGGTGTTAAGGGTCACAGTATATTGTAGAGGTGCATCAGAGCAGAATTGTGGCTTCAGATTCCAATATGATAATCTCATTTCCTGAGCTTATATTAAATTTGAATTTTACCTTATGTTATAGTGAGGATACTGTATGATAGGCCTGTGCTTGTCCTGATGCTCCTCGTGTGAGATTGGTTGCTCAATACTATCACCTCTGCTCATGAGTTATGCTGAGAAGGGAAATAATGAGGAAAAAGGAGATAGAGTTAGGATGTGTGTTTCACTTCAGTCCCAAGAAGGAGAAGAGTGAGAAACAGCAAGATGGGTGTGGCACAAATTAACTGATTTTTGATGTTTTGCTTCAAAATCAGGTTGTGATGAAAGAAGCTTTGCACATCTGGGAACTGCTGTGTGCTTTGAGCTACCATGTGATAGCATGACAGTTACTGCACAGAAACTAGTTTGTTGTCAAATATTTGTGTGTCTTGCTCAAGATCATACAGAAATTTTGTGTCTTAGTTGAAGTTGGGATTCTTGAAACTCATGCCAGTACCCTGCTTATGCCTGGCTAGCCTATTTTTTCCACAGGGCCAGTATAGGGGTAAAGGGGATTTCAGAACAGATAAACTACATTCAAATAAGCAAAGTAAAGAAGAAAACTTGTAGTCTTCTAGGTTCTAAACCAGATAAAAGTCCTCAGACTTTAAGTCCTACAGAATGTGGAGTAATATTTAGGATGTTTGCTGAATAACTTTGATATCATTGCTGCTTGTCATTGCCTGTCTAAAAATTCCGAGTTACTTGCTTTCCTGGGCATAGCATGACGTCTGATTAGATTTTGATGTGCTCTGAAACTCTCACTTGCACTCTGGTTGCAGTACACTCCAGGCTAAGTAACTTGCAATTGACGTGGTGTTTCTGCTTCACAGTTGTCAAACAGATGTCCTCTTGCTTTATAGACTCCAGGGGAAAGACGTGTTCTGGGGCCATGCTGTTAACTCTTACATCTTTTGAACTGCAGTTTTAGAAACATCTGTAAGCCTGCAAATAGATTTTATACCTCGGGTGTGGCTTTGTGGGTACTTAACTGCATTCTTGGGTACTAGCACTGTGCAATCTAGGTATGTTTTATTATACTATAAGACATGGGATGGTGCAGTTTTGAACATTTAAGAATTAATAAATGCCAGAATTCTGGTTGGCGACATTTATGCATTATCCTGGAGACTTTAGTCATATATTCACATGCAATGTTTTTGACTGAGTTATCTTTGTTTCTTTTTGTTTTCCCTGTTAAGTAGTTAGTTCTGTCTTGGTGTATATGATTCAAACTATGCTCCAAATAAAAAGCAAACAAACATTTCTTGATAGACATATTTTTATGACAATTGCTACAACTTCTGATAATCTCTAGATGGCAAATAATTTTTCTTCACAGAAACTACGTGTTGAAATGACATATTTCCTCTGCTGATGTTGTCTGTTCTTATTACTTCGTAGGTAAGAAGCTGAGGTTCAACATGAAAGAAAGAAGTGCTCATTAGCTTAGGGTGCTTCATGTGAAGTACCAAGGGCGTGATGTTTTCCATGTCTTCAGTGCATTATAGCACTTCATATAGTCAGAATAAGGTTTGAATTGACATTCACCCCAGCTATGAATGCCGTAACTTTGATTAATCAGGTGTTGTAAGCTGTGTGCTTGTACAGTGTCTTATACCCACTGAAGTCACTTCCTTAGCAGCACTGAAGGCAATCAAGTACCTAAAACTAAAATCCAAATTCTTTAATTCTGAGATCAACATTTCTCTTCATGTAGTTTCAAACTGTGTTTCTGCATCCACTTCCCAGTACAGTCTCCCCTCTGTGCCAAGGAGAGGCCACGTGAAGCTGATGGTTATCTCAGGAGTGCATGTCCCAAGTGCACACTGAGGATAAAAATTCTGTGTGGTCGAGATTTAAAACCCATATCATATTGCATAAGCACAAAAGTGCTGAGCGTATTTCACAGCTGCAGCCTTAATCCTTGTACTTCTTTAGGTCTGATGGCTTGACACTGCAGACTCAACACCCTTCTGATATAGTTGTATTATATGTCAGTGCCTAAATATTTTAAAAGCCAATATAAAATCCAGAAGCCTTTGATATTGAAAAAAATATTGACAATATACGTAGGACAGATATTTAGGAGCTTCAATTTTCTTCTTCCTGGGCTTGAGCAAACTGCGGGGTCAGCTTGTCAGCTGTTTGTCATTCCCTAGGTAGACTTTTCGTGGCAGGGAAATGCATCCCTTGCTACAGAATTACCTAATAATCTATTGAGGGCAGTTTAATGGAAGAAAGTGTCCTCTATTGCCACAGGCCTTTCTACCTTGCCATTAGGGTAATTCTTCCTTCTTCACACTGTTGTGTGGCTGGTAGCTATGAGATCCCAGGAGAGAGGGTCTCTGCTCTTTTGCTTCTGCTGTTGCAGTGACTCCCTTGAGTGTCAAATGCAGGAGAAAAAAAAAATGCCCTTTGTAAAGTGACTTGATGACAGCACGATAATATTTTCATTCAGTCACCAGGAAGGAACAAGATAGGAGCACAGCATGGCGAGGGAAGGGGGATCTCTAGAGAATTTGGATGACAAACTGCAATAACCTTAACTGCACATGAGAAACATTCTTCCTGAAGTTTTTTGTGACAAAAATTTGGTAAGCCTGTCTTAACGGGATAATGAGCATCCATTAAGTATAAAATTCCTACTCTACCACACAGAGAATATTACTAATTTTTGGCATATCAAAAAACATTTCTTCTTACTTTTGTTATCCAAAGCAATTGAGTATCTTTTGCTTTAGAATGAAATAAACCAATATAGAACAACCTACAGTAAAAGCTAGAATCTACTGTTTCATCCAGAAGATACTTTGCCATATCTGTTGTTGAGAGAAAAAAATTAAATAGCTTATCAATTTTGGTATTTTTTCTTTTTTACTATAGTATCTGTCTCTCTAGATATAGATACATAGATGTTGATAGCATACCTCTTCAAATCTTTAAGAACTGACTAGTGCTTTTCTGTGGCTAAGATGTTATGAAAGAGCCTAAAATATTTTATGTCATCCATCTGAATTTCAGGTAAAGTTGACTTTAAGTACATTAAATCAGATGTCCCAAGTTGGGAATGGCATTTTAAATTTTGAGGCATGTCTGTTTGTATGTGCATAGCTAGTGATTTTATAGCATATTCACTGACGTGGTTAATACTTGAAAGATGCTGTTTTAAGTCAATATTGATTAGCTATTATGAGACCACGAATTCTGTCTTTACAGTTTTGGTCTTATAAGTAAATACAATTAAATTGAGAAAATGTTTTCATTCCACCTTAGTAAAATAGTTTTTAGGAAAGGACATAAATAGTATAATTGCAATTGGCCAAGTCCGAAAACCCAAAAAAAAATCTTCTGTCTTGTTTTAGGTGTTGTGAATAAAACAGCTAATACTTCTCTCTTGTGCCCTTGAAACTAGCACAGGCGCTGCCTTGATTCAGCAGCTTTGCCAGAGGGTGTGGCTGGTGAGCCAAGGTTAGGGGAATGCAGATTTTAAATCAGCAATGCCTACTAAACACTGCTGGAGTGACATTTGTGGGAAGATGTCACAGCATCGTACCCTTTGTGGGGATTTGTTGCCTGTGTTTTGCTGTGCCGGGACAAGAACAAGAATAACATTTAATGCATAATCCCAGGAAAGGATCTGACCCTTGCTCTTCCCATTGGGCTTCAGTACACACCTTACTCTGACTTCAGCTGAAAGAAAACAATGAGTTGAATTTTCTACACCTTCAAGTAATTTTTTTCAGTAACTTTAAATTCTTTCTAGATTGAGATATATCAGTGGATATATCATGGGCTTAATACACTCTGAAGCTAAAGACTGAATTGTGGACCTTAGGAAATAGTACTAAGGATGTTTTTCCAATCATAGTTTATCACTTAAAAGTATAACTTGACTGTATCATTTACATGTTTTTACATATAATCACACTTAGGATTATGTGCTTAAAATACTGACACTCAGAAGGTGGAAGCAGCCATTTGCATAAACAGAGGCATGCAGAGCAAGATGGTAGGTTTAGTTACTCTATATGGTAGTTTTAAGGCAGTAAGCAGCTAATTTTGTGTCAAGGAAATTAGAGACTTCTTGATTTCTACTGAAGAATATACAAAACGCTCATTTTCCTGAGAACACAATTTCCTTTCAGCATTAGCAGGCACTTAGTAGTTGATCTAGGAAAAGTCAGGCTTGAAACTTCCTATACCTCCACAAAGAGTCATTTCTGTGTTGAATTTCATGCTTTGGGAAAGTCTGGAAAAGTTTTTCTTTACTCTTCATATGAAAAGTCTGGCACACCAGTAATATACCCTGTTAATTGTCAGATGCCGAGTGCTTTGGTTGCATGTTAATTCTTCTGGATTTAGTATTACTATTTTGCTAAGCAAGCTCATGCTGCAAGTGCGATAAAATAATTGAGAGATAGGTGCTTTCGATAAATGGAGTTGTTCAAGTGAAGTGCTGGTGTTTGAACCCCAAGCCCTGGATTAAGATTGACATATTGGTGGTTCCCACAGTCCTTCAAAAGGAGGGGATGAGTTTGCCTTTTGGCTTTCCTCCAAGGTGTGACCAACCTTGCAGGGAAAGCCCTTGGGTGAACAAGCCCCAGGTGCCCTGCATTGGGTAAATGAGTGCCAGGTGTCCTGCTTTGGGCATAAAAGCTGGGACCACTTGCAGGAAGGATGGAGTGTCTATCTGTGAGGTGGATGCACTTTGCAGAGTTTCCCTGTTGGGGAAGGACCTCCTGACTCTCCCTGCAACTGGGTCCCAGTCAGGTTTGGCACTTAAAACGTGGGCTCTGTGGGAACAGTATGTGGCTGCCTCTGCCCTATGTCATTAGCCTCTTGGCTTGGTTCTCTCCCATGTCTTCTATGGGAGACTTTGTTGTTTTGTTTATTCCACTGGTTGTTGGTTGTGCTGTTGTTCCTGGGGTCATGGGGGTTGATGTCTATTATGTGTAACCTTCTTGACTTGTTTGTACCCCCAGCAAATATCCATGTACCAATCCTTTTGTGTGCAATAAAATCTGGTTACTGGTTTGTTCTACTGCTCTCTGCATCCTTTGTACTAGGCCTAGTGATTGGCAAAAGAGCAAGATACTTTGCAGTTCTTTTGATCTCATATAAGAATATCAGTAGGAATTGATGTAACTAAAAATCTTTGAAAGCGTGAAATAGAATCTAGTGCTGCAGTTTGTCAGGGTATCAATTATAAATAAAAATGCATGTTCTCCATTTGCACTCCAGTCTTGCACCAGGGTATTGCCTGGCTCAGGCAGAAGCTGCTGTTCGGCTATAGTCAACAGCATACCTGTGGCTGGAAATTGCAGCCTGCAGCGACACCTGTCCAGTTGATCTTAGAATAAGTTTACAAAAAAATGTTTAGAACTCGAAGCCTGACTTGGTGTAATATTTTTAATTGTAGTCACATCATCCTTCATGGATTGGTATCAGTTTTTATATAGTACATCTTATTATTTTGAAAGTTTTAGTAGATTGCCTATACAATTAACAGTAGCAGGGAATGAGTGACAGCAAATTAGGTTTGTTCCAGTTCCTGGTTATTACACTAAGTGCATCCTAATTTCACTCTTCTCCTTAATTTATCTCCTTTGTACAAAGACAGTAAGCATTTGAGACAAGAGACTTTTGTTTTTTAAAAACATGTAATATCGCACACCTGGGTTTCTGAGATCCTGAATGATGCTGGGAACCAAATAATTTTTTTGTGCTCTGCGCAAATTTCTAAGATCCTAAAATTTTTTAGTCTGTTTTGAGTAACTTTGAAGTTTTGACAAAGAAATCTTCATTGCTTATGGCAAGACCCAAATAATCATCACAGCAGACTGTGCTGTGAGGCCAGGGATCAAGTCATTCTGTGTCTGGTTTGGACAGTGGATGGTTACTTAACTACAAATTCTTTGTGGAGCTGAGATGCAAAATACCTCCTTGTTTCCTTGCAAAGTTTTGACTAATTCTGATTCCTGATGTTTGAAGAGGAATGATGCTGCTAAGACAGTAGAAGGGAATGGCAGTAACAAGTGGAAGTGAATGATGAAATGTAGCAGGGTCAAGAATTTTCTCAGCACAGTTTGCATTTTGTGAGCAGCACAGATGTATTGAGCTTGGAGATGGATCACACTGAGGATATTCAAGAAATCGGGCAGGTGGGAAACAGGCAGGATTCTTTTAATTTTCCTTTCCTACACTGGAAGGATAATTTATGGCTGTTAATTAACACTTACTCATGACAATGTTTGGGTCTCACTCCATAGGTTATCTAGGCTCCTGAAATCTCTGGGACTCTTCCTGGGTTAAGAAGCAGTCCAGCCTCCGGTGCAGCCCCAGAGACAGAACACTTTCTTGTGCATACCAGCACAGGTCTGCATGGAGCAGTTACCAGCTGCAGGGAAACCGCATAAGGCCAGGAAATTCAGAACTGTGTGGTTTTGTATTTAACTCGGCTTTTATTTCTTGGGGTTAAAAAAAAAGGAGGGAGAAGGGAGGGGTACTGTTTTTTCCCCTCCCCTTCCTTTAGAAAGAAATATGTTGTGTTTTAAAGGGGAATTGAAGGTAGAGAACAATGAACTAGGATAGGAATTATGTTTTAGATATAGCATTTGCACAGAAAAATTGCAGAACTGTTTATGAGGATAGGATATAGTTTACTGAAACTTGCATTGTTCACTGATGTGAAGCTCTAACTTTTCCTTGAGATACATTTTTCTCTTTCAGAAACATACTCAAGCCAGCACAGAGAAATCATTAGGTTATTGCAGTCAAAGAAATGGTCTATATCTTCCTGTTATGATCACAGAAGACTCAATGATTTTATGGGCTCTGAATTCTATATTGAGTTTCCAGGCTGAGTTACTAGAAATTAACAATGCCTTGCTTAAAATTTATGGAATCAACTAAGAAAAAAAATGTTGTTTTACTTTAATATTAGTAGTATTTCAGGATCATTGGATAGAAAGAGCCCTGAATTAATAAACAGTTTAATTTTACATTTAGTTTTTAATGTGAGACATGCATTTGCATTCAGAAAAAGCTCCTCAATTCTAGCTAGCTGATTTCCTGGAAGGAATTCCCATAGTTTGTGTTATGGTTTCCAGGAGATTAACATGAGTAAATGCTGGATTCAGGATTGAAATGGGGAGTGCTTCTTGCCATAGTTAAATCTGTGAGCAGCCAGTGACTGCCTGATCTAGTTGAAGATGTCTGTGCTCATCACAGGGAGTATTGGACTAGATGATCTTTAAAGGACCCTTCCAACCCAAACTCTTCTATGGTTTCTCTGGAGTCTCTGAGGAGCCTTTATGAGGACTATAGTGTTTAGGAAATTACAAAAAAATGAAAGAGATGATTCTACCATGACACGAAACTGAAGAGGAAGGTGCCCATCTCTAAAGCTATTGATGCTGACAATGCTTAGGTGAGACAGTACTGACATTTGCTGACAACCAGCAGATGAAGCTACCTTAGCATGAGAAAAAGTGCCATTTGAACTGGGCAGGCTCGATGCTGATTTGATGTTATATAAACCAGCATTCAACTTGCATAGAATTAATTTGAACGGATTTTAATTAGTGTCATGAGGAGGCTAAGCTATTTTTTTAATTTTTTTTTACTCCATGGTCATTTTCAACATTATCTGGAGCAAGGCTTGGATTGTATCTCTTACTTTATTTAGTGTTTTCATTCTTATACTGTCAGTTGTGAAAATAAATATGTAACGGCAAACCTGACACAAAAAAATTGTGATAAACAGCATTAACGAAAAACACTTTCTTTTTTCCATAAACAGCTCAAAGTATCATCTGGAGAGGAGTTACACATTTTTATATCTCTGCTTATGCAGTGAATAAACTAAAAAATAGAGAAAAGTCAAAGACAATTATGGGGTTTTTAAAAATACCACAATTCCCATGTCATGACCTTATCACAATCATAACAAGATGGTATGAGAAATAAAATACGAGTACTAGCTTCAAGACAAAAGATCTTACAAATTGTCAAAGTGAATGTTCTTAAAAATGTAGATTAGGTGAGTTTTAGTTCTCTAATGTTTCACAGAGGACTTCTGATAAAACCTGTTTTATTTTCAAACTTCTCTCTTTGACTGTATGAAATAGTTTTGGATTATCATCTTTAAATAAAATTCCCATGGATATGATGCTGGCTTGCAACTTTCCAAAGAAAAAAAAAAAAAACCAAATTATTGACATTTAGGCAAGGAACGTAAGTTGAACTGCTTAAGGAAACTTCAGGCACAATGTGTCTAGATGTATAGGATTTTAGAGAAAATCCAATACCCACTTGGATGTGATACATCAACAATCAAAGAAGCTTGTCATTGGGCCAGCAGCAGGTACAGTAAGTAGTTTCTTGTTTCTTGGAATGCATCCCTAAACGTAGCAATAAATTAATATGATTTGAATCACTTTCAGTAGTGTTTGTAGTGTGTGTTTGGTTCTGAATAGCTGCAGTGTAAACCCACCAGAATCCTTGCCCTGCTCTCAAAACCTGAACTAACAGGAGCTGCAAAGACACTGCACAGGCAGACTAGGGGAGAAGAGCACTGGCTTGGCGGAGGTCTGTCCACAGTGGGTAGCTTATTGTGTTGAGATAATTTATTTGCCAGAGACAATGAGCATAGAGACAGTGTGCATCTGTAGTCTTCATGAACAACTTGGACAAACCTGCTTCATTAACACCACAGCTAAACAGAATGAAACTGTTTCAGTAACAGGATGGTGACAATTTTTAAGTATGGGCTTCCTTGCGTTACTTTAATAGAAAGCAAATATTTTCAGCCAAATACATTATTAGTAGATTTCTTTAGATCGATTTCCCATTCCAATGAGATCAGTGTTTTGAACTGTAGTGAATCACTGTGTTTTCTCTTGACTATTTAACTACTCTTTTATTTTAAATATATATTCTAGAGGGAAACAGAAAATGAGGTAGTGGACTGATCTCTGCATCGTATATCTGAAGGGTGGGAACTTCTTTTCTGTTTCTGCCAAACATTTTGCAGTTTGACTTTTGGTCAAATCGCTTGAACCTTGCCTACTTTGCTGAATAGGCTCAGTTATAGCCATTGCTGTTAACTGCACCAGGTCCATGAAGGAATGAGCAGCGCATGCAGACAAGATACAGCTTTATCTGTTCGTCTTGTGAGAATCTATCAATAATGCTACAGTCATGTCTGAAACATAGACAACCCTTCATCTCTTCTTTCTTGTGCGTAATATAAAGTTTATCTTGTGGGAGATGTTTGAAAGATGGGTTAGCTGGTATGATGAATGTGTACATTCAAAGTTGTAAATTTCTATTGAAATGTACTTTGATTCTAAATTGATGGGAAAGTAGCACAAGTTTGCTTAATTTAATTATCTGACTACAGGCATGGTTATCTGTAGTAAGGTTACCTGATCAGAATGTAGCATCTACAGTGGGGTGGGGGAATGAGAGTCAGAAACAGATCATTGGTGATGAAGAAATATGCAGTGTGCAGATTCAGCTCTGTACACTGTGCAGAGTACAATCCTCCAGTTTAAACACGAGTTTATCATCTCACCTTCAGTGTATTTTTACTTATGTTTGCAAGTGAGTTAAATAAATGCTCTGCTGTCAAACCAATGACATCCAAGAACTTCATGAGCTTCTGATAAAAAGAAATTGAAGGTCACTTTTTTAGATCATTTGGTTTATCTCTAATCCAGTGCAGTAAACTAAATTGACTGTGTATTTTGCAACAACAGCAAGTTTCAGAAGAGCTGGAGTGTAGCATCTCATCCATTGCTACAATAATATACATTTGAGAGAACCATGAGGCAAGGCCATAAGATTTCCATGACGTCTTAAAACTCTTGAACCTCCAAGGGGAACAAGATTTTGCTTTGACTTTCAACTTAATGTCTGAGCTGTTTTTCAAACTCAAAGTCAGGTGCTGTTTATGGCCATATTGTTGCTAAGATCTCCATCTCTACAGTAGTCTTACTTAGGAAGACATTGAAGGCTCTGTCTTTATCACACCGTTGTACTCTGAAAAATACATCCAGGGGCATAAACAAACAAAGCGCCTTTTACAGCTGAAGCCTATTGCTAAAGTGTGAAGAGATTCTTGTCTTCATGAGGAGAAATATTTAAATTATTGGTCCTGATTTTCTCAAGTCTTATTCTTTACTTGGAAGAAGGGTCAAAACAGTAGAAGCATCAGTTCCCAGTTCTACCTGACTTAGCAGGTGGCTCTGCTTCATCAGCACCAGTGAACCGCAGGCATGGATTTCTGCCTTCTGCTGTAACCTGTTGCCTCTGGCCAGCCAGTCCAGGGCATAGCCCTGGCTACCTTCCTGCCTCCTGAGTCTTCCCCTCCATTGCTGCTGATCTCCATTTGGAAGCTAGGAACCAATTATGCCCTATTTGTACTTTTCAGATGATACAGAGGGGGAAGAACTGACACTGAGGATTTATGCTTAGTTTGGTCAGGACTGTTGAAAAGCCTGGCATTTCTGTTCTTTGACAACACTGATGACAGAGGTTTATTCCTCGGGAGTGCTGCTACCCTAGGGGCTGATCCAAAACATTTTTTATTCACTCCCAAAGTCAATTAAAAAATTAACATCATGGCTCTTATCAGTGCATGCACACAAAAAAATAAAATCACTTGGAATGTAGTGCAGTTAGTTGCTATCTGACTTCCCTTTATATACTTAAAAGGGTGAGCATAACAAAAGAGCACATTTGCAGCCTCTAGCTGAGTATAACACATATGATAAGCTTATGTTTCTGTTTTGGATAGGAGTTGGTAGTTATTGCATGCATATCTTCAAAGCCTTGCTAATCAACAAGGAAACACTGCGAGCTTTGGGAACAGGACTGCTCCCCTGGGAGACAGTTCTGCTTATGTCAAACACTGATGGGGCAGCAAAGACAGAGAGTTATGGGAGGTACAATAAGGAGAGATTGACTCAGTTATGCTTTAAATCTTTTTATTCACATTTAGTTGTGGTGAAATGCTGTTGCCAAGAAAGAAATGGTCTGTGATTTTTGTCCTCCTCAGTTAGGGTGTTACAATGTGTTGACCCAGAGGCAAAGATAGCTGGAGACATGGTTCTACCTAGGAAAGCATCCACAGTGTAAAGCCCAGCTTTCTAAGCCAGCTCATGAAAGTGAGTATTGCTAACAGAATAATTAGAATTTATGGTCACATGTTAACCGCTTTCAGGGTTTGGTTTTTTTGCTGTTTGGTTGTGGATTGTAGCCTGGCCAACAGCAGAGGTCATCTTCCTAGTGGTAGATGGGAAATGGACTAGTGATTTTTAACCCTACCTCAGTTAAATTTAGCACCCATGTGGTCTAAGCCAAGAATTTGAGAGCTGCCTGAACACCAGCATGTCTCTAGATTAGAGCCAATGAACTTGAGCATTGGTGTTTGTACTGCAGTGCTTAATCTGTGACAGTTTTGACATCACTGAAAATTGCTGCCAGGAGTGGGGAGGCAGTAGAGTTCAAGGAAGGCCCATCTATTTCCAGCTGGGTTGTTTTTCTGCTCAGAAATGCAAGGCAACTGGAGTGGATGGTGTAGGATAACAATAATCCCTTTCACTTCACGGGGTATTTGGGCCTGTTTGTAAACTTTGGGAGTAAATTCTGCAAGCACTTGATAAAGATTCAATTAAGAGCTCATCATGGAACCAAGTACTAAATTACCTGTCTTTCCAAGTCACTAGCTATTTGCTGCTTAAACTTTAGTCTCCATTTTGAAAGGACTGCTGTCACTGAAACAACTACTGTATGTCCTGGTGGCTGATATAGCACCTTCTCCCATCCCTATGCTCTGCTCAGCTCTAAACAGGGAAACCACAGTACCAGGTGGAGAGTGAGCAGGAAACACACCTGTCTGATACACTGCTGGGAGATGAGGGTGCATCATCCCACCTAACTCCCTTCCTGACTCCTCTATGCATGGTGCAGTCCAAGGAATCACTTCCATGTAACAAAACTTGTGCCTGCTGCGTAAGTATTGCAACATGCATTAAAATTTTATACAGGCATAAATTCAAAATACCATTCTGCTAAATGAGATGGCTGCATCCTGCTGTTTCCTAACCAGGACAGCTGCAGCTGTGTCGGAAAGGCAGAACTTGCAAGATCACAAAGCAGAATTCGTGCAGGAGAACATAGTGAGAAAAGGAGTCCACATCACAGGGAAACAACCCATACATGGAGGGCTGTTCAGTGCAAATAGAATAAAACTGCTGACTAGATTTAAAAAATATTGTTTCCTTCCTCTAATCCTGCTCATCTTCAGTAATCCCAAGCACCGCTTGGGGCAATGCCAATTTAATATATTGCAGTGTGATTACAGAATGTCTCCTTACCCCCAAAATCCAAGGTCCTGATGGAAAACCTGAGATTATCAAATCAGTACAGCAGATTAAGCAAATCTAGGAATGATTACAAAGTTGAGCAGAAAATGCTAAATCAGACCACTTCTTTATCTACTGCATTGCATTTGGCAATGGGCTGCTCTTAATGCTGTAGAGAACAACGGAGATTCCTCTCAGGATACGTCTGGTTAACACCATACTATGGTGATACTTGAGAAAATAAGGCCTTTTTTTAAATAATTTTTTTTTAAACCCTTTGAGGTGCTTAGTTTATTTCTTTGAAGGATAAGGTCTATTTCCCCATATGATATTTCTAGAACTTGCAAAATTATTAATACTTCGAAGTGACCCAGTGTATGTAGAAATCCTTCTGTGATGTTGGTGCTTGTTTCTCGGTGAGTGCTGCAGGTTGTCAGTGTAATGGATGTAAAATGAGCCAAAACCCTCTCATTAATCCCAGTGGCTTGGAGCAGCAGTTCTTAGTGTCATCAGAAGTGTAAGAATCAAGACTGGGACAGGAGAACAAATAACAGAGGATGGCTCATATGAACTGTCCTATATTTGCCTCAGCTGGCAGGACTCCTTTTTTCTGGAGTCTTTGCTCTGAGCTCAGGAGAAAGCAGATTTATTTCTCCTCCTTATGCTTTTCCAAGATTTCTGTATGCAATTTTGAAGAGTCCTGGGACTTTTTCTTCCTGCTGCCTTGCACTGAAGTGAAAATGGTATCCCTTCTGCCACCACACACCCCTAGGTGAGATGTGGGGAGATCCCTTCCAGCCCACCCCGAGGTAGAACGTGTCCCTTTCAACCCCACCAGCCTTGCAGAGAGACAGAAAAAGGATGAGATGAGTTAATGCCTTGGATCTCGGAATAAGAATTTCCATGCGGGGAGTTATTTTAGGAAGAGCTGTTCTCCCTCTGTAGAAGAGCTCCCACGATGCACTTTTATGAAAAGAAATGATCATCTGAAATCTATAGGGCTACTTTTGTAAGTCTTCAGCTGTGAATGTTTAGGCTGCACTGCTTATTGATTTTTGTCTAGTAGCTTTTAGACCTGTAGTCAATCTTGCATTAAGTATATTTTGGTTGATTTTTCTTGCCATTATGTTTCCTATGTTACCTTATTATTTGAACATCAAAATTGAATGTAGTGCTGTGAACAGAATAAGGTATTCTGATGCAAGGAACTTGTAGTCTAATTCAGACACGGTGACACACAGACATACATAATATACAGGATAAGGATGCAAATTCAAAGTAATAGAGGTATCTGGGGAAAAATCAGTGCTGCAGACTAATTTGTTACTCCTGAAGAGCTACTAGGCTGCAGAACATTGGGAAAATATTGAGCAATACAGAACATGTTTTTTACCTTCCTTTTTTTCTCTTTTTTCAAGAGGTTAATTCCTAATGTGTCATTAAATAGAGGGGAAACACCCAAAGAAAAGAGAGAATAAGATAGAGATCTTCTCTATGTTCCTGTTTTCTGAACTGGAACCCAGAAAAGCAAATTGGAGATTTTTTTTCTTGAGTATGCCTTGTGAAATAAGAACTTGTTTGAAAAAACTAAAACAACAACTAAGGCAGATTGAGCCTGGTCTACAAACCAGTACTGAAGTAATTTGAATTTTGTTGGCAATGTACTGTGAGCTTTTGCAAAAGTATTTGTCTTTACATGTATCTGTAAAATTGAGACATTGATCATTGCTTATCTTGCAGAGTGTAGATGTAGACTGATGAGGTAATGATCATAAAAAGTAGATACCAGGGGTACTCAAAGTGATTGAATGCAGATTTTAATCTATTCCCAGTCTAAGTGTCTCCTGGAGATCCAAGCAGTTACATGCACAAGCAAAATGTGGGAAACAGTAGTCCAATTGAATTTGCTGCAGTCTTTTACTTTGCATTTACATGTTTGTCTAAGCCTTGATTTTTGTGCCGTTTGTGGTTCTTCTGTTTCGGGAATGGTATCCAACATTTCTCAGGCCCCTTGCGTAAGTCTAATCCACATTTCATTTAAATGGTCAGCGATGGCACTGAAGAAATAGTCAAACATACCTTCATGTACTGAACTCATTAATATCACATGACAATTTTGTCCCTGTTGTTGATTCCTGAAACTACAGCAGAAGGAACGCAGTCCAAATGTGCATGGACAGAGAACTTCTCTGGAAACTTGTAGGTGGTGACTGCAAGTCCTGATACCAACTGCGAATCTGACATGCAGTGTGATCTCAAATAAACCACCTAGCTTCTCAGGAAATATACTGGTTTTAGGTAAATTAAATTAAGTACAGGACCTTTTTGGAAGGGCAACCATCTGACATGCAAGTGGAGTTATGCACAGGCAGATATACAAAAACACATCTGCCTGTGGATTATTTAAACACAGAAGCATAGAAGAATAAATTCATTTAGTTAATTCAAGAGAATTAACTAATTATTTCTAGAGAAATCAGGTGTAATAGTGTATTAGCATTTTGATACTGCTACAACTGAGACTACACACTGGGAGTCAAGAGCTGCTGTAATTATGCTGGTGGGCCTGCAACTCTTGACTCTTGTGGGAAATGAGCTATTAGCATTGTGACTTTGAATTTTTCTTCTTTTCTGAATATTCTCATTTTCATTTTCTAGTAGGTCTATAGGTTGAAAGTGATAAATTTAAGGAAGCTGGGTGGAAAAGTGTTTACAAGAACTATTCTGGACTGACTGCAGTCTTCTAGTGTCACCACTGTGGTTACACAGAGGCTCTGTGCATCTAGTAGGATAAGGCCAGTAACTTTTCTGTCTCATGTTTTTTTAATTAGGATAAGCACATTAAAGATGTTGAGATATTCAGATCCTATGGGGCTGAGCCACATACCTCTTTAAGACAGATTAATGCTAGGAACATAAGCAACATAAGCAATATATCTTTCTGTAGCATCATTTCGTGATGTTGCAATAATGCTGTGTTATCTTTTTAAAGATGTAGTTAACGTAAGTTAATAGAAACCCCACAAGCTGTCTTGCTTATTCATATTTTTTATGTGCACTGGCCACTATCATGTTGTCAGTGAAGTACTCCCATCTTTCCTCAGGAGTAAGAATGTTTATGACACTCTGGTCAACAAATGCCAGATGCCAAATACTGATTTGAAAGTATTCATTTTCTTTTGTACTTCCAGCACAAGTGGCAGTATCACATCATTGATTTTTCTGTCAATGCATGGTATTTTAGCACTGTGGAAAAAAAAATTGAAGAATAAGTGGATAAACATTTATAAATACCTTTGAAAATGGCAGAACTGTCTTTGAATAAGCCTGCATTTTAGAAAAGCAGAGCTCTCAGGTCTATATCTTTGGAGAATAAATAAATGGTCTGATTCTGAAAAGAAACAAGCACTTAAAGTGGTCCACAGATTTCTGCAAGAGAGCAGATAGCTCTGTACTGTGAGCCTTTCAAAGACCCGGTCTTGTAATCTGTAAACAGTGCTCTTGATGAATTGGGGCTGAAAAAAGTTAACAGATTTTCAAGTGAGAGTAAGACAACAAACAACCACTGCAGACTCTTTAGCAGCCAAAGAAGTGCCAGTCTGGTTCTTTGCATTGTGTGAGGGCAATGTGCTGCAATTTTGCAAAAAGAACATTTTTATTATTTAATTAGTCCTAAAAGTTAAGTGATTCAAAGAAATAAACTGAGTCTATAAAAATTAAAGAAAAAAAATTAGTAACAACAGGCCTGGTGCCTAAGGGCCTTACTCATGATTGTAAAGATGACTGGTTTTGTTACCAGCTGCGTACTCTGGTAAATAATGGGCTTGAGCTTGCAGTTTCCCATTCATATGAATATTTCTTCTGCTTTTGTATTAGCCAAGACCACTCATGTGTTTATGAGTTTGCAAGACCAAGCCTATTTGAAAGCTGAACATGTGAGAGAGCATCCAGAACCTCGATGGCTGGCACTGTGAAAGGGAGTTCTGGGTTTCTGCTTTTTGTTGTGCCTCTTTTGCTTTGAATCTCAGTCTGCCGTGCTTGGCAAGTGATTGCAATACGCCTGTGGGGAGTTAATATGCTGGAAAAGGTTGCCTAGGGCATTCCCAGTCTTGTAAGTTTTAAGCTAAGAGTCAGCTTCTAAGAAAGAAAAATGTGACTTATGAATATATATGGAAAGTCCATCAGACTAAAGTTTCATAGGAGCCTTAATGGAAATGGGTCATTGTCTTCAGTGCAAATAGCATAGCCATTGTGAGGAAGAGGTTTAGGTGCCTACTGTCTAGTTTGCAGCATGTGTGGAAAATGTAGTGTCTATTTCTTTCCTAGACTAGGGATCCCTTTAGAAGAAATTTTTTCATTTGCTTTGCAACTTTGTTGTCAGTTTCAGGGACTGGTGTGGCAAATCCCTGTTTGATCTGTTTGCATACAGCAATGAGATTTGGATGTGCTGAGGTTACTCACCTAAGCAAGTTGTAAATTAAGAAGGAAAAAATAAAAAGTCAATTTGTTTTCTATATTGGGCTGCTCCTGCTGTGAGATGTTGCAGGCCTAAGCAAGTTGGAAAATGCCTGCTGCTTTTTGCACCAAGTATTCGTTATGTACTCTGTCCTCGGTCGCCCATACACAAGAGAGCTGACCTGATGCTCAAGACAAAACTCCAAGAACTGGAGACAAAAGTGATAGTAGCTGCGACAGCATGGGAGAGGGGATCTCCTTGGCCCTCTGTAGAAAATGCCCTTAGAACTGCTCTCTGAAAGGCTTGTTTCCTGTACATTAGCATCAAAATTGTTTTCAGGTGGTGATTGTGAGGGTCCAAGCCTGGCAGCTGCTGTCAGCAGTGAACTGTGAGTTAAGTAGTTGTTGGTCCCACCAGTGGAGGCTGGTATGGGGCTGTTCCCAGCTACCCCCGGAGAGGAGGGCAGCCCACTGAACCTTGGGCTGGGCTTAGCGACTGCTGCTCCCATTGACTGCAACTGCGATACCAGCGCACAACTTGTCTGACAGTACAGTCCATGTACTTCAAGGGTACAGCTCTTGTCCGTGGGGTCACAGCATGGGTCAGACAAAGCAGGTGGTAGGTGATTCCCGCTTCCCCGTGTTTTAACTTCTTTGTGAATTTGTTTGCTCTGTTGCCCCAAAATGCCTTTTCCACCTCTGTGGTCTTCTAACAATTTACTTTATCTGGCCATTGTATCCAAGAAAAAAAAACCACAAATAACTAGAAGAAAATTTTGATAAACAAGGGAATGAGGTAAAAATTGCAGGCAAGCTATAAATAAGGCACAAGGATACTTGTGCTGTTGTTAATATTGGATATAATACATACCTAGTGCAGAAGTTCACAGGGCTGGAAAGCATCTAGATAGTAATTGTGGAGGTGCTTAAAATGATGTTGTTATGAGTAACTTCACAGTAACTGCTGGGAGAAGTTTTTCTTAAGACAGCAGAAATTCTTAAATTTTGATACTACTTATATTTTTTTCAGTGCAGTATTTTTGAATCCCAAGTGACCCTACTATATGCTCTAAGCAGATCATGTATTTGTTGCAGGACTGAGGAAAACCAGTGGTAATTTGAATAAACTAGAAACAGAAATATCTTTCTTTATTTAGAACATGAATATATTTATCTTTTTGGATGTAAAGCAGTGGCATTGTAATTGAGCAGAGTTCCCTCTCACCTCCATAGCAAAACAAATGCTGATGACATGAAGCGGGCTGAAACACAGTGGAAAGGCAGAGATTTTAATTAGTATGTTGTTCCTCTGCTTCCCTAATTCCAGCAGCAGGGACTTACCTTGCTACTTCAACATTTTTTGCAGCATTTGGTGAGGTAAAACTGTTCTTGCAGGGAAATGCCACAGGTTTTACAGGGGAGAACCCAGGGAAAGCTGGCACTTTTATTGAAAATTCAGGAATTTCTACAAATACTTTCTCTCTTTGCTTTAAGAACACCAGATTTCTTACTATTTCTTTGTGCAGGTGGAGCTGTTGAAAAATAACATCCTGTCTCAGAGACTGTGTTTTGTAATACAGTATATATCATCCTGATTGATCATTCTGTCTGTTTTTTGGAAGAAGCATGAATGTGATTAAATGCTATATTCTTAGACCATCACAACAGTAATTGCATTGCTGTTAAACTGTATCTGTGTATTTCCTTTCTTGCCTGGCAAGTGCATCATCTAATCTCATTCATTATTTTTCCTCATTCGCTTTCAGTTTTGCTCCCCTCAACTTTCATACCAAGGAGTTATCTTTGATATTCTAGTTTAATGATCAATATAAGGCATGTAAGTTTCATTTTAAACTGGTCATACTGCAATCTGTTAATTAAGATCTTTGAGAACAGAGCTGAGTATCACTGAAGTCTACTCCTTACCCTGCAAGAACCTTTTCTGTATTTCGTTCATGAATTGACACAAAAGAATTTGTTCTTCTACAAGCTGCCCTATAGAAGTATTTGGGAAATATTCAGAACTTATTAATTTATTCACTGTGAATACCTGGCCAAAATGTTTATAAGCTTTTTTGCACAGTCCTGAAAACTTGTAATTGTAGTAGACATTTTTTCAGTTAAATGGGCCATCTACTGCAGAGTGCATGCATATCTTCCTAGGAAGAACAAGAATTTATTCCCTCAGGCAGCTTGGCTTTAAATAAATATAAGATTATATACAACATTGCAGAAGGCAAGCAGAATCCAGTTTAGTCAGTGAGAAGTAAAATAAAGAAATACGGAAGACCATTAGCTCTTTGGCAATATATTTGTTTAATTTTAAGTTAATATTGTATAATGAGGATGAAAATGGCTTGGGACAGAAGCTGTACAAAACCAGGCACTTTCAAACCACAGATTTAAAATGTCTGATGAAAAAGATTAATGCAAAGTATCTGAGCTAATCCAACATTTACTAGGAAAATTCGGGTCACACCTGGGATTAGTGCTTTGTGTTCTCTAATGATTACCTTGATGTTTCCCTACTTACCTCTCTTACTCTTGAATACTTACACAGGCCCCATATTTCTTATATTAAGAGAAAAGCCCATGTTTCTTACAGCTGCTGTCTGTGCTGTTAGTACCAACAGAACAGTGCTAGCTTGGTGCCCTGAAATTTTGGTGGAAAAAGCTTCAGACAAGTAAGTATCAGAGACAGTGTTGAACAGCTGTTTCTCTGGGTAAAACTCATCTGTGCATCTGCGAGTAGTTGGGTCTTTTGTTATCTGACATTTGAGAAGCAGCAGCATAGTAAAGGTAAAGGAAGAGGGCAGATTACAAAAAAATCCTTCAGATTTTTTGCCAGACGTTTTTACCTCTCCAAAGTTTCTGTTAAAGTGTTTCATATATTTTATATAACATTATAGCAATGTTGTTTTGCTAATGTTAATAAGATCTCAATAATAATTCTGTTAAGGAGCTTCTGCAAATCTTTGTAGCAAATTTTTGTTTTGCAGTAAATGCTTTCTGACAGGGTGGTGTGTTCTTGCTCTTTGACAAAAAACTATCTATGTTTTGTTAAGATAGAAAACCTTATAAATATCAAAATTAATTTATAGGCGAAGAAAAAGTGATTAAATTTTGCTTTGAGAGAGAAAACAGAGACTCAAGTATTTCAGAGTTTATTTATCCCCAAATAAATACTAATATATGTAATTTTAGGCTGATTAAAATGATTTGCAAATTCAAGTCAAATTCAGCATGTAGAGCCTCATGAAACAAATAGAAAATATTTGAGGAGATGGCAGTGTTGTGCTTCTACAGAAGTGAGGCCCTTCGGCATTGCCTCATTTCAGCATCAGAGTGCTACTGTGTTCTGAAGTGGAAAAAAGATAATTTTTAAACACACACCCCCAATCCCCCTCATATTGTCAAACCCAGGCACTCATGAAAAAGGTTACACTGGAGGGCAAATTACATATTCAAAGGAAAGCATGTATCTCTCTTCCCTGACACCTGCCACATCCAGGGTCTCAATGTGCTGTCACTCCTGGGGTGGGGGCTATGAGTAAGACTTAAAAGTAAATTAAGTAAAGATGCCTCTGAGCAAAGCACTGCTAAGCCAGGCTAAAATGCTGTGATAATGGAAGCTCTGGGTATGTGCAGCCACAGCAACAAATGGGCAAAACTCAATCTATCAGCTCTGTCTGAAAGCCTTCTGTTGCCTTTCTAGATGTTTCAAACCAAACAACCTCCCAGTGCGGAGCCCTAGTAGAACGGGATTACATTTTAAGCAACTAGGAAAGAGACATTTTCAAAGGCAGAAAGAACAGAAAGAGCAGAGGCTGTCTCAAACATATCTATTTAGGGTAAGGAGAGGGAGACCACAATACTTGCAGGGTAGCTTACCTGCTTACAGTGCAGGTGGAGGAGTTAATTTGACTTTAATATGTTAAAGAGGAATTATGGTCCATCAAGACAGTACAGCAGTGTTTTACTAGAAATAGAAAAGGGAAAAAAAAATTAACACTTTAAGGAGGAAGAAAAAGGGGAGCCAGAAAATTGTTGACTAGTCAGTTTAGCATTAATGCCTGAAAAAATATGGGAAAAGTTTCTAAGCAAGTAAGCTTTTGATATGTATTTAGAAGATAACAAGGAGATGAGCAGCAGACATCAGATTATGTCAAGCAGAAATTGTGTGAAAGCCATCTGATTTTCTCCTGTGACAGAGTAACACATTTTCTGGATATGGGAGACATAGTCGTTGACATATTTCTTGGCTTTGGTAATGGTTTCTGACAAATTCTTTCATGATGCTCTCATTTGCAAACTGCTAAAGCCTGATACTCATGAAACTCTTACAAGGTGGGTGCATCATTGTTCTGGAAAAACAAACAAACAAACAAAAGCAAAAGAAAACCAACCAGGCACAGGGTAGATTTTAACCTGTTACTGTGACAGGCTGTGTCAAACAGAACTTTTTAGGGAGTCCATCTGGGTTTTGGTACTATACAGTAATTTGTTAGAAACTGGAGTGATAGAATATGATAAAGTCTGAGTACATTTAGACATGACACAAACCTGTCAGGCTGAGATATATTGAAGGGCAGGAGTCAAACTCTTCATCATGATAAACTGGAAAAATGGTCTGGGAAAAAATGACATGCTATTCAGTTGGGATGAGTGCATTTAGGCAGAAAAAATCAACTGCAACTATGGAGGATGGGGAACAAGACATATCTGTTTCCCAAAAAGATCGGGGGATGAGGAAGTAGCAGTGAAACAAAAACTAAATATGAGCCAATAATGTTGTACTGCTGCAAAACAGGCAACATACTGGGATGTAGGAGGAGGATAGCTGTCTGGAAGATACCTGGAGAAATCCTCCTTCTGTTGTTGGCACAAGGAAGATCTCAATTGCAGTGTTTTTGCTTAGTTTGAGGCAGTACCTTTCTAGGAGGAGGTGGAAAACCTGGGGAAATAAATTTTGGGAGACAGCCAGTCAAGACCTGGAAAACAAGGTGTGCAAGAGTACAGCTAAAAAGCTGTTGGTGCTCTGTCCAGCGGAAAAAAACCCTTCAGTTATGTCACGTCAGAAGTGGTGGCAGATGGGTAAGGAATAATCTGTGTTCTCTGTCCAGAGCAAGTAGATGAAGAACAGACAACGTACTGCAAAGGAGCTTTAGACATTAAGGAAAACTTTCTAATTGTGAGGAGAGTGAGACACTGGAGGAAACTGCCTGGGAAGGGAATAGGGGGCTGTGTAATCTCTCCTGGAAGATCTCCAGGGTGGGTTAAAGTGATTTGTGTCCTGCATGGCTTCAGTCTCCCAATATAGAGGGTAGAGGAGAGGCTGAGTGACCTTGCAAGCTCCTTTCTGCCGTTTCCCACATTGCTGTGACACTTGCCCTGATGAAGCATGGTTTGTACTTCCCAGGAGAGTCAAGTCACCTGCTGAGCTCTGCAGTGAGACAGCTCAATGTAAGCATCATCCCACCTGGTGCTGTTGAGGGCATTGCGGCACCAGGTTTTGGGCACCATTTTAATGTCGCTATAGGGATTACTTGCTCCTAGTAAGTGAACAAGGTATCAGAGCATCTTTTACAGTATTGCAGAGCAGCTTTATATCAGGCTAGGCTCTGACCTTTTAAATCCAGACAAGTTGTCAGGCTTGAAGCTAGGTGTACTTTCGTGCCTGTGATCCTTATAATGCTTTGTCTCTTTGTTAAGATTGGGACTCTCATTCCTGCTAATATTTCATGTTTGCAAGGCTACATGTGAGAGTTCTTTAGGATGCATGTCTCCAGGCAATACTTTAAAAAAGACCCAGTTACTAAGTAACCTCATTTCACATAATGAGGTTTATCTTTCTTCGCTCACACTTCTTAAATGTCTCTTACTACATCTGAGTAGAGCTGTGGGCTAAGAAATTGTGTCTTCCTGAATTATTATAGAGGAACATTTCGGTGAGAGCTTGGCTGCACCTGACTGCAAAACCACTGTACAACAATCCGCTGTTACTTGAGCAAGTATCACTTCATGTTTCAAAAGGGCTTGTGTGGATTAGTCACACTCAAAAGGACAAATTTCAAAAAGTTCATCATCCAATAAAAGCTGGTCACAGCATATCCTCGGTAAAACTGAATAGTTTCAAGCAAAATTATTAGCAATGTGTACGTGCTTTAAACAAGAAAGGAGATGGATTCTAAGATATAAGGTGGCAAACCATATAAAATGTAGTACAACGAACTTGTGATGACAGTGTAATTCAGGTCTGTATGGAGAAAAAAGATGAGCTCACTTGCCATCTCTTCCCTGCCTTCAACACTTGTATGGGCTCAGTATCTACTATTAACTTTGGCTTGCTATTGTGAGTCTGAAGGAAAGTTTTCTAACATGCATCGAATTAGACAAGCAATGCACTGACATTTTTAAGAACTGTATAGCAAAATCGTGCTAGAGGTAATCCAGGTGGTAATTATGTAGTCAAAAATCACTCCAGTCAAATTAAAATGAATCTTCCTCTCTGAGGCTGAGGACTGATGACTGAAGAAGGCTCTATTAGTTCATTGTGTTTCATAGCCTCCAGGTAACAGTATTTTTCGTGAGAAAATTTGAACTTTTTACAGGATTTTTATTCTATTTACTGTAGATACAATTGTGCTAGAGAAAAAGATGTGCTTAAGAAGGAATGACATATAAAATGATCTCTTTTCCCAGATTATTTAGTACCAAATGAGTAGCTTTTTATTATGTCATTTCAAATCCTACATCTGTAAGTCAAAGAAAATACGAGAAGGCAGAAAAATTTGTGTTTTTTAAGTAAAGGCTGTAGGCTAAGGTGTCTTCAGACAAATAATAAAAAGAAAGGTTAATGTATAGTAAGACAGCAATTGCATGTGTATTATGCTGGGAAAACAGGGATTTATTAAGAGACCATTTTTGCAATGCCAGTTTGGCATTTAGTCAGATCAACCTGGACTTCCACAGTCAACAGCAATGAAAAATAAGATGTTTTTATTTTCACCAAGATTCATGACACCCGTGCTCTGATATATTCCAATATCTTCAAGGGCTTTACATGCTACTACCAGGTTCCTGTAATGTAATGAAAGGTAGTGTGAACAAATAACATTCACCATTGTGGTACGGCAGGAACCAGGTATGTGTGAGACTGACTGAGGCTTAGGGATTTTACATTGAAATTAGTAATCATGAGGTCACTTCATTTCCTGGCATTTTACACTTTTTACCTCATTTACCTCTGCTTAAAGTACAGATAGATGTATTTCCCTCAGTTTATTCTAAAGAAGATAACTTTTCTACATTTATATAAAAAATAAGAAATTCATGATGCAGTATGACTGCAAACACAATTAAAAGTCAGTATACTTTGGAAGTTTGCTATCAACAGAAGACACAAAAGAACAATCTCTTTTTCATTATTTCCTCACAAAGAAAATGTATTTTTAAAATAACTAATGAGCTGTCTTGGCCACAGGATGTAGCTGATTCTTTGGTTCTTTAGTGGCTAACTAGCTCACCATTGGACAAGCAGAAAACAAGATTAGGAAATAAATCACAGGTAATATGTAACCATCAAAAGAAAAGCTGTAGTGAGACTGAAAGATTCACTTTGAAGTGAAAGATACAAAGATTCACCTAAGGTCTGGATTATCAGAATATGCTAATATTAGATTTGCTGTTGTGCTTTTAATGTGTGAATGAATAGTTGATGTTGTGGAAACGTGGGATCTTGATGAGTTTTCAAGGTGGTGCTTCTAAATGGACCTTCTAGTTTTGCAGTTTTGACAGACTCTGCAATGTTAAATGTTATCTGTGGCCCGTAGCGTGGTTGCCTTCTGCCTCACAGCACACACTTAGTCTCCATCCTACACATCTCTCCTAATCCAGTAGGGCAACAGTTGAGTCGAAGCTTGATTTTATTCACTTGTTGTCTTGTCTGCTTGCTGCCATGACTTCTCTTGGTCTTTATACCTTTCATTAGCTTAGGTGAGCTTGCACACACTGCATATTTTTCTACCTTGAACTTACTTTTGTTGCAGTCGATTCCTCAACAGCCTTGTGTTGAATGTACCTGGGTCATTAGTATTGAACTGTTTTTCCAGGCACCACACAAGTAAACAACCTCATGGGTAATCTTCAGCTCTGGTATCTTGTGTAGTTTTGTTTGGAATTGTTGGTCTATCTTCATTGTCATTATTTTTGCAGCTTTTTTTGAAACAGATTGCTCTTAGGGCTTTGCTATATTTTACTGCAGCCTGTAGGATCTTCCTTCTTGCCATGCTGTTCTCTAGGGAAATCAGGAATGTTAATGCTGTTAGATTTAGAATATCATTATGACTGCATTCTGTAGTGGTAGCAAATATGACTGTTACTCTAGTGTAATAGATATGATGACTGACTACTTGTTAAAAATATATATACTTTTTTTTTTTCAAATGTGTATAAAAATACATACATAGAAAGAAAGAGGCAGAAAATTCTACATGTTCACTTTGGTTTGATTTTCTGATAGATTTCCTGTGGGTAAGACAGAGACTTCTAGTAGATAATTTTTATTATTTTTTCAAATTTGATTTTTTTTTTTCACTAGCTGGGTCTTTATTGTTTTCATCTAAAGGAACGTCAGTAGTGCAAGTTTTCTCTGGAGGCTAGGTGTCAAAACCTCTCCAGTTATTTGAAGATGACTCCTGAGTCAAGTGTGTTGTGGTTGGAGTTCCCTGGAGCACCACAGTTGGGGAATGTCTGATAATGGTGTTTGTAACATTAAAATATCTTAAATGTTGCTAATTCAAGCAGTGATTGTAAGAGACTTAAATGATTTGTCTAATGCCAGAGACTGCTATGCCATTTAGCTGAAAAATAAGGGACGTGCAGTCTCAGCCCCTAGGAATGAACCGGACAGAGAAGGCAGAGATGAAGATCGGCTGGCTCGGGTAGGGCAGAGCCAGAAGCAGGGCGGCGGGTTTGGTCACGGTCTGACAGCCATTAACCGTCATTTGCCGAGGACACAGCCCGAAGGCGGGCTGTCCCACAGCAGAGCAGGGAATCGCGATAGAACAAGGCGAATTTCAGGGGTTTTGAGAGCCGGGAGAGCTGAGCAGAGAGCCAAGCTCCAGGGAGAGAGGAACAGGAGCGGGGCAGGGCTGTGAGGGGGCACGGCAGTCTGCCTGGGGTGGTTCCCACGAGCAGGGTGTGGAGAAGACGCTGAGGAGCCGTGAACTGGGGAGGGGAGCGAGGAGCTGAGGTGCTAACAACTGATTGTTGCAGAGATCAGCTCCTGGGGGCAGTTAGCACTGCAAGAACAATGGTCTCCACCAGGCAGAGGAGGACTAAACTGGATGTGGGAACCCAGACAGAGCTCCCAGGAAAGGATGCAGTTGTGCAGGCAGCAGGGAATGCCACAGCATCCCCCTGGGAACAGGGGCTGTGTGCGCTGTGAGCAGGTGAATGATCTGCTCAGCCTGGTCATGGAGCTAAAGGAGGAGGTGGAAAGGCTGAGGGCAATAAGGGAGTGTGAGAGGGAGATAGACTGGCAGAGTCAGGCCCTACCATCCTTGAGGACAGGGCAGTGGGTGGAGGCTTCACTAGAGAGAGAGGATCCCCTCCTCCCTTGCCATGGGGTACAGGAAGAGGACCTAAGAGACAAGATCACTTGAGGGATCAGGAGCCCAGGTGGTGTTCTCCTCAATTCCTTTGGTGGAAAAGAGGAATACTGATAGAGGGAGGCAGACCCACCTAATAAACAAGTGGCTGAGAGACTGGTGCCACAGACAAAATTTTGGGTTTTTCTCACATGGGGAGCTTTATACTACGTGGGGTCTGCGAGTGGCAGATGGAGCTAATCTGTCTCAGAGGGGAAAAAGAATCCTAGCAAATGAGCTGGCTGGCCTCACTGAAAGGGCTTTAAACTAGCTTTGAAGGGGGAAGGGGATAAAATTGGGCCGGCTAGAGTTGAACCCAAAGGTGGCAGACCACAGTTGGTAAGGAAGACGTCAGCCCGGCTCAAGTGCTTCTGCACTAATGCACGCAGCATGGGCAACAAACAGGAGGAGCTGGAAGCCATCGTTCAGCACGACAATTATGATGTAGTTGCCATCATGGAAACTTGGTGGGATGACTCTCATGAGTGGAGTGCTGCAACGGATAGCTATAAGCTCTACAGGAGGAATAGGCAAGGTAGAAAGGGCGGTGGGGTGGTGCTCTATATTAGGGAGTGTTTTGACTGTATGGAGATCAATAAGCGTGATGAGCCAGTCAAATGTTTATGGATAAAGTGGAGGAAGGCGAACGAAGCAGATATCCTGCTGGGAGTCTACTACAGGCCACCTGACCAAGACGAAGAGGTCGATGAACTGTTCTGTAGGCAACTGGCTGAAAGTCCCTTGGGGAACAGTCCTAGAGGGCAAAGGGGTTCAGGAAAGATGGACTCTTTTCAAGAAAAAACTGTTAGAGATGCAGGAGCAGGCTGTCCCCAGGTGTCGTAAGACAAACTGGCGGGGAAAGTGACTGGCATGGTTGAACAGGGAGCTCCTGCTGGGACTTAGGAGAAAGAAGAGAGTCTACCACCTTTGGAAGAAGGGGCAGGCTACTCGGGAAGAGTATAAGGATTTAGTTAGGCTGTGTGGAAAGAATATTAGGGAGGCAAAAGCTCAGCTAGAACTCAGCCTGGCCACTGCTGCAAGAGATAATAAGAAGAGTTTTTATAAATATATTAACAATAAAAAAAGATGCAGGGAGAATCTCCATCCCTTACTGGATGCGAAAGGGAACATTGTTACCAAGGACGAGGAAAAGGCTGAGGTACTTAATGTCTTCTTTGCTTCAGTCTTTAATGGCCAGACCAGTTCTCCTCATGGTATTCAACTCCCTGAGCTGGAAGATTGGGATGGAGATCAGAATAAACCCCTCGTAATCCAGGAAATAGTAGTAAAGGACCTGCTGAGTCAATTAGACACCCATAAGTCTATGGGGCCGGATGAGATCCACCCGAGAGTGCTGAGGGAGCTGGCGGAGGAACTTGCCAAGCCACTTTCCATCATCTATCAGCAGTCCTGGTTATCGGGTGATGTCCCAGACGACTGGAAACTTGCCGATGTGACGTCCATCTACAAGAAGGGCAGGAAGGAGGATCCGGGGAACTACAGGCCTGTCAGCCTGAGCTTGGTGCCAGGGAAGATTATGGAACGGTTCATCCTGGGGGAGATCACGCGGCAAGTGCAGGACAACAGGGGGATCAGGTCCACCCAGCATGGGTTCACGAAAGGCAAGTCCTGTTTAACCAACCTAATCTTCTATGAACAGGTGACCCACCTACTGGATGAGGGAAAAGTGGTGGATGTTGTCTACCTGGACTTCAGTAAGGCATTTGACACTGTTTCCCACAGCATTCTGCTGGAAAACTGGCGGCTCATGGTCTAGACAGGTAGACTCTTCACTGGGTTAAAAACTGGCTGGATGGCCAAGCCCAGAGAGTTGTGGTGAATGGAGTTAAATCCAGATGGAGACTGGTCACAAGCAGTGTCCCTCAGGGCTCGGTCTTGGGGCCAGTCTTGTTTAATGTCTTTATCAATGACCTGGATGAGGGGATCGAATGCACCCTCAGTAAATTTGCAGATGACATGAAATTGAGTAGGAGTGTCGATCTGCCTGAGGGTAGGGAGGCTCTGCAGTGGGATTTGGACAGGCTGGAGTGATGGGCTGAGGCCAATTGCATGAGATTTAACAAGGGCAAGTGCCAGGTCATGCACTTCGGCCACAACAACCCCATGCAGCGCTACAGGCTTGGGGAAGAGTGGCTGGAAAGCTGCCTGGCAGAAAAGGACCTGGGGGTGTTGGTTGGCAGCCGACTGAACATGAGCCAGCAGTGTGCCCAGATGGCCAAGAAGACCAACAGCATCCTGGCCTGTATCAGAAACGGTGTGACCAGCAGGAGTAGGGAGGTGATTGTGCCCCTGTACTCGGCACTCATGAGACCACACCTTGAGTACTGTGTCCAGTTCTGGGCACCACAGTATGGGAAGGACATTGAGGTGCTGGAGTGAGTCTAGAGAAGGGCAACGAGGCTGGTGAGAGGTCTGGAAAACAGGCCTTGTGGAGACCAGCTGAAGGAACTGGGGTTGTTTAGTTTGGAGGAGACTGAGAGGAGACCTCATTGCTCTCTACAACTACCTAAAAGGAGGTTGTAGTGAGGCTGGTATTGGTCTCTTCTCCCAGATTGCTAATGATAAGACGAGAGGAAGTGGCCTCAAGTTACATCAGGGGAAGTTTAGATTGGATATTAGGAAGAAGTTCTTTACTGAGAGGGTGGTTCAGCACTGGAACAGGCTGCCCAGGGAGGTGGTGGAGTCACCATCCTTGGGGGTGTTCAAAAAATGGGTTGATGAGGCACTTGAGGCCATGGTCTAGTGGTCTAATGGTTAGGAATATGATGGGGTAAAGATTGGACTCGATGACCCTGGAGGTTCCTTCCAACCATAATGATTCTATGATTCTATAATTCTAAGGAGGGTGAGCATGATGTGGAAGTCATGAATGAAAACTCCTGAAATGTATCTGATGCCTTGTTGATGCAGGTTTGGTCTTTTTTTAGGGAGAAGAGATGTTTGCAGTGAAAAGGCAAACCAAAAATATGTTTCCAGGGTAGTCTGGGGCAAAGTAAAAGGTGCGAGACAGGAGGAGATTAGTCATAACTGGATGGCAGAAGCTGTTACACACAAATGGGGAAGCATGAAAGAGTGCAGATGCTGCAGTTGGGAGAGAAAATTGAAAGTCTCTGTGTGGAGTGAACACCAATGCAGCAACATTTACACACAATAAAGAATTATTACGTAACGTAAAACTAGAAAAGACTCCACAAATCTCCTACAAAGCAAAGTTAATGGACAGTGTGACGTTAGATGGAATTTAAAGTATATAGACCCCAAATTAGGTCTATATTATGAAATAATTTGAATTATTTACAAGAAGCGATGTGCTAAGTCAACTATAATTACTCCCTTAAAAGTACTTTAAAGCAAGTTTATTTTTCTTGGGTTTTAATTTATTTTTCTTTTTAAATAAGAATTTTAACCTTACCATGAGGATACCAGAGGAACCTGGGCCTTAAAATCCCAAGTAGAAGTTGATGTTTAAATGAGGAGTCTGCACTGAAGTCTAGAAGTCTGACCTACTAGAATACTGATGCATTAAATAATCCCAGATCCAAGATGGAATGCAATGTACAGAAACTTGTAGACCTAAATCAGTAAGCTGGTGTAGAGTCTTAGTCCAAAAGAAGTATTTGTTATATTCACATTTATATCTTTCAACTGATGTAAACCATCAGCGAGTAACCAGAATGACAGCATTGTCATGGGAGTCCTAGAGTGCCACAGCTAGAATCCATCAATGTGTATGGTGTTAATCCCTTTATCTGTATCTTTTTTTCTGCAGTTGTGGAGAAGGTATTCTGATGCAAGAAATTAATTTACTGACTCTAGTCAATAGCAACACACTGCTACACTCTGCTTTCTGCTGCAGCCTGAGGCAGAAATATGCTTTGTATGGATTCACTACATAAAGGTTTCCCTGCATGTCAGGAGAGCAGGACGGTGCTGGCAGTGAGGGCCACACAGGCTGCAGAACAGATTTGTCCTGCGTTATACCAGTCCCAGAAGTGCTATTTCCCGGCTGTTAGAGGAGAAGGGTTGCTTTCATTAAATACTATACCTAAATATCATTTGGCATACTGGCATATTTGTGAATGACACACAGTTTACCACCTGCTGGAACAATTTTTCTGACTACTGATTTAAAGTATAATTAATAGATCATTTTGATGGGTGCAATTAGATGAAGATGTTTTTGTTTTATTTGGGAGTAAGTTGTTTTTACTATGAAACCTACAGTTATGATTTTAGAATTTAGGTGTTGTTTGTACCTGGATATAAGACTTAAACAGTGAGTTAAATCCATAGCGTATTTCAATGCTGCTTTCACAATGACAACTTCATTTCCAGCATGATCTAAAAATCTTCCTATAGTTATATGGCGTCTTGTAAATAAGCCATCTCCAAAAGGCTTTAGAGGATTAAATAACTGAGGCAATATACAGTACAGAAAATAGCACTGCAAAGATATCGTACTGCAGTTGAACAAATGAAACCAGATCAACTAAAAGATCAAAGACAGAGGAAATGGAGGAAAGTATGTTTTAAGGGAACTGAAAGGAGGCAGAGAATAAGTTAAACAGCGAACTTTCAGCCTGGGCAGATACTGAGCAAAGCGAGTGTCTAAGTGCCAGGAAGGCAGGGCTGGGTCCTGGCAGAGGTATCCTGGGAAGCTGCTAAAGGCTGCTGAGGGAGAAGCCAGCCTTGCTTTTTTGGTGTTATTGCTGAGTCCTGAAAAGGCAGCCTGTGGGTGAGACGAGGGGATGTGAAGCAACAACACTTGAGGTTGAGATGCCTTCTCAGATATGAGGATGTTGCTCTACCCCTTCATCCCCTGGACAGCAGCAGACCCCAGCTCTTCCCATTTTGGGCCCAAGGTCATGTCAGGGATGGCATCAATGTGGAGCCAGGGCTGTACAACGCTGTCACCAGCTCATTGCAATGCCCTTGCTACGTGTGACAACTTGTTTCTTGTCAGTAGTGGTCAGTGAGCTCCCCCAGCATGATGCTGGCAACTTCACTTTTTAAACAGTATTATTTGGCACTAGGCTGGTTAACAGGAGGTGGCATCATTGACCACAGGAGCAAAGCCTCTTCTGAGAAACATGGCTACTTGTTACAATGGTCATTTGCCCATGATTTGCTACTTTATTTTTTCCTTGCAAAAACCATAGGTCAATATTATTATACCATCAACGTGAAGTAGATTAGTGTGAAACCATAAATGTCTGCATTCAGAGCGAATTACAGTGTGTCAGTGGTGTTATGTGATCTGTTGCAATGTGACATTGCTTATGGTGTAACTTTGCTGAGGAAAACTGATGAAATGAAAAATTATTAATGAGCTCTCAGACAACAAATGAAATTTCTTAACCATACATAAATTATAATTGCCAGGGATTTTGCTTTTGTTTGAGGTTTCCCTCTATTTGTGGGGAGGGGATCTCCCCCTCTCAGCTTAGAAGGTGATTGACTTTCATAGGGAGATGTGTGAGACACATTATCAGATATTCACCTTCATTGGTTTTGCTTCTCTTGTTGTTTCCTAAGTAGTTTTGCATTAATTTTTCTGTTTCTTGTGGTTCCAGGTAAGCCTGGTGAAGAGAAACTGTGGTGACTGGGATCTACATCTGTTCTTAACTTTCCTGCAATGTTGTGTAGTGTTATTAATAATAATTTTAATATCCAATATGAGAAAGGTTATTCTTACTCTCTCTGACATAATACATTGCAAATTGTTGTACTTAGTATAAAACCACCATAACTACAGAGCTGCCAGATACATGACTCAAGTTTAAAGCAGATTACGTACTTTCTGTTGTATTTGATACTGTGTTAGCAAACATAAAAACAGGGAAATTTTATCAAAAATCTGGGGAGGAAAAAAGAAAAACTAGACAGAACAAAGAATATCTAATTACAGAAGTGGTATGCTGAAGGGAAAAAACCCTCTGTTTTGGAAAACTTAAGCTCACTTTTTTTAGTAACTTTGATTTTCTTTGTATTGAGCAGGTAGAAATAATGTTTTAATCTTTTCCAGCAAGGGAAATAAAACCACTGTGTTTTGTGAGTCATGTAATAGCGTGCATTTGAATTAGCTATTTTCAGAGGCGTTGGAAGTATAGCTACAGTGCTAGCCATGGAGACATTTATAGACTGATCATTCCTCAAACGGCTTTCTCTGTAAGATCTATTCCTCCCTCTAAGTGTTATGCAGGTTGCTACAGGTTTCTATTTCCATTTTTGAAATTGCAGGGAAGGCCTTTTTTGCAAATGTTTGCTCTTTTGTTGAGGCCAGAGGTTCCTAGTGCTTTGCCTATCAGCCCAGACTATCTGCTAGGCTTCAAATTCCTCTAAATAAGCTCTCAATAATCTCCCACTTCTAGTTTGTCTTTACAGGAGATAGTAAAATTCCTTCGATCATCTTCGAGTTTCTCTGCCAGGTGGCATGGCACTGGGCAGCTTCCCACCGGCCCACTGTGGGGCTAAATTGCTGGTGTTGGACAAGCTGAAGACTGGCTCTAAGTTTACCCGATGCAGATATCATACAGCTGCTGTGCAGCTACTTTGCAGTTGTCTTCGGTTTTGCTTAGAATCATAGAATCATTATGGTTGGAAGGGACCTCCTGGGTCATCAAGTCCAACCTTTATCCCATCATATTCTTAACCATTAGACCATGAAAAGCTTCTGTCATTTCCTTGCATCAGTACCAATCTCCCAGCGTTACAGTTGCTGCTTTTTAGAGTATTGCTCTTTCTGTTGTGTGGCTACCTGACAACTACTCTTGGACTGGCACGTCTGTGTGTGGTGACCTCTGGCTTTTGCTCTCTTGTTCTAACAGTCCACCTGCCCAACTGGTGCTCTCCTGGCTGTTCCTGTGCCATGTGCTTCACAGCTGAGCACTCCACCCTACCTGAAAACAACCTGACTTTGGCTGGTGCTGGGCTGGTGTGTGGTTCCTGGGAGTTTGTAGTGGAGTGGTCCAGTTTTAAAAGATGTTGATTCCTTCCTACCTGCCTTGCCTTTGCCACTAAGCTCTTTTTATTGCTGAATACCAGGCAAAGATGATGTGTGCATAAATTTCTGTTTGGGTTGACCTGCTTTATTCTAGTGTGTTGTATTTTAGCTTGTCTTTTGAACACAGTATGTTGAATAGCACAGCACTAGCCTTCCATTTGCGTATGATAATGCTAGCCAGAGGATCACGATGTCTTTGCATAGCCTAGGTCTCAGAATTTGGAGGAGCTATCTGCTGTGATTGCATGCTTCCTGCCACTGAAAGTGAACAGACCCTCTCCATTTTCCCCCAGACTGATGAATCCCCTTTCTGCTCTGTTCCTCAAGTCGCACTGTATGATGCAGGCATACGTCGTGCCTCAGACTGGCAACCTGATATACTACTAAGCTTTCCTCTGTCCTTTTGTGTGAAGTTCTTTTCATCTCTTAATTCTGCTGGGACAGTATGGAAGTCCTCTCAGACAAATTTGTCTTGTGGGGACCTTCTCTCTCAGCTGGCAGGGGAGGTACATTTTGCCCCTTACAATCTGCCCAATCATGCAGTGCAAATAATTTTTGAACACTCAAAGTAGCTCTTTGTTTTCACTGTTTTCTCAGATTGCCTTTAGCCTTCCACGAGGCATGTTAAATTACTGACAGATGCTGAAGTCTGTCCTCTGTTCTAAAGAACTATTGGTGTGGCAATGTAGAAGGTACACGTTGTTTGTTTTTTTCCTAATAGCAACAGTGACCAAGACAGTTTTAGTCTCTGTATAATGCCTCCTGTATTATCAGGACTGCTATCATGTATGTTGAGCTACTGGCATTCACTAAGGCTGCCATGGTTGACCTCTCCGTCACAGTGGTGCAGTTCTGGATAGTTCTTTGGGGACCTCTTAATGAATTTTAATCATAAAGTAATATGCTAGGATTACTGCTTTGCTTATTTCTTTCATTACCCAGACAAATGTCTGGTCCCAGGTCTTGGACCATCCCCACTGTTCACTGACATGCACTAGCTGCCTTGAGCACCCTCAGGGTCTGCTAAGCTGAGATAAGGAAATGAAGGTATAACTGATTGTGTTCTGTGTCCTTGGTCTGAGCATTTCCTGGATGACTCATCTGAAGTCTTGCAGATGTCCTCAGCTATTTGATGTCTGATGGATAGACAACTCCACCCTGCCTTGTTGTTCTGCTTCAAGTACTTGTGAAGAATTGGATGTAACTTATTTTTATAATTGGATGTAAATATTCCTGGATTTTCTCTGCCTCCCTCTGTTTCTCCAGCAAGAGTGTCCTTGCTGAAGCTTTGACGCTTGGTTCAATTTACACTTCACCTCTAGACCCTGACTGGTGTTTGCAGCAGATCAAAGTCAACAGTATTTGTGAACTCTCTGTCAAATATACTGAGGAACCTCATCACCTTCTTCATTATGATGTGACTTCTCAATGCCATGCAAAGTGGTAATTTTGTCCTAGGGTAAATGGAGTTTTGTGTCCTTGACAGGTACTAAATAGGAATTATTCCTGCTAAATAGGAACTTATATTCAGTGCTTTGGTCCGTGGTTTTAGGCCCGTGAGACTTTCTGCCAGAGAGCTTCCTCCCTGAAACTAGGCTACTGGCTGTTGCAGTAGGAGTGGTTGCAAATATAGTCAGGATGGTTACTTTTTCAATGACTCCACTGTGGTTAACACAATCAAGTTTTCAGGAAGCTTGGGGCTGTGTAGAGGGAAAGCAGAAGATTTATTTCTTAAGCTCTATGTATCCAGAACCTTGGGGGTACCATATTGCTGTCATCTCCCAAAACTGCTCTCAGACCTCAGCTTACCCTGTACTTCTGCCATGCAGTGTGGAGGGTGTCCCTCATGTCTACTTCCACAGAGTCTGAATGGCAATGTCCACTCTTTCGTGGATATCCTAGAGGCCATACATTTGTGTAGCAATCACAGATTGCTTCTATGACATATTAATAGCACTTGGCCACAATTCTTCAGCTAATGGTGCCACTTAGCAGTGCTGCAGGAGATTACATTGCAGTGGCTCCCCCATCCAGCTGGAACAGAATTGGTCATATTGATTGAATAGTAAAGTTGCAAATTTAGCAGCTGAATTACTGGCAGCTTGTTCTGGTGGTGCAAAATACTGAGTCATTTGCTACATTCACACAGCAGCTCTCTGTCATCTGAAATTACAGGGTAGGTACAATTGTGGTCTGAATTGGAAATGGAGAGATTGACCAGTCACACTGCCCATTGCTAATGGGAAAGGCACTGGGGAAAGGGAAGGAGCATTTTTGTTTGCCTTTGCAGGTAAATTCATTCCTCTTCATTTCTGGTTTCTGTTAGTTTAAGCCTGATCAACTTGTTCTGTGCTACTAGCACTCCTCATTTTGATTCAGTCCCAGGGTGCCTCAACTGGCCTTCCTATCTGGAAGCATTTATTTATGTTTAAATCTGTGTTCCTTCTTGTAAGCTGGAAACATCCACAAAATTGTGTCTCTAAATGATTCCTTTATGTTTCTAAGATTACTTATAGCATGGAATTTCCAAGTTTGTAATGAAAGTATCCCTCATACTGAGTCTTTTCTTCTTTTTGAGAGGAAAGTAATCCAATATCTCTTTTTATTCCCATTCTGTGCAAGAACAAAAATTGTCCAGAACTTTTACCATGTGTTTAAATGTTTTCTACACTATACTCAGCAGCTGTGTCTTTATTTGCTTCTTACTTTCATTTCCAGGAGGACAAGCTCCTGGGAATGCCTCAGATATGTTTTAAGGAGGGAAGGGAGACCACAACACAATTCTGAGTTGGTGTATGTCTACCTGTGGTGGCCCAGGGATCTCTGGCTGGTTCTCCAGCCACCTGCCTGCAGGTTCCATTCTCCCCTCCCTTTTGTGCTGAGATCTCTTGAATTGCCTTTTTTTTTGGTGTGAGTACCTGGTTGGACCATGTTGGTGAAGTCATGAGGGAAAAACATCACCAGCTTGAGCAAGGGTGCTGAAGGAGAAGGTTCAGCTAAAACCACATCATTTTGGTTTATTTGGTTCATTCAGCCTTGTCTTAGCCAAAAAAGACACTTCGAACTCCAGGCAGCATTTATGAGATCCTGCTCTTTCACAATATCAAGAATTAGCCACTTGTGCTCTCAGCATCCTTCACAGTATGTTCATGTATTGCCTGCTTGTTCTGAATGCTGATGCCAGCCTAGCGAAGGACTAAAAGGCCAACACTCTGTTTACATCTACTTTCAAAAGCGGATAGATACCAGATACCTAACTGCTTTAGTAATGTTCAAATATTCCCCCTGTATGCTTTTGCCTGTTTAAAGACAATGGTGCCAGTTAGATTAAGCTCTAAATTAAAGCTTTTTGGGCATTATTATTTATAAAACCCAGTATAAATTAAAAATAGAGGGTAATTACACAGAATGTCTTTGTTTTTAATGTACATATTCTATTGCATGCCAAAGCTTAAACAGGTCAGCACTGGTCTTTTCCTTTCAATGCACAACTGGTTCACAGCACTGTGTGAGGGACTGTGAAAAAGCTTCCACTTTTTCTTCTGACTGTTTTTAGTGTTAGCTCTAAGACTTGCGGGAATCCCAGGCGAGCTGGTAAGGCCTGATCTCACACTCTTTAACTCTCCTTCACTGTCAGCTAATGAAGCTTGCTGGATCACCAAAGCACTTCAAAGTGCATTGTCTGCAAGTTGTGATTTTGAATTTGAGCATCATCTGGTGCCTGTTGCAGACACACTGTTGCCTTTCAAATAAAGTGTCTGTAACAGGCTTTGCTGGTCTTTCATTGACCAGTATTTGGTCTAGTTCCCACCTTGCTTACATCCCTTATAAGCAGTGGTGTTTCCAAAGCCATTCACAAAAGCTCAGGACGAAAACAGTTCTGCAATTTGCTGAAGCTTTGTAAATAAGAACCAAGTCCTAGTCTAAGGAAAAATGCCAGTCAAAGGAAATAAAACATAGAAAGACAAAAGGAAAGAAGTACAAAGCATGTGAATGATGCTTCATTATTGTTCTTAGTTAGCTTAGCTTATTCATGAAGGGCTGAATGTGTTTTTAGACCACTGAAAATGGCTATAAAGGAATATTAGCAATGTGTAACGCCCCTCACCATCTCACCTCTCTCCTCCACTGACATATAGTGATTTTCAAGTCTGATATGAATATTCGTACCTTTAAATGAAGGTAAATCAAGAACACAGAAGTTAGTCTTTTGTGACAAGTAGCAAAGCTGAGTAGTGGTTAGAATTCTTTATCTCTCTTCTGGTGTTTTTCTCTGTTCCACAAGTTCTGAGCCCACCAAGGGTGCTGTGTGTGTCTGGAGTTTAGAAGCATATGATGGTAGCAGCATGAGGTTGCTGATGATCTCTTTGGAAAGCTCTTCTGGGGTGTCATGGGACAAATACAATCCTCATAAAGAGAAGCGAGCTAAGTGCTTTTTCAGACAAGCAACTTTTGAGAATGTGCTACCTCTTGCAATTTGAAGGAGTTAATATATCAAATTTCAGTCTGGTTTTCACATATTTCAACCTTTTTGTTTCTGGAGTTTTGTAGAATTTGCAAATCTTGTGCTTGTTAAATCTGTAGTTTCACTTTTGTGTGAATGTGCACTCCTGAAATGACCTTTCGACAACGTGTTTATGGTTGCTTTTTTTTTTTTTCTTTCCTTCCCACTGAGCTGAAAGCTGTGTACATTATTTCATGGCTAGGAGCAAAATCTCTTTGATGAAAATCACAGTAGGAAGAGAGCACTAGGGATGGGTTTGTTCTTGTTAAGTGTAATCTCTGCCCTGCCACCTTTCCTAGGACTGATGCTGGTAAAGGCCGGTTTTCTTAACTGACTTGAATAATCTTGAAGACTCCTGGGTTTACTTTCAAAAAAGTAGAGGAACATTGGAAACTATCAATCTCTAAGGAGGTTTGGGAAGTCCTAGGGTTGGGTTTCTGGAGTGTGATTTGTCTTCATAGTTCATAAAAAACCCCTTTGTTCAAGACTAAATATGGGTAATAGTTAACAATTTCAACTAGTTACTTTATAAAAATCAGTGTGTAAACGAATGAACTTACCTGTTGATGCCAGAGATAGCCTTGAAATACTGGTACAAGTTTTGCTGTTTGCATGTTGAACTCCAGTTTTCTCCTTGCTCAGCAGATGGGGTTTTCATTGCTTAAATCTGTGCTGCAAAATATAGTTCTGTGAGACTTCTTGCACACTGAAACCATACTAGGCCTTCTTTAGGGAGTTGCTGATAGATGCAATCCTTCCCTGTGAGAAAAGGTGAAAAGTCTTGGGGACAAGTAATTTGGGAGCAATGCTGCTGCTCTAGGGGCTGGGGAATGAAATGATGACTGTTTCCTACACAGCTTTCATTGCCTTCATATCTGTAACTCCGATGCCATGCAGATAACAATTTTTCCCCTCAAAGTTATAATAAGTAAATACAAAGCGTATGGATTTATTAAACTTTATGGTAATGACAGAGCAGCAGTGGTAACCATTTGTGTGTTCTGCCATTTTTAAATAGCTGATTTCTTTCATTGTCACCATGATCTTTAAAATAATTTGATATAATCTAGAATATTTTACAATTACCATGACTGATGTGGTAGTAGATCAAGTGAAGACTCTCTCCTGGGTGGTCATTCAAGGTAAAATGGATGACACACAGACACTGCACCGTATGAGTCTCAGCATGTTTTTCCTTCTTTTCATTTAAACAGTAGAGATTTAAGGTCAAGCAGGTCTTTGAAAAATTTGACATTGTATTAAAATCAACCCTTGCCTATGTCAGACATTTTAATTGTGCTTGTACAGATACTTTTGTCTAGAGAGATAAAATATTAAACACATAATGAATAATGCAGCTGTCTCACTGTGCTGTGATCTTTTTGTGAATAAGGAAGTCATAAATTGCCTGGGTATTGAACTGGTACAACTCTTGCTATTATTTCTGCAGTGACAGTTTATGCAGTGACAGCTTATGCAGTGACAAGTTGCATGATGTAAGGCTGAACATTGTATGTTTTTTAGAGAAGAAATGGTAGTTTTCCACCTCTCACTGCAGGAACAGAGCTGTGCATTTGTCTGCTCCCTGGCAGCAAACACAGTTGTGTGGAAAGCCAGGGTTTAACGTAGCCCTGCACAGTGTTGTGCAGAGACGTCAATAGATGGAGACCTCCCTGTGAAATTGCATCTTGAGCCATGAACAGAAAACTGAAGATGCCTTAGGTAAAGAGCTGTCTATTAATGACCTTTGGCTTCAAGACTCTTTCTTTGGAGATGCAGTTCTCTCCTCTCTCTTGCCAGGTGACGGCATTATCTCAGCTGACTCTGCTTTGCTGTTTATTTTCTGCTGAGCTCCAGCTACCATTACCATTCCCTCCTTACCTTTCCTCATTCCTTTCACTAGTATAACTTGGCCTGCTGGCTGCAGTCTGACCACTAGAAGATGTTGATTTTGTCTCTCAGTTCTTTCTGCCATGATTTTTTTTTCTCATTTTTAGGTGAAAAAAAAAGATATTTCCAATATTTTTCTTAAAATATTTTCAGTTACACAGGGGCTATGCCCTTTAATCTTCAAGACTTAGATGGGATTTTCATTCCCATTTGCCTTGCTGAGGACTGGGCCCTAGTATGGAGCATTTCTTCTTTAAAGAAAAAACTTTAAAAGACGAGAATTTCACTTCAAAATTAATCACCATGGCAACCTTTACAGTGAATTTCCAAACATAGAAAGTTGCCTTTAAGAAGTATGTTCGTCTAAGAGAAAGGTGAGTTTTTACAGCTTCTGACAATGTTCCCAGAGAATATAAGATTTTACAAGAATCAATTAGAGGCACTTTTATATGCAGAAAGGAAAAGTTATGGGATCCTGATGATTTCTTTTTTTTTAAGGATGCTGCATGCTAACCAATCTTGTCATCATGCTGGCTTAAAATAGACTTGGAGAACTAGATAGAGCCTGATGGTAATACTTGTGGAATCAACTAGATATCATCTTGGTGAATTTATAGTTAACAATTTGCCAATGTTTTTCTCATACTTAAAATGTTATTTTTCCTTGTCCTAGTTCTGGGCTGCCTTTTTATGCGTATTCAGAATCTTATTGAGAAATATTTTTTTTAAATTAAAAAAGGACAGTGAGGTAACAGAACATAGGGTGGGGAAAACAAGTTGCTCGTGCATTAAAAGAAGAAACACCTCACATTGCAGTTCAGTGAAACGTAACTTTACTACTCATGTCTGTGTTCCTCTGATTTCTCTCAGTACTCAGCTGGATTATTTAATACGCTATTATCTGTGTGTATTAGGTCCAAGAAACATGGAATTTCTTTTACCTGAAATGAGAGCTCTGGTATTACATTCTAAAATCGCCAAAATAAGAATATTTTACAATTAAACTTTCTTTGTCCAAAAGAGGTGTGAGACTGTGAGAAGGAACTTACAGTCAGAGAACCTCAGCCTCAGTGAAAATTTCAGAGGGTAGTAGGAAGACTGATGGACTTGCAAGAGACAACTGCTTTTAATCAAAACACAAAATTACCATGGAAAACATTCAGCTAAAAAAGTATCCTTTCAGCGCTACTGAGGTTGAATATAATGATTCAAAAATCTGTCAGCTTGTGGGGGAGTATTCCAGCACTGCACATGAGGAGCAGGAGGACAGGTCAGAAGAGGACTTTCCTTTTCTCCTTTCATGCCATCTGTGATTGTAATTGCAAGGTCCAAGTTGCCTGGGGGCAGCTGGCTGAGCTGCACTGCTGATGTCTGGAGTGGGCACAGTGGGTTTCAGGCACGCACTCACCTCCTGGTTTTGTTGCTGTATGGACACAGTTCATTTGTATTTCACTGTTCTTGTACCCAGCTTGGAGAAAGCAAGCTGATTCTGCTGGAATTAGGGCTGTGTGATGCTGTGAGCAGAGGTGTTTCTCTGTGCACTGCATTATCTGGAAGAAACAGATCACAAAGCATTTCTAAGCAGCAGAAAGTTTTGGAAAGACTTTTTGACATTTATTTTATTAATGTAACGAGTCATTTAAAGGTGACAACTTTAAGCTCAGTACCTCAGTAGTTCAATTAAAAGTAAATGCAGTTAAAAATAAGCTCAATTACCAAGTTATTCATATTATGTAACATCTTTAGAAATTTTTAACTTTTAGACCAAAGTTAGCAGAAAAGTTAGTAACAGTTACCTGAAATGTGTGTTCTTCTGAAATGTCTCTGCCATCATGCAGTGATATTTTTATTTCATGCAAAAGGTGGGTAAGTAAAAGATTGCCTTTTGTGGTTTTGTAATGGAGGTTAGGATCAGAAGGGCTGGGGTTTTTTTCTCATGTATACAGGATCCTGTCAAGAACTTTATTTTAAATTCCAAAGTCAGCTGAAAGCTTGACAAGGTGTTTGGTCAGTGAGCAGCTCAGCAAGCAGTGCATTTATAAAATACCACTGAGGCATGGGACTGTGTCTGCAACAAAGTTGATAGCAGGTCACGCAAGTTGAACAAGAAATTTTCAAAAAAGAAGCAACTGTTGTGAACTACCATGATCGAGTTTCTGAAAAATTGGCTGAAGGCTTGACTTTATGCAGGTTCTCAGATGTTTTCCTTCCCCAGCGCTTCTGATAGATGGGATTATAGCTAGGTCAAAAATGTTTCTCATACCATCCATCAGCATGTAGCAAAACCTAGTACATAGCCTTTTTACTGAGAAAGTTGGATTTGGGATTTGCAGCTGTCAGAGGTGTATCTTTTATTGTCATGTTTTTACAGACAATACATGTTCATTTCTATAGCAATGGTGGACAGTAGACTTTACACATTGTAAATAATAATTGTAGTTTTAAAATTAAGGAGAAGAGATGAGCTGTGACATAGTGCAATAAGAAAGGGAGATAAGAACTTTATTTCCTACATTTATAGTCTCTTGCACTTATATAAATCAGAAAGAAGCCAGGGAATTATCACTTTGCATGAATTAAGAACATTTATGGTCTTTGTATTCACTAAATGTGAATTTAGTGACAGGGAGAATAATCATTGAATTCTAAATTACAGATATTCACAGGGACTGGATTAAAGTAACTGCTTTGAGATTTTTTTTAAATTGAAGCTAGTATATAAAACATTTTGACACATACCATTAAATTCTAAGAAGGAAAAAGCAGTTATGGAACTGATAAGTGCACAAAGTACCTCGAGAACATTTGGACAGCAATTTTTAGAACTTATGAATTCTTATGCATCATCATTGTAATGGTCTAATATGTAGGTTCTGATGTATTTACCTATAAAATGGATTGTTAACTGGAAAAGCTAAGAAGAAAAATAAAGAAAGACTCAACATTGTTGACGATGACATTTTCTTTATCTTGTTTGGTTTAGATTTGCATTTGAAAAGTCAGGTGGAGACCCATAATTGAAAAATACATTCTGAGAGGAATAAGTGACAGTTACAAAGGCAGGAGCAAAACCAAAACCCAGTACTTTAGGAAAAATATGGCTTGATCACCAAAGGAGGTATTGTCAGTAGCTGTAAAATGATGACCATGCCCAATTTTCAACAAGGAGAGATGTCACATAAGGAGACTGAAAATGTCATGAACATTAGCAGTAATTGAGAGAAAATACTCTCTAATAGGTTATATTCTTATCTAATGTGCATTTTCTCACAAACCTTCACTCCGATTCTAACTCATCTACTTCCTTCGCTCCTAGGCACATAATATACTTTATTGATTGAGGCATTACAATCATCTTTGGAAGTCTATTTCCAGATTGCTCTTCATGCAATTGTAATTATGACTGCTGTGATCCATTAACAGCCTTTTGTAAGCAGGCTCATATTGCTTTGTAAATGAAGAAAAATGTTTCTGGTTGGTGGTTAACTCCTCAAAGAAATGTAACACGAACATTATCTCTAAACCCAGCCTTTTCTGGATTTAGGCTTGTGTTCGTAAACTATTAGAAGGAAGTGATGAGTTGAGTGGGACCAATGATTTTTGGTGCCATTTTGATTCTGGGACAAAGATCTAATATGAAGAGGTACACATTTTTCTTTCAGGGATTATATGACAGCTTTATGTAGTTATGTCTAACCAGATACTTACTCAGGGAAGGAATGGGCTAGGTGGGTTGGGTCACTGTTTTTATGTTGTTGGATTTGGGGAGTTTTTTTAAACAAAAAGGGGTTTTGAATATGGAAGGCTTTGATGTTATTTTTTGTTTGGGTTTTTTCATTTACTAGCCTGACATCAGTATTTTTAGGTTGAAGTATCCTTACTACTTTCTTGGTTTCTCAGTGCACTGCCATTCTTGTATTTAATATTTCTCTTTGTGGATGGTGCACCACCACAGCAGCAGAGTACGCAATCCATCTTAAATTGTTCAGATGCTGTTTATTGCTCAAAGACAATCCCGATTAATGACATGTTAAGCTCTCCTCAGAATCACTACTGACAAGTTTCAGGATTGCATAGGCAATTTTAGTTACAAAATTTCAGTGTAGGATTTGTTCATGAAGATTGCATTCATGAACATCTGTTGAGCTAACTGCATGTTCTTGACTCTGGGAAAAGTTGTACCTATGAACAGAAAGAGTCTTTCTTCCTTAACTATCTGGTTGGTTTGCGTCCTTAAAACTCCTGTGGTATTTAGAACAAATTCAGTATCATTCTTGGAGCAGAATGTTCTTACAAGTATAAATTTCAATATATTTAGAATGCTTACAAATATAACTTACAAAGATTTGCAATGTTTGTAACATATGTATTGTGATTTCATTACTTTTTTTTTTTGCTTTCTGTTTGTGGTTTTGAAAGTGAATGAACAGTAATGGGACATTGAGTGTCACAGGTATGAGTGAAGAAAGGAGAAGTTTTATGGAGGAGTATTTGTAAAAGTCCTTTCACTGAGAAGATGTCAGCCAGAGGATCTAAATTTAGGCAACTGTTTCTTTTTGCAGGTTCTTTCTATAATCAAGCTGTTGCAGAAAATTTGTGTCTATTATGTGTCTCCTATTAACCTTTAGGAACACCCAACTGACATCCAGTGTTTAATGTAGTGCTTAAAGTCTTTCTTGCATACTTTATGCATTTTTCTGAATTGCTGATGTATCAGAGAATTATTTACATATGAAAGAACGGTGAGCCTTGCCCTTGCACAAGGCTGCGATTCAGTAAATGAGTTAGAGCATTGACTACCTTTTACAAAAATGAATCTGTATGTTATAGACCTCACATCTTGTAACGCAGTTACTGTATTTTTATAGCTTCCTATCATCTCTTCTGATTCTGCTATAACGCGCTCAAGAAATTAAAATGATATCAATCAGTAGAGCTCTTCTTTCCATCTCTATGTAGTAATCTGCCAAATTCGGACAAACAGTATGTGATTACTGTTGTCTCACAGAGTTTATTGGTCTTCCATCAGAAATACAACCTAAATCAGAAGTGAAATAAGCAAGAGCTATGCTTTGTTCAAGACAGATCAGCGTAAGTTGAGAACAATCAATCGGATGACTATGAGGAATGTAGCTATGAAAGTAGCACGTTTGCATATTCTTTTCAATAGCATCTTGTTATTGTTAATCGCCTGGAGTCTTGCCAGAAAGATGAGGTGACAGATGAATACAGATTTTCAGTGGCATCTGCTGCACACTATAGCTTTCATCTCTTCTGGGAATCGCCCTCACTTTATGATGATTTAGAGAGCTGGGCACCATAGGCTTTCATTGCAACCAAAAGCATTAATTGCCAAGAAAGAGTGTGTTGGAAATTAATAATGCAGAGAAGTCAGACAAGTAGACACATGCCTCAAAACTTTTGATACAACTGGCCCCTGTTAACATGTTGTCTTTCCCATGGAAGAGGCTGATATCAGACTTAGGTGTCTGATCAAGTATGGCTGTGGAGGCTGGTGCTTCTTCCTTGTGGAGTGATGTTTGTCCAGGCTCTATCAGAGTGTACCGCAGCATGTCCTTCCAGCCTGGGTGGGAGCACCTTCCCCAGGAGGTCGTGGGAGGCTTCTGGGACTCCCTCCAGCTGGGCTCTAACATCAGACTCTGGACACGTGAGGTGCTGGGGCCCAGGATGTGCCCGTGGGTCCTAGGCTCTAGGAACAGCCTGTATGTCCACAATGGACAGTTGTTTCAGAGAGCAAAAACCCTCTTAGGCATTGGACTTGATGCAGCATGTGTGACCTCTTTAGTCAGATATGCATCTGTCTAGGTGCATGTTTACTTAAAATTATTTTATTCAAGTAATATACTTTGCTGCAATATGGGATCTAAGACGATTTTTCCCATTTGGGGGAGGAGGAAGAAGTAGTAACTTTTGTTGTCTTAGGCCCTGCCCATGAAGACATTGGCTCCATAGGGTCTAATTAAAATTATCATCAAGGTAGAAGTCAATTTATGGTTAATAAAACTATCTGCAGACAGGGAGCATTTTGACTCCAAGCCTGTAAATGCCCCATAGCTGGGGCAAAGGCAGCAGTGCACGTTTGACCTGCTGCTTGACCCCAGGGAGTGGGGACGAGGCTGGCCTGGCTCTGGGGCAGAGAGAGAGTACCAGTGGTGAACCCTGAAACAAGGTGCAAAAAGACAAAGTTAAATTAAGCCTAGTTGCTGTGCTGAAAATCGTTACTGTCTATACCGTGGAGGCAGACACATTCAGATGTATCCTGAGCTATCTTTCTTCCCCATCTGTGAAGTCTCCTGGGTTTTTTCCTCTTTCACAGATGATGTCTCAGATTGATTCCACTGTTCAGCATTAAAGAGAATATCCAATTAAATGAGATAAAATGAGACTTGTGGTATTTGAAATGTGGCAGTTGACATTCAGGCAGCACATTAAGATGAAAAAAAAAAAGAATTCTCTGCTTTTAAACCTACCTACACTCAAAATATATCTGTATGGCTAGTGCTTCACTTCATTCTTCAGCCAGTAAAAACCACCCAGGACTTGACCTGGTGCTTTGTTTCATGGGACATTGTGGTTTGCCCTGATGTTTGTACCATGTATCACTGAGGTGTGTGCAGCTACCATTTACTGTATGTGCGTGGGCAAAAGGCTCAAAATCCTTACAGACAGGTTTCATGAGAATGTCATTGATTTTGAAAATCACAGTAATAGCTGATTGCTAAGAAAGAAAACAATTTTGAACACCATGTTTAACACAAGTGAAAGTAAGTTTTAAAACATATCAGTGTTCCAAGTCTATTTCTGGCATATATAGTAAATTGAATAAGACGAGTTATTGCATAGTTTCTAAATCTGTGTCACTTAAGAAGACAGAGCCAATCTTACAATTTATTTTTTTTAAATAGATATTTTCTCAGAGAAGTGTTAACATGATGTTTTTTAGTGTGACAGAAACTAGTATGAATCTGTTGGGTTTTGTATTAGCCTACTTTTATTCTACTTAGTCTATTGCACTTGTTTATAGAGACAGTGAGTCAAAAGTCAGAACATCCAGTCCACTGAAATTCTAATATTCTTGCAATTTTCTTCCCTTTGAATCTCTTTTGAGCACTTTCTGAAATCACTTTTCAACACAATGTTTAAAATATTTCTATCAGAATTTGCCTCTGGACAGTTGAAATTTTTCAGCTTGGTTGGACTTCTTATTTTCACTGTATTTTGTTTTCTTATTTTATTATATTTATTATATACTATATATTATGTTTTGCTTTCTGGTTTTAATTTTTGTGTTTTGAATGATTTCTTACTATTTGTATATTACAGTAACATTAAATGATGAATGGTATTACAGATGGTGCTTCAGTAATTGTAATAATAGGTTTTTTGGCTTGCTCAGTGGCAACTGGTATTCTAATTGATAATTTATATTCTATTTGATATTTTAGATTACATTTTACCAAGTGTCAAGTCATTACAAAATAAAAAACCAGGATATTCCAGTCCAGATAAGGTCAGATTTATTTTCTAAACAAAGTTTTTGACAGTTGACTTGAGGACATTTTTTTTTCCTAACAAACTGACAATTTTTTGTTAAAGAAACATTCTACTGGGAGTGTTTTACTAGCCTCAGTTCTTGATGTCTGTTGTGTCTATCAGATTTCAGGAGAAGGCAATTCTTTCTCACTGCTGTTTCCATACGGAGGCAAGCAAAGGAACATTTTAAAATACATTTCAAAATCACTCTTCAGAATGCATGCGGTTCTAATACTATTAAAAGTCCAGTTTTAAAAATAAAGTAAATCAAAGTAGATACCGAAACAAACAAAAAGAGTAAAATAATAAACACAATAACAAGAAAAACACAGGCAACCCCAGTAAGGATTCCATCAGCTGAGATGTTGACAAATGACAGTGATTGCAGCTTCCTGGACAAAACGAATGGGGGCATATTTTACGCGTTGTTAGGCATTTTTCCCAGTAGCCTGGGGAAAATAGCAGCATATATGCTCCATACAGTGTATTTTCTCTTTGTAGAGAGGAACTAAATAATGAATTGTTAGATAGAAGACTTTTAAATGAAACAAATTAGGCATCTTGGGAAAAAAGTTCCATATATTCACCCAGAATCATAAGACTTGCTTGGGCAGCACCTTGTGTTTAGTGCTGTGATCCTGCAACGTGCACGTGACAGTCACTGACAAGACAACAGCAACAAAAAAGAGCTTTGCATTCACTTAGCTAAGCTTTTCTCTTCACTCATGCCTAAGGAAGACAAGTAGTTTTTCAGACTGTCATGTAGACCATTAAAGTAGGACTATTAAGGCTCGCTCCAAGATATTTTCATGACTTCAGGTTGTTGTCCTGTATCTCTGATCACTATGGGAGTTTTCCAGTCATGCTAGATAATCAATGTTGAATGCTAGCTTGTTGTAATTTAATAAACTACCTTCGGGGCTATGAAAACAATTGTTTGATGGTGAGCCTAAGGTAAGCATGATCTTTTTATTCATTAGGACTTTGATAGACTTAAATTAACACTGGCTGTAGATGCAGTTATACCACAGGTAATGTAGCCACTTTTGTAAGGGAGAATAAATTATTCTTACCTAAAGCACATTTGCAACTGTAAACCTATGTCCCCCTGGAATCTGCGGCTCTTTAACTGTTCGTTTCTAAACTGGTGCAGAGAAAGCTGCATAAATACAGCCTATACACAAGCCCCTTCTTCATGGAGTCCTGGTTCTAGTTCAGATAAGCCTTTGATCACAGTTCAACAAGCAAATCCTAACAGCACTAGTGACTGGCCGTCGAGAGATGATGCTACCCTCCTCCCATTGAAGGCAGGTAATTGAAAAAAAAATAATGCAGTGACAAGTAATACACCTTTGTGAAGATTTGTTTTGCTGGTACAAGAGGGCCATATAGTGATGCTCTTAGAGAAGTGGTAAACATGAGACTTAGAAGGCAACTCAAGTAGAAAAAGATGCAACATACAAATGAGAGAAATAATGCAGTATCATCTCCTGCAGCCTTTGCTTGACATGGGGACCTTGAGCAGGTGGGTTAGCAGTGAGATCCCTGGTTCACTAGAAAATTGCCTGAAGAGCTGGCAAATGTGACGGGGTCAGAGGCCGTCTACAACTATCTTGGAGCAAATGAAATTACAAGGGAAAGAACAAAACCAGGAACATCATTGTGTCATTCAGTAAAACCTTGTGGGATGGCACAGCCTGAACATCGTGGGCATTTCTGGTGCTACTTCTTGAAACTTTCTTAATGTGCATTTTAGATTTTCATTTTTTGAGAAAGGAAAGGAACAGAGAAGGAGTGACTAGGGATGGCTGGAGGTATACAAAAGTTTATTGGTGTGGAGCAACAATGGAAACCAGGTCTCCTAAGCCTGGGAAAGAAAACAACAGAGAGAGGATGTGATAGAGCTCTATACTATCATGATTGGAATAGAGAGGTAAAGGGAAGTGGTCATTCATTATCCCTTCCAATACAAAACTTCAGGGATGGTGTGTTTCAGACAAAGAGCTATTCCTTCACAGGCTGCATATTTAAGCTCCGTGGTTTCTTTCCATGGAAAGTTACATATGCTAAAAAATTATCTAAATTCAGATGCCAACTGGATGTAATTTTTGATAGAAAATAGGAAAAAAGTAATATTTAGAGAACAGTTTCTGAAACTGCTATGAGTCTTGAAAATCCTGTAATCTCTCCAATATATGAGAGGAAGGGGGAAGTCCATGCAAAGCCTCAGAAAACTGAACACATATAACTTGTCAAGAATAAAAGACCCACATAAAGAAAAGAAATAGTTGCAGTAATCCGTCTCCAGCACGAGCGCTGACACTACGATACTACCAACCCAAAACGACTTATTGCACCTGCCAGCAGCAGTTTGTTATCCCATAGAAGGTCTACAAAGGTGGTCAGGGCACTTGGGCTAATTAAGAGCTGTTAACTAATGGACTGTTCATGCAGCTTTGTATAACTCTTCATTTCATTATTATTGCTCATTCATGTTCATATTATCTCCTGCTAGAGAAAGACACATCAGGTAGGAACCTATAAATATATGTCCGTACGCCAGAGTGGTACAGGGTAAAACAGAACTGATGCTGACCCAAACCTGACAGTTGCTACAGTGGGGTGTCTCCCCAGGTGGAGAGGTGTCTCAGTCCAGGCACAGTATGATTTGGATAGAGTGCCTTGCCGATTCCAGTTCTGGCACTAGAGCCAACTCCACGAGCACCAGAGCTGCTGCAGTATGCTGAGTTGAATAGGGCAGGCATGCTGGATGAGGTCCACTGGGTGCAGGTGTTGCTCAGTGCAGAGGTACAAGGTGCACAACAGCTGCTAGCCAGGGCTAAGACAACCCAAATAGATGCCCCATCAGGTGACTTGGCAGAGTGACTTCTGAGCAGCACAGAATGTAGTCTTTCATCACGGTAGCATCTGATGAGCCAACAAAACAAGTATCACAGTCACCTAACACTTTGCGTGCAGGCACACTGTACTACTTTCTATTTTTAGTAATTTCTCGCTCCTTTTTCTTCTTTATGTTTGATTTTATTGCTTCCTGACTTGAAAGTACTTTAGTACTCCACTTCCAGTGTTCTCATATGCAGGTTTTATCTGGAGCATTATAAATTCTTTAGTGCTATAAGCATACCACCACTTTATAAGAGACAAAATGTGCTCAATGTAAAAGAAATGCTGCTTTGGAAAAATTTTTAAAAATTTAAAAATATTTAAAAATTTAAAAATAAAAGGCATAGCTGGGAGCAATGAAAGTTAGCTAGAAGCAGGCTAGAGGCTGCTCTTCCCTGCTGGCAAACTGCACAGCTGAGAGGGATTGGTAGGAAGGGAGTAAAGGTGTTTCTCTTCCAAGAACCTGCAAGCTCAAACAGAGGCTTCAGAGGAGAACAAGGGGACAGCAAGAGCAGCTCCTCATAGGGACAAGAAGCTTGTATGAGAAAGAAAAGATAGAAGTATAGGTAAGGAAGAGAAAGGCATGCGAACATTTGGGAAAAAAAAAACAAACGAAAAAACAAACCACAAGAAGGAATTTTGCTGCTTGCAGAAAAGAGCTGAGTGATACATATAATACCTGAAGGCTCAAATCGCATCCAGCTGTAAAACCCTAAACTTCCACTTCTCACTCTTTAAATACTTGGTTTACAGCTAGCCAGGTGCAGGTGACTGAGCCCTGTCCAGAAGCTAGTCCTCCAAAGCGAACAACTGGTTGTGGCTACTGGCCAGTTTGTAAGCCTTTCACTTACTTCTGCACTGCAGCCCTGAATTGAAATGTTGCTCATGATCCATTAAGCCTGATGGAGAGGCAGCATCCTAATGCTCTTGGATTTTGTAGTGTCTATATGTCCTGTCAGAGCATGCCAGCATGTTCACACCCAGCTACTGAGGCTGCAAAGGTCACTTAGAAATGGCCCTGCTGCAAGGGCAGGACAGTCAGAGGCCACATAGCCAGCCGTGCAGCCATTTTGGTGTCAGCAACTATATGGCCAAGCCTGAAGGCAGGAGAAAAACTCCACCAAACACAGTTAATTGAAGACCCAGTCTGCGGTGTGCTACTGGAAAGCTTGTCTTTCTTTCTAGATGTCTTGTCTGGGTATTGTCATGCTGCAAAAAGTAATTGATGCCAATTTTAACACCCACTCTTCAGAGATCTCTGTGCTGTTTCCTCACATTTCTGACCCACAAATCCCAGGATTCATCAGCAGTGTGAGTTATTTGCAGTAAGAATAGGGGGATTTTACTCTAGAGTCTGTTTGGTACCAACAGTTTGCCAGGTTCTCATCTCCCATAGGCTGCATGCACTCTTCCCAATAGCTTCTCTACTTCTGATTCCCCCTCCCATTGTCTCTGCTTTTCTGCACGTTACAGAGGGATGTATTTTCAACTGCCAATATGTCTTTTAAGAGGATTTTTGCCCACATAAAAACAAGGTAATACTGCAGCTTACTGCAATATAACTGTCATAAGTTTTTGCAGACATTCACTTCTAGTTTAACGAAAGAAAACTTCCGGTTTAACAGAGAAAAGCAAGATCTGATCTCTCTCTGGAAAAATCTGAAATAGTAATTAAACGGTAGTTGCATCTTTATTCTTTACTTGATTCTCATTAAAATAACGGAAATTCACTCTCCTAGTCAAGAGAATGTCTTTTGTGGAGAAAATAACTGCAGTGGTAAGGAGAGTATGGTGAAGAACTCTCAAACGCATTGAACATATTTGTGACACATCTTTATTGTACACTGTTGTAGGTTTTGAGTGCTTTTGAGATTTAAATGCGTCCAAGGAATAATCTGTAACATTTCTCTTCATGCTGGTACATTCTTCCTCGTGTAGTTTGGTGTTATCACTTTATACCATTGCTCTTTAATAGAAGAAACAAAAGGTTATGTATTACCATTGTCAAATTGTTGATTGAACATAATTTTGGATGTGACCAATCTGCAAATTTTGCAGTCCTTAGGAATAATGATCTGGCTGCAGTATTCTTTATTTTGAATTATGTTTGAAAGTAAGTGCTGCACAAATAGTTTAGGAAGCTGAGTCACAGCTGCACTACAATTTATAGACTGTTTTCGGAACACGAAGAAGCAATTTACTTGAACCTCAGAGAAATGTAGCAGTTAGCTTATGTTTGGAACCAGTTCCTAAAATAGATCACCCATTTCATGGCCAAATAAAAGCACAGTCTTACTGAGATCCAGCTAGTAAGTACATGCCCATGTCAGGTTCCTGTTTAGCTTTGTTAGAACTCCATTGTAAACTTGAGAGAGATGGTTGTTTTAAACAATACAACAACCAATGGTGATGCTGAAAGAAAACAGCTGTGGCTGATTTTTTAATACCTTAGGTTTAATTGCACAGTATTTTAAGCATCATGAGATTCTAGCGACTGCACAAGAAGTGAAGAGCTCATTTTACTGCTGGGGCTTAGCTTCTCACTGGTTCAAGTCCCTTATGCCTAAGTTACATGGCTAAAACAGTCCAAAAAATGTGTTATCCAGGTATGCTCGTTGTCATTCGGCTTGCACTGTCTTTCCCAAGATGTATCAACTGAATAGGGTAACTGTGATTTGCTGTCTATATTAAAGAAGATGTGGTTTCAACAGTCTTTAGATACAGTCAGCAGTTACATTAACCCTGTAACTGGGAGACGTGAGCAACTGCTGCAGGAGAGTCCGTATATGTTCACCCTTCTGCAGATCAGCCCTGGTGAAGTTCAGCAAAGTCAGGTAGCACATCTGCATCTTCGATTCTGAATGCTCAGAACCATTATAAAGGAGAACAATTTGCACAGCCTTTCCTCACATGTGCAACCTCACTGTTTTTGCCATTTGCCTACAGAAGTGGCAGCTCTCTTCACCTTTGTAGTATATTATGGATCGAAGTTATTAACATTTCAGAGAGTCAAAACCTCTTCTGTGACCTGGAGGTTCATTAGGGCATTCTTGGACATTTCAGTGCAGGACTCCTTAAACAAAAACGAGCAGTCTAATCAATGATATCTAATGATTTTGAGTGACTGCAACTTACAATGTGCTAACAGTATCCACTTTTCCAGTTTTTAGATCCTGCTTTTCTATCTGCTTCTCAATTTGCCTGTATTAATCTGGCTAGGGTTTTTCTTTTGTTAATCTAAAACAAAGAGTGTCTGCTGATAAAATCAGTAAGAGTCACAATTAAGTGTAAAACAGTAGCATCTAGCTTTGCCTGAACAAGATTGTCTAAAGATTTTCATCAGTCTATGTTTAGAGTAATTCAAATGAATTTGGGGCAATTGCATCAATGTGTGAATGTAAGGAGGTCAGAATCATTTTTTTTTACTGTAAAATAGTGTTTCTAAGTGTACAATATTCACAATGGAAATTCCAACTTTGCTTTTCTCTTTGGAAATAGATCATAATTTCTATTTAAAAATTTGCTATGTGACAAATTTGGGAATGTTTGTTCTGAAAGGCTCTTTCTAGTGCTGTAGGCAATGTTTCACGGGTCTGGTGAAAGTGGAATTGCTTTTCAAACTTAAGGTCATGCTATTGTTGATTGTAGTGTTACTGTTTTCCTCAAAACAGACCTCTGTTTTTCCTTGAAAGCTAGTTATTAGCTGAAGTGTAGCATCTTTTCCATAAGATGAGACTTCCTAAGACTTGTGAATGCTCACAGGCAGAGAATCCATTATTGCCAAGTTCTAGTCCATCAATCAGAAAACTATCATTTAATAAAGTCTGTAGTAGTTACCTCATTAATATTACCCTGTGTGAGCTGTGTGGGTTTTTTTGAAGGAATGAAGGATAATTCTTCCTGTGGGCCAGTAACACAATAAACCATGACTGTGTATTAATTTGAATATCTATTAGTGTGGCTGACTCTGATGTCTGCAGCACAGCAGCAGAGATGTTAATATTTTTCATAGAAAATTCATGTTTTCATAGTTTTCTCTTTTTTTTTTTTTCCTTCAAGAAGGCTGTTACAGCTTCTTTTTAAGCCAGGGCAGTTTTTGGATTTTAGTTATTCTGTGCTGGTGTCTTATATCTAACAGTACTAATTCTTATTCCTGTCAGGTATAAGTTTGTCTATTCATGGGGCTGAAAAGCGTGCGCAATTCTGTCAGAGGAGAACTGCAGCAAGCTACCCAGTGTCACAGCGTCCACCTGTGGTCAGGCATCCTTCGCTCCCACAAGTCAGAAGGTCAATAAAAATGGAAGCCTCATCTTCTGGATCTAGTATTTCAGCAGTCACTGGTGGAAAAGCAAAAACCCATCAGCAAGGTAACAGGTTTAGTTTGACACATTTTTCAGTTCCATTTCTTGTGTGATGATGTTGTGAAGCTGGTATTAATAGCATCAGATCATGCTTACATGGAGGTCAATCTATTGATCATCAGAGCTGTCTAGTTTTGTCTACACTGCTATCATTTGTCAGTTATAGATTATAGGGAGTAACAACAGTTGGGATGCCAAAAGTGGAAAATAAAAATGTAAGTTTAATCATAAAAAAAACATACAACATGTAGTGGTATCCAAAATGTTAATGTAGAGTGAGCTTTGGGCTATGGTTTTTATAATACTGCTCCCTTTATATGTGTTTAAATTTGATAAGCCCTCAGCTAATTGCAATGCTCTAGAAGCTATAGGCATCCTTGGTGGAACTCAGTAATTGACACTAACGTTGGTTTTGAACAAAGGCATAATCCAGGGCATAGATCAAAGTCTTGCTGCTAAAACGCAAACAAAAACTCTAGATCTGGAGGAGATTTTACAACACACATTAACTGGTTAACAAAATGAAACTTTTTAAAAGAAAGCCAGAATCTCCTGGCAACCATCAAATTCTAACTGACATCATAAGTTCATTCCTTGTTATGTTAATTGCCAGTAATTTAGAAGTATCTTTTCTATAACAGGGGAGTACATTTGTGCTGACCATGTTCAGTCATTATTCACAGTGAAAATGCTTTGTTTATTTCAGTTCCTCTGTTCACTTGTTCATCCTATTTTTCTGCTTCTGTGTTTTTTCTTTGAAGTATAGAAATTACTACTACAGAGATGATGTTGCTAAAGATATACAGTCAAGTCTACAACATGTTAAAAGATTGACAAAAAAATCCTGCATGACAGTTTGTGAGAAAACTGTTTTGAATATGCACAATAACCGTGTTAATTTTGAGCTGCTACCCATTCTGCATCTGTGTGTTGATGGGTATGGCCTGTGCGTTAATATTAAATAATGTACATGTGTATATATAATAACATAGGTATTAAATTATATCATTTTACAAATTAGATCTGCAGGAAATCTACAATTCCTATGAGAAGGGTTGTCTTTGAAAAAAATTATTTCCAGAATTAAGTAAATATTTTATGTAAAGAGTTTTCACTCCAAGAAACACATAAAAATATTCTAGAATAAAAATATTCTAGATAAATAAAAATAAAAATATTCTAGATAATTAAATAAAAATAAAATAAAAATATTCTAGAAATTTCTGCTTTCAACAGTTTACTGTTCAAAAAGAGCTCCTTCAAAGCCAAAGAACGGTACATTTCAGAATGGAGATTCCTTGCTACCCGAAATGATATAGGCAAATCCATAATATTTAGAAGATCTTTATATTTAATGGCAAGGAAACACCTACTGAAAGGATTGGTTTCTGGCATTACAGTGGAAGTCTAGTGGGGTCATTGGAATTCAGTGATAAAATTTTTTTGGCAGTCTCTTGCCTTTTATGACAAATAGTACCTGATAGATAAGATATAAATGTTAAAGGGAGCTGTATTTGCCTTAGTCATGCTTTTCTTGATTTTGGATCCTCTTTTTTTATTGCTCATCAAACTGTAGCATTTTTATTGTTGCCTGTAGTTATTGGGCATGAAAATAGGAAAGAAGATATAGTGGTGTTGGCCAATAGAACAACTGACTTAGGAGGCAACGAAAAATGCATGGTTCTTGAACCTGTGGCAATCAAAATTAAAGCAAAAAAGGAAATCTATTTTTATTGTGCTTAGTCATAACCTAATGAACTTTGAATCATCAAGGGAGCTAGAACTGATTTCTTCATAAATGATAATTTACTGTGCAAAAGATATCCTTTCCTCTTCACAAAGTGTTCACATGCTTGTAAGCATTCACATTTGGTTGTGAATGGTCTTTAGAAGATCTGTGTAAGTTAGATGTGATTTGTTGGTTAAATCACATTCTCTTCTCTTTGCTGACTGGCATATACTTCTCTGACTAAAAGAATAAGCTCCTGCAAATAATTCTGCCAGAAAGCTCTGTTATGCAAATACTTCTTGGCAGCAAATACATGCCAGGTGTGGGAATGGCTGATGTAAACTTGCCTGAAAATTTGAATTCAGACTGACAGTAGTGCTGTTATCTTACTTGCCTAACATTATTAGGGGAGCAGTCTTTTTCAAAATGCCTTCTGCTGGGTATATATAGAACTTCCTCCCATGTGGAATGAAGCATGGAAAAAGCTAGCAGGTTTTTTAAAAATTAATATTCCTTTCATTAAGTTGATTTTCATCTTACAAAAACATATGTTTGCAAGAAATGTCCCTATGCAGAAGGGACAGTAATATCAAAGAACCAGCCTGTATACTTCTCTCTTTATCTATAGTTTGTGTTCAATACAATGCAAGTTCGGTGCACCAAACAAAATTTCTCCCATGTCTGTACCTCAAACATGAGCTGGAAATACCTCCCTGAAAACATTTCTTCCCTGGAAATACCTCCTCTGCTGAAAACAGAACCAGTTCATTCTCCTGACTATTGGTGCTCTGGAGCCTCTGCAAAGCTTCTAAGGAGAACAGTTTGTCCCAATTACAATGAAGACCTTTTGTCACTGGGCTGAGTGACAGGTTGTCACATGGTGATTATTCACTGCTTTGAACTTAAGAGCTGAACTAGCTACCAGATGATGCAAAGCCTTATATCACTTTGCTTAGTCATTCAGCCCATTTCATTCATCACTTTACTTTTCTAGGGCAAAAGCCACTTCTTTGAAAATTCCTGTTCCTAAGCTGAAGTCTCCTAAAATAAATATTCATTCTAGCAGTTTGGAGAACAGTTTTGCAAACAGCATGTTAAACAAACGAAAGAAAGCTAAAGGATAAAGCACTCTTTTTCAATGCTAACTATCTTATTTAGATTAAAAATATTTAATTTTGGAACAAATTGCATCCCTCTGTATAAATTTGTGATGCACATGACACACACAAGTACTGCTCCTACCTGGGACCTGTGCACACCCTCAATAAGGGACTTCAAAAATAATATTAGTAATTCTAAGTGGTGGCTTTTAGGGTGTTCTGCTTCTCTGGTGAGTATGTCTTTTCATTCACCTCTTTTCAAAGAATTCTTTTCCCTTCCTGCTTTGATCAGCCTCCTGTTTGCTGTTGTAAAATGATCTTTCATTCACTCTTGCAATCAACTATGTATGATTACTTTAAAATCAGTACAGTGCATGCTCAGAATTCGATTCGTATAGTTGTTAGTTTACAATACATAGTTGCCTCATAAAGGCTGCAAAATGTTTTTCTCCGTGGATGTTCTTCATTGTTCCATACTCAGAGACCTTCCTTTCAAGGGGAAACTTGTCCAAAATAGGAACAGGCAGCCAGATGTGGCTTGGCACCAAACAGGGACTATCGCTGATCCCAAGGCAAGGTTATTATGTCCCGAGACTTTTGTACCATAATTGTCTTAAAACAATTAAGAAAATTTTTGACTGCTCTGGATTTTGCTAAAGAAAATATACAGCATATATAAAATATTGCAATGTTTCTGAGAAAGTAATGACCCATTTTATTTTTAAAATAGCTTATCATTCAAGAAGCAACGAGAGAGACTTTAAATAATCAGTTATTGTGTTCCTGTAATGCTTGACTGAAAAATAAGGCTTTTCTTAGCTCTATAGTTATTGCTTAAAGGGGGCTTAGTATTATGTAAGCCTCTATTTCTGATGTAAAATATGCTTCATAGATTCCAAGAAAAGATTCATGCAGGTAGACTGTGAAAAGATGGAACAAACTAGCTTCTACTTTGGAGGAGATGCTTTTAGGATCAGAAAAGGGTTTTGACTGTAACAGGGCTGCACGTTATCTATTTCCACAAAATGTTTGTTCCAGTCCAAAAGGTATAACAGCAAGCACGGTGGCTGATTCTGAAATCCCAAAATTAAGGCAGACCTCTCCTTATAATTAAAAAACCAAAGAGGGATGGATTGGGGAGGTGTGTGTGCTGGAAGACTTGTTTCTCGGGTGAGTAGACATGATAAGAGTAAGTAGATCTAGGCATCAGAACCTACTAGAAATTTCAACCAGTGGTGCCGAAGAAGCCCAAAAGAATTGTGTAAGACTCAACATCACAGCTTACAGCAGGCACAAGGGCAGCAGTAAAGCAAAGGTGGTATAATATTTGATCTGTTCCTTGTTCCAGAAGAGAACTCCTTTTGAGTCATGCAGGCTGCTGTCCTTCCCTGTGCCATGAGTGACTGGATGTCTCAATATTTGCTAGTTGCATACTTGCAGCATGCAATTCTGTACTGTGCTATGCTTCAGAAACCCAGTGGAGCACAAAATATCAGCATTTTTGAGGTCTTCATTATTTCATTACTGACAACATTCGGGGTACTTAGAAAAAGAGAGATAGCACTATTGTTTAATACTTTATTAGACCTTGCTTTAGGCACACACCTAGCACAGGAAAGGAATTCAGCCCCTGACAGCATAAAGTAGTCAGTAACCTGCACTTCTGGAGGTTTTTTAAAGGTCGTCAAGACTGTACATACTTTCAGGGCCCTTTGTGCTGCCAGAATGCCTGAAAATGATGACCCTTGCCATTCAAATGCTCTCCTACTGCTTGCAGAGGAGACTCTGCTTAAGGCCAACTGCACCAGTATTAAGGACAGAATTCCTGCTGCTTGTGAGGTACTCTTACAGACAAAGAAAAAAACCTGATATATTTTTACACAGTCAATATATAGATATTGCCTCCATTCTTCATCTCCGATCTGTAACTGAATGATGATATTTACCTTAGCCTCTCCTTAATTAGATCTCCACACACCCAGACTGGTAGGCTGGAACCATATCCTCTCTCTCTGTGATAAACTAGAGTGGGATTCACTGCTCTATGCTTAATTTCTGTACAGGAAGGCATATTTCATTGGGTTAGCATGATAGCTCTTGTCTGAGACTGAAGTAAGAAAGGCCTTGTGGTGACAGTGAATTCCTGGGCTTCATGGCCTTAGCCTGGATATTAGGGCTTACAGTGACACTGCAACTGAGGAGCAGACTGACTAGTTCACACAGGCAAGTGAAAGAGGAAGGGACAAATGTGATGGCTCCCTGTTAGCTCACAAGTGATGGTGTGTGTAAAAGGAAGAGATTTGTAGAGAAAAAGACAAAGCCTACTTCAGAAATCTCTAAAACTCTGCAAGCTGGAAGGGACAGACTGGGGATAGTCAGGATGTGCTTGCCCTGTTCATATTCCCTTTGTCTAAGCATCTGCTGTCAGAAATAGGATCCTGCGCTGGGTAGACCTCTGTTCTGCTATCCTGTCTTTAGGACAACCATTTTCACATTCCTGTGCTATGCTCACTCTTCAGCGCTCTCAGGACAGCCGAGGTTCCCAAAACGACTTAGCTGCTGATACTTTCTGCAGGAATGAATTACCAGGATGTGTTTAGCCTGTGAAGGCAGTGATAGGCTATGGCATAACATGAGTCTGTATAATTGGTTGTTACACTAAAATCCACCTGGAAGAGACATCTTGTACCTTGTAAAAGTTGTCTTGATGTCCTGTGTTATAATGAAGTAAATATTTGGTGCCCTGAAGTTATCTAACTTAGGTCATGCCTCTTATCCCTGTGCAACCAGCTTTTCTGCTTGTCTCATCAGTAAACTGCTGCCTTGAGAACTGGGCAAGCTTTTTGCAATAAACAGTTTATTCAGCAAATGCTTTCTTCCTCTCTTTTTTATGAATTGCCTGCTAACAGCTCCTGATATTACTAAAGGTAGATGGTAACTAAGGTATTTATCATTCAGAAGTAGTTAGATTTTTCAAACATGGACAAATGTTTGAACATATGCAATAGTCGTCTTTGATAGCTATGTTTTTATATGTTCACTCACAGTGTAAGAGGCAAGAGGTAGAACTAAAAGATGATCATTCCTACTGTCATTTTAATATAAATAAGCCTAATAGGAAATTGGCTGAGTTGTTCTGTCCATTTAGATCTCAGACTTATTTCTAGATTCTCATTTGCAAGATACAACTATCTGTCTCTGCTTAGCTACACACTGTGGCTTTGTGCCACTTTCAGACTGTCTGCTGTGGATTCCTATCCCAGGCACTGTGACACTTGAAAAGGATAGCTTTGTTCCTAGTGGGAGAGCACGCACTTCAGTGTCCTGTCTCTTTGTATTATCAGTGAAAAGAAGTGCTTCTAGGGGGTACTTACAAAGGATCACTGTGCAACACTGTCCCTCTACTGATTGTGTAAGGATCTGCACAGGGGCCATGTAGAGCCAGGTAATTGGAAATATTAGGCATATGAATATGTGACATGCTATTCTTGGGACTTCTGTGTGGACATTGCAGTCCTTTCAGTGCTCAGGATGTTGAAGCATCCTCTGAGTATAGATGGGAAATGAAGAAAGAGGTCGTGTGCTTTTGCACAGCAGTACAACGCTTTGGGTGCTTGTCCATATGGGAGATGTGGATTATCATCTCTCCTTAGCTGTAGTCCTATTTGAACTCACTGCTTAAGAGACACCTTGCTCGTGATGATAAGAGCACAGTATTGGTGAGTATGACTGTCCTTATGCCCACAGTTCATTCTAGGCATTGATTGAATTAGAAATTCAAGAACTGAGAGGTAGCAGGACACTTGTCCCCACAGCCTGGTGTTCCTGATATTGGCAATAGAGATTTTCAAGGTATGGCTTTGCACCAAGGGCTATCCATCCATGTTGCCTGTGGAAAAGGCATACATAGCACGAGAGAGGGAGAACAAGCGCTGAACATAGGACTCCCCACTTCTCTGTATTTAGTTGGCTGAGTGGACTTCTCTGTGTCTGATGCCAGCCAGGGTTTAACGGAGTGGAGAATGGACACTGTATGTCTTAAAAATACCTTAATCTGTGGTAAGTTAGTAATATTAGTTGTCCAGAAATCTCCCCTTCAGTACTGCTGCTTCTGGAAGATATGAGTTTGTGTTAACTTAATTAAACATATGTAATGCCTTAAAGTGGATAACTACAATCTACCAGATCAGAGAATTTTCAAAGGTCTGCAAATATTTCCACAGGGTACCCGATATTTTCAGTCTTGGAAGCACATTGTGTGTTAATGCTGTTATGATGGAGTGCTTTGACTTATATGAGAAGTCTCTAAAGGCTTCTCTTTCAATGTGTATCATTACCTATTGTCTATAATTCTTCTAAAACTGTGGATGCGCTTTGTAGGTAGATGGGGACAAATCCTGTGACCTACACTGGTGAAAGTAAGTACTGCAAATTAGGGAAAACTCGTGCCTTTAAGATAGTCCCAGTGTGTCACTACAGGTACATTTGTGCTGGCACTGATACTCCATACAGAAGCTACTGCAAATGTGGCAGACAGCTGGTCTTATGCTGATATGTTGCACTGTCTTAAATATACAACAAGTTCTCATAAACCGAGAGTTAAACATATGACTTTTACCCATCCTTATCCCAACTATCATCTTCTAAAGGAACTCAAGACTGGAAACAAGTATAAAAATGAAAAAAAAAAAAAAAGGAACTTGTCACCCCACTCCTCCCCTTGTAGAAATCTGAAATTGTGTTGAAGCTGTAAGAGGAAGCTTAGTGCTACTAGTAAGAAGCAAGGGCAGAGGAAAGCTTCTGGGTAATGGTCTTGTTCCAGAAAGGAGTCAAGTGCTGGGCTGGCAGGCCAAAGAGTTACAGGTTGAAAGCAGAGTCATTTTCTTCTGTGTGGAGAAGGGGCTGCTTGAGGTAGGACCCAGGACAGGTTTCTGCATCATGTACTAAGAAGATACTTCTGAAAGAAGTTATGCAGCCTTCGTCCTGACTTAAGTGAGGCTTTTGGTAGGAATCTCTGCAGAGCTGAGGGAACTGATTCACAGAAATGAGAAATGCCAGAATTGAGATCAGTAAAGCAATGAATTTCATGTGTGTGTATAGCCCAGACTAACTTTTATGTAATGCTTTAAACAATTTCCGTTTGTAACTGTGCTTTTGCTGTAGACTATCTGCCTAGTACTCACAGTGAGAAGGCAGCAGAAAAAGTACCTGCAGGGGTGATTCTTTACCCCATCTTGACCTGGGGTTGCCTTTAGTGAAAAGGGCACCATGCACAGTAGCTTTCTGCTTTCTTTAAAAAAGAGGCTCTGGTGAGAAGGAGCAACTTCTCTGTAGAAACTACAAGCAGTCCTTAATGTAGCAAAACAAAACTGCCGATATTCAAATTATATTTTTTCTTGCTCAATATTTCCCTTTAGAGGTAGATGGCCCCATGATTGGAGCATCTACCCACATGGCATACTAGTTACTTGCTACTTGTATTTAATGCCCGTGTTGAAGTACAATAATTGTGAAAGTATATTTGCTGTCAAAATGGTATCTTTTTTAAAATAAGAAATAAGCTCACTAATACTGATAGAAGGAACTGGCTAGCTGCCTTTTCAGAAAGATTCTTTGAAGCAGTAAATTTTTCTCTGCAGAAACTTCTAGAGCTATAGACAAAACATTTGTTTTCACTTGCTGAGTTAACTGGAATGAGGGAGGGCAAAGAAGAGAGAAACTATGATTTCAGAAAGCAACCGAGTCAAGTATTTCTATTCCAACCAATAAGCAGAGCCTAAGTGGTAAAACTCTTCAGGAAGCCCTGGCTGCTTCAGTGAATTACAAAGATCAGCTCTGTTCTCATATGCCCATTTAAAAATATGGAGTAAATACAAGCCCTTTATTTGGCATTGAGGAACAGCAGCACTTGCTTTATCTGTTTAATTTTATATTCTGGATGTCAAATACTGAAACTATGTGCATTTTTCTGTGCACCCAAGTGCTCATGCTCAATTTCAGACCACAATGTGAGACTAGCCATCTACAAACATGATTTGCCCATTACAGCACATGTATAAAAATGTACAGGTTTTCAAAGTCTGGCTTCAGGTGTTTATTGTGCAAGAAAATAGAATTTTGCTTGTAAAGTTCGTGTCTAAAAAGCTGATTGTGATAAAGGGCTAGGTACTAGGTACAGGCCTCATCCAGCAAAGAACCCGATTGTGTTCTTACTTTTAAGAAGGCACAAAATCTCTCCCACTGCAGTGGGAATGACCTTGTTTAACATTAGCACCATATTAACTATCTTGCTATATAATTCACTTTTACATGTGATCACTTTAATATTTAGAAGTATGCTAAATTTCTGGTTTAGAACAAGCCATTTCATTCAGCCTCTAAAAATGAAATGCCTTTTTAAAATCTCATTTGTTTTCCTAACCTAATTAGTAGAAACCCTTAAAATCAAATAAAGGAAGAAGTATCTCTCTACAACTACCTAAAAAGAGGTTGTAGTGAGGCTGGTGTTGGTCTCTTCTCCCAAATTACTAATGATAGGACGAGAGGAAATGGCCTCAAGTTGCATCAGGGGAAGTTTAGATTGGATATTAGGAAGAAGTTCTTTACTGAGAGAGTGGTTAGGCACTGGAACAGGCTGCCCAGGGAGGTGGTGGAGTCGCCATTCCTGGAGGTGTACAAAAAACGAGTGGATGAAGCACTTGAGGCCATGATCTAATGGTCTAGTGGTCAGGGAGACGATGGGTTAAAGGTTGGACTTGATGATCCTGGAGGTCCTTTCTAAGCATAGTGATTCTATAATTCTATGATTCTGTACTATTTTATGCACTACTTTATGCATCAATGAGTAAATCGGAGTGAATGCCATGAGCTAATTTAAAATACGACTTCAGTTGACTCTAAAATGTCTCAGTAAGTTGAGAAAAATCTCATCCTGAACTTCTAATAATATCACATGAAACTTGATAAATCTAATATTTATGTCACTTTTATTTGTGTTTGTTTATTTCTCATGTTTCTATGGAAAGAGGGTATTTCCCTCACAATCTCCCAGGCAATATTGCTTGGAGTTTAATCAGTGGGATATATCACCGATAAAGCATAAATCAGCCGCTGCTAAAGCAAGAAGGAAATGCTAAAGCCAGGCTAGTGATCCCTCAGTAGCAACAGTGACACCAGATACTATCTTGGTTTGTTGTATTGGAGATCTGTGGTAAGATGAAGAAAATTAATCTCTTTTGGACATGGGAGAGAACACTCTGGCTTTTTCCAAAGAGCTGGTCGGCTAAAACCTCTATCTGCCAACAAATCAGCAAACGTTAATTTGGCCAGACCACGACCCATCATGTAGGAGTTGTTTCTCTCAGCTAAAAAATGCAGCGCTCCCTCCTACAAAGTGGGTGCTGAGGGAGGAGGGTAGAAGCAAATGATTCAAGTCTGTTTATTGACACCAATACGGGAGAAGAAAGTGTTCCTACAACCACTTTAGAAGATATGATGTCAGTAGATACATTTCTTTTTCTCCTTGTGTTGTTGAAGAAAAGTTTGTGATTAGCCATGCATTGAATCACAAATGACTGGTAGAAAATTATGCCTACAATTTTGAGTGAAATCAGAGGACGATGATGTTGCTCTGATACTTGTGCAGTGAGGCCAGATATTAAGGCTACTGTGAATCAGAGAAGCACATGAGGCTGTCATTTGAGTGGATTGCTGGAAGCTCCCCATAGCGAGTCAAATACAGGAGAGGAGATTTGGATGCAGCAAAACGTGTCTCGGCTTCATAGGCTGCATTAGGCTGAACAACAGTCAGGTTTAGGCTGGACATTTTCTGACCACTTTCTAGATAGTAAGTTTTGTTAATTTAAAAGTGGCTTTGAAATTGAATATGTACATTTTCCAGCAGCTTCATTTTATTAAGAGGCCTGTGATGAGATAGTCCATCTGATATCAGCACTTCCAGACGGCCATTGCTGGCTAGCTATCACCTCCTCTCTCCCTAGCCCAATTAGTTCAGATCTGTTGGACATACTGCAGGGTTGTTGCTGCCTGAGTGTTCTGAGGAGCAGTAATTTGGGTGTAACAAGGATGGAGGGCTTTGGGGAAGAGGGAGTATTTTATATTTGTCAGTATTGTGGTTATTTTGCTCTAACTAGGGTTGAAATGGAGAAGAAAGGCTGGTGGATTTGAGGATGCAAATATATAATTGTATGTTAAAAGTGGTCGCTGAGTATTTAATAAAAAACTGAATATCACTTGTAATGCTGCTTAACCGAGTTTCTGTCCATTGCTTACTTTTCTACGTCTGTCCTGTTGTTTATACATCATTTCCAGCAGCTGTAGTGTATTTCCTTTGTCCCTAGAACTCTCTTCTGGGGCAAATTCTAGCCTCCTACCTCTGAGGCCATTTGCAGATTTCCCTAGGCTGCTATTATATGAATAATCTGCTTTCTCACTTAAGAAATTCTCTTTGTTCTACATCATTAAATGCTGATTCCTGCTGCTGCTGTGACAGATCACTTTACAGGGATCTACAAGGGGAGCTGTCTCTGATGTTAACAGTGATATCTTTGCTGTGGAACAAAAGAATACACTGGGACAAGCATGAGATAGCTTGAATTTATAATATTTTAACATTTGGAAATTAAAAAGGCTGCTGTATGCATACCCATTTTGAGATCTGTATTTCCAAAAAGTGAAGAAGAGTCTCTAAAATAGAGTTGAGTAATTTTGTGCAATACAATTCATTGCACTTATCAAGGGGATGGCGAGACAGTCATTTGGCAAGGGGAGGGGGAAGACACAGTGGGCTAGGAGAGAATTTAAAACAAGACCAGCTTGTTATAGGCAGATTGTAGAAGGAAAATGCTTCCATGGAACACATGAGTAATGACCACTAGTGATGGCACAGTAATGGACTAAATTACCTGATGATTTCTTCTTCCACCATGGCCTTTTTGTTGTGAAGTCCTTTCCCAGGGATCTCTTGACCGCTGCAACTCTCTGCTAACTCGATGTATTAGCTACTCATCAGTATCACTTCTAACAGACGCCTTTGTGAAAGATAAGGTTTTGATGCGACTCTTTAAAAACCAGCCATATGTGCAGTAGCTCCCTCCCTGTTTCTGGCTGTATCAGAGTAACCTATAGCCAGCAGCTTAAACCCATTTACTCAGTACCTTTTCCTGTATATTCTTGATGTGCAACTACCTTTCTTTACATGGAAAGGGTGCGTTTTCAAAACTTCCTCCTTTCTTTGCTCATGTTGAAAGAACACTGAAATGGACAAATCCTGTGCCTATTTACATGTGAAAATAGGTTTGAAACTGTGACCCGCTAGCCTATGTTTTTATTCTGCAGTGCTTTTAAACAGCAACCATTACATACCGGCGCCACCCACTTCAAAATGGATTGCAGTACTGGAATGCTTCCTAGACCATGGCATGCCATCAGTTTGGCATGTGAGAACGTATGGTGTCCTGTAGCTAAAACATGCTGTCTGTGCTCTTTTTGTCCTAATGGTTATTTTCTGTCTTGAGACTTAATTTCTCCTTTATGTGTTAGCGTGTTTTATCTTAGCCTGGTTGTTCCTGTAGTGCTGTGTCATTTGTAAAAATGTATCTTGTCTGTTTTTACATTCTGGAGTTAGTTTTGTAGATGGTATGGTGAGGGGATGCTCATGGCATGGTGGCATGTGTTCACCTGAATGAGGGACTTGCCAGTTGTGACTCTGCATCATTGCTGATAGCAGAGAACGTTGTTCATTCTGTTTAGCTTTAAATCAGCCTGTGTTCTATCTAAAGCTGCTTGGTTTGAAGAAAAATTCATTCTGCTGGGGGGGGAAAAATTAAGTAGCTTTATACAGTTTGTGTGTTCCCTCACCTGGAAGCCCCTTGGCTGGATTTTTGTACTGCACTGTCACAAACCCCATCAATCTCTTCAATTTCTTCAGAAGGAAGAGAGGATTTGCAGGTTAACCACCTGGAAACGCAAATATGGATAAAACCAGACATACAGAAGACAGATGTGGACTTTTCAGAAATTCTTAATGCAATAAAAGAAAGTAAGTTATTCCTTGGATGCAAAATTGGGTTTATAGTAGAAGAATCAATCGAGATGCATTGAAATTATAACTGAAGGAACATATAAAGTGAGGAACTGAATAATAAGTGAGTATGTACTCCTAAAATCTCTGAGAAAGTTCAATGAGTTATTGAAGACCAGTAAGAAATATTTTCCTATCAGAGAAGTCACAGTAAGATTTGAATTATTATGTGTCTAAGGATTCCAGCAGTATATATCTCCTATGCAGAAATAATCAGAAATATTAAGATTCTTGCAACTTTAATCCATTCTTTACAGTCTTGAATGGCTGTGAGAACTAATAATGTCGTGCAAATGCTGCGGTCTGGGATCTAAGACTAGACTTGAATTTCTAGCTATTCCAAAGTGTTGAGGTATATTCACATTTTTGCAGCTGATTATTGTTGGGAGCAGAATTGATGAGCTTGTCACAACAACTGGAGGTCTGAGTATCTTAGATACTACATGAAACCATCACTTTTCACATGTAATGTGCTGTGGACTAAGAATTGATTGGTTCACCCTTCTTAACTCAGGAGAGTAAAACTGGTTGATTTATTTAAAACAATTAGATGTCCAGATTAGGTTTATTAACTGTATTCCTCCAATACATTTTTTTTTTTTTAAATGGCCATATCTGAACTCCCCTTGATACTGTGTCATATTTCAGTATCATACTCTCTGACTATATGCTTGTGCAGAATAATTGCAAATTTTCATTCAGCAGAGAGCAGGTTTGCTTATAACCTCAAATGTTGATCTTCTGGATAAAAACCCTAGGTTCTTTTAAGAAGTATACCATTTTTCTGCGGCGATAAAGGTAGCATTCACCTGACTCAAATATAGGGGTATCAATGAAGGAACCAAGATCTGAATTCATTGTCTAAGCTCTCTTTGCGGTCAACTGAATGTAACTAGTATGTCTACAGCTACCCTACTGGACCTACTGCTTGTTAACAGAGAAGGTCTTGTGAGGGATGTAAAGGCTGGAGGTCGTCTTGGGCAAGAGCGACCATGAAACGATAGAGTTTACAGTTCTTGGAGAAACAAGGCAGGGAGTCAACAGAACTGCCATCCTGGACTTCTGAAAGGCAGACTTTGGCCTGCTTAGGATCATGGTTGAGAGTGTCCCTTGGGAGGCAGTCCTGAAGGTCAAAGGTGCCCAGGATGGCTGGGTATATTTCAAGGAGCAACTCTCAAAAGCTCAGGAGAAGGCCATCCCCAGGTCCCGAAAGATGAGCTGACAGGGAAGAAGGCCAGCCTGGCTAAATAGAGATCTTTGGCTGGACCTCAGGAACAAAAGGAAATTCTACAGCCTTTGGAAAAGGGGCTGGCAACTTATGAGGAGTACCAAAATGTAGTGAAGCTGTGCAGAGCGAAAATTAGAAGGGCAAAAGCTCAAGCGGAACTCGACTTGGCCGCTATGGTTAAGGACAATAAGAAGAGGTTCTTTCAGTACCTCAGTAGACAAAAAGAAAAATGTGCCCTTGCCATCAAGAAGGTCAATGCCACCCTGGGTTGCACAGGAAAGTGTGCGGCCAGTAGGTCAAGGGAGGTCATTCTCCGCCTCTACTCTGCCCTGGTGAGGCTGCAACTGAAGTACTGTGTCCAGTTTTGACAATGAGGATGACTGGGGAATTGGAGCATCTCCCCTATGAGGAAAGGCTGAGAGAGCTGGGACTCTTTAGCCTGGAGAAGAGAAGGCTGAGGGGTGGTTTAATTAATGTTTATAAATACCTAAAAGGTGGGTTGAGGGAGGATGGAGCCAGACTCTTTTCAGTGGTTCCCAGTGACAGGACTAGGGGTAGCAGGTACAAGCTGGAACACAGGAGATTCCATTTAAATATGAAGAAGAGCTATTTTCAGTGAGGGTGCCAGAGCACTGGAACAGGCTGCCCAGAGAGGTTATGGAATCTGGTTCTCTGGAGATTTTCAAGACTCACCTGGATGCAGTCCTGAGTGATGTGCTCGAGGGGATCCAGCTTTTAAGCAGGGGAGTTGGACTAGATGATCTCTGGAGGTCCCTTCCAACTCTGAATATTCCACGATTCTGTGATTTTGAGGTAGGTGTTTAATATAGATTAGGTGATCTGCAACTTGGAAGTGGCTGGTAGCCAATTTCACTAACTAGCTGAGATTCACCGCTTCCACAACTTCTAGTCACTGCTGAGATGGGGTGGATTTTAAAGTGACCTTGAAATAAGATTTTTTTGTCCCTCACAAGTCCGAAGAACAATCCAGTAATTCTCTACTTGAAACTCCCAAATACATTCACTCTTTTACACATCAAGTTGTGTATCAAAATACCCACTATATCCACCTATTTTGCAACCCAAAGCAGTAGTGGCATTTCAGGAAGCAGCAGTTCTAGTATCTCAAAGACCTCATCTTTTACACCAAGGCAGTCCTAATCACAGGAAAAAGCTAGTTCAAACTCCCTTGAACGTAGCATGCAGGCAAAATTTTCATTTTTACATCTTTCATTCCCTCTGTCTGCAGCAGATATATATCTTTCATAATCTTCAAAAAGCTTCTTCTTTTTTTTTTCTTTTTTTCTTTTCCACAGTTGTTTTCAGATTATGTGGAGCTGTTGATCATATACAAGTTCATATGTTGCTCTCATGGAGACATTCTACTGAGTCTCAGTTCAGTGGCTTTGCAAGTCATTCAAAAAGTTTTATGTTTCAGCAGTTCATTCTGTTGAGTATTCAGATTAATTATTCAATGAATACATATGCAAAAGTTGGTCATGATCTACATCCATATTTTTATCTGGTGGGGTGGAATGTTTCCAGTCTTGCCCTTTGAAACAATGAGGACAGTGAAGGGCAGGTGGTTAGACTGTTCTGTCTTGAGATGCTCCCCCTGTCTTTTATAGCCATTTCTAGTATGATTTCTGTGGATTCAAATGGATCAAGGTGGCAAATAATTCTTTAACATTGCTGCTGTCTGTGGTACAAATTTGAGTATTTTTTTTGCCTTCTAAGTCTCCTAAAACCTCTGTAGTCTGTCCTGGGACAAGTTGGATGTAGGCACAGTGTCACTGAGGAATTGCAGGCTCTTCCCACCACATAAACCAAAACATCACCAGGATGCTGTTTTCCACTCCTCACCCCAAACAGGGAACAGGATGGTGTGAAGCCAAGGTCAGTTTCAAAGCAGAAAACTCAGTCCTGGATGTATGTCTCTAATGATATCCTGGCACTTTTTGCAAAAGAAGGATAAGTAAAATAACTAGACTGATGGTAAGAACAGACTTAAAATGGCAAGCAAAACTTAGCACCTGCAAAAAGAGATTTTATATCTCTGATGTGTTCACCAACTATGATGGTAAGCAGACTATAAAAGAGAGTGAAGTAGGTGAAGCTATTACGCCCAGTATCTCTGTAAAAGCTGGTTGAGATTCTGCAGAACAGAGGATGCTATCTAAAACTGATGAATTGTGATATGAAGTGTTAAGTAAGGATTAAATATTGTGTGATACTAATATTGAGATTCAAAGAATGATAGATTAATCAGTATGCAACCCTAAAATTGCTAAACTTGGAGTAGTATGTTATCCTAAAATCTGTAAATCTGGCACAGAATTTCTTTTCATTATGCTGTCTAGATGGGAAAAAAAATGGTTTTGAAAGTATTAAAAACTCTGAATTTCTATTAAAAATCATGTTGCTTTGGTTAGTACATTACCTTAGTATCTATAGTGAATTCATTTGGATGTGAAGACTTTTTTCTTGTTTCTGAAATTTTTAGTGTCTTTATAAGCAAAAATATTGCAATTGAAAATTAAAATAATTTCATTAACCCTGTCCTTATTTTATGCATGAATATTAAGAAGAGTTCTTGAATATTTTGATAGGGTTTTCTTTTTACCAACACATAACTGTAATAACAGACTTTACATGCTGTAAAAGATGTGTACAAAAAAGGAGTAATCTCTTCCCCGTGTTCATGATTGATTGATAGGAAAAGAATAATATATTTAAATTGCAACATAGATGCATAACCAGGATGAATATTATGAAGAAAACTTTCTCCTGCTTGTGATAGTGAAAAATAGGCCACCTGCAGAGACTGTGGAGTCAGTAGCATCAGAGGTTTGTTTCAAAAGGCTTCTTAAACTTATCAATAGTCCCTGAAGAAGGAAATGGTGAAAAGGAGGTCACAAAATGCTCATGATGGCTGGGAACAGTTAATGGCCTTTAATTTCTGGCAGCTATTTAGTCTCTCCACAGTGGGGGAATGGATTTTTACACCTGCAGCCACGAGTTAGAAATGGAACTAAGCTGCTGCCGGTAATTAGAGATTTTTGGCTGTTTCCTGTTAACATAAATTCGTGTCAACAGGAATTACAACTGCCTGTCACTAAGTTAGGGGAGTTGCAGAGAAGCAGAAGTATGATATGGTTGTCACACAACAGAAAAAATGATCCCAAAACTCAGTCAAATTTGGGAAGAAAGTGTGAGGAATAGTGGGTTAGACCAATTTGTGTCAAGAGTAATAGAGGTGATGCCACACTTCAAATACCATGTTCAATTTTGGGTCCCTCACTACAAGGACACTGAGGTGCCAAAGTGTGTCCAAAGAAGGGCAATGAAGCTGGTGAAGGGTCTGGAGCACAAGTCTTATGAGGAGTGACTGAGGGAACTGGGGTTGTTTAGCCTGGAGAAAAGGAGGCTCAGGGGAGACCTTATCATTCTCTTACAACTACCCGAAATGAGGTGGGTGTTGGTTTCTTCTCTCAAGTAGCAAGTGATAGGACAAGAGGAAATGGTCTCAAGTTGTGCCAGGGGAGGTTTAGACTGGATATTAGGAAAAATTTCTTCACTGAAAGGGTTGTCAAGCACTGGCACAGGCTGCCCAGAGAAAGGGTTGAGTCACTGTCTCTGCAGGTATTTAAAAGATGTGTTGATATGGTGCGCAGGGACATGGTTTAGTGGTGGACTTGGCAGTGCTAGGTTAATGGTTGGACCTCATGATCTTAAAGGACCTTTCCAAACAAAAAAAATCTACAGTTCTATGATTCTATGTTTGATCCTGCTCTAGTCAGAGCAAGAGGTTTGTAGCTGACCTTTGAGTACTCTTCTAAAAGGTATGACTCTACTTGCCTGCACAGGCTCTGTCTTGGTCCAGAGCCCCACTGCCAGATCCCCAGGATGGGGGTGTGTGTTCCAGGCCCTTGCATCTCTTCGCTTTTTGTCAGGGTTGAGTTTAGTATAGCATCCTGTAGATTTAAGGTATTGCTTCAGGCACGACTGAGGGCTGTGCAGTAGGTAGATCTGAACATGCCAGCTTTATATGCATCAAAACATGGCAAATTGTGCAAAGACAAACTTCTTCCCAGGCTCATTTATTCAGTGCCTTTCAAGTAACAGTACTTATTTGAAGCCATCTACCTCTGTCTGAACCACAGTCTTGAACAACTTCTAGCTCAATATTTTATGTAGTATGTTAAAATACTGCTTCTTTATAATAAGAAATTTTCAGAGACCATAATCCAGAAGGGAATTTTTTAAGCCATTTTACCCAGAGAGGTGTTGTGGTATCCTAAATCTTTATGTGGCTCACTAGTTAAGCAAGCACTCTTCCAAAGTACATCAGATTTAACTTTAGCATAGTAGATACTTAAACCAGAACTAAAAAGTTGGATTGTTGATAATTTATTATACTCAGTGTCTTAATTTGTCTCAATGGTGACTTGAATGTACATTTTTATTTTTGTTTGTAGTAGCTAAGGATGTCAACATTTTTTTTGATGAGTTAGAAGGCGTGAACAGCCCTTCCAAAGATGATGACTCCCTGCTTCACCATGGTAATTTAACCAGTACTTCTGACGATGCCAGCAGATTGGAAGTTGTGGGAGAGGTAAGAACGCACAGAATTATTAATATAATAATTATTCATGTCCATTATAAAGAGGGAATGAATGTAATTTGATTTAAAATCTTACTCTGTGGAAGACAAATGGTATCTGTTCTTTCTTGTGGGGACCATTCTTCCATTCTAAGATTATAATGTTGAAATATAAAATATCTCAAGTTAAAAGGAGGTTTTATTGGTTTTGTGTATGCCCATTGAAAAATCTATACAGGTGTTTGTTGTCTGCTTGTTTTCTGAACCAGCCAAATATAATGCTTCGCTGCTTCTGAAAATAATGGAAAAGTTTTCCCTATATTAATCCTTGGGGGGGAAGAAGGGAGGAGGAGCATTTATCATAAATCTCTCATGAGAAGCATTGTGTATCAGGTGTATGACATTCTCTTTGAGTGCGGAACAAGTGACCTGATGCTGCATAATGGTGATTCAGAGAACATGTCAGGGAGGAATCATTCAGCACATAGTCCATTTTATATTGTGTTTTAAGGAAGGCAAAGCATCATGGACCCAAGCATGAAAATTTGGGTCTAAATTCCTTTTTGTGTGTTCTGTGCAGAAAGGAATGTGATACCCTTTAACTTTGCCTCCAACTGCACTACAACCCATGGATGTTAGGGCTATCTCCTTGAGGAGTGAAGAGACCAGGGACTTGTCTCCTTTCCCCTCACCTCAGGAGCGCAGCTGCATCCACTGATGATATCTGCAACCTGTGTCTGAGGACTTTTTAACAGAGGGCTGACTAGCACAGAGCAGAACTAGCAGGGATCATACTAACAATTAAAAAGCATGGACAACCACAGGGTGTTGCTGAAGCCTGCCCTGACCCTGTTTTGCTTACTAGTTTAGTTAAAATTTAGAAGATATAATTACTGATTGTGTCTTTTTCAGAAGTTAGAGGGTTTTGTGGTTAATGTTCTTTTGTGGAACACTGCTGAGGAGAGAGTTAAAGATGTTTCTTGTGCTAGAAATTCAGCCCATAGAGAGCTGCACTCCTGGAATGTTTAGACAGGTAACTAAATCAACAAAACTCAGGGCACCCAGATATGTTTGACCTTGCTCACAATTTCATCTTCCACTTTACTCATCACTCTTCCTTAGCTTCCCATACAAAGGGCCCTCTCTGCACTACACTAGGTTAACCTGACATATGATGTTCCTGTGTTGCATTTTGGGATCATGTACCACATGGTCTCTAATGAAAGGATGTGGGTGAAAAGCACAGTATCTTTGTATGTTAAAGAGGAAAAGTGAACAGTAAATGGTCAGAAGGAAAGAAGATGAGACAGAGCAACATCTGCTGTTGTTTTGGCAAAACATTTTTTTTCCAGCTTGATGTATTCTTTTTTGTTTTTTTTTAAAGGGAAAGAGAAAATGTCTGAGTCTGAGGAATATTTTCCTGTTTGAACGTACTTTTTTTTTTTTTTACATAACCATGACTGAGGAAAATAGCAACACAAGCCATGTATATGTATAAGGGGGAAAAAAAGAGAAAATTGAAAGTCTTAATGGGAGCTGAGGGATGCTGTAGCCTACAAAAAAATTTTCAAGGTAGTTAGCCCCTGCTTAATTTCAGAAGGGTTACAGATACACTGTTTAGATGTATGATTTGTATGGATAAATACGGGAGCTCTACTGTACAGTGGTGGGATGAACTTTGAAGCTTCAAGCTTCCTTTCAGTCTTTCAGTTCAGTTTAGTAGCTAGGAGAGCCTGTTGATCCTGCTTAATGCCATCAGGACAGGGAATCTGGCCTCAGTGAAAGTCTTTCTGAATGTTTGCTTGGTTTAGTTTTAAAATAATTTAGTATGGTTTCTATCTGAATTCATTAAAATGAATTTACAATCAAAAAAATTTACAAGGACATAGAAAAGGTTTCTTATCACTTTTGTGTAGCTGACAAGTTGAAATATTGTTTGCTTTGTTAGTTGTTTGTACTTAACCAGAAGATCCAATAAAGACTTTACAGATGGACATTTATCAAATGTTGCTTAACAAATGCAGAGCCAGACTGGGATTCAGCTTATCCTTTGGGTAGAGATGTTTCATTTTTTAAATTTGTTTTATGTTTCATTCAAATATAGCTATAGTCTGAGCAAATTAAAAATCACATTTCCCTTTGTGTGCATTTATCAAAATACTTTTTACATACGACAATATAACAATTAGCTATACAATTTACAATATAAATCCAGGGACATATTAGCACTAAAATATTCTGTTACTTCCACTGAAGTTTCATTTTCTGAGAACTGGAGAAGTAGTAGAAAGACGGTAAAAATTAAAGGAAAATAGTTTAGGAGCTGTGCTCTAGGTATGCACCCAGTCTGTCTTTCTTTCTATGGCATAATAAGTTAGTCTTCTTTATCCAAACAAGGGAGAATGATGAAGCTGGGACAAAATATGACTTCTACTTAAATGAGCTTAATTTGGCCCATTGTTGACATTCCAAGTAGAGATAAGAGTCCGAGCTGCCTTTCTGAATGAAAAATGACAATACTGTAGTTTGGAGTTTTTCACAAGTTCAAGAGAAAGTAGTTGTCCCAGGAAGTCATATTTATAGGGGAAGAAGTCCTACAGGTCAAATAGCTAAATCTCATAGATGCTCTTTAATGTAAGGTTCTGTATGCACTGATGAGTCAGTGTAGGGCAAACCAATTTTCTTCAAAGAATGATGCAACATAGGAAGCATTATGGGCAAATCTACTTTTCCAGTGGAGACACTACTGCACGCAGAGAGAGACATGTTCCTTGTGGTACACTCTGGACAGGTCTGTGCTAACATTTTAGTTCAAATCAGGAGTATATATTTGAAGTGAATCTCTCATTTGCCCCTACCCATGCTTTGTTTGCATTCCGGAGCAATACTGGATTTCAAACCTGGATTCCTTCTGGATGCAAATAAATTGAGATGTACTCCAGTGAGTCTCCTGGACCAGACTAGAGTGAGGTCAAAGTAAACCCTCAGGCCTACATAGTGTGGGCAGTGGGTTCTCAGCACAGGTTGTTTTGCTGTACAGATCCTTTCTTATTACATCACTTTACCTGCTAAAATACAAATAGTGACTGTGGGAACTTCTGAACAAGAAGGATGGCTCAGCAGAAGCCTTAGAAATCAGAATAGGACCACCAAGCTGACCCACTGTCTCTAAATCTCCTACTGCGACCTTCCTTATTCAAACCACCTTAAATACCCTTTGGGGTTTTTTTTCAATGTCTTCTCAACATAGATATTTTATGGAAAAAAATAAACTGTGTTTCCTGAGCTTTTTTTCATATTTAATGCTCTGTGAAAAAATACTTCTGATATCCTGATAATATCATTTGTCAGCATGCTATGCAGTATAGATATAAATGGTTTGTTACTGTTATTTCCTTAGGGCTTAAATCTTTTTTCTCGCCTTCTTTTTCAGCTCAAAGAACTGTTCCACTATATCAAGTCTGCATTAAGCTGTGTCAGGAGTCAGACACTGTAATAAAAAAATCTTAGAAAAATTCCCCTTTCTGCCTTCAGTAAACTGGATGTACAAAGGAGACATTTGGGATGCTTTCATTGTTTTTTTCATTTAATCAAAATGCCTGCTGAGAACCAGGAAGATAGCTTACACTGAACTCTTTGAATGGGAATATTCTTTTTTGTTTTTTTTGATAAGAATCATTTGTCCTATTACTATGTTCACTTTTTGCAATTTAAATTGAGAAACAGTTCTCCTATGGAGAAAGTATTTTGAAAATTCCCTACTGTTCCAAGATGTGAAAAGCAAAATTGTTTGTTTGTTTGGGTTTTTTTCTCTCCCCAGAGATTTGATCATTTATTATAGGGCATAACGATTTCTGGCAGGAATCTTTGAGTGAATTCTGGAAAAACAGAGAGTGATTAGTCTAACTCTTCCTTCAACTTGGAGCTGGACTGATCTTGAGAGCCTTGAATGCCCCTGCCCCTTATACTGCCCTGACAGAGTGCTGTTTGTTCCCATATATCATTCACAGTATACATTTCTTGTATGAAACACTCCAAATCACAAACTGCCACACAATTTCTACCTGTCTGAAAGCGAAAGCTTAACCACTGGGCAGAACTTGTGTTATGTGGAAGTAGTGTTAAATTGTGAGGAGGATCTGTAGATAGTTTCATCTCATGTATTTCTGAAAAAAAAAAAGTTTTTGTCTTGTCAGCATTTTTGTCTTTTAGACCTCAGGAGAGGGACCTGCTTGACCTCTTATTAACAGTGAAACCAAGTTATTTGTCTCTGTCAGAGCACACATCATTTGATCAGGCACATTCTTTGCAGGAAATAGCCAAGAAACAGTATTTATTGTGCTTATATACTGCTAGACCAAATACGAGGAATTATTTTCAAATAAATCTAGTGGGCTTCCTCAACTGTTCCTTAAGCCAAGAATTTGCTGTAGTTAGTCTGATGAGGTATGATGAGGTAGGTACAGGACCTTCACATCCTTTTGTACTTCTGTTTCATAGGACACAGATAGTCATCACAAAGCAATGAAAATCTCTATGCCAGGTTGTAGTGTTTCTCACCACAGTAAAAGTTAATGCCATTGTTTATTCTCCTCACATGTACAAAGACATTATACCATATTAATTTTCTTAATTTTAAATTTATGCTTCAGTAATACTGTTCTCTGCTGTTTTTATATGTAAGAGGTTATTCCTAATTTTCTGGAGGGTGGTAGTGGAGGGATCTTGGCTTGTGTTCTCTATTCCCTCCTATCCGATGCCTATATGACCAAAGACACACCTAAGACAACCTCCTGGGTTTGAAATGGGCAAGCTGATGCTACTTTCAGATGACCTCAGAGTCCCTGTATGTAATGCACCTAACAACTTGAACAGTTTGTTCTGATTCCTTATCTTTCCTGTAGACTGTTACTGAAAACTGCTGATGCAAGTAGCAAAGCAGCAATTACCAAGACAAATTAACATTACTGAAATGTTTGACTTTCTCTTTACAGGAAGTACCAGATAAGAATAAAGCCAATGGACTATATTTTAGAGATGGCAAATGTCGAATTGACTACATCCTGGTATACAGAAAATCTAATCCACAGACAGAAAAGAGGGAAGTATTTGAGAGAAATATCAGAGCAGAAGGTCTTCAAATGGAAAAGGAGGTAAGAGAGCTTTCTTGAAAGGAGTTGTAACTGAACACCCAAGAATACAAGAGTGTTTCTGCAGCTGTTAAGCTTCACACCTTAGAATTGTGCCCTGCTTCCACCAGGAGAGATGCTGAAGAAGTCTTTGAAGTATGGACAGTGTAGAAAATGAATGTGGAATGAATCCTCCCTATTTATACATCTACCTGATCATTTCAAAACAATCTTTTCCTACTTCATGATTTTTGCAGATTTATTACTGTGCTAAGATCAGCAGAGAAAGCTATGAAATCACTTTATATGTTAACTATTATGAATCTTATTGCAACATTCTGCACAGAAAACTTTTTCAAATTTATCATTTAAACTCTTAGTATAGAGTTTCTTGTGGTTTTCAAGTCCATTTATTTGGACTTTGCTGCCTAGGCTTCATGAATGTTCTGCCCATTTGATTATTCATTTCCATTTCTATTATGCTACTGACATGGAGTTTTATTTCTTTTTATTCTCATTTGGCCTTGATGTGACTTCTTGCCAGCATCAGTAATTGTACATTTTCTAAACTAAGAATGATCAAAATGAGGTTGTGCTACATGACTCAGGCTAATGTTTTTAAAATCTAGGGTAGCAATCTTTTATAAGATATGACTCTGACCTAAAATTAAACCATAACATATATATTTTATGATCATATTAGTTTCCAAATTGTTTTGTAACCCTGAAGAAAGTAAGTACATTCTTGGTACACTCCTTCCCCCTCCCCTCAAAGTAACAACTGTGCTGCATAACACTTAGGTTTTAGCCTAAGTGGTGTGATCAGTTAATGCCTAGATTATTTCTAATTATTTTTACTTCTCCTTTTGTTGAGACTATGCATCATTCTGAGTTTCAGGAAGATTTTAACAGCAGGTCTGTTTTCTAGCTGTCCATGTGTAATGTATTGCTTCCACTGGGAAAATTTTGCTCCTGGATAAAATGAGATAATTGTCTGTGGCTCTGACCACAGAACTTATACAGAGGCAGCAGTCTCTGGACTGCTAGACTGAAAGAAACTTTTTACCTTCCATGAATTTTATGTGATTGGTGGCTCATTCTCCTTTGACTACTGTCTGTTCATATATTGACATTCAACTGTGTCAGTCCTGTCTTTATAATGTGAAATCAGTGGCAGGGAGGAAAACTTACAGACCTGTTCACACTCCAGTTTCAAAACCATATTCCTCAGTAACACTGCAGAGAGAGAAAAAAACCACTGCAGTGTCTCACTGACAAGTGCAGCACAGCAAAATACCCAGTAAGTGGCGAGTACAGAGAGTGAAGTGCTCGCTTAACAGTATGAAATGAGAAAGTGAATCTGAAATTAATTCATAAATGTTGAGATAGCTTCAGGTGCAATGTCAAAATCGTGTAGCTGAAAAAGGTCTGAACAGGTGTATGTTTCTGACTCTCAGAAGAGGTGATAGCATTTTGCAGGTATTCCCCAATTAATTCACACTCACTTTCTTCAGCTGTACCTCACCAGTCTCCAATGGAATTTCTGCCAGGTTTGGTGCTCTGTATATCCAGAAATAAGCAATCAATCCCAAACCAAGGAACAGATCATTAAATTAGTGAAGGTATGGATAACAGCTCTAAGAGTGAATGCTAATCGACTGGAACAGCATAGATCATCTTCTGACCCTTCTCTCTGCTTTTCAGTTTATACTGGGTCTGGATAGGATAACTGTGTTGTCCCAGTCCAGTATGGATGATATCCAACATGTGATCATATGCATAGAAGCTCTAGTAAGTTAATTGAAAATACAGATACTGTAGAGAAAGAGACTGTGTTTTCTTTTCAGCCATGTATAATATTTCCTAATTGAATTATGCTTTTTTACAATGTCTCATGAGTGAGATAAATATCTATGATATCCTGGCTCTGTGGTTCTTGATGACCCTACTGTTTTCATTTTTTAATACTCTTTGAAACAGAAATGTATTAGGTAAAATGGAGAGGGCAGTGTCCAAATGGGGAAAGTTCTTATCAGGTGAGGTACTGATACCTTCTGTAAATATTACTTGAGACTCATACCTTCCAGAGTTAACTGGCAAATGGTTAACAGGAGACAGAGTACTACTATGCACATTCTGAAGGTATGTTTCACATTTATCCGCATACAAGATACATCTGAGCCTAAGATAAGCCCACTGGTGCTCAGAAAAAAAATAACTTATGATCACTTCTATGTAAAGAGAAAATATTGATTGTGTCTGTCCAAATACAGTGTTCATCCCTCTGGAACAGCAAAAAACCAGCATTTTTCTGGAAAACATATCTTTTCAAGAGAGAATGAAGAGTCAGAATTACACTGGGCCCATGGTAATTTTCACAAGAATGAGGATTTATAAATTCAACCTCTTGGCGGAAACCCAGCTAAACTTCCTTATCCCAAGTTATTCCTCCAGTTGTATGTATTTTAATGTATTTTAATCCCTATCCTAAATGGCTAGATAGAACTAAGTAGCCGTAAACTAACTACTGTGTGCTGATACATGGATACAGTATTACAGACCTCTTTCAGTAAGGTAATTTAAATTATACTACACTAATAGAGCACACACCAGAGGTAGCCAGAGTGGAGCAACTAACATACATAACTTGCTCACGTGAAACTGTAAGCTGGGCAGTGTTGTAGTGCAAATGCAGGACAGAGGTAAGGTAGTTCAAAGAAATCTATGCTAGATGAACAAACACAGACCACCCTTGGATATGTAGTTTGTAAAAGAGAAGGAGGTCATCTTAGATATAAGTAAATACTGTGTATCCAAAATGAATCCGATGTTGAGTAGGGTCTGGTCATGTTGCTCTAGGAACAGAATCACACAGAATAGCCTTGGTTGGAAGAGACCTCTAAGATCATCAAGTCCAACCATTAACCTAATGAATAGACTACAATTAGTTTGAAATTGGCATGAATTTAGGGGTGTTTTTGCTTCTCATGACTGCATTAAACTAATTCACACAGGGTAGTTCTACTACTAAGTGAACTTGATATATTTTGCTTAATGATTGTGTCCAAAGTTTTAAATTTATAATTTGTAAGTTGATTTGATACAATTTATCTGAAAAGGCATTTGACATGCCAGTACAAATTGATAGATAGGAATGTCTCACATAAGTAGCGAAATTAGTATGCAGGCCCTTTATTTTTATGTTTTGCATATTGATGTATGCTAAGGTTTCGGTATAAAAACAATGAACTTCTTTAAAGCAATAGCATTCCTTACTGCTTTAAAAAGGAGGTTTCCTTACAGCTACTGGATGCAGAATGTGTTTCAGGAACGAGTTTCAGATGTCATACAAGAAGCAGTCAATCCTTTTGGGTTTCTGTCCACACATAGATCTTAAAAATTTAAGCATTGCCGCCATAAGTGTCAGGCTGTCACCAGGCATCTTTAATTGCATTCACTCCCTGCCTCAAGCAGCAGCTGACATTTCTGGGGCAATGTCTGGCAGCTGATATGCAGTTGGTGTATACAGTAAGCAGTATAAATGTACAATAGATGTTCCTTGGGGAAGATACAAAAAGAGTGAAGAAAAGCACAGTATAAGCTTCACATCTGTTTCATGAAGAAATATCTACTAGCAGGTATAATCTGAGTCTGAAAGTTATGTTTAGAGATCTTTTCCGGTAGTTGATGTAATATAGTTACAAGATACTTTTCAAGTTTGCAAGCAGATGTAGATAGGTTCCTGGCAAAATAGTAAGAGTTCTACGAAGCAGTTTCTCTTAATGTACCTGTAACTGTGCTGATGGGACAGGACTTCAGAAGCTAGAAACATGTATTCAGTAAGCGACTTACATTTAACAGCAATTTGGAGCCTGGTTTAAAATGATGAATGTTGAGAGAAATTACAGGTGACAGAAAGAGCACAAAATATAGTACCTCTGTGACTCTTGCCTCACCCCTGAGCATAAAACCAAAGTAGACTTATGACCACGTCAAAGTGAGGTAAAAGTTAGAAATAAAGAATGAGGATGGAAAAAACCCAAGAACTTCAAAGACTGAAATTTTAAATACAGTTGTGCTCAGAAAGCGATGATGTGAAAGTGATGTTATAATCAACAGCTGTTGTTCCTGAGCATAGTCAAGTGTTAGCATCATTCTTTCTGGCAAAATACATCTCCTACTTTTTGTTGTTATTGTTCTTGTTAGTACTGCAGAGCCAAATCAGTTATGTGAGACTGATCTGCTTTTTTGTGGTTTGTGCATCATCACTGCAATTGTTCATGAGGCTCCTGTTACATAAACGTTGCTGTTGATTGTGATTCACGGACAGAAAAGAATTAAGCTGACTTTCCAGACCTCAAGTGGTGTTTGCAGATGTGAGTGCCGACAGGTGTTTTATAAACTTAGCTCATTTAATTTAGTTCTCTGACAAGTAGTGTCTTTGTCTTTGACTCTGACTTTCTTTTTATTCAGTTATTGAAAGAACAATAACTTGTTTGTAATTTATTGATGATATAGATATTAATTTAATCAACCAACCATACAGTTTATAACAGAATACTCAGCCTATTTGCAGCTCAGGAGGAGAGTTTGTATGGTGGCCAGGAGCAAGCTGCAGGTCAGCTAGGGAATATTCCTGTCTACTAGTTTTCCTTTGGTGCTCATATGGTTTCCCTGTCATGTTGAGCTTACTCTGCACATATCAAAACCCCTGGAGAAAAGGGTGACTAGGGAGAGCTTCCACCACCAAAATTGCATCTGCTGTCTTCCGAACTTTTTTTTAAAGAGAGAAAGATATCTGTGAGAATGCACTGTGTGAGATACATGCTAGGAAGCACCAGGACAACTGTACATGTTATGGTCATCCATACGCCGCAGGCATGGTAGGTCAGGCCACATGGAGGATGTCACCTATGGCTAACAGTCTTCCCTTTAGGATAAACTGGCATTTGGACAAAACTAGACCTTCTTGGTCTTTGGAGAAGATCAGTTGCTATGTTGGGTTTGCATGGCAAGGTTTTGGTAGCAGGGTAACTACAGAGGTGGCTTTCTGTGGGAACCTGCTAGAAGCTTCCCCTATGTCCAATAAAGCCAATGCCAGATGGCTCCAAGATGGAACCCCCACTGGTCAAGGTTGAGCCCATCAACAACAGTGGTTGCACCTCTGTGATAATATATTTAAGAAGGGCAACAAAACTGCAGTGGAACAGGAGGCAGAAGAGAGGAGTGAGAATGTATCAGAGAAACAACTCTGCAGACCCCAAGGTCAGTGAAGAACAAGGGTGAGGAGGTGCTCCAAGTGCTGGAGCAGAGATTCCCCTGCAGCCTGTGGTGAAGACCATGGTGATGCAGGCTGTCCCCCTGCAGCCCACAGAAATCCATGGTATAGCAGATATCCACCTGCAGCCCATGGAAGACCCCACGCAGGAGCAGGTGGATGCACCCAAAGGAGGCTGTGACCCTATGGGAAACCCATGCTGGAGCAGCCTTCTGGCAGGACCTGTGACCCTGTGGAGACAGAGCAGCCCATGCTGGAGTAGTTTGCTGGCAGGACTTGTGACCCCACAGGGGACTTGCACTGGAGTAGTTTAATGTTAATCTACTACCTTAACTAGTATCATGCATTCGGTAGTTTTCATGTACTCTAGTAAGTTGCTTCAGTCTCTCACTTTTCTGATCCTATTATTCAACATGTACAGCTAATGAACTTACAGTAGAAATTATGCAACCTGCAAGAGCTGTGATTTCACGAACAGCAGAATATACCCATAATTAGCAGGTCCAGTTTGTTATTTAATGTTTAAGCACTGTGTCTGATTGCATCCACAAATCACGGATGAAGAGATCAAAGTGACATAAACTATGCCTGCAAAAAGAGAACCAGACCGAAATGCAAGCCCACCACATGCATTATAAGTGAAAGTACTTCCAGCTATTTAATTTAAAACATTGGGCTGTACATTTCATCCAAATTCAGCCAGAGTGAGTTAAAAGCAGGCTGGTCTTCGAAAGATTTATTGTTAGTTCATTATCTAATGCAAATATCAGTTGGAGTCTCTCTGCAGCAGTGCTTTATAGAAAAATGTATAGGTACAAACCGAACAATGTCCTTTTCCAGGGAGTGCTCTGTACCAAAAAAGCCTTGTCACTAAACAGCGGAGGAGTTTCTAGCTGCCTGGGCTTCTGAGGGAAGATGGTTTAGATTTCAGATCCTGTGTTCACTGTACAGCACAGTGGCAATTTAGAAGAGAAATTTGAGAAGCTACATGGAAGCCTGGATGGATAGTATGCATGGACAAATTTCAGTGTGGAGTTCTTAAAAGTAACATTCTTGATTGTCTGAGGGAGCACAGAAATAAATATTTTTCTGAGTTGACAAATTCCAGTCTTTAACAGGACTTTTAAAACTAGTAGACTGAGAAACTGTTGCTGAAAAACTTATCTCCATTTGAAAAAAGTTTGACTTTTTCATGGAGTATATAGTTAATATAGAAAATATGTAGATAATTGAAAGAGATAAAAAGGCCCCCGAGATACTTCTTTTCCTTCAGGAACATTGTGTAGGATTTTTTTCTGTCAAAGAGTTTCCTGTTATCAATCTTCACAAATCAGAATGTCAAAAACCTTTTGAAGGACACCAGACTCATGGGAAAAAACAGACAGGTGATAGATGTAAAAAAAAAAAAAAAAAAAAAGAAGATGATGTTTACATATGAGATGTTCCCTGTATGTCAAAAGTCAGCTTTCCCTTTATGGTAATTGGTCTTAAACTGCAATTATTTTTTAGATGTTGTTTGCCTGCCAGTGGCTTCAGGAACAAGTGTCATGCACAAGGCTACAATCACTTAATGCATAGTGAAAGTTTTCATTGCACAAAGGTGACACGACTGGTTTGCTGCAACACTCCCTGATAGTACTGGCTTAATGAGCAGAAGTCTAGAGCTGTCTGTAGGGATCAGAAAGAGAGTACGTAGAAACACCAGCAGTACATTTTATGTTCTCATTTCATGTAGGTGATTTTGGTGTTGAACTTTGTTTTGGAAAGACAGCATTGTATTTATAGCATTACACTTCCTAACGAATAATAATGATCTCAAATGGCTGCAGTACTATCTTAGTCTAGGGGACATTTGCATCTTCTCCTGCAGCATGAAGTGGTGTGGGGCTGGGCTCCCTGGATGGAGTTCTAGGAGGGAAGCATGAATCTGGAAAGGACAGTTCCCTTTCTCGCTTGTTCTTGGCACAAGGTCTCTAGGCCCTCTTGTTGTCCAATTACTTTCTTTGTTATACCAAGTTCATTTGGTAATGGAGCAAGTCGAGCATTGTTGCTCTGTGCCCTGGATTAACTATATTTTAATTGTGGTAAGAGCCTCACAAACAGAGCTAGTTAAATTACCTCGTGCCCAGACTTTATTGAAAAAGATGTTTCAGGTTATGGCTCTCTGGGCCCAAATTAAATGCGGCATTATCCACTGCATATGTATGTATTTGTTTCTTGCTGTTTGAGTGGTAATGAACTGATGTTGTAAATGAACTTTAATAAAGCCTGATCTGAGGGAAAAATGTTCCTAAAGTAGCCATATTGACTGAAACTTCTCTCAGCCAATTATACATGTCCATCTGTTTAACATATTATCTGGTTTACAAAACTTTCTTCTTGCACAAATATCTTTCATATTCTTAAGTGAAAGTTTTTAAATGAATCTCGAAAAGTGTCTTTTAGGCAAAACTGTGTAAAGACCCTTTCCCTTCCTCTTGGAGGTCTTCATGGTACAGTACTTACTCCCTTTCTTGGATACAGCTTGCTGTTTTTTCTGTTAATAGACTCAAACAGATCTTTCAATTTATCACAAATAAGATTGACTCCCTTTTCTGAAGTCTCTACTGTCAAGCACTATTATAAGAACTTAGTACTTACTTTTTTTGACAACCATCTCTTATAACTTTTTAAAATTCAAAATTTTCCATAAAGAAGAAATACAGAAAGTACTGACCAGAATAAAGAGACATCTTCAAGTGCAAACGACAGTAGTAGGAGGCTTTGTTATTTACAGGTCTGTACTTCCCTATGTGTTCTCTGTGGGCAGAATGAATAAAGTGGGATGGAGGAAATGGAAGGTAGCCAAGGCCTTGTAAAATATTCTGAATCACTTGCTGTTACTGCAATGTGTCCCAGACAGCTAAGTAGTGAACTAGAGCCACCTGTGAAGGTGCAATTGTAGGAAGTAGTGTGTCTACACTACTGCAGAATTTGAGGTGGGCGGTGAGGAGGGTAACAGGAGTCCAAGGTAAATAAGGTGGCTGTACTGCAGAGCTCCAAGAGGGAAAAGAATCATCTTACTGACTGTAGCTATTTGTAACGTAGATACCTGTTTGGGGAGGGACAAGCTCTTCTGGGCAGCAGTTCGTCACAATCTGAGGAAAACAGAACAAATTAATTGTACCCTGAATGTGCCTGTTCCTCTCCATTGCAGACATCTAAACACAGTTGCCCTGAATCATACCTCTGATGTCTGCTCCTTGAGAGTAAACCTTCAGGCAACTTCTCAGGATCAGTGGGCTTAGAGCCATGATAGTGCCAGTGTTTTCATACAAATATAGCATCCTGCCAGTGTCCAGCAGGGGAAACTGTCAGATATATGGCACACACAGGATCTGTAAACTACTAAAGATAAGTCTTTTTGTTTGTCCTGTGCCCAAGTGATATCTGTGGACTTAAGTAAGTAGATCTGTGGATTGCAGGATCAGCCTCAATAGTGGTGGAGTGGAAAGCAAACAGGTAACAGAATTGTGTGACAATTGTTTACATTTAATTTTAAACCCTATAAACTACGGAATAAATTAATGCTTCTACAGATTTTACTCTCTTTGACATCTTCTGTTCTTTGCTGTTTTGACTGAACTGATGAGTGCATGGCATGTCAATTTACGTTTCCATCTTGGCCTGAAGGTGAGCACATTGGAGTTTTGGGAAAGAGTGGGTGAAAAATGATGGTGAGAAAGCATTAAGAGGAAGATAATATCAAGATGTGGTGGCATATCCACATTAAATCATGACAGACAAGTAAGAAAAGAAACCTTATCACTGTATAACTCCCCCTATAAAAATCTGAGTGCAAAACCTCTTTAGAAATACAACACAAGCCCTTAACACCTTGAAACAAATCTTTTGTATTTATGGAGTGTGAGAAACATGCTCACAAAATTTTTATAAAATTTATTTGCGGACAAAGTTGGTGGAGCAAAAGAACAGAGCTGGGTGCATGACAAAAGTCAGAGGCACCCGGTCTACAAGGTTGACTAGATACTTATACACTTGTTGCCTTAGTCTAGTACATATTCATTACAATTCTGGGAAGGGGGGAGGAGGTGGTCTTCCTTGCTGTAAAAACCCTTCACTCTGCAGTTGGAGATGTCTCTGAGTGTCCTTTCCATGATTTTTGGGTCTTCTCTTCCATATATGTTCTTGTATTAGCTCATCTTTTTGGTTGTTAAAGCTCACCAGTTTTTTATCTTGGTCTCAACTGGTCCTTGTATATTTATCTGAATCCTTCAGGAGGTGCCAGCCACCTGTCAGAACCCCCCTGCTGGGGCAGGTTTCCTTCAATCACCCAAAGCGGCCACATAGATAAAGTCAGAGTCTGGTTTTCACATTCCTGCAGTCAAAGCTTACATAATTCATTAGCAGACTACAAAGGAAATTTACACATGCATTAGCAAACTAGCTACAGTAGAAAATACAAACTTACATGTTTCAGTAGAAAAATACAAAGTTACAAAGAAGGATATAAAATTGCATGTTTCATTCCTTTCAAGCTTATCAAATTTAATAGTTATACAATCAAGCAATCTCTGTTATATGAGAAAGCAAAATTAATAACCTGTGTGCTTTTTCTCACATGGAGGATAACTTGACAGAGGGCAAGGGAGGAGAAAGTTTAGGAATTCATAGTCATTAATACAGATTATACTCAGGAGTTTTAGCTGAGGAAAGAGGGAAACATTTTTAAAATATGAAAACATGTCATTTAAACAGTTTCAAAGTTAAATGCCTGATATTAAATTGCCATGTTAGTTGATAAGAAGGGCCTGACTTTAAAAGAGAAAATGGGGGCTTGAGGGGGGAAGGTTTAGAAGTGCTTATATCATCCAAAACATGTTATTTTGTGTGGACAATATTTAAGTTTAAATCAAATTGAATTTTTTCATGTGTTTACCTACAAGTTTTTAGAAATCTTGTTCATTCTGCTTCATTTTCATATAATTTATTCAGTTTGGTGTTGAAACAAAATGCATTTCTCTCTTAAATGGCATCACAGATGGTCACTGAAATGTTCATACAGGACTAATTATGCCTAGCTAACAAAAGTTTTTATTTGTTAATTTTGTTAATTTATTTCATAGACTACCTGTAAGGCATCAAGTATATTTCCTATTGTATACTGTGTGACATAAAAGATCTCACTTTCTAAACTTGTTACTAGGTTCCTGGTGCAGAAATGAGCTGACAGCAGCCTTTGCAGTTACATTCACTGCACAGGCATTTTATTTCCTGTGACTACAGGAAAGTAAAATTAGATCAATAGCCTGGGACATGGTGCAAGGCCCACAGTTTGGTCCAGATCTCATCAAGATATACATGGAAGTGCATGGATTACTTGCACTTGTATTTCTTATCTATGGTTTCTAATAAAGTTGTGTGCACTTGAAAATTAATGAGCGATAGGAAAGAAGGGGATATAAGAACAAGTAGTATTAGGAGAGATAGAGCAGAGAGGGCGGGGTACCACCATGGGTCCAGCGAGGTCTCCCAAGTCCAGTTGTCGATTGGTGGGGAAGATCTTCAAATTAGTTGTGAACTGTTGTTGCTAGATATAGTCTCTTTCTCCACCCACTGACAATGAGTGGGCGTTTTTGCCACACGCTGCTTTGCGTATCACTCCAGGGGTCGTTCCAGGATCGTTAGGAGCGATCTCCATCCCTCCTTTGTTTTCCTCTTGAAGACCTCCTTGTTGCTGGAGCATGCTCGCTGATGCGTCCTGTTTGTAGTATCCGTGTGAATTGTCCTGCTTATCTCCTTTTAGATGCAGAAATGGGGAGTGGTCCTAGCAGTTTCCCACAATAGTCCATCTCCAGCTGCAGGAAGGGGGGGTGCCAGGCACAGACAGTGTTGAGACATATCACTGAGGGCTGAGACATCCTGGTAATGCTGGCATATCTTTCTCCCAGACGGTCGGCTACTCACAGTCTTTAACAAAGGGAATATACGTTTCTAATGCCCTTAACCACTTAATTTTGACCTTGAAGCCTATAGAACCTGAATGTCTCAGAAATTCATTTCAAGTAAAATAATAAGATATTCCACACTAAGTGATGCATACAAACACTCTTCAAAACATCCTAAAATCACCTCTGAAGGAAATTGGTTGGGTTTAGAGAAACTTACACTTTAAACACAATTTTTGCCTGAATCATCTTTACTTTTTCACAGAATCACAGAATGTTAGGGATTGGAAGGGACCTCAAAAGATCATCTAGTCCAATCCCCCTGCCAGAGCAGGAACACCTAGGTCAGATCACACAGGAACATGTCCAGGTGGGTTTTGAATGTCTCCAGAGAAGGAGACTCCACAACCTCTCTGGGCAGCCTGTTCCAGTGTTCTGTTACCCTCACTGTGAAGAAGTTCTTCCTCACATTTATGCGGAACCTCCTATGTTCCAGCTTGCACCCATTGCCCCTTGTCCTATCATTGGATGTCACTGAGAAGAGCCTGGCTCCATCCTCATGACACTCATCCTTTACATATTTATAAACATTAATGAGGTCACCCCTCAGTCTCCTCTTCTCCAAGCTAAAGAGACCCAGCTCCCTCAGCCTTTCCTCTTAAGGGAGATGTTCCATTCCCTTCATCATCTTTGTGGCTCTGTGCTGGACTCTCTCAAGTAGATCCCTGTCCTTCTTGAACTGGGGGGCCCAGAACTAGACACGGTACTCCAGATGCAGCCTCACCAAGGCAGAATAGAGGGGAAGGAGAACCTCTCTTGACCTACTAACCACCCCCTTTCTAATACACCCCAGGATGCCATTGGCCTTCTTGGATATAGGGCTCCTTTTATGCCAGACCAGACACTGTCAGCCTCCCATATCATCCTTACAGCCCCACATCCCAAGTCATGGAAATCCAAGGCCAGTGTTAGATGGGATCTATGGACCCACTTTATTTGCATCTGTTGCCTTTGAGATGGTGCTATGCCTTGGTCTTTTCAGATTCACCTGAGGTTCATATAAAGACCACAAGTTTAATGTGCAAACAAGTCTTATTTTAGCAAAAGATTAGGTACCAGAACTAAAGAAGAAAATATGGCAAGCAACACTTTCAGCTCGTATTTAACACTTAAAGGTCTCAGCCACAGTGGGGGAACTAAGTCTTGTCTGTCTTGCTTCTCCTGCTCCAAGTATCCCAGGGCTGACTTGATCTGCAGAGCATTTTGAGATTGCTTCTTAATTCTGCCCTTTCCCCAAGGTTGAATGCCCCATCCTCTTTTGAACATTTCCATGTTTCTCTTCTAGATCCTGCCTCCTAGTAGGAATGCCAGGGATTTATGGTGTCTCGGTCCCTGGCCCTGCTCTTTATTGTTCTGACCTCTCAAAGCTTCTTTGCATATCCCTTGCCAGTGTAATCCCCAATTATTAATGCAGTCCTAACAGTGTTGGGCTTCAAGGCTTCTTGTAGCAGCCAGATGCAAGGGGTAGCTGTGTTGAGCATAAGACTCTTCCAGATCTGTGGGTTTTAAAAGCAAATGACACCATTATTTGCTCTCTGAATTATCCCATTTTCTTTTTTTAATATATGGGTCATGCTATGCTTATTTTTCCTAGTGTATTGTCTCTCAGGATGAAATACTCGGTTTCCTGGATTTCCAGGATGAAATACTTACTTTCCAGGGCAGAGTGACGATGAGCTCTGCCAAATAAGTGAGGTTTGATTTTATAATGTTTTACAACTACTTGATTGTCTTCCAAATCCTAACAGAGGAGGCTGGGAGGGTGTGGGGTTCTGAAGAGGCCAGGAGTCCCTCCTATAGTTCCAAGGGCAGGCCAGCTACATACTGCCAATTTTTCATCCAATCTCTTCCTAAATGCCAGAAGCATCCCTTGCCAGATCACTCTAATGTTTCAGCATTGTTCAGATTGATTTTTTTTAAACATATCTGACCTCAATCTCCTTTGATACAATTTAATCCTGTTATTTCTTGCCTGACTCAGAAGAAACATGGAGAACAGTTCATTCCCTTCTTATTCACAATTATTTGTTACTTATTTTTAAAAATGTTACTGTGTTACTGCTTAGCATTTTCTTATGCATTTTGAATCACCCTGGCTTTTTCAATTTTTTCCTCTAGGTCAAATTTCCCAAAACTCTTGATCATTCTTATTGTCCTGCTCTGACCTTTCTTTAATTTTACCGTATCTTTCTTACTCAGGCTAGACTTTACCCCCTGCTGAATAGCTATATGAAATAAAGGACCAGGGAAATTTAAGCCCTATATGCTCTTAATTTGATTTTTTTTTTTTCCTCTTCATGTACCTTACCCTACTCTTGCTTCTGTTGCTTGCTTCACTTCTTGATCCTAACAATGATGTTTTGTGCATTCATCTTTTCTTCATTTTGTACCTTTCAGCCCCCCCTCTGCCTTCTGTGCTACAACAGTGTGTTTGTCAGACCTAGAGAGTCATGTGAGAGAAGCTATTTCCATAAGCACAGAACATGATTTGTTCCCCCTTTTTTCTTTGCTCTTCGTTACACATCGAAAAATTTCATACACTGAAATAAGTTCACCACTTTAGGTACTTCGTGACATTTCCGACATTAGACTTTCTATTTTCTTGTCAATGTTGCTGTCACTGCACTTTACAGCAACCATGTACAGTGGTGGTGATTGCTAAGTTGTTATCCAGAGCTATTTCCTTGTTAATATTTTCATATTTTCCTATTAACCTTTCATGTTCCAAAGGAGACATAGCATCTGTGCTGGATGGCCCCTGCATGTAAATGCTGTCAGAAACAAAATTGTTTTCAAAACTTTCAATTTGCTCCCATTTTATGCTCAAATACTATCTGGTCAAATCAAGAATTCCCACATTCTTCTTCCCTTGGTAGTATGTAGAATTTTATATATGTTTATTTTATACAAGGTTCCTCCAGCACAAAGATTGAGATGAATTTCTTTTACATCCTCAAATTGAAATTTGAAAAAAATACAGTTAACTGTACTAACTATAAAGTTGCATCAAATGGTGCAAAGACATTTCCACACTACATTTCTTGGACATGCTAGGTGTTAAATATTTGACAGGAACTACAGCCTGCAGTGTATGAACAATTATAATTTCCTAAGATGAGAGGTGGTTTTCTGAGAAAGTGTTCTGCAGCTTGGATAATTTTTTCCCATTGTCTAGTGATGTAACGTTAGTAAAATTTTCCCCCATTTTTAAAATATGGTTTTTGGTATTCATTGAGCCCAAACTGTGGTATTTTTTTTAAGCAAATTCCTTTCAACAAAATGATTGAATTATAAATTATATAGCCCTTAATACATGAGCCATATTGATTTTTTTCAGAAATCTAAGAGAATTATAATTTTCCTGTCAGGAAATCTTTGTAATAGGAGAAAAAGTCTGTAATATTGCATCTATGAAGTGTGTAGAAAAGCTGGGATTATTAAGTGAAGTGTGATTTGATCTTCATTTTCTTTTTGTGTTATGTTTTTATGCTCCCCGTATAAGAGAATGAAACAAACTGCTGAAAGTATGCCAACTATATTAGTTCCAGAGGTACAATAGGTGAGAATTTCAATTCTACTCCGAAGCTTTGCATTGAATAAAAGTATCTGAATAGTACTACAGAGACAAAAACCACTTAGGTGACTTCTGTTCCACCTTTGGGCTGTGAATTCTCTGCTGCAGCAATATGTACTGCCTCTTTATGGAAAGCGGGCAAAATAAAAAATTCTAGAAACATTTACATCTAGTGTCATTTCTGTCAGTAGATAACAAAGATGTTTGCACTTTGCTAATCTGAAGAAATCTTCCTTTTGCTAGCTTGGGAACTTCTTAAGAAGAATGAATATTTCCTCATCTCTAGAGAGAATTAGTATTGTCTCTTAAGTGAAGATCTTCATTGCAGTTGGTTTCCATGGTGCAAGTGAATTTGGAGAGGGGGATTCTTTGCCAGTGTGTATGTTACTTAAGGCCTTAGTTTCACAGCATCCTAGGAATCTCAAATGTCAATATTATCCAGCAAACTATTTTAGGATTAGTTCTGTCACTTTGTAACATATGCACTCAGATCAAAACTAACATATTGGCCTTCAAGCAAAAGAAGACTGGCTTGTTTTTACTGTAATTCTTCTCATTTGATCTTCATGTAAGAGCTCTGAATTAGGAGAGCAAATCATCTTTGTCCTCTGTCACATGTCTGAATCATTAAAATATCAGGCTCCATCTGGTGCTGCTTCAACCTCCTGTGTCATACAGGAGGTGTTTTCATCCAAGCACCTTATGTCACTGGGCACAGTTGGAACAGCAATAATTGGTCAATAATGGAGCTTGTATTTAGGTGTCTGCCTTGCCAGTACATTGTGCCATGAATGGAAGTTACTTTATCACAACAAATTAGAACACTCTGAAGCAAAATCATCTTTGGCCCTTGTCATACAGGGACGCTGTTTCATTTAAAGCACATCTAGCAAATGAAGGGATTTATACAGAGATGCATAAAGGATCCCAGCATTCTCCCTTCTTAGTTTAGAGATATTATTATGTAGTTCAATTTTCTCTTGTCTCCAGTTAAATTCTAATTACACTACCTTTGCTTAAGAAACTTTTATTTTTCTTCTGTTTCTGATGTACAGTTTTTTTAACATTAGATGATCTAGTTATATACATGAATCAAGCTACTTTGAGCTTAGCTGAGTAGAAACAGATGAAAATCATTTAGATCATCAATTATCAGGAATTTCCTCCCTGCACTAGACTGTAATGTTTCTTTTCATTAATAACCTGAAACTGTGACTTGGTGAAGCCAGCACGTTAAGATGGATTTGCCTTTTGTCTCTAGTTGTTTTGCATAATTATTTTTTTTTTTGTGGGAAGTTTTGCACAGCATGGTTTTGGATTTGGAAAAAAGTAAATCTACCTAATTATACTAATCTGAATTGTGAGCTGAGCCGTGGTTAATCAATCTTATTCTTACCATCATATTTTGCTGTGGAAAGTACTTCCCTTTCATGTAGTAATGGTGTTGTACTTGGAGAGATGGCTGCTCTGTCATATGCTTTGGTAGATTTCCAAGAGAACTTCCCCTGTAAAATTTTTTTCACATCTTTTCAATGCATCAGATCATTTGAGTACCTTTAGTAAGACTACACAGTGCACTTGCTCAGAAATTCGCTATGGCCATCTTATGAAAGGAATATAACAACTCTTTGCATCATGGAGAAGAGGAAAGGGAAAATGGCTTACTCATGCCTCTGTGTACAAATGAGCCAGATGAAGAGTTTTGCAGCACCGAGTTGGACAATGTGAAATGAATTGTCAGAAGACGGCTCCTCAAATTCTTTCCAGTTCTAATAATCCTAGCAGTAAGATAAAGCACAGAAAACTGATATGTGAGCTGGGAGAACAGGCATTTGAGTCACCCAGTCTCTCAGAGTATATGGGGAAGTGTAACTGGTAGAGTTGAGTGATTCACACTCTTCATACGCATCTTTCCCTTTCTTGTAGAATCATAGAATCACAGAATCGCCTTGGTTGGAAGAGACCTCTAAGATCATCAAGTCCAGCCATTAACCTAACACTGCCAATTCACCACTACACCATGTCCCTTAGCACCACATCTACACGTTTCTTAAATACCTGCAGGGATGGTGACTCCACCACTGCCCTGGTCAGCCTGTCCCAATACCTGACAACCCTTTCAGTGAAAAAAATTTTCCTAATATCTAATCTAAGCCTCCCCTAGCACAACTTGAGGCCGTTACCTCTCATCCTATCACTAGTTACACAAGGGAAGAGACTGATACCTGCCTTGCTACAGCCTCCTTTCAGGTAGTTGTAGAGAGCAATGAGGTCTCCCCTGAGCCTCCTCTTCTCCAAACTAAATTACCCCAGTTATCTCAGCCACTCCTCCTAAGACTTGTGCTCCAGACCAAGTCTTTTAACTGGGTCTTGTGTTTCCTCTGGTGCCTTTCCTTTCCTGGAAAAATGAGGACCTGTGTGACGTCTGAGAAGGTGCTGTCAGAATGGCATTCTGTGACTTTCCCTTTCCTGCAGAGCAAAATGTGTGACCTGCACAACTGGATAAGGTGCAAACACACACACTGTGTTGTTGAGTGAATTAGGTTGGGAATTGCAGGTGTTACAGTCACATCAGCACAGGATAGCATCTGACCTAATCAGACATGCTAACATGCATGTGCACTAACCCTGCTCCTTCCCCTACAGCCAGGGCTAACATCTCTTCCCGTAATTCCTCAAGTTGAGGACATGTAGCTGTCTTGAAGAACTCAGAGCTTTGTTTGTCACGTGAACTGAACTAAAGCATCTCTCCAGATAGTGTCATTTGGAGTAGTCTCTTCCTCAGCCAAGGTCTTGTTGAGACTTGTCTTGTCTTCTCTCTTTAGAAAGAATTTTGCATTACACTGTCAAATACGATGTATACAAACTGTAACAGAGAGCTATGGGACAGTTCACAGTATCCTGGAAAATGTTGACACTGAAAAGACTTCGGAGTCTAGGTTCATAGTCATATAAGTATCTCTTGTCTTCCTTGATTGTATGAGCTGAGAAAAAGGACTCTGAAAAGGGAGCTGAACGACCAAATAGCTTCATCTTGCTGAAGTTCAGAACCTGGGCTGCTGCGAATGCTTCTGTGTCCAGATGGGAGGTCAATGGTAGCCTTTCTGCCCAGAGATGCTGTAGCACTCACAGAGGTTGTGAGGTCTCCAGTCATGGAGATATTCAGTACCCCACAAACCATTTGAATTGTCCTTGCTGTGAGTGGGGTTTTGGACTAGTTGACCTCTAGATGTCCCTTTCAACCTCTGTTATTCTATGGTGCTATGATAAGCAGCTTGCTCAACTCCTCAAGGTTATTTGTATGCAAAAGCTATAATAAGCCTGGCTGCACATTTTGTGTGTTTGATTGATTATTAAGTTTGTGAAATTAACTGTTGGACAAAAAATAAATTGCCTTTTTCTTTGCCAAAGCAATGTTTCTCTAAAAGCAAACATGAATATTTAATAGTCAGTTCATTAAATGTAAGTATTTTCTACTTCAAAAAATGATTAATAAGACATAAATTTGTACTGGAAAAATATGGGGTTTGTATTTTGCACTTGGCATAAATCATAAAGGAAGCTGCCTGATAAAATGTAGTTCAATAGTAAGATGTGTTTTTAATGGATTGTGATTCCAAAAGTAAAATATTGTACATAAGAGATCATTTTTGGCCCATAATACAGTCAAAAATGTTTGATCTCAAATTTCAGTGTATAAAATATTAAAATTTTTAATCTAAAATTGCAGCATATAACTGATGCCTCATGTGAAGAGACTTAATATCAAATAATGTGTTCATCAGTAAAAAAGCATTATTCTGCTCAGAGGTTTTAGCTATTTCCATCTTTAAATCTACAGGTAATTATTTTCACATGTTTATACTATCTTCCAGACCAGAGGAATTAAAAGATGCATCCTATCTGTTTATCAGATGAAATCTGTATGATTAGCTATTTTAATTGTCACAGAAATCTTACACAGATGGGTCAAACCTGTGATCATTCAGTATTTACTAAAGGGATTATTAATAAATGTTTTATTGATGCCTCACATTCCCATCAACCTCTTCCATTAAAATGGTCATACTGCAGGTATTTCTAATCCTTTTCTCTAAGAAGGGGAGTCCAAGCCAGATGGTATTGTTTCCATAGTAGATTTAATACATCTAGGTTACCTTTCTGTGAGATCCATCCTGTCCATCACAAGTGCATTCATATTCCATTATTTAGAATTAAAGGGATCCTTTCTCATGTTTTTTCTTCTCTCAGGGGAATTTGTATCTCTGTATTGCAGACTGCAAGCTCATTGTTGCAGAGTTAACTTGAGCAATGAGATAGTATTTGCATGTTACTTCTACTCAAGTAACCTACCCTGTTCTTTAAGGTGCCCTTTCACATTTTTGTCTATGTGAAAGGATATTTGCAAACATTTCCCCTTGTTACTAGCTCTGTTCTGTTCCAGCATTGAGATCCTCTCAGCTGCTATCCGAAATTAAGTACTGTAACAATGACACCTGCTCTGACTTGGATTAGATGACATATTCCCTCAGTGCTGGCAAAGCCAGCCACCTGCCTGTGTTACTAACTCCACTGTAGCTGAACCTCTGGAAGTATTTTGCAAGGTAAAGATAAAGCTTTACCCCATCATCAAATTTTGTCATGAGATTTCATATAAAAATCATTTTAAATTGTAATCATGTGACTCTGTCTCCTTATATCAAGTTATTATATATTTTAAACATCAATATCCTCTTGTGTCAAAACTGTTTTATTACCAGCTTCCTATTTATTAGTTTGGGGTTTGGTTTTTTTTGCTTTTAATTTCATCCTTTCTGCTTTTGCCCTACAGGTTCTTGAGAGTCAAAAACTTCTTAAAATCTTAATTGAAATGGGAGCAGTATATTCCCCTTTTTCACTAAACCTGTACTTTGATTGAGAGTATATATGTGGAAGACATTGGCGCCATTATTTACTAGAGTCCTCTGATCTGTTAACGTGGAGGTTAATGCTTCTGAGTATGTAATGAAACCAGACATATATTGACAGCGTCTAAGTAATTACCCAGTGGTAATTCATGCACTTTTGAAAAGTATTGGCAGCATATTACTGCTGCTTTTCTAGTTCTATGGAATTACCCTTGTGAATTTACGTTTACTTCGGTTTTGCAGAGAAAGAATAGTTTAATCAACTAAAATTTGCTGGGTTTTGATTTTCCACTTAATTCACTCCACATGGCAAATCAATCTGTGTTGTTAACATAACAGAGTAATTTTCAAAACCAGTGGACCTGTAGCAGTTACTATTTACTACTCTGCACTCAGATGTCATACAGAGCTTGATTATAGAAAGAATTATTACTATAGGAATCCTTTTCTGGATTTTCCTGCATTATAGTCTTAGCAGCAATAAACTATGTTTGCCAGAAATTAAAGCACTGTTCCTATTCTGGCTTTTTAAGTTGCCTTGCAGGGTCTTCCTAAAGGAGGCAAGGTTTAATTCTGGTTGCTGGATCTGTTTCAAAATCTTATTTTTTACTTTTACAAGAAAGGCTTTAAAAGGTGACGAAAGCCCCAGTCTTGAGTATTTTTCTCTTAAAAGACGATAGGGAAAACATCTTAATGGTAAATCCTAATTTATTTTCTCTATTGATACGCACATATAAATGAGAGCACTGGTTTTTTTGCAGTTACCCTGCCTACTAGCCTCAAGGCAAATAAACAATTCTACCATTCAATTGAAAACACTGTAATTTTATCCTTCTTCAAGGTTATATGCTGTGAATCTCTTTTCTCAACTTTCTTAACTTTTAGACTCAAGAAATGCTTGTATTAAGGTGAGTCCTACAGTTCTTTTTGTCTTAAAATGACTTGACAGTATTATTGATAATGAACGTTCTCCTCCAACAAAGATTTTTTTTGGTTCAAGAGAGTATTGGACAAAAGAGACTAATCTCCAGCCTTGATCCTTGAAGACAGCCAGAAAATACAGCAAAATGTGGGCTTTTCAAGAGATGTTCAATGTCAGCATAACTTTGCTTCCATTCAGACAATGATAACTTCAGAACAAGCAGAGTCAGGTCAATAGCGAATATATATATTTAAATCCTGCCATCAAAAGGAGCTAGAATGCCTGCAGGAGGACATGTGAGTTTTGTAGCCAGGACTTAAATTAAACAGCAAACAGCACACTACGCCCACTTTCAGAAGTAGGATAAGAACTTGCCCTTTACAAGTTTTCCTTGGCCTAGCTGATGACTGTAATTTACCAAAGCAGGTGTTTATGCTTTTGAAGTTATGTAAATGGCCCCTACTTCAGCCTCTTCCACTCCTCATATAGTCATATCAGAGAAGAATATGGTGTTTATTTTGTAAGCAAGTTTCTGGTAGATTTGTTTTCTTTGGAAATACAATGTCTACATAAACTTAATGGTAAAAGAGCAAGGTAGTCTATAATATATGGGCCTATGGTACTGCCTGTACTGCAATGATGTGGTTCTAAAGTGGTTTGTCAGTGAAAGTTTGGGAATTAATGAATACCTCTGATACAGAGATATGGGCTATAGAAACTTGTGATTAACAAATACTGATCTAATATTTTCAGGAATTATGGAATATGATTTCCAGCTGGAAAAGGGGGTTGGGGAGTGGCAAGCAGAAGGAGGGGAAAATTGTAGCTTGTGAAAAATCGTAGATTAATGGCACTGTCTACTGAAACTCATTGTATATTGTATATCTGTAACCCATACTCTGGTGATCTGAACTGTATCATACAAACCTGTTTTGAAGATCAGGGTTCAGTTCAAAAAAATACACCTTGCTAGTGCTTCTCAATCAGAATAATATTTTTTTTTAAAAAAAAGTTCTTGTACAAAACAAGTTGTTTTGTCAAGAGTACCGTCTTTGTACTGAACATGTTGAATTTTCATGTCTGAAAACTTGTGGTTTTCAATCAAGGTTTCTTTGGAGAAGAATACGATTCTTCCATAGGAAATATTCTTTTCTCCAACCAATTTCAGTAAGTGGGTTGCTCAGAGGCTGTGAAATCTCTGCCTGCAGAGATATTCAAGACTCAATGGGACAAAACCCTGAGCAACCTGATCTAAGTTGTCCCTGCTTTAGCTAGAGAGTTAGCCCAGATAATCCACAGAGGTCCCTTCCAACCTAAATTAGTCTGACTCTCTGATTCTGATAAGTCTCTTGTCACACTGAGTTTGCACCGCTCTGAAAACCAACAAGAATGTTATTACTGACCAGACAAAAACTGTATTGCTATGGATATTCCTCCTGAAGAAATCAGTTTGAAACAATCAATTTATTTGAACATTGGTGGCCTGGCAATTATCATATACAGATAGCACTATAGGCACTGGTGCTGCAGGTCAATTCCAAACACTTATTCCATTTTTGTGTTTTACCTCATTGTCTGTCCCCTTAATTCCTGTTTTTCTTTCTTCATCATTTAGACATCACTTTCTAGCAGTTTGCTCATGTCAACAGTCATCTTTATTTAAATTTTCAAGGGGAGCTATGTTACACTGAATTTTGCTTGCGTGTTCCCATAATGCGAAATTGAGTTTATTTCTCCAAATCATATAACAAGCCAAGCCTCAAAAGTCAATTACAAAAGAAGTATGCCACACTCCTCCCAATTAAACATTCAGAAGCTGAAGGATACTGTGTCTAAATACTAATCTAATAAAGAGAGTTTAGCAGATTCCATTCACTAAAGTATTTTTGTCACTAAGATGGTGCTTGATATTTTTTTTTTCCTAGTATTTTGATTAGCTATTTTCTCATTAGATTAAGAGAATGTGACATTTAATTCTATTACTCCTCCATCTGGATTTGTTCTTCTCTTTCCAATCTTGTTTTTCTCAGGCTTAATGCTTTCCTTTACAAACACTTAACGTGAGCAAACCCAAGGGAAATTAATTTCTATATTAATAATTTAGCATTATTATCTCTTTCTTCTGAAAATAGCCAAATGTCCCAAATATATTTTGGTTAGATCTTCTGTTGTCAAAGCTGATAAAATAACATTACAAGATATTGATGAAAAAATATTCTTTAATCATCTGTATTTATACTTGTGATTACTATGTGAAAGTTTTTCAAGTTTCTGTGTGAAAACATGTAACACACAAGAAATCAAATTTAAATGAAGACAATGTTCACTTGTGAAACAGCAGCTCCACAAGTCATTACTGTGGCTGCCATATCTAGTATAGTTTAAACTACAATGTGTTGAAAAATGCCTGTAAGCTTCCTGTTCAACAGCCACCACTAAAATTGCAGCCTGTTTTTAACAAATTTCCTCCATTTGTCAAATTTTATTAAGGTGTCAGGACCATAATTTCTTTCTGTATATTTGGCTTATTAGATGGTTCTCTTGAGCTTTGGTGTTGTGGTTTTTGTTTTGTTTTTTAAAAATCCTAGCTGTTTATATCAAAATTGCTAGTCCTCTGCTGACTTAACCTCACCTTTGAGAGAGTCGTTCACAGGATATTTTTAAAGTAACAGTACTTCGTCTTGGTTTTGTGGTATCTACTTGCTAAAGTCTCATGGGAAAATAAAAGAGGATTTATGAAATGTATCTATAAAGATAATCATCATTAGAGGTGTGATTTAGAACCCATAAAAGTCAATGGAAAGAGTACAACTTAATTCATTGCCTCTGAAGCAAGTCTCTTGGGGGCTTTTGTTGGTGTTAGATCATTTCATGTTGAAATATTTTTCAGAAAGTCACCAGCAAAAGAACAGCAAGATTTTTTCCTAAATTTTTTAGTACCAGAAAGTCCCTTGTTCCATTATGTACTAAATCCACTTTTTCTTGCAGATCAGTAGTACTTTGGGTACTAATATTTCTCTACATTCATTTTTGTGGATTCTAATATTCTATTTGTTTAAAAAATTGTTAACTTTGTAGTGACTGGGTTGGAGGGTTTTTCTTCTTTTTTTTCCTGTGCTAAAGAAAATCATATATATGGATCTTAACTATTGGAGCTTTCATTCCTATCACTTCACAAACTAGTAATAATTTTCTAGCTACTCTAAGGATATGAGCATGCTATAGCAGTATTTCAGCATCTATCAAGGTACTGGAGGGAAGAATGAAACATGCATCAAAAGTACAAATGTCAGCTTCCCACGCATATATAGTCACTGTAGCTTCCAGATAAACAACACTAGATTTAAGAACTCCCTGTACTAAGAATTACTGTGTGAAACAATGTATATAGTATAATATCTAAAAAACTAGGAAATCATCCCTAAAGCCATCTAACAATTTTCTTACCTGGTTTTCTCAGTCTCGCTTTCCTTTTCTCATACTCTGTACACCTTTACCCATTTCCTCTAACTCAGTCTGCAGTAGTTGTCCCTGTTAACATGATCCATTTAGTTGTCTAAAGCTGTATTATATGCAATTTTATGAAAATTTCAGTTTTCCATTTGAATTTGAACAATTTATCTTCCAGAATTAACATGTGGCTGTCTGTGTTCTCATATCAGCTTCAGACAACCCTGCTGTAACTTTCTTTTAAAGTACCGTTTCTTCTCCTGAGTGCAAACAGAGCTAAAACTCTCCCCTTCTTTTTACTGCATGTTCTCTGTTCTTTGCCAGACAGCCTTCTGTTAGGTAACAGCCATTCTGGTACGAATACCCTATGTATACGTCTTTCCATGTTACATACAACCCATAGAAAAGAAGATGGGAGCACTGTAAAGAGATCTTGCTGGTGTAGTCACGGCCCTTGACCTTTCTGGGGAAAAAATCTGTACAATAGTATGCTGAGAGTAGCATCAGATTTCCTTTTTCCTGCTGGCTTCAGTTCTAACATTCAGAATTCATGTGGCCAAGAGTGAAGCTGGAAGAATGGAATGATCTTAGAGGTATTTTCCAACCAAGGCTATTCTGTGATTCTATGGCTTTGTAGCTAGGACTTCATTTTTTGTCCACGTGGGGCAACAACGGCAAGACTACACTGTCATACAAAATTTTCTTGATTGCTAGATGTGTCTCCACACATCTGCACTTCTGTGTGAGTGTCAAAAAAACAGGTCAATTGGCAGAATCAGATCCTGACTTGCCATTTTTCTTTTAGCTCAAGTTCAGGACTGAGTTTCCAGACCCAGATTTACCCACAAACCTTATTCCCACCCCACATTTGTGTAACCCACAACTGCACATCAGCCTTGTCTCCATGTCTTCCTATCCAAGTGTAGGAAACGCATGTGCAGGCCAGAAGGGAGTCACAGCATGGCTTTCAGGAAAGCAGAAGAAAAATAATTTGACAAAATACTGATAGAACTTTACATGAGGAAGAATCAGGAAGGTTGAGGGGTGGCACAAGACCAAGGAAATGGATATTGACCACTGACCATAGTTTCTTTTTTTTTTCTTGAAAAAGTAAGCCCTGGCGGCTGTTTTGTTTTTCTTTTTCAGTCATCTTTAACAAACAGTGATATCATCTTTGTGAAGCTGCACGCCCCTTGGGAGGTCCTGGGCAAATATGCTGAACTAATGAATGTAAGAATGCCTTTCAGGTAGGTGTAGTTGTATTTTGTGTCAACCTCCAAAGTCACACTGTTCTGTAAAGTTAATGTAATAACACCAAAATGCACTGGGAAAAGCTCTTCTATAAAATACCACACATCTTTAGAAATATAAATGGAGTACTTTAAATACCATATTCATTGCTGTTTCTTGTTAATGCCTGCAATTTCAGTGCAATACTGGTTTGAAATTAAGGTGAGCTGTAGCAGTGCAGCTGTTTTCATGGGGTATTCTATCCTTAGGCCCTTTAACCCCTTCAGTGCTGGAGCCCCCTGCATACTTGTGCGCTGCTGTTTTTTAAATGGACATTTCATTGAAATCAATGGGAGGTCAAGAAGATCCAGGTACGTAAGGCAGCACAGAAAGTGCATGTCTGTTGGACGTATCTGGTATGTTCAGCACCTGTAAATAGTTTATATAGTGTGTAATTATCGGAATACAGATTATAAATAAGTATCCCATCTAATAGGAGAAGTCAGACTATAAATGTTTTTTTTCTGTGGAGAAAATAAATAATTTATAACTGATAACCAAACTTATTCATTGTAATTCACATTATTTTTATCATTTATTTAATATTACTTGCATGTTGGGCTGTGAAATTTTCTATGGAAAATATTGATTTTACTCTTCTGGTTATCGGAACTGTTAAAATAGAATAAAGACTTCCACTGAAACTGGCCAAAACCAATGAACTGAGAGGTCTTGATTCTTCTTTCAATTAGCAGGATTTATAGATGCGTAACTCCATTGATTTTAATGGAATTACTCCTGAGCAAGAAAAGGATCAGACCCAGAATATGCAACTAGTGAGTTGGTGTCCTTTGCAGGATTTCTATTCCTGTTTTCTTCTTACTTAAGAATGAAAAATGCCTCTGCTATGAGACAAGCAGTAACAGCACAGAACTTGCTAGGAAAAATTGATATGAATTGAGGGCAAAATTGCAGGCTTATTCTGTATATATTTTGATTTTCATTTTCACAGCAAATCTTCAACTGTTCCTTCTTGTGCTTTAAGTGATAAAGAGAAAAATATAAAAGTTATCACAAGTCACTGCAAGATATTAATTTTCCTTTTTAAACGTGTTCTAGCCATAGAAACAATGGGCTGGCCCAAAAATGTACCTCCTTTTACTTCTGTGGGATTCCTTGAGATGATCCTGCCCCAGTAGGAAGATAAGGCCTCATGATTAAGAAATACACCAGGAACTCATATTTTAGTCTCTCTGAGTATCACGGTCTTTTCTGATCTGAAGCCCCTTTTTTGAGATCTATCTCTCAACACATGGCAAAGGAGATGCCATACAAATTATATAGAAAGCATTGAAAATACTAAAGGTTTCTTGACCTGCTTCAGGGCCATGGCTTCATTCTTTCCACATCCACACAGAGAGAATTATTACAGTATTGTTGAAAGGGAATCATGGTGATTTACTAATGTCTGCTGGGCAGGCTCTTAAATTTTATTTTAGAAGCAAGAGTACTCTTTACCATTTAAAAAAAAGGACCAGCATTTCACAAAATGGCCACTAGCCTAGACTTGCCTGTTTCCCGGTGCCCTTGTCTGACCCCTTATTTTTAGCACTGTTGATTGCTAACAGCCTCTAATATTTTAGGTTGGAGTAGTCCAAGGTCCACACATCAATGAATAAAATCCTTGCTGTTTCAATGCAGGGATGCCAAAACAGTAGATACCTCTGAATATTTGAAGCAAAATCAGTAAGTGGTTGACATCTTCAGAAACACTTAGCTTTGATCCTTCTCTGCTTCTACTGAGTAGAGCAAAATACATAATGCTATCTTGTGGAGGACCTAGCCAAAGGAGGCTGGTCAACATTAAATTATTTTGAAAATGTCACTTCACCAGCAAAATATGGACGCTGATAGCAAAAATAATGTCAAAACGTTATGTGTTATTTAAATTCTAAGTTATGAAAGTTTACCTGGAGTTCTGACCAATTTTTCTATAGTTTATAAAGCATTAGTGCTGTCTTATTTTAGAAAGCTCCCAACCATGCTTGCTTCGAAGGCACAAACGGCATTCCTACAGTGCGTTCAATATACACAAATATTCAGAATGAAAAGTGTGGTTTGAGACCTTCATTTTCCAGAAATGGTACAGTTCAGCGTTACACCATGGAACCTCTCAGAATATACAGAAACTACCTTGAGTTAACAATGACCTCCAGCAGATGACAGTCAGTCTCTGGAGGAGGAAACTGGAGTTCAGACAGGCACCCAAATCTTCCAGCAAGGAGTATCAACCCCAAACCTACACCTAAAAGCCCTCAGATGTGATGTGATCTTTCTGCTGAAGATGATGGATCAAATCCTGACAGCTGTGGTGTTATAGGCATGTAAGAGGAAAACTAGAGCTGCCACCAGCAGAGTAGGACAGGAGGTGGACTCCCCATTCTGGATCTACACAGGATGGTTAGGGGACTGCTTCACCTATGCACCTCGGATGACTTCAGCCCTATAGGAGTGGTCAGGAAGCAGGTCAAGAGTGTGGTCAGCATGTGTCTGCTTGTACACACTTGTCTGCTCACCAGTTCCCCTCACACACTCCCACCTAGTTTATTGCACTGACAGCAGAAATCAGCTGTGTCTGTATGAGGGGAAGAAGGAGTGGCTGCATACTTGAGGAGGATGCTAAGCACATGCTTATTTGCTTGTGTAGCCTATATTCTGTTTCAAGGGATGTCACCTCAACAGCAAGCACTGGTCCCCATTGGAACTGCATGTGTTATGGCATATTAGAGCACCAGGTACTATTTTCCTGGCTTTTCTAAGTGATTCCCCTCGTGTTTCACCAAATACAGTTTTAGTAATTCACTAGTGGATATGGGATAATTTATTCGTATTTGTATAAGGCCTATAAAATTCCCACAGTAGTTTATTTGAAACAGAAACATCTTTGGGTCCCTGTCTTTCACACATGACAAGTAGCAATAAAAGAGAAGATAATAGGAAAACGATGACCTTGCAATTCAAATGCCACCAGAGTGTATGTGGCTTCCTGTGACAGTTCTGTTAATCTCTCTTTTAGTCTCTTCCTCCACCTCTTACAGGCTTCTGTCTTCAATCTCCTTTCCTTCCTTGCTAGTTCATACTGTAACTGACGATGGGTTTTCTTCTCGACTGGCTTCATTTTTGCTGTTCTTCCAGGAGAAAAATCTATTACCTGCACCGCCGATACAAGTTGATGAATAGGTGAGTACAATTCTTATGCCAGTCCAGTTCATTTGGACCAAATAACAAAAATAATAGTTAAGGTCAAGCTGGAAGGAAAAGTTTATTAGCTGTGTTTGTAGGAGTGGGAAAGGAGCGATTACACACTAGGACATCTGCAAAAACAAATACAGAAGTGATATTTTTATGACACATCTACTTATGTGAAAAAGGCAATTCATTTTATCAGTGTTGCCTTTTTTTAGGAATAAGGAAACCTTTTTCAATTGATGGAGTCTTTTAAAGAAGAAGTGTGTTAGTGAAAACACTGTATCTCTTTCTTTTCATGTAGCTCATCAGGAAGTTTCTTGGGGTTAAAATACCAGTTATGGCTTTTTTTTTTTTTTTTTTCGTTTTCATGAACCTTGCTTACTTGTAATAGCGCTGGCATTATTTATTTATTACTTCCTCTGTGGGGATGCTTAGTACTTTGTTGGTAGATGGGAAGGCAATGAACCAAGTTCATCTCTGGTATAATGTTATTGAGCATGAGAGAAGAGATTTTTTTCAAGAATCTTTGAAGTGCTTTCACTTGGATATTAAATATCTTTAAAGTTATGTTTCATGCCTGATTTATGCCTGATTTAATGCAATGAAAACTTCTAGTGCTGCAGTTTGCATTTTCTTTTTGATACCTTGGACAATTAAATGAAAATATCTACAAAAAGCCTAAAAAAATATACAGGCTTAGCAAAGACCAGATCATATTTTGGCATTTAATGCCACAGTGCTGTTGATGGAGTTTTCAAAAGGGTCTAGCATTTGATTTACTGTCTCACTCTGAGGTCAGTCAAAAAATTCCCATAAACCTCTGAGAGAGAAGAATTAGCTTTGAAAAATCTTCATTTTGGAGTAAACAGCTGTATCAATCTGCAGCTAATGTCAGTAGATGAACAACCATGGGAAAATAAATCACATACTGTCATTCTGTTGTATGAGCATATTAAAAAGCATTTTGTATATTAAATTCCAACACACTGTGCTGATGACTTGAGCATTGATCTCACATTATAGCATTTGCTTCTTTTTGTTAGTAAGGACCAAATGGGCTCTTTGTGGAGTTCAGACATTTTATGCAGTTGGCACAGGCTAATAGATGCACACAATTTTTCTGAAGCTTGTTGATGCTCCCCACTTTCCATCCCCACCATATAATAAATACTATAGCACCTGTTAACTTTGAATTTGTCTTGATTTTGATTAAGACATGACTGATTTGACTAAAGCAGTAGATTAAAAGGAAGGAGTAGATGACGATTCTAACATTTATGTGGGGTGTATGACATTTTGCTTTACATTCTTTCTGAGTCAGGATGCAATTTGAAGTCAGTATGGTAATATGTATGTTTTTCTGCTGTTTTAGTTCCTGAGTGATGACAACACTTGGCTAAATTCATTTTTTATGTTCAGGTCTATAAATGGCTACTTGAGGCAGAAAAGCTATAACTGAATAATCCTAGTGGCAAAAAAGAAAACATATTTATTTTCATTTATGTGAAACTTACATATACGGCATATATATATATATATATATATATATATATATATATATATTCAATGAAAGTATCTATTTCCTGTAGTCCTAGTTCAGTGAATATTACAAGTAACTGAAGCATTGCTCCATTTTTTTGAGCTAAACCAAACATTATATTGACATTCAGGCAAAATTTATTTCAAAGAGGACGTTTGTTACAAAGTAAAGCCCAGAGCAAGTCCCTTGTAACTTGTCAATCTGACTTGAATTTTCTCTATGAAAAATTCTAGTGTTCCTAAGATTTCAAATGACAAAACTTCCCCATATATTCTAGAGAAAAAGAAGGGTATCGGGTACCTACACAGTACCTAGAACTCTATCTGCACTGTGGTTAAAAACTAAACTAAGACAATATCTAGCACTACAATAAGTGTTAAACTCTATCAAAGCTGAGCCAGAGATAAAAGCCAGTCTTGATTGTAAACATTTTTTTCTCCTAACTTCCTCTTTCCTTTGAAAAATGATTCTATCCCTACCCCACTTCCCAGTGAGAAAACTTTCTTTGAAACACTTTGTGTGAGTTAAGCACAATATATATCTTCAGAAAGAGAATACTGCATAAGGACTAGACCTGGAGAGCAGGGATTAAAGTGATTAAAGTGAAATAGACTCTGTATTTGAGATGGTATGTTGTAGGAAAAAGTGTGCCTTAGATGCCACACTATGTGAATTAAGACAATGATTTTTTGCCATGTGAGGCTAACAAGTGTTCTTAAAGAAGGAATTTAAGAAGGATATTAGCATCAGATCTTCCACTTTCCTCTTTCGTTGTGGCTAACTCTACAGTGTCTCATCACTCCATGCACTCTATTGTTCTTGTGTAGGTTGCTCTACTTTTCAAACACTGTTGCCCTATTAAGCTGAGTATATAAGCTTCTCTATAAGGGAGAGTGAGTCATGGGTTAGTTTTGAAAAAGGGGTTAAACACAGTAGATTTTTAACAGGGTGTGTCTGTGTTTGTTAGCACCAACACCACTCTTGCTTTTTTGAGAGATGGTCCTGTAGAGTATAAAGCCTGCACTGCTGGCTGCTGGCACTGTTGAGTGGTCTAGAGGCAATTTAAGAGTTTGGTCATTTTTATTTTGCAAGGAGATAACCAGGATTTTTTTCCCTAAGGATAGTTTTGCTGTACTGTATATTCTGAGCCTTGCAACCTTTTCAAACCCTGTGCCAGCAGGGAAGGAGTGTGCTCACTGAACATGCCAAGTAATATAAGCCTTGGCAATGGCAAACCAGTCAAATTCTGGGTACACTCAGTGAGTAACCAACCTGAGTAATGCATTGCTCTTAAGTGGGGAATGCACTCTATGTGAACTATGCGTGCATGCATGGTGTGATAAACCTGCAGCAGACATATCTCAAATGTGCACATTGACTTGCAGGATGAGTGGGAAAGGATTGCAGGTTACCAAGGCTGTTAATAGCTTAGAGAATTCAAATGATTTTAGCCAACGAATAAGCATGGAATGGGATATTCAGAAAATCTGCCTGATTCCTCTTCCCTTTTCCATACCCAGCATCACTAAGCCTGCTGAATATACAGTAATACAGAGCTTGTGGCCTTTACAGCGGGAAAACTGGAGGCCAAGAGAAAGGGAATCCCCCTGGAGAGAACTTGCTTTTCCATTGCCATTCCTAACAGTCTCTGCACAGACCAGCTCAAGGCTATCAGGCTGGATGCTGCAACTGGAGAGTTACAGTTGGTCAGGCCCTTTACAGCACTGGGATCTGACATCTTGCCTGCACTCAGACACAGACATTTGCAAACTACCTGCTTCTGCACTCTGAACTGTTGGGCCAGTGCGAACGCTGCCTATGAAGAGTTTATGATTATTTTAGTACGAGTCTTATGTTATGTTCACATAAACATTCCAGTTCTTCCAAACAGTCCTGGTGGTAAATCTGTGTGTGTCCCCCATGCTATTTTCAGAATGGGAATACACACCTGGTACCAAAACATGTAGATCTAATTTGTTTACAATTTTTAAATGTGCCCATGTTTAAAAATCAGCATTAGCTTTCTTATCCAAGATAAAAATACCTGATGGGAGAAGGTTGAATATTCTGAGAAATATTATGCGTATTTTAATGAAAGTATGTAAAAATTTCATGTCACTTTTCCACACATTCAGCTGCTTAAGTACAGATTGTTGTTCCTCAAAGTGACTGTGCAGAGCTCACAGCATTTGCTGATCACAGAGTTATGCACTGACTTCTATCAAAAAAAAAGCAACAACTATATTTCCAGTCCTTGAGCTTCATCCAGAACAGTTCAAAGGAATGTCAATTCATGTGTTTTAGCTCCAGTCCTAGAAAGATTCATCCACTGACTGAAGTATGTGCATAGTCCATAATTTGTAGTCTATAATTTCTATAGGCAGGGATCACTGATTAGGACCTGAAAATGGTAGGAACTTCTGAGAGAGTAGGGCTCATTGTGCCAGATATATCATCTTTCTCATGTGTTTTTCATGATAACTTTTTAGTTTGGATTGAATTTGGTTTAGCTTGTCTTCTCCAATCAACTCTGTATCTTTCCTTCCATTTCAGTGTGCATCTTTGCACGAGTATACTTGCAGTTAAATCTGTGCTTTCTTCAGCTTTATCTTAGTTTGCTTTCACCTTCTAAATGTAAGAATCTGTGTAGCTGTCACCTGTTAATTTGCACACTGAGTATTCTGGTTTCATGGAGGTTGTAGTATTGCAAGATGCTACAATTGAACCAAATGAACAAAGTAGCCCATTTTTTATAGCATCAGTTGTGAGGTGAGAATCCATATGGAGAGCAGTGAAAGGATGTAACTTGCTAGGGTTCAGCTGCCAAAGCTCTCATTCACAGTCTCTGCTGTTCTAACGTTCATATATCCAAAGTCTAATGTGTCAATTACGCCTGAAATTCAAACTAACTGAAAAGCTGAGAAATAAAGGTCTAGACAGTTGCCAAGAGCTTGCTGGGCTTAATAAGCTATATAGCAGTATGTACTATCAGCGTTGTTTTTCTGTTGAGACAAAATAAGATGTTGCTTTGCTGAAAGCTGATTATTAATAAACAAGTTCAGCATGTATAATTTGTTCTGCCTTGAAAAAGTCAAAAGACATTGCATATTTTCTAGTTGTAAATATTAAGTGGCCTAGTTTACCAGCATGTGTTCTTTGTAAGTGCTCTGTAACATAATGAAAAAACCACTGTCTCAAATACTCACACTTTTCATGTGCTGCAGGATCGAGAAACAAATAAGCAGGTTTCGAGGATGGTTACCTAAAAAGCCAATGAAACTGGACAAGGAGACACTGCCAGATCTGGAGGAGAATGACTGCTACACTGCTCCATTCAGTCAACAAAGGATCCACCAGTGAGTATTTTATTACATCTTAATTACAAGATGAAAACTTTTCCTTCTGGATTCACCCTGAAAAAAATCAATTTCTTAGTTCATGTCTTAACTAATCTGAAGGCACTAATATCTTTGTCACAAAAAGGAAGAGATAGAAAGTCCTGAGAGAGCATAAAATATGTCTACGTTTCTAATAATTAAATGTCCAGCTCAAAGCTAAAGGAAGTGAATGGAAAAGTTCCTTTTAATTCACTGGAATTTCAATTACATTCCTAAAGCAGTCAAATAGCTAATTCTTTCTCATGTTAGAATTACAGTTGTTCTTTGTCACTTAATGATATGATTAAAACTTATTTTTCAGCATTTCTGTCTTTAGCATAACCAAAATTAGTCCTTCTAACACTGATGGTCAAAATAAATTGATACTGCGTTTCATTCCTAGTTACAACTGTAGAACAAACAGCACTCTAAAGAAAGCAGAGAATGTCATTTTGTTTGTATTTCTCTGCCTTTTATTTTTAAGGAAACAAAACTGCTTGCAAAATGCCAGTGTTAAGAATTGTTGGTGGCACTTGTCCAAGCATATCAGTGGCACCAGTGGTTCACCAATGTCACCAATATCAAAAAAATAATTTAAATACTAGAAGCCTTTATTCACTTTCAAAATGCAAAACAGAAGAAGCCCCACGTGACTTTCAGATCCCATACTGAATTTCAGGAATATCAAATTTTGGAGAAAGAGGGTGTCTTATGTGTGGTTTCAGTGCTTGTGATATGGGAAACAATCACTGACTGAGAACAAAATCAGAAAGAATAGGCAACACCGACCAGGATATGAACAGAAGACACAGAATTAATTACAGGCAGCTCACAGTCTAAAAATCTGAAATATATGATTTTATTCAGGGAGAAGCGGTATTGCTGTAATGCTCTTAAATGCCTCACTTCGAATGAACACTTTTTCAGGGACTTGATTTATTATAGAATCATAGAATCATTATGGTTGGAATGGACCTCCAGGGTCATCAAGTCCAGCCTTTATCCCATCATATTCCTAACCATTAGACCATGGACTCAAGTGCCTCATCAACCCGTTTTTTGAACACCCCCAGGGACGGCGACTCCACCACCTCCCTGGGCAGCCTGTTCCAATGTCTAACCACACTCTCAGTAAAGAACTTCTTCCTAATATCCAACCTAAACTTCCCCTGACGTAACTTGAGGCATTTCCTCTCGTCCTATCATTAGTAATTTGGGAGAAGAGACCAACATCAGCCTCGCTGCAACATCCTTTTAGGTAGTTGTAGAGAGCAATGAGGTCTCCTCTCAGTCTCCTCCAGACTAAACAACCCCAGTTCCCTCAGCCGGTCTCCATAAGGCCTGTTTTCCAGACCTCTCACCAGCCTCATTGCCCTTCTCTGGGCTCACTCCAGCACGTCAATGTCCTTCTTATCCTGTGGTGCCCAGAACTGGACACAGTACTCAAGGTGTGGTCTCACAAGTGCCGAGTACAGGGGCACAATCACCTCCCTACTCCTGCTGGTCACACCGTTTCTGATACAGGCCAGGATGCCGTTGGCCTTCTTGGCCACCTGGGCACACTGCTGGCTCGTGTTCAGCCGGCTGTCAACCAACACCCCCAGGTCCTTTTGCGCCAGGCAGCTTTCCAGCCACTCTTCCCCAAGCCTGTAGCACTGCATGGGGTTGTTGTGGCCAAAGTGCATGACCCGGCACTTGCCCTTGTTAAACCTCACACAACTGTCCTCAGCCCATCACTCCAGCCTGTCCAAATCCCTCTGCAGAGCCTCCCTACTCTCAGGCAGATCGACACTCCCACTCAGTTTTGTGTCATCTGCAAATTTACTGAGGGTGCATTCGATCCCCTCATCCAGGTCAAGACTGGCCCAAGACCAAGCCCTGAGTGATACAGCTTGTGACCGGTCTCCATCTGGATTTAACTCCATTCACCAGAACTCTCTGGGCTCGGCCATCCAGCCAGTTTTTAACCCAGTGAAGAGTCCACCTGTCTAAGCCATGAGCCGCCAGTTTCTGCAGCAGAATGCTGTGGGACACAGTGTCAAATGCCTTACTGAAGTCCAGGTAGACAACATCCACCGCTTTTCCCTCATCCACTAGGTGGGTCACCTGATCATAGAAGGAGATCAGGTTGGTTAAACAGGACTTGCCCTTTGTGAACCCATGCTGGGTGGACCTGATCCCCCTGTTGTCCTGCACTTGCCGCGTGATCTCCCCCAACATGAACCGTTCCATAATCTTCCCTGGCACCAAGCTCAGGCTGACAGGCCTGTAGTTCCCCAGATCCTCTATCTGCAATAGAAATTAATAAATTCTACCTCCTCCTCTGCCATAATGCTCTCTGTCATTATGGGGAGCAGAATGAAGCCCCTGTAATCCTAGGGGAAACGGTTAGCAACCTGCTACACCACTTAGACACCCACATGTCTCAGGGGGTGGATGGGATCCACCCAAGAGTACTGAGGAAGCTGGCAGAAGTGATCATCAAGCCACTTTTCATCATTTATCAGCAGTCCTGGCTAGGCAGGGAGGTCCCAGTGGTCTGGAGGTTAGATAATGTGGTGCCTATCTAAAAGGGCTGGAAATAGGATCCAGGGAAATACAGGCCTGTCAGTCTGACCTTGGTGCTGGGTAAGGTTATGGAGCAGATCATCTTGAGTGCAATCCCACAGCACATACAGGACAACCAGATGATCAGGCCCAGTCAGCATACGTTTATGAAGGGCAAGTCCTGCTTGACTAACCTGATATCCTTTTGTGACAAGGTGACCCGCCTAGTGGATGAGGGAAATGCTCTTCATGTTGTCTACCTGGACTTTAGTAAAGCTTTTGACACTGTTTCTCACAGCATTCTCCTGGAGAAACTGGCTGTGCATGGCTTGAATGGGCAGATGTTTTGCTGGGTGAAAAAGAGTTAAATCCAACGGGCGGCCGGTCACAAATGGTGTTCCTCAGGGCTTGGTAATGGGGTCAGTTCTGTTTAATGTCTTTATCAACGATCTGGACGATCTGGTGAGTGCACCCTCAGTAAGTTTGCAGACGACACCAAGCTGAGTGGAAGTGTTGATCTGCTCAAGGGCAGGGAGGCTCTGCAGAGGGATCTAGACAGGCTGGGTCCATGGGTCAAGGCCAGCTGCATGAGGTTCAACAACGCCAAGTGCCAAGTCCTGCACTTGGGTCATAACAAACCTATGCAATGCTACAGGCCTAGAGACATGGTTTAGTGGTGGACCTGGCAGTGTTAGCTTTATGGTTGGACTCAATGATCTTAAAGGTCTTTTCCAACCTAAATGATTCTGTGATTCTCTAAGTAGTGTCTTTCCAAATACAGAATAAAAAAAAACAGGTGCAAATCTCCAGGGCAATTTCAGTAGAAATCTTCTCCTAGCACCATTCAAGAGCCAGGATTATCTCCACTAAATATCTGTGCCCTGAATAGACATCAGGTTCAGAATACAGAATCTTCTGATGCTTGAGAAAAAAGATGGATCAGTTATTGTGCCCTACAAGAGGAAGTGTAAGTGCAAATTAGTTCAAGACTTTGAAGCTCTACTCCCCAGCAGGCCTGACATTTTCTGGCTTGCTTTCTGTGTAGTCTTCCATTCCTTTTGTGTGGGAACTGATAAAATGCTGGCTGAGCTGGCCTCCTTCTCTCAAAAGTGCTGGCTTCGACAAAATTCTTGTGTTCCCATCATACTCCATCCTGTTGGAACAATTTCACTAAAATTTTGAAATATATTGACTTGTTCAATACTTGTCTAACAAGTTGCATGTGGGCATTTTAATTCTTCCAAGAATTTCTGGATATGTTGGTAAGCAGAGCATTTCAGGAACACTTTTAGTATGCACTTTTAATCTTTCATTGTGGAGTGTGAATATCAAATAATTGGAAATGTCAAGTTAAAAAGCATTATTTGATTAGTATTAGTTAACAGTCAAGAAGTGTATTATGTTGGAGTTCACTTGTTTTGTGCAAATTGCTACTTACTTTGTGCAAATTGCTGCTTCTTCCAAGACATACATAAACATTCTGTTGAAAAACTTATATATAATGAGCCACTATTAAAGATGCCCACCTAACCCCAAAAAAGAGGAAGGCATGATTAGAAATTGATTTTTTTTTATTTACGTTTATCACAACATATATTAACTGATTAGCAATTACTGTGACTTGGCACCATCGTTTGTTTGAGTCAGTTGTGCCAAGTGAGGCTTTGATTACTAACAAAATGATTTCTCTTTCACCTCTACCCCCTATTAAGTGTAGTAACCTTCACAAGGGCAGCACTGATAATTGTTGCCTACTCAGAACAGTAACAGAAATGACCTGAAGTTGATAAAAGCCTGACTCCATATTAGATTAAAGCTTCAGTTTTCAGTCATAACTGTTGCATTACATCAGCTTTTACTTGCTTTTTAACAAGTAAAAAAGTTACTAATTTAATCTATATATATGTTTTAAACCAGTCAGGGCTTTTATTTAAACTTCTAACTGTGGGCCGCACTACACTGTTTTACAAATGTGAAGATAAATAGCTGTTGAAATTCTTGAGCTGCAGAGATGAAGGATTGCCATCTACAATGATGTTATGATAATTTAGCTTGCAGTTAGTCAGTGGTAAGAAAAGTCCATGCATTTTCATATTTGGTGTAGTTAAGGTTTTGCTAAAGTGCTCTTATCATATCATATTGCCATTACAATACAGTTATACTGGAGGCTACATAATTGTCACACGCAGTTACTTGTGGAGTTCAAATTGTCTTCAAGAAGTGCATCATCCTGTGGACTAGAATAACAGTGACAGTCTCTTCCCTACTCTTGGGCTTTTAGATGTGACTACATCCCTTTCCATCACAGACTCTTGCTAAAACTGATTCAGACAGAACATGCACAGGACAGGACGGGTCCCAGCACCGCATTGATGCTCAGATGTCTGACTTCAGTGTGGTTTAAGACTTTTCATCCAACATAGGGCAACTTTTTGAGGAAGGAAAATGTTTATAACATGTTGAGTTCCTGAAGTCCTCAGAGAATGGAGAATAAATGCAAGGCTTTCAGTCCTTTTGCACTGTGTTAAGGTGGTAGCTGAAAAATGTCACTAATGTCGTTTTTTGTCACATCTCAGGTACAGATTTTGAGTTTCAAGTTTATGGTAAAAAAAAGATAAGATTTTCTTGCAATCTGGAATCCTAAGTGAAAAGAAGAGATAAGTGGGAAGTACGTTAAGTTGTTCTTTAGGAAATAGCCACACGAGCCTAAAACATATAATCAGTCTTTTAATTACACTAACAAGGATTTTTCTGGCTATTGTACAAGTATTTCTGGAGAGCAAGATATGTACTTTTGCCAGTTGAACATATCAGGGATTTCTGTGTTGTCATAAATCAATATTTATCCAACATATGCTGAACAATTGCTTAATGGCCATGTAGTGTAAAACATTCAAAAATACAACCATCTTGAAAGTATAAATCTCCATATACTGAGTTTTCAGATAAGATCGTCATGTCCTCACTGTAGGTTTTACCACATCCCATAGCTGAAGGTGGAAGAATTCTTCCTTCTTGCCTGGTTTTATATGCTTTTAATTTTATGAAATATTTTTCCTTAAATATTCATATGAGTTTGTCCATGTTTTATATTTGTCCAAATATTGCAATACTGCAATTTGGGTCTGTGAGGTGTGCCTATAACTTTTGCAGCATGGCTTCAGGTTTTCTTTTAAAGAGACTATGGCATACCTTATAGGGTATATCACAAAATTGTCAGTACAAAAGAAGACCAAAATTCATCTTAATTCCTAACAAACAGGAAATCTCTTTTTGGAGGAAAGAAGCTCTGCCTGCCTGAGGCAAGCATTTTGTTGGAGTTGTGTGGAATACAAAATGATAATTCTCAAGATAGACTTCTGGGTAGTGTCTCTCTCCTGCAGCCACAGTTTGGGAATGGCTTTATTTACGTCAAAGTATTTCTTCTGAGAATGATCAGTTACAAGAATGCGCAGTTCACAATATGTGAAAAATATTTTCCATCAGACATGATGATAATTAGTTATTTTTCTACTACATCCTAGTTATTTTATGTAGTAAACTGCTAGTCAGTTGGGAATAGTAACAATAGTAACTAGCTGCAGTTTCTTAGACAGCTGTATACTAGTTAGGAAAATGTTTTTAATTTTTGCTTAGAGGTTTCAAACGTTATATCAGGAGTTATTTTGCCCTTCTTTTTCTTCCAAATGTGATAAACTCTCTGGTTAAATATTAATCTAATACATAATTGAAAAAGTCACTTAAAAATAAATACTTATTACTTCAGTGAAACTAAAATTAAAAATTTACACAGTCCTAGGAGGACTAGGACAGTATCTATATTAATTAAGCAAAAATGTCCCTGTATACCAGAGGTTAATGGAATTATTCTCATTCACACTATGTCCCTTGAAGTAGATGAGGATTTTGTCCTGTATCTTTGTCAGATTTCCAAGATATGTTTTTCTCGGGGTGAAGTTACATTTTAAGCTTTCTCTGATGCTCAGACTGGCCCTAATCAATCCCATCCCCACCAAGATGGTCTATGTCCATGTCCCCCTGAATTGCTCCACTCCAAGATCATAGATGATGGGTCATGGAGCTGCCACCACTGGAGAAGAGGCAGGGGCTGCATAGACACTTGTTTAGAAACAGGATGGTAGTTCTTATGTTTATATTCATCTACAGTATAGTAACTCTACATTTGTAAATGGATTTTTATAAGTAGGGAATCACAGTTCTGTAAGATTCTTACTCTTAAAAAAAATCTTTGTGTAACCGAAATTGGAAATGGCCCGTAATGTTTTTTCTAAATTCTCTCTGATTCTGGAGTGTTTAATTGCCTGGCAAAGTGAATGAAACAGAGCATCCCTGAAAAATACTCAAAGCTCATTCTATCTCAGATAAATATTCCTGAATGAATCAGTTTAACCTAAGGAGTTATTTGGGTGGCAGGGTGATTTGGGAAGAAAGACAGAGGTAGGTGGAGGAGAGATTCAGCACTTTCATGACTCTCTATTTTACTTTAGCAGTTTTGAGGCTGTGATGTGCAAAATCTGAAACAGATAAAGCCACCAATACATTCTTCATCCCAAAGTGATCCTGTTTTAGGCACATGATGTGAAAGATCCCTGATAACCATTAATAAACATTTTCTTTTAGGTAAACAAAAAAGTCAGCTGCAGCATTTAAAGTCAGACAAAATGAAAATAAACAGAAAGTGATAATAATATACCCATTTTCAAACACACAAACTACAGGGATGTGTGGTAATGTTCTTACTTGGAATATTGCAGGCTCATCTTGTTGCTACTACTACAGCTGAGGATTTTCTTTCTCTGATGTTAAATGAGGTAAAACCCTGCTATTTCCTCAGCTAACAACAGCTAGCTGCCACCAGTGGTTTACCCGGGAGTGCAGAGTTGGACATTTTTCCTGTACTAAAGCATACAGTTCTCATACAGTTGTTCCACTTCAGACATCTGTGCTTTTAGTTTGTACTGCTTCCAGCAATAGATATGTGCTAGGAACATACCTTTTTGTATGGTGAGTGTCAGACTTTGAACGTTTCATTATCTGAGGATCCCATAGAGCAGAGATACACATTGATACGTGCATGCACACATCCTCACTTTATAGTTTTGTAACCAGACCATGGGTATTCAGCTTTCAGCTTGTGTATCTTATCAGTACAGCAGAAAATAGCTTTTTGCTGTCTTTTGCTTCTCCAAAATAAATTGAAAAGTAAATTTTTTTTTTTCAAATAGGTGTTAGATAAAGATTCAAGAGCTATATTTACCCCTAAAGGGTTTGTACAACCTGAAAAATTACCAGAGAATGTATGAACAGGAATTCATTGGCAGTTTGTTCTTGGTTGAAGTTGAATTAATTTGAGGGCCTTCTCTGGTTGACAGTTAGTTTTGCTGTGCTTTGTTATCCATGGAAAGATAGTTTGAAATCTCCAGTTCAGAGTCTAATTAAGAAAGCTACAAATATAATTTCAAAGCAATTAACCTTCGCTGACTCTTCATGTCGCTGTATGAATGTAAGAGCAATATTTCCACAATGACATTTTAAAAAGTGTTTTTAATCAAGAATCAGGTCTGGAACCTTTCCTGCCAGAAGTGCTCTCATCATCTTCTTCGGGATTTTCCTTTTGAATAAGGATAGCTCACACAAATAAGAATTACAGGACCAGGCTAATGGTTACAACTCTCGTGGAACAAATCACTGGCTTTATTATCTACCTATACATTAATTTCACAGGTAATAAAAATAATAGTGTATTAATCCTTACTTATTTTTTATCTTACAAATGAAGTGACAAAGTGATCAAAACCTTCAACTGATCTGTCTGCTAAATAAAGTCCGAACCCTTACTGAGCCTGATGTAGAACAAGCTGTATTGTTCTTATGAATAGTCAAGCCCTTGTGCATACTGAAATTCTAATAAGGGCAGCGGAAACAGAACAGCTGAGAAAACTGTTCCATTTGAAAGCAGCAAGGGTTAAAAAGCCGACTAGAAGGCCTCTGCCTTGTGCAGTTTATAGCTCAGTGATGTCTGATGAATGTTTATCTGCACCTAGTTTGGAAATGCCTCCAGCTCTGGCCCCTGTGAACTAAAATTTGAAGGGTGAGAGGTGCAGCAGTCTCAAAGATAAGCATGGTGTTATTTACTTTGTATCAGGAGCTTGAAATGGAATAGAGGCCCCAAATTGTGACTATATAGAAAAGGCAGTGGCCAGTGTGCACTAATTATATACGGTGTTTGGTAGCAGCCCATTGGTAACTCGACATGCACATGGTAGTCAGCCAATATGCATAAATCAACTTACTTTCAACAGTACTGTGGGGCACATGTAGGACCTTGAGAACAGTAAGTATGTGGGAGGAAGCCAGAAGTACAACACTGAGTAGTTTGTGGACACAAAAATGAGAAATGACCTCTGAGTATCTGGGGTGGAGAGGCAAAGGAGAGATGAAATAGTAACCTCTAGAAAACCAGGTTCATTAATTATGGTGTTCTTGGAGCAACTTGTCTTTTATGCCTTTACTTTGGGAATTTTTCTATTATCTGCTTTTGAAGCTGAACATAAGGAACTTATAGATTGTCTTGTATGGAAAATTTGACAGAGAATTTTGGTAATAAAGAGGGAGCATATGGATCCTCCAAAATCCAGAAGTTGGACTCTTTGTCTGTCTTTCCAAAGGACTGTGGAGGAGCAAAACTATGTATTATGTCCTATGGGTAAAGATTCATTCTGAAAAAATGGGATTTAATTTGGGTAAAATTACCTGAGGAGAAAACTGAGCCCTTGTGGCCAAGAAGGGCAATGATATCCTGGGGTGCATGAAGAGGAGTGTGGCCAGCAGGGCAAGGGAGGTTCTCCTCCCCCTCTACTCTGCCCTGCTGAGGCCTCATCTGGAGTCCTGTGTCCAGTTCTGGGCTCCCCAGTTCAAGAGGGACATGGAGCTACTGGAAAGAGTCCAGCGCAGGGCCACGAAGATGATGAAGGGATTGGAGCATCTCCCATATGAGGAGAGGCTGAGGGAACTGGGTCTGTTTAGCTTGGAGAAGACGAGGCTGAGGGGGGATCTCATCAATGCTGATAAATTTGTAAAAGGCAGGTGTCAGGAAGATGGGGCCAGACTCTTCTTGGTGGTGTCCAGTGACAGGACAAGGGGCAATGGGCACAAACTGGAACACAGGAGGTTCAATCTAAACATAAGGAAACACTTCTTTACTGTGAGGGTGACTGAGCACTGGAACAGGCTGCCCAGAGAGGTTGTGGAGTCTCTGTCTCTGGAGACATTAGAACCCATCTGGACATGTTCTTGTGTGATCTACTCTAGGATCTTGCTCTAGCAGGGGGGTTGAACTACATGATCTTCGGAGGTGACTTGCAACCCCTACCACTCTGTGGTTCTGTGATCCCCCATTGTGCACAAGAGAAGGTGCCATAAATCCATGCCAAGATGCCTGTTAAGTCAGATTTGTCTAGTGTGCAGTCCTACAGGCTGATCTCTGTATGATTTTACCATTTCATTTTTCAGTTTATTCAACTCCCTAGGTCTTCTTCAACACAGAGGAAAACAATCTTACCTCCTATCCAAAGTATTTTAAAAAATATGAAACTTTCTATTCAGTCAGTTAGTAAGGACCACATTGTAAAAAATAATTTCCTCATTCCATGCACAGACTTACTTAATCAGAAACTCCGTCCACTTATCTGCTTATTCAAGTGTCTAAATGACTTTCGTAGTCTATCTTGATGCCCTACACACCTCAAGCAACTGTAAGAATTCTTTAGCAATATTTAAGTGATAGTTTGAAACAGTATTTCTAAACACTTAGATTGTTTGCATTTTTCTAGAGATTATGATGATATGCTAAAATATCCTTTTTTTCCCCTTGAATGTGTATATTGGGAATAAGAAACCTATATAAAATATATTATGCCAGCCAATCGAATCAATACAATATATTTTGTGCCTTTGTTTTTTATTTCCTAGACTCATCACAAACTATTCTAAACTAGTCTAAACTGTTGAACCTGCATTCATATATAACTCCATAAGTAGATTCTGAAAGCTGATTTTCTACTCTATTTTAGCTTCCAGGACCAAACATAGGAGTATGCAATATTTTCTGTTTCTAACATAGTATTTGATTTTCAGTAAGACTGGCTTATGAGGTAGATGTTTCCATCTGACTCTTAATGATAAAGCATAATGAAGAAGCCTGAAATAGAACTCAAATGTGAATTTCTACAGCTGCACTTACAAATCTTCTGCTTTTGCAAATTTTTGTGCAAGTCTTTTAGATAATTCACTGGAAACTACAAAAGTGATACTTATCATAATGAATGCTTAAATATCTTTGATATTTCTCCAGAATTCTCCATGTAATTCTTTGTTAGGGAATGAATACTATAACTGACATTATGTCATCTGGTGAATCATCTCACTTAATCTGGTGTCCTTTAATCTTTCTTGCACTTGCTCACATACTGTAGATTTCTAGTGTGCTACCAAAAGTAATGGAACTCAATATTTGCTTTAAATATGCTACTATATATTCCTGAGATGCCCTTTGTTTGTGTGTTTATATAGCTTCATCATACACAACAAAGATACTTTCTTCAATAATGCTACAAGAAGTAGAATTGTACACCATATCTTACAAAGAGTGAAATATGAAGAAGGGAAAAACAAAATTGGTAAGTACTGAGCAATGTGCTGGTCTGCTTGGGCTTGTAATAGACTCTTTTCCTTCCTTTTTGATCATCTCAGGTTTGAGCTGTTTACATCTTACCCATTGTTGTTGTAAGGGCTTTGCCTGGAAGACCTGATCGTTTCCCTGTATATCAGGCTGCTTTCACAGGCATGTATGTCACCACATGGGATTTATCTGCAAGGAAAGAGACTGACTTAAGCAAGAAATATGTAAAGATTAAGGACCCTGGAGAAGCAGTTAGACTCATGCAGAAAAGCTTTTATTCCTTCATAAAAATGTATTTGGAAGGATGGCAAGGTTTGTGCTGCTGTACACAGAGGCATGCTGTACACAGCCTGTAGGGCTTCTCCCTGCATACCTAACGGAGATGGAAGTTTCTGTGTCTCTGTAGCTGCTGTAAATCAAAAGGGAGTTCACCAGTGACATCCTCAGTGGAAAGGATGACATGCATAACTACAGCATCGCTTTCAAATATTGGGTGGAGTGGACCTTTGGAGCAGCACATACGGGGGTTCAGGAGAGCAGGCCAGTGACAGAGGTCTGAAGTACAAAACAATGGTCCTCTTCTGTCTTGTGATAACAAAGCACATACTGCTTGTTTACCACATAGAGACAGGGGCATCACAAATGGAGAGGCAATCCCCATAAAACTCTGCAGCCTATTTCATTTTCCTGCTGTTTAACCCCCATCCTTCCTCAAGAGGTAGACAAACATTCCAAAACTTCACTTGTTTCTTCCTCAGCTCCTAGGATGAGTGCAGCAATATCTCTGAGCAGTGACAGTGAGCAGAGGGGAGAGAAGAAAGGGAAGAATTCATGCAACACATGCAGCCAATGCATTTAGCACGCACACTTGCAGTCCCTGCCTGCCTCAAGATCCCAAGTTTCCTCACATATCTACTTGTGTTGTATCTACCATGAACACAACCTTGCATTGATCACTGGGCAGAGCAAAGCCTGACTTGACTGTACAGGTTTTACTTTTCTGCCAGAGACTTTGGAAGAAAGCATACTCTGCCAAGCAGATACTAATGCAATCACTGAAAGTGCTATTTACGTTGAATTAATACTTCTCATTGCCATGTTCTTGCTGCTATCGTACCCCTGTGAATTCAGAAGGGAATCAGGATTCTTTGCCTCTTGGTCAATGGGGTTCATTTGCCCTCAGGTTGTTAGTGACAGTATTTAGTTTTGCATTGCCTGATAGTTGTTCAGTCCTATTTTGCTGACTTCCCAAGTGAAAAGTGCCCACATATCAGCAATCATTCATTATTTTCTCAAGGTTCTCATTAAAAAGGGACAAGGCCTGACTGAGTGAGGGGTGTATGATTACTTTTTTGGGCCAAATAACAATCCTTTTGGTTTGAGTTCAAGTAAATTTTCTGGTTTTGCAGTACTGCAGCCTGTTTTGTTCCTGCTCTATGTGTTAGTCCAGCACCATCATAAGACATAAACTGAACATATTTTAAAATGTTGTTATCATATGGAAATTAAGAATTTCAGTCATTTTACTGGCCTGAGTTCAAAAATGTAAAGATCTTCCATGAAGTTTTCAGCTCCCAAGAAATACAGCCTTTCATCTGAATAGCTTCCTTAGACAGTAATTTATGGGGTCAAACTTCAGTCCTGGTGTGAGGTCCCTGACTTCACTGAGGTTACACTAAAGATGGATTTGGCAAACAAATCTTCAAACCTTCAGCATAATAAATGATAGATTATGATTAATATTTGCACAAGTCTTTGTATTATATCTTAGATCATAAAAATCTTTAAAATATTAATTTTTCTACGTGTATCTTTCACTGTCAATGGGCTTCAAACTTAATTTAGTCAGCTTTTTATGAAAATATGGTTTGCTTTTTATGAAAATATATTATGCTTTTTACTTAGCAGTTTTTCTGATCCTGTTGGTAAATTGTATACTTTAATTCTTAGGTCTGAATCGATTGCTCAGTAATGGCTCCTATGAAGCTGCATTTCCTCTTCATGAGGTATTTTTCTCTTTTTTTTTTTTTTCTTTTTGAATAGACATGCCCCACAAAATGAATTCTCAATTGTGTAATAATTTATTCTCAATCTTATTAGTGTTATTACTCTCTTTTGCATTCTGCCTCTGCCTCTGATATCCCTCCCATTTAGTAATTCTTTTTTCTTGGAAAAAAAAAAGTGCTTCTTTTCTTGCAAAAAGAGATGAGTAAGGAGAGTTGTTCTTGATCTGTTCTGTGAAAAGTGTTTGGGTTTGATAAATCAGTGTGTTTTCATAGGGGAAAAATATTATGCAATGGTATTTGAGGTATTTCCAATTTATAGCCTTTGATTTGAACACTGTTTGTCATCTATTTCTCGGAAAGAATAATCTCAAATCTTACTGAAGTCGGAGGAAATTGTCCTTTTAATGTCATACTTAGCTTTTGGTGCACAAGTAGGGAGTTTTCAAAAACTGTGTGATCCATACTGCTTGTAAGAGATTTCTCAGATATTTTTTCTTGCTGCTGTTCATTAATGTCCAGATTTGTATTTTAGGGAAGTTACAGAAGTAAGAATTCAATAAGAACCCACGGGGCAGAAAACCACAGACACCTGCTCTATGAGTGTTGGGCTTCCTGGGGAGTGTGGTATAAATACCAGCCACTGGACCTTGTGAGGTAAGATTTTCCTGGTTTTAGCATATCACATTATAGATGTTTTGAACATAGGTTATCTCTCTTCTGAAAAAATCATGAAAAGCTCATTTAAATCATGTATTTTTTAAAAACTGATCCCCAAGGTCATGGGAATCCATGGTGCCGCTACATTCAAAGAAGTATCTATACAGGAGCTAGTAGGAGGAGCTGAAAGTGAAGAAAGTTTCCTTCTAGAGTTTCCTGACACCACCACTTCTAACGAAGGGTTTGCAGAATATTTAAGAGAGGAAAAAAAAAAAAAGGAAGAGATAAATCTGTGAAGGCTTGGTAGATTACAGAAGGATTACATGCTTTTTATGCTTATATAGAGAGCCAGAGCCTTTACCGATCATGTTGGCAGAACATGATCGTTATTGGGCATTAACGAGCTTTTCCTCCTTGAAGGGAGAAATATGAAGCTACAAGGGCCTATTAATAAAGTCTTTAGATGTATTGGGATCACAGAAGATATTGATATATTGGCCATTGGGAAGGGTTATACAGAGCATGCAATTGGTCCAGCATATTAATGTTCCTTTTATATGTCCTGTAACTGACAGAAACCTTTGCTTTTATTGATCCTCAAAATTGTTTCCCGATAGAAAGATTTATAGAGGCTCACCCAGGAGACAGATGGTGCTATTGATTAAGGCCATACAAAACCTATCCATTTCCTAAAACAGGAGGTGTTCATGTTCCATGGAGAAAAAGTTCACAGAAAATACAATAAATAATTTTATTGAGTCATATAATTTTAAAAATGCTTTTGAAAACAAAGTAATGTATTTTTACCTCATAATTTAATCCTGAAAGCTTCTTATTTCTTTTTTAATATACTGACCTGAACAGAAATATGGAATTTTTCTCAAATTACACTATGGGAATTGCTGATTTACTGAGAAGCCAACAGTTATACTGAAGTTTTTTATTCTTAAATTCCCAGTATACAGTAAGATATTAATGTCACAATATAAACAACTTATCTCTATGGTTTTTAATCATTTGTCCATGGTAGTCAAGGCTGTTGTTCTTTGTCAACATTTCTTATTTGTGCAAGTGCTGTTAAGCCAATACCTGGGGTTTGGTTTATATTTGTTAATGAATATGGACCATCAGGTATCTGGAAGATTTTTTAAGTACGAGAATAAATGATAATGGGATGACCAAGGTTACACACATGATTGTTTTGGACCTTTGTAGCAGTCTTCTTGAGTAGCCTGGGTTTGATGTTTAAGATTTTGGAAGATGCTTCAGCTTTTCAGCAGACGGTGGCATTCACAGGTTTTTCCACAGCTATTTTACAAAAGAAAAAAAGCAATCAAAACAGCAGCCCCCCCCCAGCTGAGGTCATGGGTGTCCTGTGGTGGTTCAGAGTAGGTGTTTATCTGAAGAGGAGTGGAGCAGGGGCAGCTGTGAGGCTCCCTGGGCAGTCACAGCAGCGTGAGTCTCCGTAGCCGTCTAGCTCAGGAGGGTTCAGGCAGAGCTGCAGTCCCAGCCCAGCCGACCGCTTGCTACTGGTGCGCATGCACGGCTGCAGTGAATTCACAGGAGGAGGGGGTGAGAGGAAAGGGGAGGGAATGCCTTTTTCTTCTCACTTCACAGACACTAGATCCCCCGCATTTCCTTAGCTCCTGTCAAATCTTTCCTGTCTACTGTCACTCTCAGCAGCTCACTTGTATAGCGAGCTGGAGATTTTTCCTTGAAGAGCTGACAACACTGGCAAGACCTGTTGTTCATTTCACTCAGAAGTATCTCAGCGTGCATACTTTAAACAGAAGCTTTTTCAGTACCAGTTCTGCAGCAGGAACAACTTTTTTATTTATTTCCCATGCCAATAGCTACATGGGGTGTGCTTGAAGGGAGCAGTGTTACCATCTGTAGAAAAGAGTGGACGGATGTTAATTCTTCCACAGACATCTGGCCAAAGCTTACTGCTGCTAGCTGACATTCCCCTTTACTATATGCTTTAGAAAGGCTATGGAATAGATTAGATGTAGATAATATAATTATGTCATTAATAGATATATTTCCACCTTAAAGTCCAGTTGCCACAACAGTAAGTTAAATTGTTCATGTTTTGGTGCTGCTTTATTTTTTCCTTAGCTGTTAAAATTAGGCCTTACATCTCCAGTGCTCTCAATTTTTTGCCTCCAAGATTTCATTTAATTTCATCAGCTGGCTGTTATGGAGATACTAGTCACTAGAAATAAATGACAAAAAGTCATTTCAGGGGAATTGCATGATACTGTTTTCACTCTGCTTTGAATCACATGGCAGTGTGAAGGTGCAGATTTGGCACAATTGCAAAGGCACTGTTATTAATCAACAGGTGCAGTGCCATGATTTTAACTACAATTTTGTTGGAATTTAGGATCCATAGTGACTTTACAATAATAGTTTGAGATCCTTAGAACTGATAGCCATTGGAAAGAGCCAAGACTTACTGTATTTATATGCTCTGGGACCATGCAAATCAATGGAAACAGTTGCAGTGATTCCCTGGGGTTTTGTGTCACCACCTTCACACTTCTGTGCACAGCTGCTTTCCTCTAGGTTGTACATAAATTGCCCCTGCTGCTGCTTCTGCATATTGTTTACAGGACAAAAAGAGAGGGAGAAAACTATATTTATAAAATGATTGTAAAGTTACCTAAAAGCAAAAGTATTGCCTGAGTATTGCATTTTACTCCATGTCTACATTAAATGTTAATTGCAAGCTGGCAACTCCCTTTCAATCTCCTGTCAAGCCTTCTTCCTCACGTCATTGCTCGTGACATAACATGTGAGCTTTTTGTGTCCAAAACACCTGTTGGAAAACTCTAGCTCACTCACAACTTGTTTCTGTGATGTAAAAAGTTCTGTATAGCATTTCATTCTGACCTGTAGAAGAATTAATGAAGATAGATAGGTTCTTGGCTTGAGTCCAAACCTGTCTATATTCTAGTCCCATTACTTCCTTTTAGGCATCCTGAAAACAACAGTTTATATAATGAAGGTCATTACACACAGAGGAATCCAGTATCACATTTTATGGGTTTCAAATCAGATTTTGTAGCTTAATACTTTCCAAAAATGTGCCTTCCTGATAAATACCGAGATTGAAATCTTGGCCCAGTTAAGACAGTGATAGTTCTACCATTGGAATGGAATGAGGGAAGAGACAGTTCTCCATCCTGGGTGCTGTCTCTAGGCATATCAAGGATAAGAGGGTCATTAGGGGCAGCCAACATGGCTTCACCAAGGGGAAGTCACGCTTAACCAACCTGGTAGCCTTTTATGAGGACATAACCTGGTGGATAGATGATGGTAAAGCAGTGGATGTGGTCTGTCTTGATTTCAGTAAAGCATTTGACACAGTCTCCCACAGCGTCCTCACAGCTCAACTGAGGAAGTGCGGTCTGGATGATTGGATAGTGAGGTGGATTGTGAACTGGCTGAAGGAAAGAAGCCAGAGAGTTGTGGTGAATGGGACAGAGTCTAGTTGGAGGCTTGTATCTAGTGGAGTCCCTCAGGGGTGGGTACTGGGACCAGTACTATTCAATATATTCATCAACGACTTGGACGAGGGAATAGAGTGCTCTGTCAGCAAGTTTGCTGATGACACAAAACTAGGAGTGGCTGACACACCAGAAGGCTGTGCTGTCATTCAGAGAGACCCAGACAGGCTGGAGAGCTGGGCGGGGAGAAATTTAATGAAATAAAACAAGGGCAAGTGTAGAGTCTTGCATCTGGGTAAGAACACCCCCATGTGCAAGTATAAGTTGGGGGACTGACCTGTTGGAGAGCAGCATAGGGAAAAGGGACCTGGAGGTCCTGGTGGACAGCAGGATGACCATGAGCCAGCAATGTGCCCTTGTGGCCAAGAAGGCCAATGGCATCCTGGGGTGTATTAGAAGGGGGGTGGTTAGTAGGTCAAGAGAGGTTCTCCTTCCCCTCTACTCTGCCCTGGTGAGGCTGCATCTGTAATACTGCATCTAGTTCTGGGCCCCTCAGTTCAAGAAGGACAGGGAACTGCTTGAGAGAGTCCAGCGCAGAGCCACAAAGATGATTAAGGGAGTGGAACATCTCCCTTATGAGGAGAGGCTTTAGCTTGGAGAAGAGGAGACTGAGGGGTGACCTCATTAATGTTCATAAATATGTAAAGGGTGAGTGTCATGAGGATGAAGCCAGGCTCTTCTCAGTGACATCCAATGATAGGACAAGGGGCAATGGATGCAAGCTGGAACATAGGAGGTTCCACATAAATGTGAGGAAGAACTTCTTAACAGTGAGGGTAACAGAGCACTGGAACAGGCTGCCCAGAGAGGTTGTGGAGTCTCCTTCTCTGGAGACATTCAAAACCCACCTGAATGCATTCCTGTGTGACATGATTTAGGTATTCCTGCTCTGGCAGGGGGATTGGACTAGATGGTCTTTTAAGGTCCCTTCCAGTCTCTAACATTCTGTGATTCTGTGATTAAAGTAGGTGACATTGGAGGGCTAGTACACACACTAACATAAAATTAAGAAGCTGAAATTATTTTTGTTATTATTCTAATGGTAAAGCGTATATGAGGATAGGAGAGATGGATTATTCTGTTAGGTGCTTGGGGGTTTTTTATGTCTCTGTTTTTTAGATTAGTTGTGGAGGAAATTTTCCGTGAGAGAACTGTCAAAGACACAAAACATTTTTTTTCCATTCTTATTAACAGTCTGGAAAATTGGACAGTAATAAGTTAGCAAAGTTAACAAAAATGCAAATGTTCTCAAAGCTGGAAAATTTCAAAGAGGCCTTCAATGAGCAGAGTGATAACAGGTAAAATTTAGATATAAGTAATGAACAGTGATGCACCCTAGAAAAAAAAATCCCTTCAATTCTTCATGTACATTACTGAGTGTTGGCTGAAGTGCCAGTATGCAGGTAAGAGAACTGCTGTCACAGTGGAGAGCTATATGAAATTTCTGTTCTACATATAGTGACTGAAAAGAAAGAGCTTGTTCCTCATACTTGGAGCAACTTGAAGGGAAAGTTATCTTTAAACCATCTTCATCTCCTGAGGGTCATGATAGTCCAGGCTAACCCAATTATGGATTGAAATGAATGTGGAACTTCTCTGAGTATGGCACCTAGGAAGCTCTCCAAAGACCTTGTAACTGCCATAGTTTGTTTTTATAGCACCCAGACTAGTGGTATCTGAGCAGCAGAGACTTACAGAAAAAGTGTTAACTACCGGGCCAGGAGAAATTAAATATTAACTCGATCCTGATGTAAATTTTAACAGTATGGCCAGTGGAATACCAGCTGTGAAGTAAAAGGCAATAGTGGAAGCTTGAGACTGTCCATGTTTAAACTGATATGTATCAAAGTGATGTCAACATCCTGCACGCACTTTTAAAATCAGGTTCACAAATGGCCTCAGATGCCTTTTCCTTGCATTGCAAAGATTTATGTTGCTCCTTGTCATGTCCATTCTTCTTTATGCACACACTGAACCTTCTTGGGTCTTCATCTAAGATGAAGCTGTTTGATATCTAGGTCAAAAAGAAAGAGTACTATGATTTGCACCATTAGATGGAAAGACTCAACAGGATGAGGTGAAGTTTTTCAACAATATTTGTCAGCTAAGGGGGTGGAACGAGGAAGCATTCATCCTTGAATGTAGGGAATGAAATAAAAAATAAATCTTGATGAATCTTAGGTTGACTTGACTACTTTCAACTATGTCCATGGAGAAAAATAGGTCATAAATATTCAGTGGAAGTAAGCTCAAAATGTGAGCTTGCTTTTTCAGTGGAGCAGGCACAGCTTGACATCCTAGGTATCAGGAAAATAATTAAGCCAAAGGGTTCACTAACTCTTAAGTCAGGGCTCAAAAAGCAGTTTCCAGTGTGTCTTTTTACAGCTAGACCTGCCGAACTTGTCAGGACTGAGCATATTATTGTTAGCTTACCACTTCTTTCGCCTGTACATTTGAGTCTTTGTTGAATGACAGAATTAAAACATGACAATATTTGACTTCTCATACAGTGCTGGTAAACTCAAATTATAATTTTCTGTGTAGGTCAGTATCATTCAGCAGAGCATGAGCTCAGCCCAGGCAGACAATGCTCATGCTGGAAATTTTTGATAACCATTTGAAAACTGATGATTTTGTCCATTCCACACCAACTGTTTCTTTCTCTTCTCCACTGCCTCCAGCCTTAGAGCCTATCGTGGGTCTTTTCCTCCTCACTGTGAATATTTGACCAAAGATGTTTTCTGGTAGCATAAAGGAGCCATCAATGCTGCCTCTCTCCATTCTTTGTCTCTGGACAGATCAGAGATTTCATCATTAGTGTAAAAAGTGGGTTTTCAGCAGCAGCTATGCTCAAATTCAGTTGATATGCAAGTCTGAGTTGTTTGCAAAGTCTCTGGAGCACAAGAATATCATCTTGCCTCATTCTTTAAAACCTTTAAAACCAGTTTTGCAAATAATTTCCTAAAATGTTCATTGTAATCATGATAATTGCATATTGATTTGTAAAGCATCCTAATCTGATCATCAGCCTACTATTCTAAAGACGATCAAAACACAGGACACAAACTGCTCCCGTGCTGATGAGTTCAGCAGATTTTTTTTGTATGCTTGATGTACTCTTTAACACATAAATAAAGGTTTGTTTGTGTTTGGGGGGGGGCAGGGGGGGGGGGGAATGCTAATGAATGTGTAGCAAATAGGAGTTTCCTGGCCGCTATGCTGTTTGTTTTTAGCAATATAGCTAACAAATAAGGATTAATTCAGATTATTTTTCTCAAATCAGTGCAAGATGATACATAAAGATATTTGTTGGACCTCGCTTGCACTTTACTCTCCACCTGTGGTAGAATAATGAGATTAGTTTTCCAGGAACTGAGCTAAGAAAAAAAATAAACAAATGAAAATAAACTGTATCAGAGAAAAACCTCTGGTTAATTAATTTCTTAGAAATAATTTGGACCCAAATAATTTTTATTGTTATACCAGTTTTAGGGAAGAAACTGATCTTTATGCAATTATTTGGGAAGTACAGTTACACAGCCAAAAAACACAGAGAAAGCCATCACTTCCAAACACAAAGCACTAGCTTTTTAAAATGAACTCAGTGTCTCCTTTCTGGGGTCTCTACATGTTTCACTGTAAACTGTGATTAGTGAATTTTAAAACTCATTTTTTTAAGTTCAGTCATGAGGTACATCCTTCAGTGTGGATTTAGAATCCTAGTTGCAGGCTTTTTCTTCAGGACATTCTGTCTCTGCTCTCTAATCTACTCTTCAGATATAATAGAAATATTTATTTTCTATTAACAAGCAAGATTAAGCAGATTTATTCTAATTAGCAGGTAACTTCACTGTGTTGTTTTTTAAAACAGACGGTACTTTGGTGAGAAAATTGGGCTATACTTTGCCTGGTTAGGCTGGTACACGGGGATGCTCTTCCCAGCTGCCTTCATTGGATTGTTTGTCTTTTTGTATGGAGTCACCACTTTGAACCACTGCCAAGTCAGGTAACGTGGGCACTTTTTTAAGGGAAATTACAGCTGTGGTTTATTATGAATAATTTAAGAGATCTTCATATGAATTGTTAATTATTTTGTTTTGAACTGTTGAATGAATACTCAGGAAAATACTGTGCTTGGTTATCATAGGGTATCCAGCATCAAAGTTCTCTTGTTTTGTGCTCCTGAATTGGGATGGGAGACAATGTTTCTTGCCCAGCTGCAGTTTGTGATGGTGCTGGCAACACAGCATGAAGTAGGGAAAAAGTAGGGCTCCTTCATTACTGTTGGAACAGACGAGCAGAAGGGTAGGGAATTTTAACTCTCTTCAAGGCCTTTCCCAAAGCTCTGCCACAGGGAGGCATTTTCAGGTGAAGAAGCCCTTGGACCTTCTGCAGAGTGCTGCATCTCTATGTTCTTACACACTTTAAGTCACAAGAATAAGTCAATTTTATCTGCAGTCATCCTCACGCTTCTCCTAACAAAGCTCACTTCAGACTCAAGGAGAAGCTGCAAATGGTAAAGAGATACTGCTGGGATGTTCCTGAAGAATTGTCCTCTGCAGTTACAATTGAAAAGTCTGAAGTCTTATACAGTCAACAAATATTAACTATACACATGCAGTTACGAACATCTTGGTTTCAGTTACAGAACCAGTATTGTTCAACAAATAACTGAATATTAGTAAAACATTTCAATCCATTTTAAGACTGATAGGTGTGCGTCAAACTATTCATTTCTATCTTTTCTATTTTTCCAGTAAAGAAGTCTGCCAAGCTACAGATATCATAATGTGTCCTATATGTGATAAATACTGTCCCTTCATGAGGTTGTCAGACAGCTGCGTTTATGCCAAGGTACATTTTAAACTATGCAAATAGACATGCTTTCCTGGTAAAAGCATTAACTTTACCTTTTGTATCTGTCTTTAGTGAGCTTGAGTAGGTAAAATCTTGAAAGGACAGATCAAGTTTAGCCAATATTAACATTCATTGTCTTTTACCAGGACTTAGTTTGGACTGTAAAACACTGGAATGCAATTTGCACTTAGAGATTTACCAGTCCCAGAGGTCATGTCCTAGATGCACATGCTACAGTGTCCTTGGTGTCAACCTTTATCTTATGATGCATCCTTTGTATGAGGCTCCATAAAATGAATGCTTTGGGTCTGAAATGATGCTTATACCTGGTCTTGGCAGGGGTCAAGCCCAGGCCAAGCTAGCAAATAATCCTATCAATTGACAGGTGCATTTCATACATGAAGGGAAGGATCCTCAGGACTGTCAGGCAAGCTGCACTCATGTTCACATTAATTTTATTTGGTGAAAATAGAAAATATAACCTTATTATCATAAATTGATCACACTATTAATATATCCCTTAGGTAACCCACCTTTTTGACAATGGAGCTACTGTCTTTTTTGCTGTTTTCATGGCTGTGTGGGGTAAGTTTTTGTTTAGATATTAAGTAATTGCACAATCTTTTTCTTAAAGATTGTGATGCAACATAGGCCTTTGTAATTTCCATCACACTTTTTTTCAGACACTGAGAAAAACAATATGGGCTTGATTGCTTTCTGTTTCTGCAAAAGGAAGATGGAAGTAATTTAAATAATTTTTTAATGTGGTAATAATTTTAATTAAAATAAAAATGAATACATTATGAAGTGTCTATGTAGAAAGTTATATTCTGGGGGGGCGAGTGTTGTAATTGTTTTTCAATCTGTTGGCACTGAGACCTTTTCTCTGTTACTGTTCAGGGCTTCTCTTAGCTTAGGGCAGCTCAGTTCAGTGTCTGTACTAAAATGAATTCATATACAGTTTTTCCCACCTTACAGAAATGCAGTAAAGCAGACTGCCCAGGGAGGTGGTGGAGTTGCCGTCCTTGGGGGTGTTCAAAAAAAAACGGGTTGGTGAGGCACTTGAGGCCATGGTCTAATGGTTAGGAATATGATGGGATAAAGGTTGGACTTGATGACCCTGGAGGTCCCTTCCAACCATAATTATCCTATGATTCTAAGCTGTTTGTAATTAAAGCAAAACTCTGATGAAATAAATGGAAGATTTAGTTGAATGACAAATTGATCCTAGAGTGGTCTAGCTGTTGCCATGGAGGCTGAATTTTGCCCATAGGACAGTTCTATTTCTGGCTCAACCATTCTTCCTACTGTGGTCTTGTAGACAGAACTGAAGGCAAGAGGAAACAATAAGTTCTGGCAGCACAAAAAGTCCTTCAAACATGCCCTGAGCATGTCTAGGCTCTTAGCTGCTACCATGCCATTCTAAGAGAAGGTTAACACCTTTAGAAAATGGACAAATGAGGTGCCTCAAAAATGGCATTCATCTCACAGCTCTGAATTCTTGAGCTATCTTGATTTAGCCATTGTTCTGTTCTTACTCACACACCTCCAACTGTCTTGGAAAGGTGTCCTAGTAATTCTTATAATCTTCATTTTAAACAGCAAATCTCTTTACTGAGCCACAAGAGATATCCAGGAGGCAACATCAAAGCCATCAGGATGGCCTACCAGTCTGTCTCAGTTCCTTCCTCCAAAACTGTGTTTTTGTCTTAGTTAACTAATTAAATCAGGTCATATACCAATCCAGCATATTTATGCCATTTAATGTAATATTGATGGTATTAAAATATCACAAATTGCATCAAGGAAAAAATCCACAGGTTGTAGAAATTTTATGTTTCTGCTTGGTATTTCAGTTTTATTTTAGAGCTACACCAGAGCTGAGAATCACCAAAAATTTCTAAGACTTTAAGATGTTTTTAGATGCTTATTCAGCTTTTCCAGCCTCTTTCTCTATGTGCTCACTCAAGATGAGAATTTCCAAGACAGTTTAGAGGCAAGGACTTCCATCTCAGCTAGGAAAATTGATGGGTTAACACTGCTGAGCATTTACATCACTGTTCCTAACTGCTGGTGTGCATGTCCTTGGAGAGCACGTTTTGCATCAGTACTTTTGTTCCTCCTTAACAGTAACATCACTTCCATGAAACAGCTGTACTTACATCTGTGCCTTAGCACTGACCAGAGTCAGGGCTGTAGGAAAAGCAGTTCTAGGCAATGGGAGTCCATCACTCAGGAAGCCATGCCTGGTCCTGCCTCATGGTTTCTGCCTCAGAGAAGGCTGAGCAGGTTAAGCATGCCTGTATACAAAATGTTGTGCGTCCTGTTTCTGTCCTGTCCCTAGCTTATAGGAGCTGCACCTCACTTTGGTTAGCCTTTCCTACCTCCCTCTCCTTCAGCACCACTGACTCCCAGACCCAGGTCCCTCTGGGGATACCTCTTCACCAGCCTGCGAGGACTGGGAAATGCCCATCCATGCGTCTCCAGCACCTAAGCCCACAGAAAGAAAAGAAAAAGTATAATAAATGATGCTCTCTGGATGATTTGGCTAGTGGAAAAGAGACTACAGAACAGCAGCTGGGCTGAGAGCTTTCCCCACAGCTTTTGTTGGCTTAAACTGTGCTTGTGAGCTTGCCGCCAAGAGGGATGTAGGGGCAGCAACAGGAAGGAGATTATGAGTGTAGGGTAATGCTCTGGGGAATGGGGTGATCCCATGGCTCCAGCCAAACTGTATTTTCTTAAATCAGACTTTGTTGAGATAACAGTGGGATTGTGGACATATTTTCCACACAGTTAGGGCTAAAGCAGCATTAGAAGAAGGAAAGCCATACTTCCCAGGGATTTTCCGGTACTGTATTTATGAGTTGGTTTACCACCTGTCTTAAATGCATTTTCAGTCTGCAGTAACCCTATTGACAGATGCAGGCACCACCATCATGTCAGTAAATCGTAGGGGAAGAGAAGAAACAATGATAGCAGTTTGATCGTGGTAACGTTTTTTCTGTCAGCATGAAACAACCAGCAAGTACATGACAAATCAGCTGTAAAAAGTTCAGCCTTCTAGATGAGCCAGTTTGACAGATAGTAGAATATAAAATAATGATGGCAGTGCTTTTAAAAAAAGCCTGAGCTTAGCCACTGTCTTTATTATCTAAAGTTCCTTCTTCACTGTCTTTAGATTTATTAGTGAACTCCTATCTTAAGGGAAAAGCCTCAGCCGTTTGCTTGGGGTTTTCAAAACCAGGCATGAACAGATTGGGCTTTACATGAAGAGGTGGTCGGTATGGTGGTTTCCTCCTTTTATGCTATAGATATCTTTAATTGATGGACAAAGTGGGTTGCTCACTTTTTAAATAGGGATAAAATGCTTCTCCAATGATGAGCAAACTGCTGTGGCCATGCTAGGAAGAGGAATTACCACAACAAACATCAGTACAGGCTGATTTGTGGAGCAGCAATGGGACAGGCTGTAGGACCCTGAAGCACAGGAATCCGTTTTTTCTAATGCTTCACTGTGGGATAAGTGTGTCCCATTGAAGTGAGGTTGGAATTGTCAAGTGCACAAGGAGATGTTAGAATAGAAACACACGTTTCTTCCAAAAGTATACTGACCCATCACCTCACATATTGTGTTTCTGCCCTGTTGAAGTAAAGTTCTGTGTAAGTAATAAAAGTAATTCATATAATAGGAAAAAAATATATATACTTACTAAGGTATATCCAGAAGACATAAGTCTTAAGACAACCTTCATTTTAATCTGATGCAGCAAAGGACAAAAGAGTGTCCTTTCAGTACACTGAAGGAATTCACTGGTAGTTTGTATAAGCTTTTCTGTATTGGAGCTTCTGTTGAAAGGAAAAAAACATTCAAAACCATTCAAAAGGATCAAAGCTATGAATCTCTGTGATTTATAGGAAACAATAAGTCTCTATAAGCACTAATGCTTTTTTTTATTGGTAAACATACTGTTGTTGATGCTCACTGAGATGTCATCATGTCAGAAGCTGGAAAAGAATTTTCCCTTTTGAGAATCTCTGGTCTTGATAATACTTTCCAGATGTTCAAACCTTTCAAAAAGAGGGGAGCAATGGCATTTTTTGTGTTTCTGTGCCAGAGGGAAACACCTACAATTAGCCATGTATGCCTTGAGATACGTTAAGTTTGATGAAAAAGTAGGTCCCATTTCTAGGAAAAGTGCCTCTCTTTTTACTGTCTGAACTGGTTTCTTACCAAAGACAGAAAAAAAGAGAAAGATATTCATTCTAAAAGTTGACATTTAAAGGGAAAAAAGTCATTCTCAGAAAAAGATCTAGGTAAATTTGATAATCAGTTGAATCCCAGCATGTTGTTACAAAGCCAGATGGAACTGTAGCTTTGCTTTTCCAGTTGAAGTACTGGGGAAAGCTGGTGCAAAGATGTCACTGTCTAGATATTTCCTGAAATTCATTTCTCTATCTGTCCAACAGGAGAATCCAGCTATTTTATAATTTCTAATGCTTTGCTAGAAACAAGGTGGGCTCATGGTAGTTTCTCTATCTCTGCATAGTCTTTGGGAGACTAAGACACACAGTAAAACTCCTTTTTGAAATTTCTTCTTGTCTACCTTTATGCTTTGATAAAGGAAATAGCCTCAGAATACTTGCTGAAAGGCAAAGTTGGGAGGGGGAAAAAGGCCTGACATGAAGAATTTAACATTTTTTTCCAAGCAATAAGAAATGCCAACATAAAACATTTTTTCTAAATATATCAGTTAGTCTCATAAAAGATATTACTTCCCGACAAACTTTGCCTCTAGCATAAAACACGCATATTGATCTGCTCTCTAAGGAGACAGAATTTTAGGATGTTCTTAATCAGTATTCCAGAATATATTCCAGAAGTCAGGATGGATCTATTAAACGGTGTTCTGAAATACAATAGGGAAAGGATTTCTGAGAGAAGGTCAGGATTAAGCTATTTGCTGTGAGAGGCCATTTGCATTACTAGATAAGATCACAACTTGTTTCAAAAACATCTGAGGAAATGATATAAAGACAGCTGTTTGTACAAGTGGGTGTTGAGGACTGAGCTGCAAGGTTGGGCTCTGAAGTAGGGCTAGCATAGTATAGAAAAACCTAGCAAAAGACCTGGGAGTTAAGGCCAATCAGAAATTCAGAAATACCAAGCAGGATTTTTTGAGAATTCTCAGCATCTGGTTTTAACATATCATCCTCCCATTTTCCAATTGGTAAGTACAATTGTGTCCTGTCGAGCTGTCAAAGTCAGAGAAGAACGCCAAAGTGTGATGTAGGGTATTAGTGATTACTTGACTAGAAAAGCAGAGAAATTTCAAAATGCAGGACTTTTTAGAAGACCTCAGTAGTACAGTGAATCAATCAAAGATCGTTATTTATAACATATTTTAAAATATCTAGCAAGGGAAAAGTGCATACTGACCTGGATAGAGGGAGAATAGTGTAGCACAGTAAAAGCTAAAACAGCACTGTGGTATCATCCTATTTACTACTTAATGATTTGAAAATAGTGTGCTAAAGAAGATTCAGGAACTGCACATACTTGCTCTGACAGGTGCTAAATACACTAAATATAATATGTATAGTTTCCTCACTCCAGTAATGAAAAAAATATGAAAGAAGCATGGCTGAGCGCAGACATGTCTGAGAGGCTTATGCCTGTGGACTCATACGCCCACTCAAGTCCTGCTTCCAGCTGTTTTTTGGAATGGAAACAGAGTGGTAGTAATCAGTCAAGCTTGTTTCTCCCAGGTCTCCAAAAAGTGCAGGGCTACTTGTTTAGCCTATACAAGATAATTCAATATGAGCTGATAGAAGAGAAGCAGCTCCACCAGAAGACAAGTCAACAAATAAACGATGTGGTGGTTCAGCAGCAGCGGAGCCTCATTAGCGCTTACTAATTTTGCCAATCCCAACCAAACATACTGCAATTATTAAAAAAAAAGTCATAGAAACATTAGGATCAGGAGATTGAATTTACTTGCTTTTTTAGATTAAATCAAAGCAGCTGCTTGCCTGGCATAACGTAACTCCAGCTTTTGAAAAAAGGATGATGTGATATATGAAAATGCCCAAATAGCTGCCTCCTTAAATGTGCTTTGGATATCTTACCTTATCTGCTCAGTGTTTGTTTTCTATGTATATCTTAGCTCCATTGGCTAACACATTAAAATATAATAATTCTTACTGGCTAAAAATTCACTTTCACTGAACTACACCAGTGCTTAGTACCACGTCACATCATTATCAATATGCTGCAGTAGGCCAGATAGTCCATTAAGGAGTTCCTTTTAGGACTGGATATGGAACATATTGCCAGGCTATTGTGACACTGTTACAGCTGATAATGTGCTAGCTCACGAACAAAGAGGTTTATGTTCTCTGTGGTTATCAGCCTGATGCTTTTCGGTGAGCACTAGAGGCCAGAGCCAAACCTCACAGTGGGAGGGGAAGCCTTCCATTGGTTTGTGTTAGCTTTAGTCAGCTCCTTCATTCTTTTAAAATACAAATTTAAAAAAACCTGTAACCATAAATAGGCTCAGTATTACTCTCCAGAATATGAACATATTATTTTATGACTGATTGCTTCCTTGATTGCTCTCTCTACCACAAAATGGACACAGTCATGTACAGGCATATTACACTATCTTGAACTCTGTCAATAAGGGCTGTACAGCACAGAATGTTTAACTGTCAAATGTTAATGCTACACTACATATACACACTCACATAGTGCAAAAGTCTGGATTAGAAAGGTGTAAGACAAAAGTTCCCATTTCCTCAGTGATACTCTATAAATTTGCACATACACTGGAATGTGCTCCCTTTGGATTCTGGTTTCTGTATATTGTAAATGGTCTTCAAAGAAGGAAAGTTACTGCTTTATCTGCAATAGCCCCAAGAAACATTATCTTCACCAGAAATCTGCTATATCTAGTAATGATGACTCACAGGAACAATTTCATTCTTTAAGAATCCTTCCTTGGTTGGTTAGGAATTAAACATTCTCATTTAGCACTGAATGAAATCTCTAAAGCCTCAATCATACTTGAAGCAAGCAAAGTAATCCTTAGAGAGCAATGCTATTTGAAAGCAGTTTTGATTATCAGCATGATTTGCTGTTCAAAGGAACCCATTTACGAAAAGAAATGAAACTAATGTAATAGCTTCATTCAACGGTTCTGTGATACTAGTTAACATTTTCTTGACTTAAAAACAATTTTCTTTGTTTTTGTTTTTTTCTATTTGCTCCAGCAACTGTTTTTCTGGAGTTTTGGAAAAGAAGGCGAGCAGTAATTGCTTACGACTGGGACTTGATAGACTGGGAAGAAGAAGAGGTTTGTATAAATAAGAAGTACTCCTTAGTCTTTAATACAAAAAGATTTGGTTAAAATGTAAGCATTATTTTTAAATTATTTATTTAATTCTCGATTAATTCTGTAAATCTTCATAAAGTAGGAAATAAGTATTTTTCTCCTCATGTTTCCTCTGGAATGTGAAGAAATTTTCCCCAGGTCAAACTGTACTCTCTTTTTACAACTTTGTGAATCTAAATTAATTTCAACATAACAGTGGCTGTCATTGTGGGAGATTTCAGGAAAAAATGGACTTTAGGGGGAGCTAACAAATTTTAGTTTTGAATCCAAAGAAGTTCTTGACAGCCAAGAGTACCATGAATTTTGGCAAATGGGCTCTTATGTATTGTTTTAGATAGCCAATAAGAACACTGATGGAGAGAAAGCCTTGTGAGGTTTGCACCAGCTTTTGAACATTCAGGTGCTGGTTACCTAAGTAGACAGTACTGTGGAGAGAGACTGAGGGAAATGAACCAACTCAAAGGACTTAATTCATCATCTGTTGGTACACAAAATACGCTTTGTGAGAAAACTAAACAGTGAAAATTAGCCTTAACTGTTTTCTGTGGTGGTTGCCAAAAAGAAACAACATGCTCTTGGGACTGACAGCTGAGGTCTAAGTGGAACTAGCAGGTTTTATTACGCAGGATAAAAGCAAGATTCAGTGGATGTGGCAGAAAAAGTGCTCCTGGAGTGGGATTTAGACATACAAATGTCCACAAAGTCTGTTCTCCTTCCTCTCCAGAGACTGCCCTGAAGTTCTTTAAGGGACTGTAAGAGGGTGCTGTACTGGTCTCAGTGCAGTTGAAACTTCTATAGTGCTGCCTCTGTGGAAGAATTTATTTTTCATTAATCTCGTCAGCAATGAAAGTCTTCTGAGTTACGGGATTTTTGTCTCTATGAGGCATTGTAGCTCAATGAAGCCATGAAATGGTATGATTGCTCATATGCTGGTAGAATTATTTTTTTAAATGCTTAACGATCAAGAAAATAATCCATAAGAACGTAAAATAAAATAACTTACACAACTGGAAATTGGTTTCTTTACAGCAACAGAAACATCATTATTTGTGCACAGATGCTGTCAATACTTGGTGATACTTAGGACTATTATATATTTAGAAAATACCCTAATACAGGTTTAACTCTCCTGGCATCAGCAGCCTGCTCTTACCGATGCTGATGAGTCATAGAGCGACTACACTGAGATAGTCCTGCCTGAAGTTCAGATATTGATCAGGATTGAACTGTAGTGATTATGTCGCCTCATGGTTAGTTGCAAAAAAGCCATTGCTGCTGCTGCTGCTTCTGCTAAAGCAGAAGATGGATGTACCAAACTGCAGTTTCCAAGACAGGATTATAGCTCAGTGTCCTCAGAATGAGAAGGAGACTTTAAACTAACAAAATACACAAGCAAGTACAGTATGAGGCCCTTTTTCTGTTTTTCCCAGGAAGCCTGGTCTTGCAGTTGTTTATAGTTTGAGATGTTCTTTATCTGCACCTTTCACTATTTAACCTACCAGGATTTGAGATTATACTGATTTATAAAGCCACCCATCTGAATCTTCTATGACTAGTTCATTTGAGTTTCCCGGTAAGGTTGTCCTTAAGTGATGCTTTGCTTTTTTTCTTTGCTTTCATGTAATATTACTAAGTGATTTCTGGCTGCTGTGGTAATGCTTGGAGGAGTCTTTTGCTCAGGTGTGAGCACAACAGCTCCAAGCCCATGCAGCACCACTCACCATTCTGTTTTTCTCTACTCTTTACACTCATGCCCAAACTCTGCTTACAGTCTTGCTGCAACTATTGAAAGTGCAGGTCCTCTTGCAAGCCTGGAGGAAAGCATTCCCATGGAAGATTCACTCTGCTTTCTAAGCTTCTTTGGAAGAGGATTACCATGCCAATGCAACTAAGCCTTTACCTGGAATAAAAACTGTAAAGACAGAAGAGAGTAGAGCTACTAGATTTTTCTTCATCCAGTAAGAAACCCTGAAAGAGGTTCTGATAGTTGAAACTATCCTTGTAGAAATATGATGTGTTTATTTTATGATGTCTATCAAATAACATCAGTTTTTACAGGAGATGCTTGTGTTCCACTGGCAGATTATTTCAGTTTGGCCTTCAGGATGACATGTGCATGTCAGAAATTTTTGGAGGATACCTGCTCCCTGCTGATGGTCAGCTGGTCCTTTATTCTCACACCAGACTTTTCCAATGAGCTCTGTCAACAAGACCTCAGTCAGGTGCTCTGGGGAAGTGGTGAGTGTACCTGTTCCAGAGCTATTCATTGCACATTTGTACAGTTCCAGATGGAGTTTTATAAGTCTCCACAGCCGGAGGCAGCAGCCTTCACCAGCAGTGTGCCAGATGGTACTTTCCTCTCTTAAATTAGAGGTTAAAGATGCCAGTAGGAACTCAACTGGCTGCTTCTCAAAGATTTATGTGACGAGTCATCAGTGCATCAGTATCTTACTAGCGTATGATGAGTCAGTTCCTCCTTTGTTCAGCGTTCAGTGGGATCCCAAGAGTGGAAGCTGGTTGCCTCTCAGATGTGTCTTCTCTGAAGATGCTATAGCTGCCAGTGTTCATACCTACTGCACAACTCAAATATGTCCTTGCTTTAAGGTCATCTCTATGGACCACTGCCTTCTCTTCTTGAGTGTCAAATGTTGCACTTTTTCTGCTGGCACTTCCATGTCTTTGCAGGACTTTGCCTCTGAGATAGTCGCAGTTTGGAAGCAGATGTCCAAGGTGAAAAAGGCTTGAGGTAATTTCCCTGTTCTTTGGTTCAAAGTCCACCTCTTCACTTTGCCATTGCATTCAGCTGCAAGCAGGATGACCTGCAAATGACAGCTTTGCAAGGAGATTACTTCTGGGGGTGCTATCATTGTCCCAGTGATCAAGATTCAGATTTTCAATTTTTTACAAATGTCTTTTCTACATCTAGGCTGTAGACAAAAATGTATCCTTGGACTAGGAAGGGTAGGACTCCTGAAAGAATTCACCTATTGAAGGACTAAGACACCTCCTGAAAGAAAAGGATGTTTTTCACAAAGAAATGTAGAGTAGCTCTTCTAAGGCAGTGCATATTCATCCATATATGATGTTCCAGAAATCAGTATGGTTTCTCCTGTGAGTAAAGAATTGAAATAGTCCATGTTCAAGAAGTGTGAAGGAAGGAAAACAGTCTTATGTAGATTGAAAAAGACACATCCTGTGGTGTTTGATCATGACATTGTACATGTGAGTGAGATGTCAGTGAGAATTTTGTCTCCAAAAGGTGAAAATTTTACTCCTAAAAGTGCTGCTTTCTAATAAAACCACGGCTAATTAAATTTCCTCTCTACATTCCATTCAGTTATCAGTGGACAAAATCAGCCAATTTCTTTTATTAGCTATTTCAAAGAAATCAATTAAAGAGTTCTAATTACCATTTTGAGTCACAAGCTTTTGTTAATGAAGGTTGTTATTTTTATTAACATTATCTGCCATGTCTAGCTTTGGCTTGCTTTAATTTTCATTGTCAAATTGAAAAATAAGGTTTTGGTACAAAGGGAAATTTATTAATTCTTATCAACAATAGATTGAAGAAAAACCACATTTATAAGGCTTCCTATTACTTCCTTATCACTTTTCTGCTCTTAATGAAGAGACAAAGAAATGAAACAATGAAGACAATGGGAAGGAGAATTAAATTTGTTCAGATATGCAACCTTGTGAATTCCTCACCACTTTAGATTTTCATCCAAGGAAGGTGTGCCACAACCCCTGCAGTGTCCAGGTCCCCCAGCCTGGGGATACATGGGCTGAATATATTCTGGCTCTTTCAACACGGTGTATCTGGATTTCTTTTTCTTGTTAAATGAGGTGCAAGGTGGGAGACATGGAGAGTAACGTGCTCTTGGCTGGGTGTGCAAGAAACCAACTGCAAAGAGTTCCTGGCACTCCCAGTTGAAATATCGCTTCTGTTACTATTTACAATGTCCTTTTTTTCTGTTTCTTCAGTGTCACTTTCTTTGTATCATTAACCTCAGCCAGATACAGTATTATCTACTTGCTGCCCAAAATATGCTCAGCGTTGCTGAGTGTCTTTACACAGGTATGAAGATTCATGACAGTTTCAGTTTTGTGTGGAGGTGTATCTGTAACAATAGCATTTGCATTATCTGAATTGATTGGACATCGAAGGAGATAATTAGATACATGGTGGATATGATAAGGACTTCCCTATAGTGAAGATTGTGAAGCATAATCAAACCTTGGCTTAGAGGGAGCTGCAGAGAAGGGTTTCTTGTATATGACTTGGTAAGCCAGCTGGCAGAGCCCTTGTACAATCTACAGAGTGCAATTCTTGAGGGCTCAATGCTACCGCATTCTGTCTTTTTGCATGTCCCTGGGAACACAGGAGTACTACTTGCATTGTTTCTCTTGCTGGATTATGGTGTCCTCATCAGCCTTCAGACCTGATATGGCAGGAACAGCTTAAGCAAGGTAGAATAAGAGCAAGGTGTTCTGCCTGCCTCAATAGAAACATGCTTAGCCTTTGTATATAGCTAGTGTGGGGCTGCTTCCCTCAAGCACGTAATTTGTCACACAAACACTGCAGCTGAGCATACATGCCCCTTAACTATTTTTAATACCATGTTACCAGGTTGTTGCTTAAATTTGGAAATTAAATGTATCGAGAAAGTGTCTTCAAAGTTGAGAAGAATGAGACCTAACTTTTCTATTTCCCCCAGAGGAATTTTTAAAAAACGATGTAGGTTTTTAAGATACCTAATTTTTATTCACATTCTAAAGGCTTGTATGAGTAGTTAACATTCACCTATTTCAATGCAGTCATTTAAGGCCAGGCCATTTACAACTTTCAGTCAGTCAAAGTTCAATTAAACGCAGTTGAAGGATTGGATGTGATTGAAATTGGTAAACTGGGTTCTTGGCTGTTACAAAGAAATGCACAGCAGAGCCCTGGTGGAAAAGCTGGAAAGACTGTCGATAGCTGACTTTATGCTCCCTTGTAGCCAGCTGTGGGCCATTTCTCCAGCACGCATCAGAGCACTGTAAAACTTGATCTAATGCATATGGACTGCCAGCAGCTGTGAGAGTCCATCTCTGCAGCCTGGTGCTCTCTCTTTTCTGTGGCAGCATCCTTGATGTCAGACTTGGGTGAGGTGGCACAAGACACGCAGCTGCTGGTGAACCTCCTGGATGGCAGGGCAGTGGGGTAGCCCTACAGCAGCTGAAAACCATAAGATCATACCTGAACTAAGGGTGAACCCTGTCTTCTGACAAGCCTCTAAACAGATGTAACCAAGCCTGTCCCCAGGAAATCCCCAGGTTTCATTTCAGAAGAGAGTTCTTATCGCAAAGCAGTACGTGACATTTCTGTTGCTGAAAGCTGTTCCTTGCTAATAATATAGTCCAAGTTAGGAAGGAATTTAGCAATATTAGACAGCATGGCTCCTTCTTCAAATGCTGATAAACTTTTGCTGGTAATGGGAAGGTAACCAGCTACCTAGCGAACAGCAACTGAGTTTGGAAAAAGGAGTTTTGGGGTTTTTTGCTTTTTGCTTTGTTGTAGAATTCCAGTATCAGTAGTATAATACCAGGCTGGAAAACTCTATGGTATCAACCTTAAAATGGTCTTGCTTACAGCCATACAGTTTGAAAGAACATTGTTTAGACGAGTAGATAATTGGGGAGTTTGCTAAATACTTGCAATATGTTTTTATGAGTACAGTGATTTATTCTAGCTCTCATGAAGGAGACCTGATTTCTCTTCAAAGACATTATTCCCAATAACAGTGATTTGATAAATGATCTGAAGTTTCCTGCAGAATCTTTCCTAGGTGTGCTATATGTGAATATTGTCTGTCTGTTCTTTAGGAGGAAATACGTCCACAGTTTGAAGCCAAGTACTCCAAGAAAGAACGAATGAACCCCATATCTGGAAAGCCAGAGCCTTATCAAGCATTCGCAGATAAATGCAGCAGACTCATTGTTTCTGCATCTGGAATATTTTTTATGGTTTGAGAAATTTCATTTGTTTACCAGTTGAAAAAATTCAAAGTAACATTATCTCTGCTGAAAGAGTATGGAGATACTGGATATGATTGTTTGAAAGTGAAATGAGCTGTAGCATGTTTACTGCAGGCTGAAAATCTGTACACAGCAAACAGCCTGAGTTTCCGTAAAGTCCTACACTAGTTTACTCTTCACCAAGTTTCACAGATAGTTATGTCATTTTTTCAAGGCTATACACATAAGGCTTTATGTAGCTACACATGTACCACAGTAGTGGCACCATCACATTTAGGCACCAACGTCAGCTGACTGAATTAGCTCACTGATTTCCTTGCCTTCCCTGTGTAGACAGCACAGAGTGATGGGGAGAGATATTATGGAAGAGGCAGTTGTTCTTTGCAAACTCTACAGAGAACCTAACTAAGGTGCCTAGAGTGCTTAATGACGTTAATATTTCCTAGTTTTTCAGTGTATTGCGAAGGTAAGGAAAGAGGGTTCATATTCCCAGGCCACTTGAAATGGAGAAACGGATGTTCCTTACCTAAAATGAGTGATCTCTTCCTCTTCCAAAGTGCAAAACTAAATGCAGCAGCAAAATCTCTCCTAACAGAGAGCTGCATGCATTACTGCTGAAATGTGCCCATCCTCTAACTTCACTGAATTTGTTATTCACATGACAACAGCAGTGGTAGGATTGATCTTGAAAACACAGCTGGTATCAAATTAGACCCTCATGGGATTTACTAGGGCTTTTCCCAGAGGCTGGAAAATTAGATATATGTATAACTTCAGGAGCTGTGGAGAGCCAGATGGGTGAGCTATCCCAGCAACTTCGTGTTTGAATGAGATGGGAGGGAACAGGGCATAAGGCTTGTAAGAAACTGATGGCTTCAAAATTGTCCAAAGCAATCCTGGACAAGAAAGGCAAAAGCATTATTGTACTCTGGTATGTCAGGTGAATGACAGAGACACATAGAAACACTGGGCATGAAGAGCCAATGTACTGTCTGTCTCAGCCCTTGAAGACACATCTGCTCTGGTCTGCAGTCTCTGCAGGGAGCTGATTGTACATCTAACATTTTGCATTTTCCCTACATTTTTTTCTTGAAGGGGGAGCAGTTCTTACTCCCCACCCTTTGCAAAGGCAGTCATTAATCTTCTTAGCCTAATGATAGATCTTGCTCAAAGTGTCAGGGAGAGTATCCTTACTCTGAATTGTGTGCACCACGAATTGTCCTTGTAACAGTCCTTGAAACAGGACAAGGATTATTTTCACTGAAGATAGTTTTTATTGCTGACATAATGTGAGCTTCCAATGAGTTAGAAAAACTTTGAATTTTCCCCCATTTCCCATAAGTATTTCTTAAAAATTATAGATTTAAGTACAGGAGATATACACTTATCAAATCTTTGAGTTAGAGAAGTTCTCAACATTTCACAGCATTGACTTTTGCAGTGCAGTTACTAATACAGCTTGAACCAGATTATTGATTCCCTGTAAACAAAGCAGTCCTTCTTCCCCTCAACACAATGCAGGAAATCCAGAGGCAAACCTCTAGCTCAGTAACCTCGTAATGTTTCTATGTGCTGCCAGTGTGGTAGCAGAGAATCTGATAAACTAGCCCTCCACAGTCACACACACTTAACTTTGCTTTTTCGTCTGCACTGGGATTATGTCAATCAATTAACTAATGAAATATGTAAACAGCTTGATTAGCGTTCGGTATTTTCAAAATCATTTTGCCCATCCAATTAGCTCAGATATACTTCAATTTTGATAGGTTTAAGTTGTCTGTGCATAAACTTGGAATACACCTATGTTTTACAAATAATCATCTGTCTTTTACTGAAGAAACTCTCCTTATCTAATAAGGTAGCTAATGGGTACTGTGTCAGAGTTTCTATCAGATGAGTCACCCGTCTTAATTTCCAACTGTTTATCCTTTAGGTGACTTGCTAAACTGTGACATAAATCGGTCACAATGGAAAACAGTTGTTGTTTAGTGCTCAGCTATTGCACATGGAGCATCAAGTGATTTAGCAGCCTGGCTCAGCTGCATGGCTTTCAAATTATAACTGTCACATTTGCTGAAACTCTTATCTGAGATGAAATTACAAGGGCAATTGAATTTGTTACCTACCCTAGATAGAATCTCTCCAGAACTGTAGCAAAAACCAGCTTGCTAGGGTAGCTTGCCAGGGTTGTTGTTGAGGCAGTGCTTACAAATGGAGACATTTTTTCCTACAAGTGTGAAGTCCATCAAAGCACAAAATCCATCCCAAATAAGACATCATCTATCTGGAACATCAGCTTGAGATTAGCCTTTGCATATCCCAGAACACGCACGTAAGGAAAATTTCTAATTCCCAGAGCTGGCAACAGTTTCCCACATTGATGCTAAGGAAGAGATACATTTTCAAGGAAGTATTTAAAAATTATTTTAATATGATTTTAACTACATTTTGCATTATGAAAAATAAAAGGACTTCACAGTAAGAAAAACATTCCAATTGAAACCTTTTTCTGGAATCAAAATGGATGTATTTTTCAAGTCTTTCATTTCATTGTTTTAGTTTCAGGGAGAAGTTAACTCCTTTTCAACTGACACTTTTCAGGTTCTTCTCTCTGATTTTTCCTTCCTTTAGATCTGTGTGGTGATCGCTGCTGTTTTTGGCATTGTTATTTACCGTGTTGTGACTGTCAGCACTTTTGCTGCCTTTAAGTGGGCTTTAATCAGGAATAACTCTCAGGTTGCAACTACAGGAACTGCAGTGTGCATCAACTTTTGCATCATCATGCTACTGAACGTGGTGAGTAAAACTAACGTATCCGAAGTTATACCCAAGCTATCAGACCAGTAGACATCTCATTCTGCAGACCACTGAATGCTTTTGGTTCCTTGTTCAGCAGGAAAAGGGTGTCTTACTGAGACATGGCATTATTGTTTATGGATATCATTCACTATTTATGTGAAAGTACAATTCCAAACACAAAACATTATGTAAAGTATGTTTGAATGTTCTAAAAAATATTTTAGGGAAACATGTCCATACTCCTGTTTTATCCTCTGCCTCTTTTTTCCCCTTTCATATATATGCAGGTTTCAGTGCATTTCATTAATATTCTTCTTAATTAGTGTTTTGATGTTATTTTTTAAATACAGTGGCCAAGCTTAATTCTTATTTATGCTAGTTTCAGTAATTCCAGCTTCAGTTTTCACAGTAGTTTACCAGTGAGGATATGCATATACAGACACAATGTCTGTATGCAGAAGAACTCCTTGGGCTGAAAGCTTCAAGAGTCTTGAGCAGACATGACTTGTCCATGAGCTGCCTATGTCCTTTGCCAGGGTACACCAGAGACATGGTCTGGGTGCATTGTAGGGGGACTGGCTGAGGTCAGGTTATTGTTGTGAACTGGTTTGGAACCAGACTTGGGACAAAGACAAAAACAGAATTTCTATGTGATAACAGCCTCAGTAAGACATTATAGCATAGATTAGGTGGGGAATTAGTTTCATCTTTCCACTGAGATGCAGGTACTTCTGCAAACAGCTGTGATAGCAATGTGTCTTCTATTAGTTGCTCTTGGCAAGAGGTGTATGGACTTTTACTATCAGGTTTCTGTCAACTGACATGATAAAAATGTATTTTAAGGGGCAGGAGGGATCAACCTATAAACCATGCAGATAATGGAGCCAGGACAGAGTATCTCTACCCACTCAGTCGTAGCAAGTGTAATCTGCAAAAAGCATGTTAGGCTTTGCTCCAGCAGATATGCTGACTTACTTCCTTGGGGAAGTATAGGATGTACATTACAAGTGCTTGCTTGGAGACCACTTTCTTTCCTGTGCAATATCCAAGCATTTCCATCATTTAAAAATTAATTTTAACAGCCCCTCATTCATATAGCTAGAAATTACAAGAGGCTTTGCTGCAAGACTTCACTTCTCCCTTTGGCATAGACAAGACTGAATGGGTGACTAGGACTGTATCAAGAACTGCTGACTTTTCTATCTTTTCCCTAAGGTGCGACTATAGCCTGAAAAGGGGCAGAAAGAAGAGGTGGAAGCTGTTATTCTCTCTGAATTTGTACTGTGGGGTCTCTTCTTTTATGTTATTTTTTATTTATTGCTTGTTGTCTGCAGCTTTTGGGGGTTTTCTTTAATCTACTTAGAGCACACAATAGCTCAGAAGAAATAAAAAGAAAACTACATATATCTATATTACTAAAACATCTGTTTCCAAGCTCTCAGTATAAGTCATTGTATATGCAGTGAAACAGCAACAAAAAAATACCCCACAAACAAAATTGTTTGGTTCTCCAAGAGTTTTACAGCTTAGACAAATTCTTAAAATAATGAAAGATAGCTTGAAGGTGCCTTTTGAGAAACTTTATCTTACTTTCTAAAATACATCAAATGAATAGACACTGCAAAGATGGATTTCTTAAGCCTTATACTCATTACCACGCAATAAACAGCTCAGCCTTAGATCTGGATATAGCTCATAGAAACAAAAGATCCTTAAAATATGAAACTGCATGAGCTTTTCAAAAGAAGGACTTAAGAACATAATCCCTCAGTTCCCATGATGGATTAATGTAGTTTGCTGAAGGACAGTAGTGGGATTTCTTTTGGAAAAAATATATATCTCCAGGAGCAATTAAGGTAGTGGAATCCTCTACAAATTGTTCCTCAAGAACAGTAGCAGGAGAGCAAGTAAAGATACAGTAATAAAACTAGAATGAACCAAGATATATATAACAGCAGGGAATTCACTGCTAGGAAGACCAGAAAACTACCACCGATTCTGATACAGAGTCACAGAATCACAGAGTGGTAGGGGTTGGAAGGGACCTCTGAAGGTCATCTAGTCCAACTCCCCTGCTAGAGCAGGATCCTAGAGTAGATCACACAAGAACATGTCCAGACATCTCCAGAGACGGAGACTCCACAGCCTCTCTGGGCAGCCTGTTCCAGTGCTCAGTCACCCTCACAGTAAAGAAGTGTTTCCTTATGTTAAGATTGAACCTCCTGTGTTCCAGTTTGTGCCCATTGCCCCTTGTCCTGTCACTGGACACCACCAAGAAGAGTCTGGCCCCATCTTCCTGACACCTGCCTTTTACAAATTTATCAGCATTGATGAGATTCCCCCTCAGCCTCGTCTTCTCCAAGCTAAACAGACCCAGTTCCCTCAGCCTCTCCTCATATGGGAGATGCTCCAATCCCTTCATCATCTTCGTGGCCCTGCGCTGGACTCTTTCCAGTAGCTCCATGTCCCTCCTGAACTGGGGAGCCCAGAACTGGACACAGGACTCCAGATGAGGCCTCAGCAGGGCAGAGTAGAGGGTGAGAAGAACCTCCCTTGACTTGCTGGCCACACTCCTCTTCATGCACCCCAGGATACCATTGCCCTTCTTGGCCGTGAGGGCACATTGCTGGCTCATGGTCAGCCTGTTGTCTGCCAGGACTCCCAGATCCTTTTCCCCAGACCTGCTCTCCAGCAGCTCAGCCCCCAGCCTGTACTGATACATGGGGTTGTTCTTCCCCAGATGCAGGACTCTACACTTGCTCTTATTGAATTTCTTTGTTACTCCCTGCCCAGCTCTCCAGCCTGTCCATGTCATGCTGGATGGCAGCACAGCCCTCTGGCGTGTCAGCCACTCCTCCCAGCTTTGTATCATCAGCAAACTTGCTGAGGATACACTCTGTCCCTTTGTCCAGGTCATTAATAAATATATTGATTAGGACCAGACCCAGTACCGATCCCTGGGGGACACCACTAGTCACAGGTCTCCAACTAGACTCTGCCCCACTGACCATTACTCTCTGGGCTCTGTCCTTCAGCCAGTTCCCAACTCACAGAATCACAGAATCACAGAATCACAGAATGTTAGGGATTGGAAGGGACCTTAAAAGATCATCTAGTCCAACCCCCCTGCCAGAGCAGGAATACCTAGATCAGGTCACACAGGAACATGTCCAGGCAGGTTTTGAATGTCTCCAGAGAAGGAGACTCCACAACCTCTCTGGGCAGCCTGTTCCAGTGTTCTGTCACCCTCACTGTGAAGAAATTCTTCCTCACATTTATGTGGAACCTCCTATGTTCCAGCTTACACCCATTGCCCCTTGTCCTATCATTGGATGTCACTGAGAAGAGCCTGGCTCCATCCTCATGACACTCACCCTTTACATATTTATAAACATTAATGAGGTCACCCCTCAGTCTCCTCTTCTCCAAGCTAAAGAGACCCAGCTCCCTCAGCCTTTCCTCATAAGGGAGATGTTCCACTCCCTTAATCATCTTTGTGGCTCTACGCTGGACTCTCTCGAGCAGTTCCCTGTCCTTCTTGAACTGGGGGGCCCAGAACTGGACACAATACTCCAGGTGTGGCCTCACCAAGGCAGAATAGAGGGGAAGGAGAACCTCTCTCGACCTACTAACCACTCCCTTTCTAATACACCCCAGGATGCCATTGGCCTTCTTGGCCACAAGGGCACATTGCTGGCTCATGGTCATCCTGCTGTCCACCAGGACCCCCAGGTCCCTTTCCCCTACACTGCTCTCCAGCAGGTCAGCTCCCAACCTGTACTGGTACATGGGGTTGTTCTTCCCCAGATGCAAAACTCTACACTTGCCCTTATTGAAATTCATTAAGTTTCTCCCCGCCCAACTCTCCAGCCTATCAAGGTCTCGTTGAATGGCAGCACAACCCTCTGGTGTGTCAGCCATTCCTCCTAGTTTGGTGTCATCAGCAAACTTGCTGAGGATACATTCTGTACCCTCATCCAAGTCGTTGATGAAGATATTGAACAACACCGGTCCCAGTACCGACCCCTGAGGGACTCCACTAGTCACAGGCCTCCAACTAGACTCCGTCCCATTAACCACAACTCTCTGGCTTCTTCCCTTCAGCCAGTTCATAATCCACCTCACTACCTGATCACTAAACCCATACTTTATCAGCTTATAACTCACCTCACTACCCATCATCCAGTCCACACTTGTTAAGTTTGGTTGTGAGGATGCCATGGGAGACAGTGTCAAAAGCCCTACTGAAGTCAAGGTAGACCACATCAACCGCCCTTCCCGCATCAATCTATCTAGTTATGTCCTCATAGAAGGCTATCAGGTTGGTCAAGCATGACTTCCCCTTGGTGAACCCATGTTGACTACTCCTGATAACCCTCTTTTCCTCAACATTCTTTGAAATGGTGCCAAGAACAAGTTGTTCCATCACCTTTCCAGGGATGGAGGTGAGGCTGACTGGCCTGTAGTCACCCAGATCCTCATTCTTGCTGTTTTTACAGATTGGAGTGACATTGGCCTTCCTCCAGTCCTCAGGTACCTCTCCTGTTCTCCAGGAATTTTCAAAGATGATGGAGAGCCACCTAGCAATTACTTCTGTGAGCTCCCTCTGTGCTCGTGGATGCATCCCATCAGCACCCATGGATTTGTGGGTGTTCAGTTCACCTAGCTTTTCCCTAACCCAATCCTCTTCAACAAGGGCACAGTCTTCCTCTCTCCTGACTTCTTCTACAATCTTGAAGGTCTGGGACTCCAACCTCTCTAAGCATCAGGAAAAGGGTCTAGACCACAAATAATTTCTAGACTGGATACTCAGAGCTAGGTACATACACTGACACATCCATCATGACAAAACAAAATGACCTTCAAGCATAATGTTTCCCAGATAATCCTGCATCTTGACCTGGGAACAATCATTAGCTTTACCTAGGTTTACCTAGGAATTAAGCTAGGTTAATTCCAGTAACATCACCCATAGAAAATATGAACACAGAACAGAACATGTTCCTAAGCAAGGCCCCTTGGGACTAGTAGTGATAAACTGCAGTAGCAGATAATTAGATCCAACTATTCTTAACAGAATCTGTAACACAATCTTACTGTTCTAGGAGGAATAGCCACAAAATAGCTTTGATACACCTTTCTGCAGAACAATGTACATTTATAAAATAACACACTCCCTGCTGGGATCAGGATATAAACCACCCAGACATTTAGCACTTTTACAGTTGCCCTTAAGAGATGGTTTTAAACCTAGGAGAAACTACCTTTTTCATTACTTGAAGCAAAACTCTTTACTCCAAAGGCAGCAAAAAGCTATTCGAAATAAGAAGTGGACGTTAACACGGATGAGAAAATTCAGGATTTCTTCAGTTCTTAAGCAGGCAGTTTGATCTGTAAATTGTACATTACTCAATTTAAGCAAGAGTTTATAAGGATAACTGCAAATGATAAGAAACACTGCTGATAAGCACTTTAGGAAAAAGTACTTCAGCCTGAAATACAAGAAGCTTTGTGTCCCTGTAGGCATTAGTGAGAGTTAAGGACATTTAGTGTTTTGTGGGAACAGGCTCCAGACTCATTTATAGTAAATGGAAATCATTGTTTTAATTTACACTACTGATGCTCGTGGCAATGTACTTTATAGGTCCAAAACCACTTTGCAAATACTAATTGTGAAAACTCTGTAAGTCAGTTTTTGTAAGCTTTATGAAGTTAGCAGTCTGCTGGAGAGTTTGAGAGCATAGTATCTGCTAAGCACAGAAAGTACCACTTAGGAGTGAGAACAACGTCACTGACTCAAAGTAAGAAATATGTCTGGAGGTGGGGATTGCTTAAGACCTACTCTGAAGCAACCCTGTCTCCCCAGTGTCTTTCATTTCAGCACCAAAATATCCTAAACAAAACCAAAAAAAAACAAAGTACCCAACCTACTAGAGCCTGCTTTTACTAGGGTGAATTTTTTTGTGAGACAAAGGTTCCGTAAGTAACTAAACCAAAAACCCCAGTAGCGCTATTGTTCTGCTTTGTGTTTTTGGAAAAGTTATCTGACTCTTTTTCACTGTGCATGTAAAAAATGGACAGTATTTTTATCTCCATATATTGTGATGAAAAGAGCTGAATATAAGCTTTAAAAATGTTCCTATTCCTTGTTTGATGATATCATTATTATATTATTACTATATAGTTTTATTGTTCTCATTATCAGAACATCACAGAGACCATCTGGATGTCAGATTTAACATGTGAGAGCACTTACTTTACTTAGAAGGCTGTTCTATATTTTTGAGCCAGTCAAGTATCTAAGAGGCTATTTTTTCTCTGTTACAGCTGTATGAAAAGGTTGCTCTTTTCCTGACAAATTTAGGTAAGCAATGTTAAATACACATTTGAATTATATTGTACTGATTTGTTGTTCTGTATAATGTGATCACATTCAAATTGTCTATATAAATATGAAAAATCCTGATTAATTTACAATCTATAAGAATTAATATTTTTCTTAAGTTTTTAATAAAGGAGTATATAAACTAAGCTATAGTGCCATTCAGTCAGTGGTGACCACAATCACTCACCTGCTTGGTTCTTGTTTCAACCCCTTACCTTGTAAGGACTTAAACAAATTGTTACCATAGGTGAAAAAGCATGAGTTTTCAGAGAGACTGAGTACTTCACAAGCCCCAGGTTTTGTGAAGACCTGGAAATGGGGGAATCACTTCTGGAAACCAAATTTACAGCTTGAAACTAAGGTGCTTATTGACTATCAAACATATGCCTTTAAGAGGGACAGTAATTTGGAGGGAAAATAACTAGGTGATCTTGACGTGTAGATGTGGTGCTAAGGGACATGGTTTAGTGGTGAATTGGCAGTGTTAGGTTAATGGTTGAACTTGATGATCTTAGAGGTCTCTTCCAACCAAGGCTGTTCTATGATTTTATGATAACTCTACCAGTACCCAAACTCTACTGGTGTTCTAAATTTCTGTAATCTTTTCAGGTCACCCATAAAGGTAACCTTCTGCTGCAGAAACTGGCGGCTCATGGCCTAGACAGGTGGACTCTTCGCTGGGTTAAAAACTGGCTGGATGGCCGAGCCCAGAGAGTTGTGGTGAATGGAGTTAAATCCAGATGGAGACCAGTCACAAGCGATGTCCCTCAGGGCTCGGTCTTGGGGCCAGTCTTGTTTAATGTCTTTATTGATGACCTGGATGAGGGGATCAAATGCACCCTCAGTAAATTTGCAGATGACATGAAATTGAGTGGGAGTGTCAATCTGCCTGAGGGTAGGGAGGCTCTGCAGAGGGATTTGGACAGGCTGGAGCGATGGGCTGAGGTCAGTTGTGTGAGGTTTAACAAGGGCAAGTGCTGGGTCATGCACTTTGGCCACAACAACCGCATGCAACGCTACAGGCTTGGGGAAGAGTGGTTGGAAAGCTGCCTGGCAGAAAAGGACCTGGGGGTGTTGGTTGACAGCCGACTGAACATGAGCCAGCAGTGTGCCCAGGTGACCAAGAAGGACAACGGCATCCTGGCCTGTATCAGAAACGGTGTGACCAGCAGGAGTAGGGAGGTGATCGTGCCCCTGTACTCGGCACTCGTGAGACTGCGCCTTGAGTACTGTGTCCAGTTCTGGGCACCACAGGATAAGAAGGACATTGAGGTGCTGGAGCGAGTCCAGAGAAGGGCAGTGAGGCTGGTGAGAGGTCTGGAAAACAGGCCTTATGAAGACCGGCTGAGGGAACTGGGGTTGTTTAGTCTGGAGAAGAGGAGACTGAGAGGAGACCTCATTGCCCTCTACACTACCTAAAAGGAGGTTGTAGTGTGGCTGGTATTGGTCTCTTCTCCCAAATTACTAATGATAGAATGAGACGAAATGGCCTCAAGTAAAGTCAGTTGGATATTAGGAAGAAGTTCTTTACTGAGAGGGTGGTTAGACATTGGAACAGGCTGCGCAGGGAGGTGGTGGAGTCACCGTCCCTGGGGTTGTTCAAAAAACGGCACTTGAGGCCATGGTCTAGTAGTCTACTGGTTAGGAATATCATGGGATAAAGATTGGACTTGATGATCCTGGAGGTCCCTTCCAACCGTAATTATTCTATGATTCTATGAGTAAGGACAAGGTGTTTTCTAAGGACAGCCTACATCATCACTGGAGTAGCATTAGGCTGTCATTCACATACCCCGTGGGTCAGGCAGGGTCTCTGGAGATGCCGATCATGATGGAAGATAGCAGTAGTTGGTGGCAGTAATTGGCAAGAGCTACTTAGTGTCAAGAAGCCTGAAATGCAACTTGTTCTGAAGGCCTATTAAGTTAACCATATTATGGCATGTGTAGAAATGGTTTGAGATTATTTTCAGCTTCGGCACACCTTTGTTCAGTGATGATATCCAGTAAGGTATTTTGGATCAGGTGGACAGATTTTGGTGGCGACTCAGAGGAAACACACAGCGGATTTTATCTAGGGTCTACATCAGGGAAGCCATAGGTGACGTGTTCAAAGCATGTCTGTGTAATATCGGATTTTATTCTGTTGTTTCTTATTAGACTGAGAGTCCTTGTATGTATGCTATAAATTTAAAATATTTTTGCCATCCTATGTCCATGGGATAGATACTTGGTAGTTACAGTCGAGAAATACGGCTTCCAAGTATGTGATTTGCACAGGCTATGCCCTTTTTCTTCCTGTGACACCCTGGGGACACTAAGATATGGTCCAGACACCTTGAAGCTTGATTACTTTCTGCCAAGTTGTCAACAAGCTATATTAGCTTATTGTAGTCTGTACAGAAAGCACTTGTATTAAAACTCAGTGGATCAAGCTGTTCTGACAGTGTTTGGATTGTCTTGTGGTTTTAGTTTGATGGCCTAAGTAGGTGATTTGGTTTTAATCAGCTCTATCAGTGTAATAAACTCAGAGTGGGATTGGCAGCAACACTACATTCAGGATGTCCTTCAGCCTTTACATGACCTTTTTCAGAGCTCACGTCTGTCCTCCTCGAGAGAGTTGCCATTGTCTCTGATGGGCACATGAGCGAAGCTTCAGCTGCAGCAACCTTGTTAAAGTCAAACTTGTCCTTCCCACAGACTGGCATCAAAAATCCATGATGCTTTATTTCTTTCTGCTTAGCTAAATATGTATGTACGGTATAAACACAGTCTTGGGTTTCTTGACAGGCATTTCCAAATCACTAACACAGTTGTTAATTTATGATCTGTTTTATGACTTTGTTGATTAATCTATTTGAAATTTCCTGATGGGTAGGGCAGCTCTAATTAAAGAGAATCTAGTTTATTATTGTTTCTGTACTTCCAGTACTTTACTGGAAGCCGGTTTGGAAGTAGTGTATGAGTACTATGATACTCACAATCACCTTTAGTACCGCCACTTCTCCTCTGATTACTCCTGTTCACAGCAATGGTTGACTAATAACAAGGTCCTGCCAACTGGAAAGTAGTTCCAGGACATGATACTGGTGTGTTGGTATAGAAGTTGTTTTGTTAACTTCTGTCTTGATATCTCTTCAGGTGGAGATTAAGGGCCTATCTGAAGGGAGGAATGTCTTCCTCTTTCTCATTTGCCTTACACCATCTATTGCAATTTTTTTTCTCAGTCTTCTGTGATGAGCCCCCTGGGATAAGGAAAGGGAGTCATGCAGTGGTACTCCACTGATACCTCTGTAGAGTCTTTATGTGCCAGCATGATGGGTAAATCCATGAAACAGAATTGCAAGGGGATTTGCTCCACTTCAGTGTGACATCTGTAACAAAAAGACACTTATATAGCTTGTAGTGGGGTGCTTTCTGTCAATGTCATTATGGTAGGTTGCGGGAAAAAAAAACAAACAAGAAAAGATCCTGAGCCTGTAAAGCACACGGGAATCCAGGAGGGATGTTTAATACATTATCTCAACTACTTTCTAACAGTCGTCTGGGAATACACATATCCAGATATCAGAAGAGATTTCTAAGTCTTTACCAGCTCACTTGCTGTGTTCTGCTTTTGGATACAATTTTTTCTGTCAGCTTATATTTTGAAATCAGTAGGCTAATTTACAAATACATTGCCAGCTCTGATAGGTGTGCGCAGCCTTTGTGGTGAGGGAAGTTGTTGCTCTGATAAAACCTCTGAAACTCTTCTCTCTTTCTTCACAGAGCAGCCTCGTACTGAATCCGAGTGGGAGAACAGCTTCACTCTGAAAATGTTTCTTTTTCAGTTTGTCAATCTGAACAGCTCTACCTTTTATATAGCATTCTTCCTTGGAAGGTAGGATTGATGTCCGCATATTATCACATACCTCAAAAATGCAAATTCCATACTAGCAGAGCAGGACAGAATGCAGTTTTATTTGCCTTTCAAAAGCCCAGAAGCAGATGTAGTTTTCATCTCTGGACAACACATCAGCTCACTTTTAACAATTTCATTACTGGGAAATGGGAACTGATGCATCCCACAATACTATATATGCAGGTCACTTCATTCTGTCTTTATGTGTGTAGTTAGTACAGGTAAGTAAATAACACTTTGTCTTTTTCTTTCAGAATAGAATAGAATAAAATAGTTCAGTTGGAAGGGACCTACAATGGTCATCTAGTCCAACTGCCTGAACACTTTGCTTCTTCTGTTATATGATTTGGACTGTTAAGAGCGAATTATACGCTATCAGCTGGGTTTTTTTCACAGAAAGTGAAAAATATCTCTCTATATATATTTGTATGTCTCTTTCTGCAAGTCCTCTAAAAGCAAAAGAAAAGACTTTCAGTAGAGAAGATGCAAGTAGAAGAATCCATCAGCATGGATTACTTATGTGTGGAAGTTATGGCAAAAATTTTTGGATAAAACATGGGAAAATAGTAAGAAAATTATGTTTTCCTAGTGAAAAACAACATTTTCACTGATTTCACAGAAAGGCAGATATCACAGCACACATTATGGTGTAAGGAAGTGGACTGGCAGTTGAAAGCCATTTTCCAAACTGGCACAGTTTTATTCAGATGTTCTCTCTTCTCTGCATATGCTGAACATCCAACAGCAGAGTATTTGATATTGAAATAAAACTGGAAGTAAAAATATACTTAGCAATTCATAGAAATTATTCCAGGAATCCCCCAAAACGTTTTGCAGCATAACACCTTTTATAGTTATATCAATCACACTAAGATGACATTTAACTAAAACAGCAGTGTTAGCTTTCTTCTGCTACTGTGAACAGAATGCTTACACAACATAGTTTATGCATATTCCTGTGTTAAAGATTTACAGGACACCCTGGTGCCTACCTAAGGCTGATAAACCGGTGGAGACTGGAAGAGGTGAGTGTTTGCTAGCTACACACTGATTTATCTGCTGCCCACAGACGCAGTGAATGCAAGCAGAGGCAGACACATAACTCTGTCTAGGTATTTTTGAGTGTGTTATTGGGTTTTCAGTTGCTGTCTAACTCCACACTACTGACACTACCACCTGCTACAAAAACATCTACGTATTGATGCACGTGCCCTTTTAAATACTGGCATTTTTAGTGTTTGTGTTATATTTGGATAGTGGTATCAAATACATTTTTAAATTGGAAATATTTCATCCTTGAAGTGAATCAAAGTCAGATATGAATCTGACAACTTTTTACTTCTAAAAAAATCTTTTCTTCTCAGCTTTTCTAGCCTTCCTGACCAGGGAGCTAAAATAATAAATAATACCTTAAAAATCCAGACACATAAAATGTACTTGAAAATTGACCAGAACAACCAAACACACTTCCCAAAAGAGCTACTGGCATAATGTTCCATGTCTATAAAACCAAATGGACTTGGAGAGCAACAAGATTTTTAAATATTTTGGTTAATAGAGGTCATCCAAACACTAACAGAGAGGAACAATTTGAAAATGCCATCCTAATTTTGAAGTAGTGAATTTGGTACATTCAAGGAAATTAAAAATGGGCAGATAGAAATTCACTGAACTTCCCGCCAAAGTTTGAGAGGGTCCAAGCTGACCTAACAGCTTTCTACTGCCAAAAGAGGACAGTTGTGCTCTTCCTTTGACTTCCCCCAAAACAGCTCCTTCCTCTTTCTCTGCACTGGCTCTGACTTGTCCATCCCTGTGAGGAGCATATTCAGTTCCCTGTATCAGTAGGAAATACTTCTTTTTTCTGGCCAAATCAGTTTTCTGATGAGTTACTGGGCTGAATCATCTCAGAGAGGCATCAGAGAACAAGGAAAGAACCTCACTTGCAGGAGCAGAGATAGGAGGAACAAAGAATCAGGACTGGGAGGGAAGTGCAGCAGCAAGTTGTTACAGGTTGGGTGAGTTGCTGTTAGAAGCTACATTAGTAGTCCCTACTATTTTGCCATTCTCAGAGAAGGAAAAAAAAAAAGGCATAATAATAAAAGAAATGTCTAATAAAAGAAGTCTCAACTTTATTGATTGTATCTGTGTTAGGTCTTATTAGAAACATAATGTAGAATATAATGCCCAGATATCCTTCCAGTAGCCCTTTCTTGTTGGATGAGGCCAAGTGTAAGACATGTAATAACAAGGTATAGGTCTGGTCCAGTGTCCATGGGCATATTCAGACCACAATGTACTAAGAGCATCAGTGATGTTATGGTTGTAACATCACTGCTGCTTCATTAATACTGCACCTACCTCTCCTCTCCTAGGTTATATTGGCTTGTGTGATTCCTAAAAAAAAAAAAAGGATGATGATGATTTAATAATATGCTAGAAAAGTTAATTTAAAAAATAATGAAAAGACTTATCTGCCACCCTGTTAATCTAAAGAGAAGCTGAATTAGGCCAACAAACCTCAGCAGGGACCCTCTTTCTGAGCACTGTTATAATGCAGTATGTATAAGAAATTCTTATCACATTATGTAACAGGTCATAATTAATGTCAATTTTTTTCTCCCTAAAAGTAAAGAGAAATAGTTCCAGTTCTATGACAGTGATCTGTTCAACTGATCCATAATACGCAAGACCTCACAATACAGCTTGGAACTGCAAAGTCAATTGTGCAAAATGCTGTTTGAAGGCAGGAAGGTTTTGGCCTTTTTCTGTTTCTTCCAATACCAGATGAAAAACTGTGGAATTACTTAAATTTGAACTAGCTGAGCTTCTCTCCCAAAAGTGACACCACTTCTTCAAGGTCTGGAGCCACTGCTAAAGCAAATAAGCACTTAGCAAGAGACACTGAGAACTGTTGTTTGATGGTTAAAGATTTTTAGTTCTTTGAGAAGATAATAGCTTTGTACGGTCCACTTAATTGTATACATTGACGACTACTCCACAAACAGTATTAGGTTTATCCTTTATACATAAACCATTTCCCTGTGCAGCCATGAGAAATTTTCTCTTAGTTCTTTGACTTGAGATACAGCCACTTGCCCCAGAACCTACTGAAATCATTGAAGAAACTTGTTAGTCTTTGATTCTGTCCCACCCACAGTTGCATAACATACTAGCATCACTAATGTGAAAACTGTGTTGGTTTCAACAGATTCTGACTTCTGGGCAGAATTATGTTATAGGCTTAAAAGGCTAATGGTATGATACAGTCTCATGTGCTCTAATGAGTTTGTTAAAAAAAATAAAAATTAAAGAGAATGGCATTTAATTTCCTTTACGTAAATTATCTAATATCCATTTACAATCTTTAAGAAATGCTTAAAAACTCACCATCATTTCTGCTTAACCTTTTGGTTCTTTTTTTTTCTGTAGTGCCACCCTAGTGGATGCCTTATTGATCTCTGTATGCAAATGGGTATCATAATGGTGCTAAAGCAGACCTGGAATAACTTCATGGAACTGGGCTACCCGTAAGTTAATATAGCGCTTATTCTTCCGTATGTTCATATGGCATCCTGGGGTGTATTAGAAGGGGTGTGGTTAGTAGGTCAAGAGAGGTTCTCCTCCCCCTCTACTCTGCCCTGGTGAGGCTGCATCTGGCCCCAGTTCTGGGCCCCCCAGTTCAAGAAGGACAGGGAACTGCTTGAGAGAGTCCAGTGCAGAGCCACAAAGATGATTAAGGGAGTGGAACATCTCCCGTATGAGGAAAGGCTGAGGGAGCTGGGTCTCTTTAGCTTGGAGAAGAGGAGACTGAGGGGTGACCTTATTGTTTATAAATATGTAAAGGGTGAGTGTCATGAGGATGGAGCCAGGCTCTTCTCAGTGACATCCAATGATAGGACAAGGGGCAATGGGTGTAAGCTGGAACATAGGAGGTTCCACATAAATGTGAGGAAGAACTTCTTCACAGTGAGGGTAACAGAACACTGGAACAGGCTGCCCAGAGAGGTTGTGGAGTCTCCTTCTCTGGAGACATTCAAAACCCGCCTGGACATGTTCCTGTGTGACCTGACCTAGGTGTTCCTGCTCTGGCAGGGGGATTGGACTAGATGATCTTTTGAGGTGCCTTCTAATCCCTAACATTCTGTGATTCTGTGATGTCACAGAAGAATATTAAGTTCGTGCTTTCCTTATGACCAGTTGCATAAAAGCAAGAAGTATAGGATACTCTTAATATAGATTTTTCAGATGTATAGAGATAGGTGGTGTTTATTTCACTTTCAATATAGTTTGCAAAAGTGAAAGTGGAATATAAATGTCAACAAATAAATAATAGGTGGGAAGTACTTCATTCCATTAAATTGTATTCCCTGTTTTAAAACTTCTTAAAAATAACTGTAGGATTGCTGTATTCCTTAAACAGGAAATATTATATATATCATTTTTTAGCTATGCCAGTAAGTTCTAAATTGGATTTCTCCTTGCTGGGTCATAAAAGATGCCTGAAAGGGTAGATATGAGCTAGAAAAAATGCACTGCTGGCATATACACTATCAGAGGTAGAAAAATGTAGTGACTGGTATATATAAGCAAGTTCCCTAGTGATCTTCAGGCTATTATGAAGCTGTTCCCTAGCTATAAAGGTTGACGATTATTCATTTCCTATTGGTTCATTTCTTATCAATTAGTATTTAATGAGCATGTTTAATATGATTAATATAGACAGTTAATGCTAGAGACAGTGTGGCAGGTCATCAAGGGAAATTAGCAAGTGTGAAAATATAAGAGAGAGCTGACATTATCAGAAAGTTTGTCCTTGCAGAGTTCAGAGGGATTTGCTTTGCTGCAGGATGCACAGCAGAGCTAGTGCAGGGTTCAGTCCCTGAACAGCAGAACCGTGTTGCAGAAGTGATTTCAGGCAGCCTCAGTGCTGATCACATCCTGCTGTGATGAGAACGGAGTAAATGATTTAAGTGCACAGAGTAATTGGCAATCAAGGTATTCAAAGCTCACTATCTTCCGTCTTCTCGGGTTTGTGCCTAGTGCTACTTGCCAGGATTGTGCAGCTGTTTGGGCTGAAGCTATTAGCTGGGGTCGGGAGGACGGAACAGCAGCAGCAGTATTGATCTTTCTCGTGCCATCCCTGCCTTTTGTCAGTTTTCATTAGATATTTCTGTTATCTACTAATAGGGATTTTGAAACCTAATAAAGAGCACAGAAGAGGATTACAGAAGGTGACTGAAGGAGACAGGAGATTGTTTAAGAATAAATGATTTAATAGGAATAAACTGATCCAGGTGAAGTCAGGTTCTTCTCTTTAGAGTCACCACGAAAATCACAAAACAAAACACATATTTACAACATTGTGAGATGCTTCACAATGCATTCAGCTTATTCTGATGAGAGACGTATTTGCTCTCCAGACCTTTCAGTCTACCTTGTCATCTTGAAATGCTGCAGGCAAGTGCATTTCCTTTTTTGTGTGAAAAAAAACATGATCATTTCTGTTAAGAACATGATTGGAGCCAACATCATGTGCATGGCCAGAGGATTTGGAAGCAATCCTATAGAGAGAGCATTGATTATTTAGTGGTTACATTTTTAATACAAATTTCATGTCAAAGTGGTGCTTCTGCTTCATACAACCACCACCTCAAAACCTCTGAAAGCGTGCATCACTTGTCCTCTCCTGCATAGACACATTTGCAATAACTAAGAAACAAAATTTAAATTATTGCTTCATTTGGAGGTGGGAAACTGCAATTTCGAGTTGATGGGTTTTTTGGAAGAACATGCATCCATATTAAAATCACATTACATCACATTGCTCAGACACAAATCAAAAATGACATCTCTCTGAATTTTACTAGCAGTCTTGGGTATTTAGCAACACTGGTTGTGGGTTTCCCCTCTCACAAAGGAAGTTAACCAGGATCTGTCTCAGGGTATTGGTCTCCCACCCACCTCACCCTTCAAGTCCACCCAGTGGACTGCAAAGATGTGCCCTTAGCTGTCCCACAGTTCATCAGTCACAACTATGGTCATTCGCAAGAAAGGCCTTTTTAGGCTTTTTACATACAAGTGACTGGCTGAAAGCTGCTAAAGCCAAATATTTTAATAATTTCTTGTACTTCCAAATTTTGGCTTGAAGTCCTTGCTTGTACTTCTAATTTTTTTCTTGCACTTCTAAACTCTAGATTTTAATGCCATGCACTCAGTTGTACCTACACTTCTTTTAGGAAGATGGGAAAAGCTACAACTTCTCTGGTACATGGCCTGAATGGAAAAATAATCTCTAAGATTTAACAAAACAAGCAATTGGCTAGACCTTTATCCGAATAAAATGGCCACTTGCATACCATTCACAGACCAGACCAGGTCACTGTGAAGGCAAGAAGCAAAGCACAGGCAGCAAAAAGACTGAATTATTTAGATGAGCCATCACCTTCTGTCTTGCTGAGATGAAGGGATAAACTGCAACTTTGGAGAAAATCTCTGTCATGTTTTTATTTTTGCTCTCTGCATTAACTGTAACTCATGTCCCTTTCTGGCCAAACCAGTGTAACTTCCTGACCTGGAGTTGCAAAGGTCTTTATTTCAGATGTGAGCACTCATTTCTCTCTGGGCTGTGTGCCTCCCATGGTACCCCTACACATGCACTTTTTCAGGAACAACACCTTCTCCCCAGTCCAGTTAGTCCAGTACAGCTCTCCCACTTCTTGTGATGGGGATAGCTCCCATGTTAGCCCTCCACCTCTTGGCCACCACACGTTACTAGTTGTCCACACATTCCTTTCTGCCTTTTCTTCCTCTATTTGGCTGCAGACAACATTCAAGGTTGCTTTCTCCCTTCCAGGATTGCCCAGGGACTGTGACCCTGAAGTCTGCAGAGCCACGTAGAGATGTTGGCTCACGCACAGAAAGGGATCAAGCAGCATTAACACTCTATTTACTGATTTCTCAATTAGAGTTTAACTGTCTCCTCACAGTATTGCATTCCACCTTATAAACAGATCCTGAAGTGATTTGCCATTCTGTGTAGAGAAAAAGAAGACAAGTAAACAATGTAAAGATGACAAAATCCCTCCACCACTTTAACAACTTCTAGGCCTGGATTACAGCCCATCGGCCATATCTGTTTTCATACCTATTACACAGTGTCATCAGCCACACATATCGCTAATGCTCTATTTTTTTGCACATTGGGAAATTAATTTTGCAAGGTATATTGTGCACACTTAGCCTCTTCCGATTTTGTGATAAATAGCCACTAGTATAATTTATCTTGTTTCTTTAATTTATTTTAAAATGTAGGCTAATTCAAAACTGGTGGACCAGGAGAAAACTGCGACAAGAGTATGGCACACAGAGGAAAACAAGCTTCCCACAGTGGGAAAAGGACTACAATCTGCAACCTATGAATGCTTATGGACTCTTTGATGAATACCTAGAAATGAGTATGGCACTGATTATTATCCTCTCTCTTTCACTAGATTTTAATGCTGTTGCATTTTTTGTTGGTGTGAGCTGGTGAATTCTTGTAATTATTGCTGTATGAAGCTAAAGAGGCTGCAAACTGGTTTTCATTCTCAAAGGTCAGGTGAGGAATGGGAGTGAGTTTGTAAGAATCAAAGCAAGCTGATGCTACTAACCGCACTGCTGCTGTTTTGCTAACCTCGCATCTTTGAAACACTTCTCATTCTGGCTTTGTGTGGGGAAGGTCTTTTTCCAAACTAGAGCCCACCTCTTTACCTGCATACATTTCTGAAGAACTTTTCTGTTATTTACTAGAGGATGCTCCCTTGGGCTTTTATTTTTAAATGGTGTGGTATGCACCTGCGTGCTTGTTTATGTTTAAAATTCACCATCATTTACTACCTCACATTTACAGAGTAGCTTGCTGATGAAAGGCATTGCTCTATCCAGAGGAGAGGGGAGGATAGCTGCTCAAGGAAATGTTAAAGAACAAGAACTTTTGCCCTGTGACTGAACTGCATATATCATGATTATTTTTGTCTTTTCTCCCTCACACAATTCTTTTCAAATTAATGGGAAATTTGGCAGTTTGAAAACCTGCCTCTAGAAACACAGTTTCAAACTGCTGTCCGTCTGTACTATAAAAAGGAATATATTAAGCCCTAATCTTTGCAGGTAGTGAGAGATCCTAGTTGCTGCTGGAATAAAAATGTCCCTTTCTAAAAGCACAGCTTGTCTACCTCCAAATTTCACTCCAAATTACAAAATCTAGATGTTACTGCCCATCCCAGGGACAGATGTGTATTTGTTCTTGTCATCCTTGCTCTGGACTTTTTCAAGGAATTGCTGTACAAGTGTCACTAGACTCTTGTATGGTACAGCATAATAAGAAATATTTTTATGTTTATACATAATGTTTGTATGCATATATTGTTTGGTATCTTAAACCTTGGAATTAGATCTTAGCAGTTATATTGTCCTTTTTTTTTCCTAGTTCTTCAGTTTGGATTCACAACCATTTTTGTGGCAGCTTTTCCACTGGCACCGCTTCTGGCCTTACTTAACAATATTATTGAAATTCGGCTTGATGCATACAAATTTGTTACCCAGTGGAGAAGACCTTTAGCTTCAAGAGCCAAAGATATAGGTGAGCTCTTTCTACGTGTGTTTCTCATGTGCGTGTTATTTTTAAGGCAAAGCACTGACCACTTCAAGTACGAGCCAATTAAGGTATGTTCAGTCATCTTTCCCATTAACAACACACAATCTGATTGTTCAAAAAAACTTCAAGTATCTGATGCCAATCTATTTATGCAATGAATAGTCTATATTGGAAAATGTCTTTTAATGATTTTCAGGATGACTTAACAGCCAAGATGTTTTAATGAAGTGGTCAGTGTTCTCTGCAGGTTTTTTCCTGTGGCAGACAAACTGTGAACACATTCTGCTTCTCAGTTTGAATACAATAACCAGACAGAGCAGCTGAAACATGAAAGTCAAGTTTGTTATCACAAATGCCACCATCCTGTAAGGAACTGTGTTTTATATTTACCTGGCTAAAACCAAGCTCTCCTGTGACTCAGGAGCTACACCTACTAGGCCCCTCGTGAGTCAGACAGGGTGGGTCTAGATCCCAAGAGAGATGTGTCAGTGAGGCACACCTACTTTGCCAAACACAGGGTTTATGTAACTTTGAGGTCACCTAGCTACACACTACTGCAAGGGCTCTCTGAACATATTTTTACTATAAAACTCTTCTGTCCTTGCAGTGTGCAAAAGCAGTTTAGGAAGGATTCTGTAAAACAGTTATCTGTCCAATGCTGAATCCCTGGTGTCTTTGGAGAGGTGTATAGGATACCTTGCTGCTCATCCGCATTGCCAAAAAAGCAGTAGCCCACACTATGAAATAGCAGAAGACCAGGCTTTGTGCTCTCAGAACGGTCTACTGTGTACCTAACGTCTGTGTCTGAGTAAAGCTTTTTGTACATTAACAGTGTGGATCTATGAGTTTAGGTATAAACTTGGACATCAGCCAGTACACAGCATACACTGCAGACATAATTCCTGAAAAAACAGTTACATAACATAAATTATAAGAATACAGAAAAATAGATTTCATTTTTTTTTCAGGCCAATTCAGGTGTACTTTCTCAAAATAAATTGTATTCACTCCCTATTCAGCAAAGTTTTCAGTAACAGTTTGATGGCTCATTTAAATCAACGGGTGCGTCTAACCTTCCTTTGGTGTGGTTCTCAGTAATAGTCCTCATGACCAGAGCTGCTATGTGCCTGTACCACAAGATCTGTCAGATGGTTGAGGGTGGGCCATGAAACCCAGGTGATGCCTAGGGAATGTGTGCCTTTGTATAGCATTAGCCTGCCATGAAGATTTTGATGCTTACAGGTACACACTGACCAGCTGTGTGTGAGTTACACACAAGGCCCATGTGACAAGCAGATCATGGATTGCATCTATTCATGGCAGACCCTCCTCAAAGGCTGGATAACCATCATCATAAGCAGGGAGGCTCACAGCGTTTCTTAAAACAGCCCACATGCTTATGTGAATTGACTGAACCAAGGCCTCCATGAGCGTTTTTGCACCTTCCTTGAGATTATTTGCAGGATAAGCAAAATACCCAGACAGTGGGAACAGAAATATGGTCCACTGAGGTCCTGCTGTTCAATAGGAAAAACTATTTATACTCAGTAACTCTTGGATAGAAACTACCTAAAAAGACCTTGGGTGGGGGAGACAACTGCTTCAGAGCATGCAATATCTCAGGCACTTTGGTTCTTATTTTTCCTGGAACTAACATACTCTAATTGTTGAACAGGAATCTGGTACGGGATCCTGGAAGGCATTGGAATTCTGTCTGTTATCACAAATGCATTTGTTATAGCTGTGACATCAGATTTCATCCCTCGCCTTGTTTATGCTTACAAATATGGACCTTGTGCTGGGCAAGGAGAAGCTGGACAAAAGTAAGCTTTTCTCTGGGAAAACAGATGTGCATGAAAATCACTTACTATTTGAATAGATACAGAAGTACTGGCTGTGTATGTTCCGATTCCACTAACTCAAATGCATTGCTTGTGCTTAGGTGATAAATTATCAGCCATAGATATTGATGCTTTATATAGCGACAGAAGGGGTTGCTGAGTGGCTATAATTTATGATGTTAAATCAAGGAAAACATGGCAGAGCTGTTACAGAGACTTGGTGTGTGTAGCGGTATGCTGCACAAGCTGTACTTCCAGCTGGTGTACATGGATATAACCCTCTTTTCACTCTATTTATCAGTTAAGGATTTAATACGCATTTCAAACTTATTCACTAGGCCTTTTTTTCCGGTGTAGTGTTCAGCATGTATTGCTCAAAAAAAGTAGTGTCTAACAAGAGGAAGCAATTACCAACTTCTAAATCAAGACTTAGTTACAGAGCAAAGTAATTAGCTTTTCTTCTAAAACTAGAGTCCTTAGATTAAATCTTTCAGGATATATTTCAGGATATAACTGAATCCCTGGGGCCTAAGTGGATTTTCTCTCAATGTTGCTAAACACTGAGACTATATTATTGTATGCACACTGCCCACAAGTATGAGTCTAGCTGCTACATGGCAACTTGCAAAATCTAGGCTGTTGTTCTTGGGAAGGTCATTGAATCCAGCTGAACACAAATAGACACGGTTTGCAAATGATCGCCTAGCAGCTCCATTAGCAAGGACCCAAGAAACCCAAGATAAACAGTAGACAGTGACAGAGAGCTTACATTCTACTGTTAGACATATGGCAGATTGATTTTTCTTCCCTGCTACAGAAAGCAAGTTCCCCTGTTGCTGTTTTTTTGCTGTCTTTTGGTTGTCAATACCGTTTAATCATACTGATGGAAGAATGGCAGCTGGCGTGGTAGCTCCTGATTAGCACTGCTGCTAGCTTGCTGTCCTCCAAAGAGTCTGGCATTTTAGTTGGTACCAGGAGAAATGTCCCATCTATTTTCATGAAGAGTTAAAGTTCCTTCATGGGTAAAGTGTTTGGTCTGGTGCCAGTCCATCCTGAGCATGTACCTCTGCTTGTGCCATTATGAAGATCTATAGGACGTTGAGGCACTGTCAGCAGCTTCCCTTGCTATTGATTTTCTCAGGACCACCATGCATGAAAAAGCAACATCTTTAGAAATTTTATTTTTATGAGGACTCAAATATGACTCACTGTCTTTGAAACTAGTTCTGCATAGGGGAGGTAGCTTGGCTTACAGAGGAACCTCTTACTATCTTTTCACAAACCTCGTGTACAGTGTTTTCACACTTCTGCTGCTTTTCTGAGTGAATTTCTAGATGAAACCATCAGATAGTAATCCTTTGAAGGAGCCAACTTGGATAAAAACTCTTTATGTCAGCTTTCTGGATATTGCTATTAATAGCTACCATTACAAAAGCAGAAAGCTATTAAAAAATCCAAAGGAATATTGAGTTCTCTCAAATTAAGGAGTCAAGAAGATCTGGTATTGAATAACTTACATGAGAGGTGCTTTTTTCTTTCAAAAAACATCTGCAGGTATTAGATCCATATGACACCCAGTGATATTAGAAAAATATTGTAATTAAATTAAGCTCCATATCCATTCAGTATGGAGATTTTGAGAGAGACACAGATGGTGTTTAAATGTAATTTCTCAAAGACTGTAAAATCCATAGTTTAAAAAAAAAACCCAAAACCGAAAAAAAAAACCCTTACTGTGCATTAAACTCTGGACCAAGATGAGCGGTATGCCTAGACTTACCTGTGCTTGAGCAGTGCAGAGTGAACAGCACAATATGCTTGTACATATACACACCTCTCCTCAGCTTTATTAACACCAAACTTGGGCCTTCTAGTGACTCCCACAGCCCTGCGTTGGGCAATGTACACCCTCTTCCTCGTTTTTTTCCATACTCTGCCTGACCTTTCCAGTGCTCAGCCACCCTGGGGTCTTTTAGTACTAAGCTGTTCTGATTAACTGGACATTTTGTAGAAAGCTGGTTTAAGTGTATTGCCTTTCCACCTGATTTAATGTCCCTTTGTGCTAGTACCATGAGGGCAACAGTGGGAATATTCTGATTATCTTCCTAGTGCTACTTATTATTTTCCCTGCCTCTATTCTGTCACCTTTAAGTGACTTTTAAAAAGTAACCAGTCCCAGTCTTCACCACTTCTTCTCCCATAGAAATCTACCATCGCTTCACTTTTATTGTCCATCTGACCTACTTGAGCATTTCTTTTATATTGCCTCAACATCCCTTTCAAGTATTTATAAGCATCACAGTTTTACTGTGGATTTCATGAAACTCAGAGAACATCCTCCTGGGTGCAACAGTTAATGGAAAAACCTTGCTGCGTCCTGACTACAGGATTTTTTCCCCTCTAGGTGTATGGTTGGCTATGTTAATGCCAGTTTATCGGTATTTCTGGTATCTGACTTTGAAAACCGTTCAGAGCCAACGTCAAATGGAAGTGAATTCTCTGGTTCACCATTAAAATATTGCAGGTAAGAATCTGATCAAAATACCTCTCTGTCATAAGACTTTGTATGGGAGCATCATGATAAATTTGGGGTTGGAACTAATTTTCAGAACTTAAAAAACAGTAATGGAAAGAATTAACTGTGCTATTCAGGGACATGCTCATGGTACGGCTTGGCTGCTATCTGCATGATCCCTTCCTTAGACAGAGGAGAAAAAGAAAAGTGGATATCTGGCAGGTGTTCCTAATGCAGGATTTCTATGGTGTCGTGGCTTGAATTAGACACGACCATGGTGGAGAAATATGGTATCAAAGAGCCAATAATAGGTGACTGATTACTTAGGTAACAGGTAACACTGATTACTTAGGTACTAGTGAGATGAAACTGTAATCAGATTATATCATAGCACGTGCACAAGCAAGTCAAGCTTGCACAGTGTGTGTGACCACACCGAGTTATATCACAGGTCTGCCAGGCATAAACAGGGTCTGTCTTAAGCTACCTTTATGAAACCTCAAATCCAGTACTTCCTAATTGCTAAATAGTTAATATGTTTATGTCATTGCTTACAGGTGTAATTATTAGTAATAATCACATTCCTGTAGCTTGAATCTAAATAAAATAAGTAGTTAATTATCTATATGTCTTTGTCCCCAGCCGACAGATTGGCAAAATACAAGTCAGAGACTAGTCTGTCATGACAGATTTGCACCTGATTGATTTTAATGGTCCAAAGAATCAAGGATCTACATAAATGTCTTAAATGGGATCCCAACCAAAAATACCAAACACCAGATAGAGCTACCATTTTTTTATTGCAACAATGAGTCCTGGTAGCTACAGATACACTTAGACTCAGTTTTTTTCACTGTGAAGAATTAAAATATCTTTTCATTAGTGCCTAAAGAAAAAACTGTAGTCTGTGGTACAGCAAAAGTCAGTGATACTTTCTGATATTGTGTCATTTTTATTAATAATAAGAAGTTTGAGCGGTATAGAATAATGAATTTGGGGGGGTAGGGAGAGGATGGCACTACTGTTCTAGTTTAACCAATTGATATTTAAGACTGTTGCAAATTATTTGGCTGAAAGTAGATCGCAATGTTGAATCCATAGATAACATTTTCTGTGGGGCAGAACCACTTTAAGAATATTCCATTCCACATTGTTTGCCACAGGACTGCTTAATAATGTTTTGAAATTCTGATCATTCTCTTCCCCTTCTTTAATTCCTTTCTTCCCCAACTTCAAGCATGAGACTGCTGCTAGTTAAAGCCAATGATGGAAATCTCATCAAGAAAAAAAATCATCCCCTCAATACCCCATAACCAGAACACTATTAAAATTGGTGAAATAAATCTCCAGAAGATAAATCTGTTCTTTTGGGGGACACTGAATTGTTATGTATATCTACCCTTGAAAGAAAATGAACGTCTTACTTCTTTAGCTGAGTTTATCAGCTACTGAATTCTGCTAAAACATCAGTCATTTTAATTGCATTTTAAGGCAGATATTGATAGTGAGGTAAGAAAGCATTATGTTCTATTGTGCAATACTGTAGGCATTTTTCCAGGAAGGCAGTCTGTCTGAACAAAAGCTAGTAGCCGTATTCAGTTAACTTCTGCTCATCTTGAGCCTACATGGTGCCATTGCTATTATGGTTGTTTATAAAAGGTTTCCCCATTTTTTCATGTGTAGTGCTTGGTTCCTAGCAGGTACAAAAAGGAGACGTACTCTACTGACTTGGGACTTGGTCCAGGGACTTCTGTTTTCAGGATGCTTAGGATATTGTAAAACATCCTACAAAGTCAGCAGGCTGCTTGTAGAAGGGAAGATCATCTCAGCTTCAACAACTTGCACTAGAGATACTGCAATTTAAGAGAATTTTGTTGCTGACTAAGATGTCAAGACACAGTTTATTTCATTTTGTGTAGCACCCTCTGCAAACCAAGAAGGTGAACCTTCAGGGAAAAATATAGATTATCATAAAGATGAAATAACTGTTTATTTCTTTTGGTCATCTGAGTTTTCTTTAGTTTCTTTAACTTAGAGATCAAGCTTAAGTGTACTATTTACTATGGTATTCTCAATATTTATTATAATTCTTTTTCTGTCCCATCTAGGAAACAGATTAAGGAGAAAACAATTTTTACGCTACTTTTGAATTGAGTTTCTGCAATAGTATCTTGTAATTAACATTAGTAGAAATGGACTCCAGAATGTGTGACTTAAACAGACTCATGATTTGTCAATGTAATTTTTGAGTTTCCCTGGATCCAGGTTTCTCAAAATATATCTCTAGTTATGTTATTGAGACCTACATCCTTTAAAGAAATATTCTGTGAGACAAGTCACTAGATCCCTTTCTTACACAGCCCTTGCCCTGTCGGAATACCAAGAGATGCCGTTCCAGCTCCACTAAAGTTAGGATAAGTCATGCTTTACACCAGGGATGGCCAACTAATTGACCAAGGGCCTGATCGAGCCCATGAGGCAGTTTTATATTGATTTTGGGAGGACTGTCAGTCTGACAAAATCATGGACATTTATGGTTTTCAAATGGAATTGTAGTGGAAAGAAAGTGGCCCTCAAAACAGCAAAGTGTCCAGCCCTCCATGTTCTGAGGAGGTGCCTGCGAGGCAAACATTGCACTACCAAGGGAGATGCTGTAGGGTCAAACTGCCAGTGCTGAGCACCCAAAATCCTCAAATCCTCTGTATTTGCTTCAGCAGTTTCACTTCATTCAGGCACTGGCACAGTCCTTTGCACTAAATTTCCATCAGCCGTTGGAGCACAATGTACACTCCTAGACTGCATCTTACCGTTAGGTTTCATCTGAAAGTAAAACCCATTTGGGTGAACCAAAGCGTGGCAAGTGGAGGTGACCAGGACACTTGTTTCAAAAGCATGCACCTGATCCAAAATAAGACACTAGTGTGGGCCCAGCCTCAGAAGCAAGAACTGTTGTCATAACTTAGTCTGAATTAAGATCATCTTGGTGCAGAAAATGCAATGACCAAGAGCAGCTGGGTTTTGGTTTTGCCTTCCTCCCAGGTAACAGGGCAGGAGCTTGCTAACTACCATACTCTGCTTGTCTTTCAGGTACAGGGACTACAGAGACCCTCCTCACTCCCCAGTGCCCTACGGTTACACGCTGCAGTTCTGGCATGTCTTAGCAGCGCGGTTGGCTTTCATTATTGTATTTGAGGTCAGTGACCATTCAGGGGGCAAAACAAAGCCAACAAAATGAAACAAATTTCCCTTTGAAGTTTTTACATTGGGCTGATCTGTGATGGCAGCTGTTGAGCTTTTTGTGTCAGTTTCTGCTATTTATGTTGTGCTTTGTATATTCAGATCTGTTTTCTGAACAGTCACAGGTATTTATGTTCTAACAAAAAGGTGAATGCAGCACTTTGAAAACTATAACAATGATTTGCAAAGAGAAGAAATAAATGAAGTTTTTATTTACTTTCTGAGTTTTGGTATTTGTATCCTGGCTCGGCTGGGAAGCTGTATGCTGACTAGTGTGTGAGGAAGGGGTGAAGGAACATAAGAAGAAAAGATGACATCTGGACAATTGAAAAATAAAGATAGTTTAAGTTACATTATTTACACATCTAGCTTTTTTCTCTATTTTTAATACCATTCGTTTCCCCAGAATGATTAGCATCACAAAGGTGATGATGATGAAAAGGATTCCATACCTTTGCCAACCTTCATAATATTAGTACTTGCTGTCAGTACCTCAGAAATCCTTAAAACAAACCAGAGAAGATAATACCAGCTTCACATGAATGGTATTCCCATGCTGATTTTGAAAAAGAGAGACAGGAGGGCAAATAAATAGGATGAGATAATTTACAAAACAAAATGCAGCTCTTAAGGCTGAATTTCAGGTGCCTGAATATCCCTGCCAGAAACCAGGGGCTTAGCATCTCTCCAGCATGAGCAGTTTGAAATGCCTTTTACACTGTGAAGAAGTCAAGCAGGGAACAAACAATTTTTAAAAACTCTTTACTCAATCCTCTGCTCTGAAATCAGAGCAACAGGGCATCCAATACAAATATTGAAGCTGTAATCACCATAAATTATTGGCATAATGTTCATGAGCACATTCTGTATTTCTGACTCACAGTACTATGTAAATTCATTCTGAACTGGGCTTTCAAAGCACCTCTTCGGATCACACAACAGAAGCATTTGAATTAGACAGAAGGTAAAGGGAAACATTTTTGAGATTATTTCCTGCATAGGGATGTCTTGGTGGCTTGGTAGAAGCCCAAGGTCTGCAGTGGATTCCTCCTGATTGTAATTTTCAGCTCTTGCCAGACGAAGGGGGAATATGGCACTGCAGGCTGGGCTCTCATCTTCCTCTGGACTGCACTCACTCATTAGAGGTTGGTCCTCAGGAGATCAACTTTTTCTATCATCTCTGCCACACTCAGGGAAACATTAAGGGAAAGAAAGCAAGCCAGCCAGCCAGAAAGATTTGATAGAGGCCTGCTGGGCTTGATCTCTTCCTTGTTTCTTGAGCTGTTGGTACTGAGAGCCAGGGCATCTGTCTTCAAAAAGGACTACAAGAACATCCTTGGCAGGACAGCCTAAGCAGTTTTAAGATTGAAGAGAGCCTGGCTTCTTGATATGCATAAAGGCATAAAAGCAGCACAGCATAAAGGCAAAGATAACTGAGGAAAGAACAATCAACCCTGCTCAAGTCTCTGTGCCCAGCCAAATCTGCAACCTGCTGTGGAATAGCTTTTTGTGTCTGCACAAAAGAAGTGACTGCTTTGCCTCAGCCAAAGCCATAGGGTGGCTCATAGCTGCCTCCCTCAACAGGGGCCACTGTTTATTGGCACTGCAAACTGTTTCCTTAACTATATCTGTGAAATAAAAAAGGTAATTGCAGCAGAAATCATGACTGTCCTCCTCTGTGGAAAACACTAATGAGTGTATTGTGATCACTACAGAAATTACAGTAAAATATTGTTCTGCTATGTAATTCAAGGTAGATTTTTTAATATATTAAGTAACCACCTGAGGTCAGACACCTTTTTGGCACTGTGAGTGTGGTTATTTTGGCTATCTTGACCTCGCTCGAAAACAAAAAAAGTATTTCCTATTGCTGCAAAATGAATTATTTGTCCAGGCTAAACTGACAGAAGCAGCGTTATTTCTTATTTTCTAGCTTTGGCAAAAAACCAGCATTTAAAGTATTATGGGTCTATGTCTCACAAGGGAAGAATAAATGGGAAAACCTGTTGTGTTTTCTTTTCAGTGGCTTTCAAAGAAAGGGTTCTGCTTGAAAAAGAAGAGATACCTTTATTTCTCCTATCTAGAATGAATGTCCTCTCTGAGACAGAGGATTTATTTGTTTCTCTGCTCCTCCTCTCAAGTGGAGTGAGTAAATCTCCAAGATAATCTTTGACCAAAAAAATAAAGGACACTCAAGCAATCCTCTCCCATCTCACTCGTGCTGTGGCATGCCTAAAACATGAGGGACAAAGGATCAGTTACCTCATATTTAATTGTGATGTTTAGTAAATGGGAATATGGCTTTGGATGAGAGATACAGTATATGCAAAAATTTTGCTCTGCAGAGGTAATTCATTCTGATACTGATGTAAGGTTCTTCTGGTAACAGGAAAGTATTGTATCTTTTGATCTTTCTCTTCCTGCAGTGCAATCCACTAATGTCAGGCCCTGCCCAAGCAACCTTATAGCAAAGCATGGCCTCAGGGGTTTGAACACATCGTCATACAACAGTTTTGAGGCCTTATTAGAAGCTAGGTGCTCTTGACCTTTGCTGAAACCTATACTTCCCTTACTTTGGCTGGAATTTTTGTGGGGGAAAATCTTCGTAGTTTGGTTTATTTGAATTTAGTAGTATATTTCATTATGACACAGAATCTTTTTGTGAATTGGAAGGAGAAGGTTTTCAGAGTATATGGAAAGTACCTGTATTCTTCCTAAGATTTTCATTTTTCATCCCCTTTTTGTTTTCACAGCACCTTGTCTTTTGCATAAAGCACCTGATTTCCTACTTAATCCCAGATCTCCCAAAGGATCTGAGAGATCGGATGAGGAGAGAAAAGTATCTGATTCAGGAAATGATGTATGAAGCTGAATTAGAACGTCTGCAGAAAGAGCGGAAGGAAAGAAAGAAGAATGGAAAATCTTACCACAAAGAATGGCCATGATGGGGTGAGGAAGAGACTGCTTAATAGAGGATAGGAATTCTGTTTATAAAAATTTCCTGATTTTCTACAGTGAGAGTGCAGTGAAAGGAAGTCAGTCAGTGTTGTGCGCACTTAGCACATGTGCCCATGTTTAATATGGTGCACATTATCATAAGCCTTTTGAAAGCAGAGGTCTTAGCAAGGCTTAGTCTTCTTCAGAGCTTATGTCAGCATGAGCAGATCAGACCAATGCTTAAGTCTCTGCACTCTTTCCAGGAAGCTCCTAGGCACTGACTTAAATTCAAGTCCCTGAACTTCAAGGCAGTCACATATCTTAAAGTGCTTTACAGAACTCAGCAATCTTATGGCTTGTTCTCACAATCAAGTTGCTACTTCATTAACCAGTAACTGCGCATTAGCACCATGGCAGTACTTGCCCACGTGTGTAGCCACCATCTGCAGCACATGCATGGCAACGTTGCCCTCTTCCACAGTACACTAAGCTGTTAGCTTGCATTTACCATGAGTTAAGGTCACGTATGTGGACCATTTCCATAACTGCCACAATATTGAAATATTTTTTAGGTGGAGGTGCTTGATCATTATTCTAATCAGCTGGTTTAAAAATGCTGGACAATTTAGGTGTGCAGAAGTGCTGACAGATAGACAAGCATCTAAATGTGGCCAGAGGTATCTAACTGTAGGGTCATTTATTTGGAAATGATACTGTGAAATATTGGTAATACATTTTAAATACTTGAACAGTGCCTTTTCAGCAATAGGACTGTCTGGTCTCTGAAGGAAACAAATCAGGCTAGGGCATCTTGCCCAGAACTGCCTGTGTAGTTGTATTGCAAGATCACATTGAGGCCTCGTCAGGAATTAGGGTGTACAATACATGTAACAGAAGACAGACTGTGTCTTAAAGACTTATCTGCATAAGTAAAACAAGAAAACAGATGAACAAGGTCAGCAGAGCAAAAGAACACAGTCACTGAAAACCTCTACACTTGTAACATTTTCTTTATTCTTCCTTCCATTATCCATGAAGGGGTGGAGGGGAAAAATGAATGTATGTATGAAATAGCTTGAAATCCTTCATGCAGAGTAATTCTACACAGGCTGCAGAATTAGATTTGAGCAAAATAGGCCACTATCTATATCCTTTTGCAAATTCTTTAGCTTAAGAAATTATAAACTTTCTAGAACATTAACTCAAAATAGTGGAGTTGTAGGTCTGAAGACTGCAGAAGTGTTGGCTGGAGCGACATGAATCAAAATGCTGAGTGTTGTGAAAGCTTCACCACCTCTTGCCTCAAAGTGATAACACTGCAATTCTTGCAGAACATGCAGTGGCATAATCAGCCGCAACACAAAGAAGAAGTTTCAAATGTCAAGACTGTAAGAAGCCAAGTGGAAGCAAGGCTATGTCCTGGTGAGGATACAGCTAGATACAAAATACCAGAGCTGATCCATTTGCTTAGCCCTTTTCTAAATAACTGAAACTCCATAAAAATTGTAGTTTTCTCAGAAATCTTAAGGAATTGTGACCTTGTTAGTTTGAAGATATTTAAGAGGGAAGAAAATTGCTTCTACAAGTTCTTCTGAAAACCATTCAACAGAAAAGCTAGAATTTGTCCTTCTGGACAGACCACACAGTGCAAGACCTTATGGACAGATGCTTCAGGGTCTACAAGACATCAGGATCACTTGCACCAAGACCACATATTGCCAAACTAAATGCATTAACTTTGTTTCACTGCAAGGGAGAACTGTGCTTTTTCCATGGATGAGGGTGGGGAAGGTTTTAATGTGAAAGGTAATAGGCTTGAAGAAGGAGTGAGGTGGAAGAAAATGTATTCACCTTCATCTCTGCAGCCACTGCCGGCCTACCCTTTGCTTCCTCACAGCAAGGAACCTCCTCCAGAAGTGACCCATCATCCTACATGAAGAGGATAATGGCACAGCAGCTCCCACTTATCAGATGCTCTTGACCCAGGCCTGAAGTTCCCATGAGGCAACATAAGCACTGAAGGAATTTCAGGATTAATCGGTTCTCTGTTGACCCACTGCCGAAATGAGTGGGGAACACAACCAATGGTTGTGGGGTGTATGTCTGCCGAATGAGGAAGTGAACTTGTTCACCTTTGCTTCAGTTACCAGCATCTGTGGACACATGCCATGTGGGCAGTGAAGAAATGGGGATATTTCTGTAAATAAGGTGTGGCATTAGGCAACATCATCTTCTGGTACACACATACCAGATGGGTTAGGATTTACCATCCTCCATCTACAGGTGTGCACTGCACTTGCAGTCTGGGGACTCTCGGGCAGGATCGCTGTGCAAAATCACATTCAGACCAAATTCACATGAGCGATTGGCTTAGTTTGCATACTCTGTGTTTCATATCTAAAACAACAGATGACAAGAGCTTAAAAACTGTTTGTTAAGTAATAGAGTGAGACATGAGTCATGCATAAAATCAGCATCACCCATATGAGTGTGAACTTTTACAAACTCCTGCAGTAAGATGTAACTTTGTCGATGTAGATCTCAGTGACTTCCCAGAGCTGAGCTGAAACCTCGTAGAACATAAACTGACTTCGACTCCAGAGGAACCACCACAATATAACGTGCCAAAACAAAGAAAGTGCAGCGGAAATACAATATATAATAATTGCGTTTGAGACTAGTTATCAACATAGCTACATTATGATGAATTTTCATGACAATACTTTGCTAGAAGTGGTGTCCCATTCTGTGCTAAATGAGAACATGAGTTGGCTGCTTACCAGGCTTGTGCTGAGTATGATGCTGAAAGGGGCTCTGACCTCCCTGGCAGATCCCAAGTACATTTCTATTTCTTAACATTGACCAGTCAACCCACCGAGGTTTCTGTGCTGCTGGTCTGTAGAAAAAAATTCTCTTGAGTCCTTCAAAGCTATATAGCAGAACACTCAGGAATGATGACCCCTTCTTATTTATTTTATTAATTAGGAAGATATAATACAAATAATAGGCTAATAATAATAAATGTAATTTTAACAGTCTCTAGATAATAAATTTATGTCATTCCCTTCTTTCTGATCTGATGATGGGGTTTATTTAAACCTCCAGGTGACTGTCCTATATGTTGTTTACTTATTCCAGCAGCACTACCTTCAAGGGAATGTGAAAATAAATGCAACCTCAATGCATGCCACAGACATTTTACATAGCAAGCAGGATAGCACACATCAAAGGATGTACTGTGAAATCATCTTACAATCAGCATAGGATTGATCTCCATAGAGCACTCTTGACAGCAAGTATGTACTTCATGAGCAGTTACACGCCAGTTTTTAAAACCAAGGAAAAACCAAAATTGTATATTGGGACTGTTTTTCAGCCTGTTTGCTACGGTTTTTTGCATTCTGTCCCATGTTGGTTTTACAGATCTTAGAATAAAAAATGTAAATGAACAACCTGGATACTCTGACAAAAGAAAAATCCTAGGTAGAGAACATCATCTGTGTTCAAGCCACCAAATACTACAACAGAAACCCTGTTTATAAATCAGTTCTTTTTTATTTTAAATCTTTCTGAGGGGAGTTACGTTATTTACCATATATATAATATATATATAAAGTACAGAGAGAGATTGTTTATTTGTAAATAGAAAAATCCTATGGAGAAGAATGTCAAGTTTTCACACTTTAAAAAAAAATCATCAACATAAAGCCATGTTTAATGCTTGTATAATGTGATGCAATAAACTTTAAAATAAATTATGCATATGAAATATTTGCTGTTTGGCATTCATGAGTTATTTTCTGTTTACCTTAATTGTTCAGAAAGCAAAGAGACCAGTCAGCTGGAAGCAAATTTCAATGCAGACCAAAAAGGCTCAAAATCTGTCACTGCTTTCTTTCTGTGGATCCTTTGTGTCCTCACATAGTCAAATGTTGTTCCTGTTGCGTTTTTAGTTCTTTTTTTAATGTTCCTACTTATTTTGTCTCTTGACCCTGCCAGATGCTGCATGTAATTTGGCCAGTGGAGTGCTCCCACTCCCATGGAATTAATTGGGTTTGAGTGTCCTGCATTTCTTGCTTGAATGAGCTTCTACCTGGGAGAGATGAAGGATAAGGGTGCAGGAGTGTGACAGAGACACCAAGAATTATCTTGCTGCTTTTACATAGACAAGGCCCTGGCTGAGAGTCCAACTAGCAGAGGACAGTATATAATCCTAGAAAAAATATTCAAAATTAATTGCTGCAGTTAGTGATGCCAAGATTAAAACAAGAAGCACACAGAAAAAATTAAAGCAGAGTCACTTTCTGCAGCAATCATGGGAGGTTAGTTAGCAAGAAATGGGGTAGTTGCCAGGGTCATCTGCAAAGCTTAAGAATGTTTGTCTCTAAACCTCTTATAGCAAGATATTCTTCCCAGTGAAAGTTCATCTCAACATTGTGTTTGTGGATCAAGAGTTATCACCTGGCCCAAACTTTCACTTCATACCAAAATTAGAGTTAAGTGACTGCTCCAGTGCTCAAATAGTGACTTTAAGCAATAAATGAAGTTGGTAATTTACACATTTTCTGTGTTTTAAACAACTATGTGAATTCAAAACACTGAGAAAAAAAATCTCCATGGTGCTACATTTTTCTTAACTATGATAACTGAGAAGACTAGTCTTCACTTCATGAACAAAACAGGTGGAAGTCATAGCTCAACCAAGGCAGTTTAAGGCAGTATCAATTACAGCGCAAACAGTGACCTTAGCACAGAGTGATGCAACAAAGGCCATGCTGGTTTTGTCCAACACAGCAGTGATCAGACACCCTCCTAAGAAGCACATTCAGATATGAGTTCAACACATCTGTTGGGGGGGCTGCAGCTGTACCAGCAGGCACACAGGCTTGCTACAGGCTCCTGTTCTCTCTGTTCACAGCTTCTCTGTGCCATAATGCACAGGTACACAGAGGCACACCAGACCTCTCCACTCGGCAGCAGCATGGAGATACCAGTACTTACCCTTTTTCAGATCTGTGGGCTGAAAGTACCTGGTAAGTACAAATTATTATGTTCCAAGGTTCAAGAACTATTCTGTAGCACAAAATGTAGCATCTATTTCTGTCATGAATACAAGGCACAAAGCTGAATGAGCTGTGCTTATCTTCTGAGACTTGAGAAGCACAGCAAGCTCATTCAGTCAGTGGACTAGTTGTCTCAGAGTGATCAGGATAGTTCCAGAACAAGGACCCCTGTCCTGAATCCCAGAAGACTTTATTCAGGATGCTATTGCTTGTCTCAGATCTTAGAAATATGGACACAAGATACAACTCATCGGATCTATCCCACTCTCTCACAGCCCTTCCACACAGTGGCTTGAGGCACTTATCTGGTGATAGAGCTGCAGCAGAGGAATGGGAGACAAGGGGCTGGCCCTGAACTCTACATTGGATCACGCAAACAGTGCTTCAGCAGGCAAAGAGGAAACCTGCCTCCACCATGTAGTTTTGTGCTGGGTTAGCAGATGGAGACATGCCCTTGGTGGTCACTCATACAGTGTCTGTCTGGCCTGTACTCCTCAAGTAGAGGTCTGCTCCTTGGAACCCATTTTTAATTCCTCATGTTTTCTGATCCTGTCAGTTCATCTTATGCAGTAGATCATCAAGTGCCCTCTGTCACAAGGGCACAGAATAAATTGATTTAGATGCTAAAGGGCCTCAGTCAAGGTAGATAAACTAGCACCATGTCATATTCCAAGTTACAGTGGCTCAGCACATGGCACAAATGCAGCATATCTTTTAGAAAACATTTAAGACACGCAGTCAGTTTTTCATTTGATTCTCAAGCATGACTGCTTTATAAGCTTCACATCTTGACTTTCCTGCAATGGCTTTTATTTTCCAACTTGACTCTGCTGCTGTAGAGGAGTTTATACACCCATGTATAGCCACAGCAAAAAGTCTGCAGTACAAAAACAACCCAGTGGGTCAGAGTCTGTTCCCTGCTGTACCAGAAAGCACACAGGAGGAAGAGGCAATGGGGGGTTTCACCCTCCCAAACCACAAGTACAGAGCATGGTCTAGAGCAGCTGCACTGTTCAGCTTGTCTTGGCAGCCCAGCCAAAGGATGAGCCATCCCATGCCCTGCAGCCCTGGAGAAGCCTTCACTAAATGACAGCCTCTGCGATTACTTCCCCATCCTGGGGGATTGTGCAGTGGACTCTGCCTGCCTGCCAAAACACACAATGTGTTCTTGCCTGATCTGATCCAACCTTGAACATGAATCCCCAGAGTGACAACAGGATCTGCACAAACACAAATGGCTACATGAGGTTTCAGCTCACAGCTCTGCAGATAACAGCAATGGCAACTGCGGATGCCCTCCCTCCTGTCCAGCACAGCAGGGGGCCCTCTTTTTGCATCATCTCTGTTGCACTACACCTAGCCAAGTGCAAGAGCAGTCCCAGGCCAGCATGCTGGGAATGAAGTAGAAGACTACTGTGGTTTTGCTATATGGTATTGAATAAAAAGCTCAAATAGTTCATTTCCTTTATGAGGACCAGCTCTGTAAGGGCAGGACAGGGCAGAAGAGGAGACGGGACCTAAAGGGAAGGATACTCTCACCTCTACCCATCACCAAAGACACTCTTGAGCTTCCAGCAGGGAGCAGAGAGGAGATGCAGGTAACCAGGGAACAAGTGGCTTAATAAAAACAAACATATATGACAAAACCAGCAAAACAAATACGCTCTCAGGATCAGTCCTTCTAAGGAACTAGATGACACTAAATACACCTCCTGCACTTAAAAAAAGACCCACTGTTTCTTGCAATCTGATAAGGTCCCGCAGCCCTAATCTCTTTCAATGTCTTAAAAGGAAAAAAAAAAACTAGAAAAACAGCCATGTCTGGGGGAATAGTGCTCTTACCAAATAAAAAAATTACTCTGAGAGTGAACTGAGATTGAAAGCAGATATTTTCCAGGAGGCTCAAGAATATCAGGCAAATATTTCACACAGAAACATTGCCTTAAGCCCTGTCACCAGAGTAAAAGAGAGGGTGAGCGAGTACAAGAAAGACCTGATTCCTTTCTTGACTAACGTCAAGGTCATGCAAGGGTGACAGTGACACGAAGCTCAGCAGATGCCTGCCCATGACCCCAGCAAGGCTGGTAACCAACCCGGCACAGGAATGTCTACAATGCTTTACATGAGCAAAACTGTCCTTGTGGGCTGGCATGGCCCCATGTCATATATGAAGGCCATTGACTTTGTTCTTATCGCTTGCAACATCCATTTCAATGTGGCTGAAAGCAGGGTTGTCAGTTCCTTCGGCTGCCACAGTAAATTGTTTCCAGTTCAACACTTCCACTTTCTCTGGCTGAAAAACAGAAGACAAAAGCCATGCTGTGAAGTGGAAGAAACAGTCTTCCTCTCTTTGACCTGCATGCAAGCAGAGGCAGGCCGGATACACAGGATGCCTTGCAGGAAAACACATGTTGATTGCTGACAGGGCATAAATAGGTATTCATTGCAGTAGCTAGTATTTTTCTGGGGGCATGGAAAGTTTCTTATTGCATAAGGTACTAGTTGTGTAAAATGTTCTTGTCACATAAAATGTTCTTGTCCTGCAAAATGTCTGAAGTATTTTGGGGTGTGCAAAGTTCTAATAGCTGTTTTCATGCCTAGCAATCTGTCACCATGAGGTCTCTGAGCTATTGACTCCCAACCCTTGGTCCTCACCCCATCTTTGTCATGAAGAACACATTAACATGCATCATCACTTTGATGTTCCATCTCTGTTAAATATAATGAGATGTTGAGCTCTTCATCTGCAGGAAGTTGGTCAGTTCACCCTGATTTATTTTTTTTTCTCAACAACTTTCTGCATTATTTGTGATGCCAACCACTTGTTATCCAGTTCCCAGCTTATAACCAGACAGACACCTTTTTCTGACTCCGGGCAGAAAACAGTAGAGCTATGGACATTAGCTTCCACGTAGGTGGGGGGTTTTTTAAAAGACTTCGGGGATTAAATTACCAGACAGTGAAAACAGATGTTGGCCTATTAAAGACAGTGAATGACAATAGCTGGATAGCTGGTCTCCAGTCGTGACATGGGCAAATAGCATTACAGTAGTATTGTAAAAAGCTCTTTCTCTCCCTTGTGTTCATATCTAGAAGTTGAAGGTGCTGTCATCATGGGGGAGAAACATTTTGCAAACTGGACCATCTCATAGACATGACCATTGCCTGTACTGCAGCACTCAAAAAGCACTGAACAAAGCTGAGCTTGAATGTTCAGCATCCTGATGATACTGATTACAGAATCACAGAATCACAGAATGTTAGGGATTGGAAGGGACCTCAAAAGACCATCTAGTCCAATACCCCTGCCAGAGCAGGAATACCTAGATCAGGTCACACAAGAACGCACCCAGGCGGGTTTTGAATGTCTCCAGAGAAGGAGACTCCATGACCTCTCTGAACAGCCTGTTCTCTTAAAAAGAGATCTATAGTTTATTTTAAAAAAGAAAACAACAAGCAAAAAAACAAACAAACAAATTTCCCCTATGTTCTCCCTTCTAAGGGATGTTATCACCCAGTAACGTCTCCTCTTTTCTTATATCTTAGGGAGGGAGCTAGGAAAGAGATACACTGACTAGAAATGTTTTCTCTCAAACAGTAGCCGAAGTTGCAAAACAATCCAGACTTTAGAGAACATGTTTACAAAGGAAGCTTTGCTGAATCCAAAGTGTGCCCTGGGCCAGCTTCCAATAGACTAGTGAGGGAGTATTTTGGCATAAAACTGGAGAACAACTGCCTTTTGTCCTTTACTGCTTTGTTGTTCACTGAAGTCAAGCTGTGGCGAAACACAGCTTCCCTGCCTGTGCCAGTTGCTTTACTCCTACCCGTCTTGTGCTCTGCTACTGTATTAAAGCAGTCAGTCACATCAGGCAGCATAAGGTGCTATTCATCCTGGTGGGAAAAAATAAGCCAGGGACTGTTCACCTTTGTCCCCCGAGGAAAGACTGATTTAAATCAGAGATGCATCATTACACTTACTGTCTCAGATTTAGACCGTGAGAAGTTGGACAGGAAATCTTCCCTGGTCAGCAGGAATTTACGATCTGTGTTCTGCTTTAGTCCTCCTGTAAAATATGCAGGTTTCAATCAGCCAGGTTTCCACATGCAAACAGTATGTCAGATCCCAGCCGTGGGCACCATGCCAAGTGAGTAGGGCAGAATCATGCAGCAAAAGCCATCAAGCAATCACAGACCTTAGGGATCATTTCTTTACAATGATGTATACCCTGCAACTCTCAAAATATAAAATGGTCTCTCAAGACCTAATTGAAATGCCTTAGCCATTTCTCAGCATCTCCTAGATCTTCCTCAGATTTCTTATAGTGTAGAAAACCTAAGACAATCATCAGAAAATCATGAATTGCATACAGTGATATCTGGGACCACCCTGCCAGTCCAGGGGCTACGGTATCACATGGTGCCCTGAAGCCTGAGCTCCAGTCCTCAGCTCCCTGTCAGCAAGACTCTTGTCTCCAGAGTCAACAGCAATTTTTATAGTGAGTTATTTAAGGGCAGCCCCAAGGTGGGCGGATGAGGGTTAATGGGATGTTTGGCCACTTTTAAAGCATGGAAGATTAACTATTCTTGTGGGGGAATATGTGTGGGAAAGAAAGGAGGTGCAGGTGCTGGGAATTACCTCTGACTGCCACCTGAGGCTTAAATAGGATCTTGTCCTGCAGAAAATAGGGTGATATTGTGGTTGGGTTTGTTCTTTTGGGTTTCTGTTTCTTGGGCTAAGGATTTCTCATCTGGATTTACTGAGTTGCTCAGTTTTCATGCTGTTTCATGGCCTGTGGGTGACCTGATCCCAACCGGTTAAGTCGCAAAATTTGTCTATGGACATTGCTATAGCAATGGGAAGAGCTTGTAATGGGAAGAAAGGGAGGAGCAAATCCTCTAGAAACTCACAAGGAAAAGAAAATGGTAGAAGTGTAACTTATGCTTATTAGTTGCAAGGCACAGGGAAGCTAACAGAAGTGAGTTTGTCTGCTGGGTTTGGAGTTTCATAGTCCTGGAGTAGTTGTAGGTCAGACTAATAGGTCTGAAATCTAACAGCCTCAAAGGGGAGGGCTGTCATAGGAGTCTGGCTGGGCATACTGGGGAAAGCTGTGAGAGCAGCTGCTTTTGTGCTGTTTCTGCCATGCATGAGGTGGAGGACAGGTGCACTTGGCACCTCATCTAGATGCAAAAGTAGTGAGGCCACGGGCTTGATCTGAAGTCCCTGCTCTTATCTGTGGGGTGCTGCTTTTAGCCCCTTGCACAAATAGCACAGGGAAACTGGGGAAGAAACTAACACAGCCATGCACAGGGTCTGCAGCTCTTAGGCACGTGCTTGGGGAATGTGGTGAAAAGCATGCACTGTGTAGGTACAGACAGTAACCCTTGAGTGCTCTGAACTCACTCAACGTAAAACTGCTTTCATCCTCTAGAAGCATGGGTGTATCTCCTTGCTTGGAGTTGTTGCCATGTTCAGGGACAACCCTTAAAGCTCCAGCCCCTGCTGGCATCTAATAAAACAGGAAAGACAGATGTCTTTGATATATTTTTTTTCCCCTCAGATGAAAAAAAATGCCAAAACTTCTCTCTCCTTAGAAATTTGAAGTAACTTTTGCTGTGAGCAGAGATCAAGAGTGGGATGCAGAAGGGCTGAGGGGAGGAAAGGAGATTTAGGGTGGCAATGTTCGTACAGTGTTTGTAATAGGGTCACCAGCACTTCCTGTGGCAATGACAGCTCTCTGGTCATCTTCTGCCTACAAGCGATCTAAGACACATTCAATCACAGCTCTGGAATTAGTACCTGTTAGAAGGCTGATAATTATTCCTACAAATACTGTGATAAGCGTTCCAAGTGTGCTGAAGTAGAGATAAGACAAGGAATACCAGTTGTCTGCCAGGGCAGGTCTGAAAAAGAGCAAAAGAAGTGTTAATCTCTGCTCTCCTATTCTAAGCAACTTGAAATTTTGTCTGTTTCCAGACAGTGTATAAATATAGAGTCACTTCTTAACCAAGTGACCTGGTAGTCTTGAACTACCTCTGTACAATAATATGTGCACTGAAAATTTGTTCTGAAATTTGCAGGACAAGTTCCTTCATATGGGAGGAGACTGATCAGTACACTGAGGCAACACACAGGACACAGCAGGTAAAACAGGACAGTCCCGTCTCTGCTAGGAATCTAGTGCAGAGCTGAGCACTCCAGCTATTTGGATGAAGGGATAACTTCCTTAGAAGGGAAGATGTTATTTAAAGGAGGGGACACACAAAAAAAAAGTAGGAAATCAGTCATGTGCAGCTCTAAACAGCCAGAAACAATATGACAATTGTCACACCTCAGGTTACACCTTATTTTGTTCTCCCTCACAGTGTGCCCTGTTGCAATGACTTTTTCCCCTCAGCCATGAGCAATGCTGGAGGCCTCGTGTGAGAGGTATAGTATATGAAATTGGATGTTGGGCATGCACCTGTGTACTGGGGTATCTGTTGATTGAGCAGTGCTCTAATGTGTAAGGACTGCGAATCCCTAGAAATGTGTTTGTTCAGCTTCTTTCTGTTCCTGCTGTTTCCTATACTGTCATTCGTAACTGTGATTGTGCAAAGTAAGACATACGGTAATTGCAGAGGGGAGAAAATCCCTTGTATCTTGCCCGTTTGTCCTGGTTCCCCAGGCACAGACCCATGGGCCAGCCATGCAGGCAGGCCATGAGTAGCCCCGAGTCAGCCGAGAGTTCCACTCAAGGCAGCTGACTCACAGGTGTATCCCATACCACCCAGTCATGCTCATTGTAAAAGAAGGGAACTCAGTGAGGGTGGGGTTCCTCCTCCTCTCCCTGAGGCTCCTTGTTGATGGTGCTCTGTTCCTGTTGTCAGCATTGAGAACCAGGCTGAGTAGAACCCTTTACGCTTTGTTGATTGTTATTCTCTGTTTTGTCATTCTATTAAATCGGTCTATACTTCAACTCACTGGCCTCCCCCTCCCCGTGATTCTCCTTCCCAGCTGGGGAGGGAGCCTTGGGTGATATACTGACTGCTACAGTTTAGCCCTGAGTACTGGCTAAATGTAGATACCATTATACGGATCATGACCTCTTCTGAATTTCCTGAATAGAACTATTTCTCTACAGAGAAGCTGTTATAGGTGGAGCTGTTAAACTGGCAAATTGCCCTTTAACTGCCTACTACTTTAATTCATGTGACAGGCTGTAGAAGTTAATCCAAAGGCTATAAATGTTATGATTTCTTTAACGTCATGGTTCCCAGTAAGACATATCCAAGCCTTCAGACTCAAATATTGAACTGAAGCTTTCTGAATCAATAGGAAGATTTGCTTTGACTTCTGTTCTGGGATAACTCAAGCAAATTTCACCCTGACAGGAAAAGTAAAAAAAAAACCAAACAACACAACCCCCCCCCCCCCCCCCAAAGAACCCAACAACAACAACAAAAACAACAACAATAACAAAAACCACCAGAGAAAACTGCTTCATCTTAAACAGCCTGGTAGGTGAACCAGAGAGGGATGGTTACAGCAACCCAAATGTTAGGCAGATGTTCATGTTTCTTTAAAACAAATACATGCTTTGCTGTTTGCACATGATGAACTTGTATACCTCTCTACAATTGGTGTGTTGAAGACTGTTGTTAATGGATTTTCTGTTGATGTCAAATTTCCTGAGGATATATTACAGCCTGCAGTTGAGAGATACAGTGGTTTGGTCCTCTCTGGGAGTGGAGGATAAATCTGAGATCCAATTCCAACCCAAAGTGAGATAATGAAGCCACTGACAAGACCTGCAAATGCACCCTGCAAAACAGAAAATGAAACTTGGATTTACATGGAAAGCAAAAGGATATTTGAAAAAAACAACACCTAGATGAGTAAGAAACAGTTAAGATAATCTAAACTGTAGGCTCCATAGCAAAAACAAATTATACAGTTGGGGAGAGCTGGGGAGTCTACTTCATTACCCTTTTGGGAAATAAAGCTTCACTCACAGCTCCTGAGGATACCTCTTTTTATTTTGCTGCTATGCCTTTACAATCAAAGGATAGCTGTGGGCTGCATGGTATATGGGAAAATACTATTTTATTTGAGGATTTCCTTGAACAAATACAGCATTTTTTTTCCTTTTTCTCATATGATGTGTTTTTGCAAAAGTCTTTTCTACTGCAGGGTGGGGGTTGTTTTTTGGCTGACAGCTAGGTATTTTTTATTTATTTATTTTTAGTATATACATAAAATATGCAACTGCAAAGAGGTAAAGATTAGTGATTAGTGAACCTTACTAAATAGCAATCTTGTCAGACTAAGCCCTGGACCATATTCCCAAAATTTGTCAAATCCGGTTTTTGATGGAATATCTTTTTCCCCTGGAAATGATAATTTCACAGTACTGAAGCACTGTAAGAACACCCCAATTCAGTCTGCAAGTGCTTGGGCCTCATTTTCCCAGCCTGACTTACTTTTTCTCACGACAGACCAGTATCCTCTGAGTCTACTGGTTGTTCAGCTACATCTCAGGACACATTGTTCCCTGCTTCTAAAACTGTGTTTTCCAGAAATCCTTGCCAGAGTTTCATTTTTATTCAGATTCCCTCCCTGTTCTGGTCATGTAAATCTCTTCATGGGATGGAAGCTCCTGCGCAGCCCTGTTAATTAATTAATTTTGAATGAACGGGGTTTTAAACTTCTACTTACAATTCCATTTGCAAAGGAGCAGAGGATTCCCAAGGCAAACAGTCCTAAAAGGGGGCCACCAACCATGCCGAAAATGCTGAGCGCTGCCTGAGGAAGGAAGACAGTAGAGTCTGCTATCAGGTGCTGTGCAAGAAACTAAAGCCTCCAATATGGCAAGAAGGGAAAAAGTTGAGAAGGAAATTACAAGGGTTTTTTAACTGGTGCATACTCAGCTGACAGGACTTGGTATTGTTACATGGGTGCTTAAAGCAGAGGCTGAGCCATGGGCTGTTTGAGGTCGGTACCCAACAAAGAATAAAAACTAATCTCATAATGGTATCCAGCAATTATTTTCTTACATAATCCATTCTGGGTCATTCGATATGGGCATGCAAAAGCAGTGTGACACCTACCTGCAACAAGGCTCCCAGGAGTGATGCCAGTGCGGCCATAGCGATGCAGACTCCGCCATAAAACAGGCCTGTGAGGGAAAGGCAGAACGATGCATAAATCAGCCAAAATTTGAAAATCACTAATGGAAATGTTTCTGTCTAAAGCAGCGTGACCCCTGCCATCTCCAAAACAAACCTGCTAGCATCTGGGGGTTTTTTTGAGAGAGCCTGAACTGGCCAAAAGATCAGGTTTCTGTTTACATTAAGAGGAGTTTATGCAAACTTGACAAAGTCTTCTTCCTGTGTATTACTAAAGATTAGTTACAAAATGGCAGCCATATAGATTAGTCATAGGGGCAATACCACACCTATTGTTCATATTTCTCAGCTGATCTCCTGTGTTATAGACCTTCTTTTGAGGGAATGATTTTTACTTCTCGGTCTAAAGTCTTTGGAGCAAGGAAGTAAATGCTGGCAGATTACAGGGAGCTGGCACTGTGACAAAGAACACTCTGGTCACCAGGATGTAGTGTCTCTTTCCCAGAACCCTTAACACTGGCTTATTTGTTTTCTCCATCTCCACTCCTGTGGAGTTTCAGTGCACAAGCAATAGGTTAATAATGTCACTGTTTAACATGCTATGTCAGGCAACTCATGAGAAGACCAACAACAATTTTGGCATAAACGTTGTTTGCAATGATATTTAAGAAACTGCTCTCAGGTGAAAATATTTAATACTTGTCACCTGCCACCAGCCTGCTGTGCTCACTGGTATGGGCTATGACACCAAACGTGGTTTCTCCATGCTTACTACAAACACTGTTTTGGGCTACACCTGCAGCTGGTCACAGACAGTACAACTAGCAGAGACGGCAATCATGTTTCAGAGATTTAAACCATCTCCTCAGCCTAGTTCTGACCCTATTCTTTGAGTTACATTAAACAGAAGAGCTAAACAGTCTGAGAGTCTGAGAGTACATCAGAGAAGACATGAAGTTTCTCATTCTCTGGAATGTTATTGGCATAGTGCTACTGCTCACATATCACTCAGTTCAAAAGGTTTGTTATAGAATTGTTTTCGATGCTTCTCATTTTTGACAGATGAAAGAAAAATAACATTTGCTTCAGTCTGAGATGTTTGGCTTTGCAGTATCGCAAATCAATACTGAACACAGATGCAGTGCATCCTTCCTGCTTGAAGATCAGACAAGATGCCTTCATTTTTTCCTTATGCTCATGTAAACCAGCACATCCCCCATTCTGTGCAAAATCTATCCAGCTGATCTCATCTCCCCCAAGTATTGCAGCAATGCGGCCCTATTGGTGTGAATGTACTTACTCCTGACCTACACCGCCGTAAGTGAGATCTGAATCAAGCCCTTACTTTATAAAGCAAAAGTGGAAAAGATATTTTGCAGACATACTCATCCCCATGGAAATCCATGACAACTTCTTTTCAGAGAGGGACCTGAAGTACGGCCTAATGAGGTCTTCGACAGTCACCGCAGCCAGAGCATTGATGCTGGAGGACACTGTACTACAGAAGGCAAGATTTATACAATTTATTTTAATTTTAGAAACTGAAATCATAGATAACAGGTTACTAGCAGAGAGAAATTGCCACTGTCTAGACAAGTGTCAGAAAATTAGTATGACTGCTGTATTGGTTGAAATAACTTCTTATTCCAGTTGATGCAGTTAATACCTTACAAAATTTTTTTTAAATAATTGCTCTTAATGAAGACAAGGAAATCTTGATGAAAAGATGGGCCTGGAGAAGTCAATGAAAATATCTATTGCATGTGGCTAAGCTGTAAACACTACCAGTATATGCGATCACTTCACAAATGATCTTCACAGTATATATATCTGGGTAGGTAAAATTACTACATGTAGGTCACTGCTTACTTTGAATGCACTCTCAGAGGAGGATTCAGATAATCTAATTATAGTCATCTAAAAATTAGGCATCTAGTCCAAGCTGAACTATTCCAAGCTTCCTATGGGAAAATCAGCACTCTTAAGGCACAAAGCCAGTCAGGTGATACTGTACCTATAGACTGATAGAATCGTTTCAGCTGGAAAAGACCTTTAAGATCATTAAGTCCAATGGTAAAGCTAACACTGCCGAATCCACCACTAAACCACATCCCTAAGCACCAGGTCTACATGTCTTCTAAATACCTCCAGGGATGGTGACTCAACCACTTCCCTGGGCAGCCTGTCCCAATGCTTGATAACCCTTTCAGTGAAGAAATTTTCCTATCCAGTCTAAACCTCCCCTAGCACAGCTAGAGGCATTTCCTCTCGTCCTATTACTTGCTGCTTGGGAGAAGAGACCAACACTCATCTCACCTCAACCTCTCATCCTTGGCCCCATAGACTTCTGCATGTCTAAGTGGTGTAGCAGGTTGCTAAGGATTATATGGACTATAGGGGTTTCATTCTGCTCCCTGTCCCTGTCTTCCAGCTCAGGGGGGTGGGTACCAGGAGAACAACTGGTCTTATTACTAAAGGCTGAGGCAAAGAAGGCATCAATAGCTCAGCCTTTTCCTTATGTTTTGTCACTATGTTTCCCCCTGCATCCAAAAAAGGATGGAGATTATCCTTAGTCCTCCTTTTTTTGCTAATGTATCTACAGTTCCTGCTCTGGCAGGGGGATTGGACTAGATGATCTTTTGAGGTCCCTTCCAATCCCTAACATTCTGTGATTCTGTAATTTGCTGTACATAGCATGCAGCTAGCTGTTTCCTCACATTGTTAGTAGGGAGCTCCAAACAACTTTGAGTCCTAGGGCCTCAGAGCGCCACTGTTGGAAACTGGATTTTTAACCTGTATCATCACAGACCTTATAGTGGTGTGGTTTTTTAGAGAAAAATTAGCTAGACAAAGAAATGAAATGTAAAGTTGTAGTATAAATGCAACTTTGGCTCTAACAAAAAAAGAAAAAAAAAAAGACACTAGGTTCCGAATTATTAAATTACCTTAATGTCCCACTGTAGGCACTAGCCACAAAGAGCCCTGGCACTCCTGGGAAATCACGGAGAATATCCAGCACTAGGTACGGCATTAGCTGAAAAGTTCAGAGAGTAAGAAATATTACTATCTTGCTCTAATTTTAACTTTTGTCACTGTATGATTTTTCTTATAGCCTTCTCACTGGGATTCTGCTCAGCTGTTCTAATTTTGAATGTCCCACCTTGCACTATTTATTGGTTTTCTATGGAGAAAACCAATCCTAAAACATCCATTCAAGCTCCAGCAAAGTCTGTGTAGTTCACCTAGCAGAGGTGAGCATATAGCTGTGCTGTCAGGCTTGGTTTCCAGTGATGATGATACAGCAAGCTAGCACCGGGCAGCAGGCAGTCTGTATGGTACATCACTCTGTTGGGCTTGGGTGCCAGAGTAGATGCTTATGTCTGCTGTTGACTCCACAAAAATGTTTTTAGACACAGTCCAATAACCTCAGGGTACCTGAGTACAATGTCCTTATTGGAAACCCTGTGTCATTTGCTTGTCTTTTGTAAGATCTGAGTGCTGGAAAGAGATAGGAATTCTAAGATTTTCTTCCTGTGAACCATTTTCTTTGCAGACAAGTTGGTCTTCTTAGTATCTTGCTTCCAGTTTCCACCAAAAGAATTTGGCCGGCAGGAACAACTTAATTTCCTTCAGGTTTCCACCTTAGCCTTCTGTATCCCATTTTATTCTACCCTTAAAGACCAGGTGGTCCTTCCTCAGGTACTCCCTTGTCTATGCTCTTCTGGCTTTCCAGCTATGTGGGGCATTATTCTGTGATTATGCAGAGCATATGATTATCCCAGGCATAAACATACAAAAAAAAAAGACTTGTATGATTTCCTTGAGCCCTGACTCTGCTCAGTCTGTGGGCTCCCAGAACTCTTGCTCCTCAGGTAAATCTGCTGCTCATGGCTCATTTAGGGGGAGGTCGCTGCCAGTTACAAGGTGGTTTCTCTGCAGCACATGGTATGATTGCCCAGCTCTCCTCTGAAGCAGGGGAGGATGCACCATCCATAGCAAAGAACTGCCCGCTGGTAGCCTTCCTCCAGGTGTATGCTTAGGGCACAATTATGTTTTGAATCTAAAAAGGCTTTTACCTCCCCAGGCACAGAGCATTTAGGTCGGGTGATACAGAACAGCTCTCTAGGGCCCGCAGTCACTCACAGAGGCATTGCTGTTTCAGCCATCCCTGGCAGGAGCTCCTTCCCCTTGCATCTCTCTGAATTGCTGTGTCACACAGTGCTGGCACTCCCAAGCCCATTTTGGGTGAGAAACACAAACACCTGCAGAAGCAGGTGGACTGAGTGCCTTCCATATTGCTGTTCTCCCTGTCACCATCCTTACCCACTGCTGAGATACCTGCAGCTCTGGGACAGCTGGGGGACACTGGGACTGAGCAGTGCCAAGGACAGGTCTGCTGCTTCCTCCAGGGTATCTCCTCCTGCCATGGTATCAGCTTAATCCCTCTGTGTTACAGACTCACCCGATACAGGACTTGGGCATTATTCCCAGCACCCTGGGTCTTGAACATCCCCCCTTCCCCACCTGGTTATTATGGCTCACTCACCACCTTCCCCTGAAACATGAGGTCCTACCTGGTCGAGTGCCGACACCTGCTTTGCTGTCCAGGGGTCACAGTCCTTGTAGACGGAGTAGAGGGCCAGCCCGCAGAGCGCCGCGCAGGTCAGTATCGCCCAGAGGCCCACCAGGTTGATGTAGAGAGACCTGCACCAACATGCATGGAAACTTCATGTTAGAGGTCCACCTCCCACAAGACCCCACTGAGGCCAAGCCAGCAAGAGCCCGCTCCAGCTCTGAGGAGACCTCCCTGCTGGTGGCTGCCCAGCCGAAAGGGAGTCCTAGTACAGCTCCCAACATTTCACCTGGTCCAAGATTGTGTTTTGAAACCTACAAATTACACTTCTGTCTTTGGTGGTATGGTCTGAGTGCCTGTCCCCTGACAAAGTCTGCTCGGGGGATCATGGGAGCGATATGACAATCCCCACGTTTCATCACGTGCGCAAGTTTTACATCGCAGGCAGCTGGCAAAAAAATGCTCTTCCCCCCTCACCACACCCCTTGGCAAAGACAAACCCTGGGCAGATTTGTAAGGCGGGGTGACCCAGATCAAAGTGTGGGGCACCTTTTAGTCCGCACCAGCACTCCTTTGCCTCTGGAGCTGCAGTGCCACACCTACACAATGCTGAAGTTGCCCTTGTAAAGCAACAAATCCCCTGTTTCCTCCTGGGACAGTCTCCATGGGAGGCAGCAACAGGGCACTGGGACACGGGACCTGGTTTGGAGTCATCCACAGCTGCCACTTCCAGAGAGCAGGGGGTTGTCACCAACCCCAGAGCTTCCCCTTTAGTAACTAAACAACTTGGAGCCTGGTATGGTCCAGTAACCCCAACACCTCCCCATGTCCTGACGGGAGCTACAGCTAACGCTGAGACAGGGCAGAAATGTATGGTAGTTAGGCAGCCTCTATCGACTGTGGAAAACAAATTATTCTTCCCACCCATCTCCTCCCCCAGTGAGGTCCTTTCCCTTCCATGTAATTATCTGATGTTCTCAAATGTTTCTCAGCTCTTGATCACTCCCAGGTCACAAAGTTCTTCTCACCTAGGGTGGTCAGTTCAAGCAAACACACCCACTGGGAGCTTAGCCTTGAAAAACAGCCTTCCTTTACAGCAGTTGCCTCCCAGTTATCCGTGTACTATCCACTGATAGTGATTTAACTGTCTGACCCATCAGATCAAATACCCTGGACTTGTGCCAGCTGCTAAGACCTCTGCTGGGAGGTATCTGTGCAAATATACACATGCCTGCAATGGTTCAGGAGGCCTTTTAGTGCTTTCAGTTCCCAAGCCTTTGGACTGCTCTAGAGGACAATCAGGATGAATGAAGAAGTAAACATAACTTTATAGGACTTGTTAGGCATTGAAATGGGCATTTTCAGAAAGGCATAATGTAGATTAACTAGTTGAACTATCAGTTTTATACCATAGAAAAATTATTGGCAAGCACAATGTAAACTCTTAAAAAAGACCTATGTAAATAAAATCTGATTTACACATAGTAGGGTAAACTCTGCATTTACGCTTTGTATATGCAATTAGAGGTGGTCTAAGCAGAGAATCAGCAGCACTTTAAGTTCCTCTCTAGAATAATTTAATAAAAGTGAAGTAGTCCTGTTCTTATAGATGCTTACATATTGTTTGGATGTCTTGAATCCATTTAGCTAAAGCTGTTCCTGCATTGGCATAATCTACCTTGATATAAGGCACTCAGAAACTGATTTAGCACAAAATTTAACCAATGAGTTAATCCAACTGTTTTGAACAGATGTAATAGCAGTATTATCTTCAACCCTGTAGTAAAGATTAGAAAGTCGAGAGAAACACATGGAAGCAAAGAAATAGTTTGTCTGAATCTGGCAGTTCTTGTTTTCAAACTGTCAGTGTGTGACAGTGAAAAGAAAGCTGGGGTTTTTTCCCTTCTGATTTACATCCCAGTTCATGGTACACCCTATGACTAAGCACTGGAGTATAGTAATTGTAGCACTATTAGAGGGAGATGTTCCCATTAATTCTGGGTGGATAACATGGGGTGGTGTTTGGGTGAAGTATGCACTGTGACTGAACAAGGCTTAGTTGTTTTTTTTTGTTTCAGGCTAGCTCTAAGATACTAGCATTTAAACATGCCAGATGATGACCTTGAAAGGAGAGAAAAATGTGTTAGTAGCCTGTATTTTTCTGAAAATGTAGCTCTCCTAATCTGAGTGCCTGTTATCATTCATATATGAGCATTATGTTCAGTTTGCTTAGTTACTGTTTGAGGATGACAGCATGTGCTCCTACCTACTGGTGTGTTTCTTGAATGAGATTAAGTCCTTTCTCAAAGCCTGAGAAAATTCCTACTCTTGTGCCGCTGTTAAAGGCCTTCCCAAAACTGCAAGTTGGGCTCTGTGAAAGAATTATTTTCTCAGCTCTGATTTATTATTGTGCTGTCTCTTATAAAGCCTTACAGTAAATACCACATGGGTACAGAACCCTATTACTTTGACCTGATGACATTTTACACTTCTGCATACAGGTTAAATGGCAATAAGAGGTGCAGGTCACCAATGTGACTTGCCAGACATGTCCAGCAAATGAACATTTGCAAATGAACTAGATGGTCACCACAGAATGGCAGTGTTTATAGTTACAAGCTACAACCTTTATACAAAATGATTTCTCCACGCAGGAGAATTTCCCTGCACAAGTGAGGCACAAGCAAAATGCTATGGAGTCCAATTACCCATGCCATCAGGAGAGGACTCCACTGATTAAAGCTGTGCCACCACTAACACGGTATGAGCTATAAGTCCCATCCAAACCCTGCCACAGCCAGATAGCCTCTAGCCCTGGTCAAGGCTGCTGCAACAGCTCAGAAAATCTGCCCAGAAGCTGCCCTGGTGATAGATTCTCCTTGGCCACACTCTGCTTCTGGGATGCCCTGGAGGTGTCCCTCTTTGCAAAGAGGGTAGGGGAGGGTGCGAGAGAGAAGAACAGCCCTAAGTGGAGCAGATGCTCAGGAAGAACAGTCTCACTGGCACACAAATCTGGCACAATGTATGCAGCTCTATTCCTATATGCAATCATGCCAGGCAGCATTAGAGATGTGGGATGCACCTCCTGTCTCTGCAGTGCCGAGACCCTGAAACTGAGCCATATGCCAGAGACTGTGGAAAAGCCACGTGGTGTGTTGGAGATGTCGCGCTGTACACTGGAGATGTGGCCGATGATGACCATCAGTTCATTCCTGTCTGCAGCGTGAAGGGCAGAAAATATTTCAGGACCAAAATATTTCAGTTCTAAACTGTGCATGATTTTGTGGGTATTATGCTGACTTTATGAAGAGAAAGCCTTCATAAAACTCCTTCTCTGAATGTCATTGTATTATAGAATTTATAGAGACTATAGTTATGAAGTACATTTATATATTTCTCCTATAAATAGACTTTATGAGCTTGCTAATAATTCTTAAATTATTAAGAGTTACAAAATACTGGAACGATACTAAAGATAAAGGTAAGATAATAGAGTTGGTAAATATACTTCATGTTAGAGTAAAGGCTGATCAGAAATGTTTAAACACAAGGAAAACAGAACTTTCTGCCAGTTTCCATAGTGAATTTATGAAGAAAAATTCAGGATTATTATGAAAACAAAAGATATGATTCCTCAGCAATTTTATCACTGAATGAAACATTTCTGCATTTTCTCATGCATATACTCATCGGTATGGAAAAATCTTTTAGTCTTTACTTATGCAAAATTCCCACACAATGATCAATGATTCAGGTTTAGTAGAGTAGCAATTCAAGATGCTGTCTTGATATGGCTGCAGCATAAGTACTATATTATTTGGTCTTTAGGTTGCATATAAACTTATGCAACTATTTATAAGCACGAATACTGGCAGAGTGAAACACTCTGGCACAAAGTTCAATGTTACAGCAATTATACATAATTTAAATACTGGTATTTATTGTGCTGATTTGTCTTCTACCTGGTCCACAAAACAGAAAGCAAAAGTTGTTACCCTTTACAAAAGGGTTTTGTATAGACCAAAAACTTTCCTTTTAAAAAAATCTTCCTTATAAAGAACAGTCACTACTAAATTCAGACCTTAAGAGTTACTGCTGTAGGCAGACTTACATTTTTGCATGGAACCTGCTTTTGCATGCAATGTATCTCTGTACTTGAGACTGGTTGACCCCATATATGCCAGTCCATGTGAAGGTCCCACCTATAACAATTGTCCAGAAGGTGTGCCTTTGCAAAGGATTGGGATTAAAGCTACAATAAAAGGAAAAAGAGAAAATAAATTCAGAATATGAAAATATTCTCATTACAAGAAGCCCTTAATGCCTAGGAGAAAAAATTTCCCCATACCTGTTCTAATAAAAATTCTGTTAATTTGGCCAGATTTTGAAGATTCAGACATTCCAACTTTATGTGAAATCAGAGAAAGCAAATTTGAAACTCAGAGCTGAAATCCTCATCCAGTGAAACACTGTCATCTGTCCAAAGGTGAAGTTTAACCGATTTATTTGCCTATAAACTATGGTCATATGTAAAGCTGTATGATGCCTGTGACTGTCATGATGAAATGATGCTCCAGTAAGAAGTCTAATATGTCTGCTTATCTAGAGGGACATCAGTCTGACACCAATACAAAGGTGTCTTTGCACACCCGGTCTTTGTGAACAGAGCTTCCGCAAAACATTGTGCTGGTTTAGCTCTAAGTGAATAACAGATTTCGAATGGTCATAAATATTATTTTTTTTAAATCACACCTTAATATAGCAATAAATTATGCTTATCTTGATGAACAATGTAATATTACTTTTTGTCTATTACATGCCTTTATTCCTTTTCTTTTCCCATCTGTGAACTCTATGACTGGGGGAAGAAGCAATGTAGTATAACCACTGCAAATCCACTAAACAGACTGAAAAAGCGACTGCTTACAAGAAAAACAAATACCCGCAGATGAATTATTCACTGCAGAACTTCAGGTGAAGAATTTTACAGAACAACCCAATGAGTATCATGAACTGACAGACAAAAGGACAAAAGATAATACTTGTTGCACTAAAATTTCACCAATAGCACCGGGTGAAGTTTCTCATCAAAATACCGTAACTTCTTTTAAAAAAAACCTTGAAGTGGTTTTTGATTCAAAAATAACAGAATGGATATTTTTGACCTTGCAAAATCATATTTTTAGGCTATGATTAGTTACAATAGTGGAGAGTTTACTATTAAAACTACTTTAGATTTTTCTTTCAGACAAAATAAAAACATTTCCATTTTTCAGATTAGACAAAATCTACTATTTCCCCAGATGCTTTTGTTCAGTAGCTGAAATGCCAAATCAGCTGTTTGCAAATTTTAAGTATAAATATGATTGTCCTTTCCCATTCACTGTTCATTTTCAGTGGAATCTAAAAATGTATCCTTGAAGCACCTACTTGAGAAAGTAAAAAGGTTTTGCTCTTTGCAGGATTTTGCATGGTATAAAACCTAAAAAATAGCCCTGAAATAGTTAAGATTGTTTAAAAATATGTAAAAATTGGGTCACAACTTCTCCCCTCCTCCTACTTCAGTAGCAATTTAATTTCACAGTTAGTCACATGGGCTCTACTTGTAGGAATAAAGAGGCACATCATCTGCAAGTACAAACTCACTCCCAGAAGTTTAATCTTCCTCCATGGTAGGAATCATTTACAATGCGTCCAATTCCCTCCTGAACCACCACAGCACGTATAATCACAGATGAAAATCCAGCGACCATGATTCCAACCTGGAAAACGTCTGTCCACACCACTGCCTTCAGACCACCCTGCATGAGGAACAGCATGTATCAGATACAACAGGGCAGCAGCACTCTTGCTTTGTGCTCACATTCAGCAAAGGAAAACATTACTATGAGGATTATGCATAACAGATTAATTTCATCTCCTTCCTTTATAGAAACAATTCTGTACTGAGATGTTTATGAATTGCATCCTGAAACCTATTCAGGACATGCTGGCCCTATTTTGAAGTGCACTAGAATTTACTTTGGCCTTACACATAGTTTAATCCAGTAATTCCTTCATCAAATAACCTGATTCGGAAGTCTGTATCAAAGATAAATGGGCAGACAGTGCTCATCTTACATATATACAGTACTGATAACTCCAGAAGATATACCACTCGTGAATAAAAATAAACATCATTTAATCCAAGATCTACAAATAAATTTATGTCACGGATGTTCCATTAAATAATTTCTGGACACTTGGCCAATTAACACTAATCTGAAGAGTAATCTCTTCATGCCATTTTCAGTGGTTCCATTCAATAACAGATAGGACTATTACAGTTGCAGTAAGCAGGTGCTTGACAAATTAGACAGCTAAATCCTAACAGAGTAGAAGAAAAAAATCACAGAAGGATTTTTAGGAAGGGAAATCTATCTTTTTGCTGTTCTTTCAGCAACAATGGAAGTCTGAATGTAACAAAACAGAAAAAGTTTGAGTCACTTCATGACAACCTTTTCATTCAGAGGAGTCCCTGGATGAATATGCCCCTGTGGTTACAGCTATGCTGTGAAATGTACTCCCCTGGGGCAACTTGGTTATTAGGCTACTTTCCAATGAATCCAAATTTGATGTGAATGGTGAAAAGAACGGAGATTTTTCTCAGCTGAAGGGTCCACGTACCAGTGTGCAGTAGAAAGTGCAGACCACGCCAGTTGCCACCACTGCACCCCACAAATCAAAGCCAGTGACTGAAAAAGAGAGAAATGGCACCAATGTGAATGAGTCATTGGGGACAAAAAAAATAAGGTCAATTTCTCACCCCAATCTGGTTGCTGAAAAAAACAGAAATAAGTTAAATGCAAATATAGGAGGTAATTAAAAAATGCAATGAAAGATTTGTGTGCCTAAATCAGGGAATTCATCCTGACCAGTTCTAAAAATGAAACAGTTGTAACAGACATTGGAAACTGCTAAACAGTTAGATATGTTTCAGGATCTAAGAGGCTATTTATCTTCAGTGTGAATGTTGTCAGTCAACACATCCAATATGCTTGTAGGCCCCAACTCAGGAAGATTTTAAAATATGTGTCCTTCCTTTGAAGCACCTGGGTAGTTCCACAGAGTCCTAAGGCAGGGATTTAAGCAGGTAAACAGCATGGGAATGCTCCATGGAGGCAACGTGGTTCACGCATGGTCTGGAAGAAATGGGTCAAACTAAAAGCCTCTTTTTTTTTTAATTTTTCTTTCTTTTAGGGAAACATGATAGTATGTCTATGCCAGCCAAAGCTGTGCTGCAGTTGGCATATAAGCTGTCACTGCCTCAGCTTGACACACTCACCTACTGCCAGGTAGGGCACTGTGGGGTCCCTGACAGATAGCCCAGGCTAATGAGAAACACTGCAACAAAACTAATGAAAATCAGTGCTTCTAGTTGGGAGTCAGCAGGTCACAGCTTGGTTTAGCATGTATTTGCACAGCAAATATAAACATCAAGGACATTAAACTCGTCGGACTTACACACTGGAAGAGACCAATGCAGACAGTGTTTTTTCTTCCTTTTTGTTCAATGAACAAGCCAGAAAAACCCCAATAAACAGAACAAGTGTGATTTTCATTCTAGCCAAAACAATTCATTTTTTGTTTGCATTTTATTACTGCCTTTTCTTGCCAAGCTGACAAATTAATTGTGTCAGATTAAAAGTTTCATTTGGCTCCACACAAAAGCTTTTTTCCCCTTTAAAAATAAGGGTGGCTCATTTTCAAAGCAAAGAGTCATTTTGAAGTGGAAAATGGAAATATTTCATTTTGTAAATATCGCAACAAAGATCTTAAGATCAAGATCTCTTTGCTGTCGATTTGTTGTTCCAGGCAAAATGACAGGTTGAGTCAAACAGTTCCAGGCAGCCCAAAATCATATTTACAGAACTTTTGTCTAGCTCTCCTCTTGAAGAGCACTTAACCAGGGGAATTAAATGTCTGTTTAGTCTCTCTGCTGTCTTCAAAATTTACGTAACTTCTCTGAATGTAGCCATGACGTAAAGATATTGCATGAGAGGTAGAGTAAATGAAAGCAGATTTTTCCCTTGAGGCTCTTCTACAATTCCTTACAAATAGGGATTAAGGGACTAGGATTACAACTGGGAGGCCTTCTATCTGAGTTCCCATCAGGATCAACAGAAACCTTAGAAAACTTCACAGTCAATTCTTGAGCTATACCTTTAGGTGTGCATTACCAAAAAAACAGCACACCAGTACTATCTGCAGAAAAAAAATATACCATAGAAGAACGGTTGCAGTATAGTCATCTTACCTTGATTTAGTGCTAAAGCTGGAGCATAAATGACAATACCTGTGTATAAAGTCTAGAAGGGGAAAAAAAAGATATAAAATCAGAAGAAATGTAAATTCCTGGAAAAGGTGATAGCTTTTTGAGATGCTTTCTCTTCAAGTATTTATGCAGTCCGTATTTCCTAAATTCATAACAGTTGAGCAATAATTCCAAATGTTAGAAGATGCATGTCTGAGACTAACCAGCACTGCAGTCTCATAGCCTAGTGTTCTTAAAACAGCCACTAACTCTTGAATACCAAATCCCTCTTCAGCTTTTCCTGGCTTTTATAATTATTTTTTTTTTAATTGCTTTAAAACTACATTCATATGGCAGCAACAAGAGCAAAATGAAGTTGATGAGGTTTACACACAGTTTTCCAAGGCACCTATTACAATTTATTTTCTCAGTCTGGGGATCAATATGTCCCTCGGTATGCAACTAGAATGCATACAAGTAAGAACAAAAAAATGCAATGTTAGTCATTATGGATAGTATTACAAGGGATTACATTCCTGTAAGATGAAGCAATATATGATTATCAGCAGCTTTGTATTTTCACTCAGTAGAGTGAAGACGTAGTCAAATGAAGGAGCTACTCCACTTTTGAGGGCATAGTGGGATTCATACACTGATATACTGTATAATTTCTTTGTGTATAGTTCTAAACCCTGTTTGCCTTTTTACCACTGTTACTACTGCCTTCTACTACCAGGACAAGTTCAACTGTGGCATAATTCAGGGGAATACAGCTTGCAGTGTGCAAACAGCTTCAGTGAAAGTTAGTGGTCTTGATTCGAAGGATCTAAATCACAGTCGGATCCTATGCTGACTTGCATCAGCTTTCCATGAGTGAACTCTTCTGTCTCCCTCATTTACAAGAGTGGGACTTGAGCATGGAAAAGCAGGAGAATCAGATGCCATCTGGCATCCAGCAAGCCTTTGGCCTTCCCACAAGTGTGGAGACTGCCTCAGGTACAGGCAGTAAACCAGAGCAGGGTGGCTGAGTGGTGGATCACTCGCTGTGGCTTTTGAGCAGGTCAGATCCAGTACCCGCGGTGGAGCTCTGCCACATGACCAGCAGCTACGCTGGAGAGAGAGCCAAGAGCCAAGAGAGAGCTGTAATCCAGCTGTAGGAGGAAATTAGTATGAAGGGGCTGCTTCACCCAGCATGAGCAGACTGCCCTGGCCCCTTGCTGCACACCTGTTACAAGCACAGGCCAGAAAGGATGGCAGAGCCACTGGGCAAATAGTTATTCCTACGTGTGTACTACTCCCCATGTTTGTTTCTCTCAGTGCCAGTAGTCTTCTCTAGGCTTTCATATATTGCTTGTACACCAAAAAAGCAGCCAGTCCTGACCAGTCCCTGGCAAATGTCTAAGCAGGACTGTTCAAATAAGTGATTAGCATTGCACTGATGACCAACTTATTGGTGCAAGAGTGATTGCTCTGTAACTCCTGGTGTGTCTTAAAACCACAAAAAATGGGCAAAAAGCAAGCATGTAACTTAGAAGTCCAGTTCAAAATTGAAATGAACACGTTTTTGTTTCTGGTGCATTTGGCACACGCTCACTGTACATTTAAGAGCTGTGGTCTCATGCTGACTGACTGAATGGGCTGGGTACAGCAAACTGCACCAACAATAATTGCAAGGACTGCTTTAGTTTAACACTCTCCAAGGCAGTAATTTGCTAATTCTCAGTTTGCAGACACACAGGTTTTTTTCCAGTGGTGGTGGTACAAACCCTTGTGCAGCAAATGACAGCTCCTGACAGCTTGCTTTGTCACCTTTCACAGACCCTTGAGAATTAGTCAGGCTCCCAGAATCCATGGACCAGAGGACGAAAACTACCACTGTAGATAACTGAGAGATGTTTACATTCCGAACCTGCTGTGAGTTTCTCCAGCAGGCAGGTGAACAACCGCTCTTTACACTGCTACTCTGCAGTGAAAGGTTACTCTTCTCTTAGCATGGTGCTGACTCCAAGTGACTGCTCTGAGTGCTCAACAATGCATGCAGAGACCAAAGCGGCAGGTAGCCCAGCATCTGCTTCCCAATTCATTGCTTTGGAGCAGAAAGAGCTTTGTTTCTCTTACTCCCAGCTACCCATGCACTGTGGTAACCTCATCAACCATTTCAAGAAAACAGACAGTTACACTAAGATGAATCCTGATGGCTATGAGGACCACACAACAGCTTTGAGGTTTACTTGCCGTTTGTATAATGAAGAGGACTGTTCCGCAGAGACGCAGGTATTTATTAAAGCGAAGCTCTAAATACTGCAGAAGAGAAGAAAAAACAAATGTTTATATCAAAACTTGGTGATATTGATAGGACTAGAGCGAAGCAATAAGCAATACTGAAAGGGCATAGTGTCATTTTTACATTTTCATGAGTGGCTAAAACTCCTACAGTCACCTTGATTGATATTTCTTTACAGACCTCACCACTGGGTAACGACAGACAAGCAAGTAGACATAGAATCATAGAATGGTTTGGGTTGGAAGGGAACTTAAAGATCATGCAAGCTGGAACACAGGAGGTTCCGCATAAATATGAGGAAGAACTTCTTCACAGTGAGGGTAACAGAACACTGGAACAGGCTGCCCAGAGAGGTTGTGGAGTCTCCTTCTCTGGAGACATTCAAAACCTGCCTGGACACATTCCTGTGTGACCTGATTTAGGTATTCCTGCTCCAGTAGGGGGATTGGACTCGATGATCTTTTGAGGTCCCTTCCAACCCCTAACATTCTGTGATTCTGTGATCATCTAGTTCCAACCCCCATGACATGGGCAGGGACACCTCCCACTAGACCAGGTTGCTCAAAGCCCCATCCAACCCGGCCTTGAACACGTCCAGGGAGAGGACAGCCAGAGTTCTCTGGGCAACCTGTTCCACTGTCTAGCCACCCTCACAGGAAAGATTTTTTTCTTAGTATCTAATCTAAATCTACCCTCTTTCAGTTTAAAACCATTACTCTTTGTCCTACCACTACATGACTTCATATAAAGTCCCTCTACAGCTTTCTTGGTAGCCCCTTCAGGTACTGGAAGGCTGCTATAAGGTCCCCCTGGAGCCTTCTCTTCTCCAGGCTGAACAACCCCAACTTCCCCAGCCTGTCGTCACAGGCGAGGTGCTCCAGCCCTCTGATCATCTTTGTAGCCCTCCTCTGGACTCATTCCAACAGGTCCATGTCCTTCTTGTGTTGGGGGCCCCAGAGCTGAACACAATACTCCAGGTGGGGTCTCACCAGAGTGGAATGGAGTGGGAGAACCACCTCCCTTGACCTGCTGGCCACACTTCTTTTGATGCAGCCCAGGATACAGTCGGCTTTGTGGGCTGCAAGCGCACATTGCTGGCTCATGTTGTTCTGGTATAAGCTAGTCAGTATACAACAGAGTCTGCAGAATAGAAACTGGTGTTACCTAGCTGCCTCAAGGCATTCAATAGACAAGGAGCTGTGAATCATGACCTGGCAAAGATCAGCATGCATTATCACAGATCACTGAATATCCTGAGTTGGAAGGGACCCATGAGAATCATCGACTCCAACTCTTGACTCCACACAGGGCAACCTAAAAGTTCACAATGACCTACCAGAAAAAAACAGAATGCACTTGCATTGTGAAATTAGAGAGAAAAAGAAAACATTATGGCTATTCCTAAGCCTTAGTCAATTTGGAAACTCTGGAATTATGTGTGTCCATCTGAACTGCTGCAAAAGAGGGAAGAAGGTTTTCAGTGGTCAGCAGCTTCCTCCCATAGTAACCTCACCTTCTGCACTGGCCAAAGCAGCTCACCGTCTTCTACTGGTAAAGTGGAAATCTAGCCTTTTGCAAAACAGGAACCCTCACTTTTCTGTCTAGTCTGGGACTGCACAACCTCTGAATGACTTTATTGTGCTGTACGGCAGATTTCTTCCCACCATCTGTCCTAATAACCCTCAAGGGCATGTGGTTGTACAAAAGGGATTGACTTTGCCTGCCAATCTGTTCAATCAACAAACACTGAAGTATCTCAAAGTTCTCACTTGTGAATTGAGCATTTAAAACATGATCTGTGAGCATGTCCATGCAAGGAAGCATGTGCTGAATCCCTGGACAAACACTAAAGGTTGTTTCATCTCTGAACTCTGTCCACAAATAGAAGATATATTTTATAGGTACATTACTCTGATTTAACCCTAAGTTTATCAGTGAGTTTCCAGTCATGACTGTAAGTCTTCATTTGAAAGAGCTCTATTTTGAGTATCATTGTAACTGACATTCCAAAGATTACTAGTTTAGAACACACTGGAAGCCACCAGAGATTTCTGTTGGTGAATTCTTATCTGAATCTACCAACAGAAACCTTGTTTTCAGCCTCCAGTGCTGCAACACTCCTGTTCAGTATCATAAAATGCAAAGACCAAAGTAGCGAGCCAAGGACAAGGACTTTCACCTGCACCAATGTCCCTTTCCCAATGTCCTCTGTGAAAAGAGCAATTTGCCTCCACGTCTGTAGCTCAGAACTATCTCCATGCAGAAAGATAAACAGGCTACAGAGACCTTCTAAATCAGAGGAAAGTCCTGATCAGATGCTTCCATGGTCTCTGTGCTGCTAGCTATTGCTTTAACTTACACGCTGAGCTGGAGACCAGCTCAGCTATATTTTGGTGGAAGAAAACTCTTGCAGACACAGAGCACTCGCTGACTTCCCTGTAGAAGCACGATGGAGAAAACATTCACAAGTGTGAACAGCCTCAGGTGGAAAAGGTGACTCCCCAAAATCTCTAGGAACAGCACAAATATATACTCTGACAGAGAGGGGCTTTCGTGGCAGCACCTGAGCTTGGAAGCCTGTCTGTAGGGAGCATGATTTGAGAACTCCAGTTCCTATGTTAGCTGCTCTTGCACTCCACTCTGGGTATATTAATTACGCATCATTAACAACATGTCACCATCCAAGATGCATGAGGATTATTCCACCTGTGAACTATTTGAAGTGAGGAAATAGATTTGGCATGGTGCATAGCTCCTGAGCCAAGACAGCAGGGTTGAGCATCTCCTCTCTGTGGAGGCAGTGTGGGAAACTGGGGGACAGTGCAGGTTGCGTCCTGCCCTTCAGAGTGCAGAGATACGAGGCAGCACAAAGCACAGGGGGATCTGGGGGAAGGAGACTGAGGGGAGACACGTAGAAAGCCAGCATGAGAGGTCCCCCAGCTCCCTGAAGGCTGTGGAAAGGCTCTTTCTCCTCCTCCTTACCTCGTAGGTGCTGGTAATGCCCAGCCTGTAGAAGACGGGCAGGAAGATCTCAGCACTGCACAGCACCACCAGGCCGTAGGTGATGGCAAAGATGCAGAAGATGGCACCGTAGCGGTATATCTCAGCAGGGGTGCCCAGCACGGTGACAGCTGACATGAAGCTGGCGGTGAGGGAGAGAGCAACAGGCAGGGCGCTCATGCTGCGGCCCCCCATGAGGAAGTCCTTGGAGGTCTTCTGCCCGCCTCCCGCGAAGGCGTAGTAGACACCGATGACGGCCGAGACCAGCAGCATGGCCGCAAAGACCACGTAGTCCCAGACGGTGAAGCGCCCCATGCTGCCGGCGGGACGCGCCCCTGGAGCCAGGGACCTGCCCCAAAATCAGAGGGGCGGCTGCTGCCCCCGGGGCGGCCGGCGCAGGACGGAGGGATGGGGACGGGACTCCGCGGGGTTGCCGCGGTACTGTGCCCCCCACTGGGGCAGGTGCGGTGCGGTGCTGTGCGATGCGGTGCGCCCCGCGCAGGTCTCCGTCCGTACGGCTCCGTGGGGGTGGACGCGGGCTGCGCGGGAGCGACGGTGCGAGTGTCGGAGACGGGACGGCGGGCGGGCCTTATACGGTGCCGGTGTCGGTGCCCGCTCCTCCCCGCGGCGGTGAGCGCCCCCGCGGAGCGGGAGAAGGCGGCGATCCCCGGGATCGGCCCCGGCAGGGCCATCCCAGGACATCCCAGCTCGGCGCCTCTGGGGGGGAAACCGTCACCCACAAACAAGGGTGACAGTCCAGGGTTCTGGAGGGAAGGTAATTCACGCCCAAATTCCCCAGGATGTTTTTGTCCCAGCCTTCATCATTAGCATATGCCATCATCGCCTCAAAAGAAGGTGAAAATATCTTTTTAATATATACATTTCTCTGGAAGGTATCTCACTGAATCAGCTATCACAGCGATTTGCAAGGGTTGCTGAACACTGCAGTTATGTGACAGGGAAGCCCCACTACCTGTGCTGTACTCATGGAACTTTTGCAAATGCTTTTCAACTTATCACAGGTTCAAGAGTCAAAGAGCACAGGAATATCACAGACAGAGCTTCACGTACCTTACCCACCGGGGAATGCATCAAAAACATCTATGGGATTTCAAAACCATGGATGTCAAGGGGTGGAGATGCACCTATTTCTACAACTAGCAGCACATCTGGGACTGACACAGCGAGTATGACATTTGGCCACCTTGCCATATGTTAGGAACCCCAGATGGAAGATCAAGTCGTAAGGATGCCAAAGCTGACTAAGGTGGGCCTGGCAGCAGCACAGCTGCACACAGCGCACCTTGCAGCAGAGCTCAGTAGCTTTGCACAGAGGCTTTTGGGCTTGAACAGTGCATTGGCAAAGTGCTATTCTGGAAGTGATTTCCAAGAGCATCAGTACCAGTTTGAAGATAAAAATTCCTTCATGGGAGGCAGATACGTCTCTTTCCTGCCCAGCCTCTCCCAGCTCTTATCCACAGCTGGATTTGCTGGAAGCGGTCTTTGCTGCAAACGCTCTGTGTTCAGCACAAGGCACTCTGACCTGCCTACATCTGACCAATCTGAGATACAGTTTTCAGTAGCCTTCTGTTTCTTAGACAGAAATGATTGACCAGACGCCCGACAGCCAAACCGAGCTCACAGAGCACTTTTATCTCCATGGGAGCTCTGGATTTGGCAGGCCATTTGTAGGTATTTCTGAGTGCATGTTGGAAGGAGGGGGTGAAGGTGGATGTCCAGTCTGTCAGGGTTATTGAGCTGAGCTGTGAAATCATGCCTGTGTTGGTCTGACCTCTAGATGCACATCTGGGAGTGTAAGTGTCCCTGAACATACAGAAGCTGGCCACTGTGGTGCAAGTGGCATGTCCTAATCTCACCACAGCAGGTTAAGGCGTCTGTCTCTCTGGCCCAATTGCTCTTTAATTACTTATACAATAAGCAACAGCTTCCAGATCTCCTGCTGAGGAAGAGCAAGAAAGAAACTTATCCTGTATCCCTACCAATTAGACTACTGAGCTATTGATTATCTGAGGTGGTTGCCCTAATTTGCTACTGGCTTTTGACCACATGAAAGATGAGAAAACCTCCCAGCAAAGCTTCAATTAAAACCAGCACCTTCTCACACAGTGCAATGAACTAGTGTTGTCCAGCAAAAATACGTGTTGTCAAAAACCATGACCCACTTTGTCAGAGGAAGGATCTAAGCAGCCTCCTGCCCAGATCCACAGCTTGTGCTGCTCAGAGCTCCACGCTCAGTGTCACTTGTTTGCACTCTGTCAGGTATTGTGTTGCTCAAACCATTCAAACAATAACATGCGTTTAAAGTATTAATTACACAAGATTAACAGAGTTTTGATTCTGCTTCTTTATCATTTTTGACATAATGTAAACACAGCAAGTGATAGCATGTATTGGAAAACAAATGTTTCTTAACTGAAGCACAAGCAGCTATGAGGAAATGTGTGTCACTCTGGTTTCAGGTGGCATCTTCGATTATTTTTACAGGAGTGTTAAGCAAATTGCCTTTCAAATGTCATCATGACTGATATGGCAAGAAAGTCTGGATCCTCCCATTCAGATGTTTCCATCTTAGGAACCAGCAGTGAATCTGTATGATGTCCATGTCCTCAATCACAGCAAGGGGACCTGGAGAACAAGGCTAAAAGTTTTTCTTCTGGATTTTCCACACACAAAATCAAATTAGCTCCATGGAACATGGTGTGCTTATGCTGTGTATCAGAGACAGAACTGCAAGTGTTTGCTTTTTCTCATTGCTACAACAGATATTTCAATGTCTTCCAAACTCAGCATATTTCACTGTTTTCTTGTAGCACCTTGTCCCATCTCCATCAGGTCTTACGTAGTTCCTCATCTCACTGGCTCTGTGACTCTGTTCCTGTGAGGTCCACTGGCATGAGTGGAATTTGATGTTTAATAGCATGAAGTGTAAGATTCACATCTCTCCAGCACCCTCAGGTTAAGGAAGCCATGAATCTGCCTAAACAAACCTTAGACTGCCATATGGGGTCCAAATGGTTCCTTCCTTGTGCTGGTATTGGGCTCGTTTCCATCACTGGACACCTCTGTGAGGTGTTACTGTATTGCTTGAAGTGTCTGTATTGCTTGGTAGGACAGTCTGTCCCTGCTCCTTTTCATGTGGATGGGCCACAGCACTGGGAGATTGGCAGGATGGGTTTCCCTCTACAGATAAGAGACAAATATATCAAGCCCTGCATCTGGACATACGCTGTCACCTCTGTGAACTATGTTGTGGAAATACATTTTGAGGGGTTCTCCTGCTTGCAGGCAATTGTGGGCATGGGCAAAAGCAACTGGAATTGAGGTAGGAGAGCAATGGAGGCCCAGTGAACACTGCTCGGCAGTGTTGCAAAACCCTTTGCAATTTGCCCTCACAGCCTGGGAGCTCTGGGACTTCCAGTGGTTCCTTGCTTGAATGTGCACTTTCAGACTGTACCTACACCAGCTGAGCTGAGGCTGCAGATGAGGAGCAGCAGTTCATGCTCAATGTTACTCATGTGTTACTCCAGGGCTGGATTCGGCAGTCTGAGCTCTGTTCTCTTCTGCTTACACAGGGAAAGGTTCGGAAACCCTGCCAGAGAATAGCTGGCCATTGGTACAAACATTCAAAAAACCAAACAAAACCACTTCAAAACAAAGCCTGCAAAAACTAATTTTTGGCCTTTTTTCTACCCAGTTTGGCCTTTTCTGGGAACACTATTATGATTTGTCATTTTTTAAAACTCTGTTTATTTTTGTTTGGATGATTTGCTTAGGAAATTAGGGGCGTGGGATTATTCCCTGTGTGTATACATACATGTATGCATGTGGAAGGTGTTTGCTCTCTCTCCAATAACCACTGAACACCATGACCAAATTTTCAGAGAGGCAGAGGCCTCAGAGATATTAAGACACTACCAGTTTCATGAAAGTAGATGGGCAAAAAAGTGGGATCCTGTAAATGTTCTTCTTGAAAGGAAGACTGAGCTGAACTTCTATTAGGTAACAGTGAAACCATATGAGAGAAAGACCTTAAAGACATCCAGATGCAGGCATCTTCTTAAATACACTAGTCAACCATTACCAAGACACAGAGCTATGGGGATCCAGGTTCTGTTTACTCCTCTATTACATTTCCTTTTACTTATTGTTATTATTAGAAATAATATATCAAAATTAATAATTGAATCCTTAATTGAATCCTAATTAGACAGCTTGCTATTTCTCACAATGCAATGCTTCAAGTCAAAATGCACTTCTTTTACTTCTGGAAGATTTTGATTCCAGTAAAATTAATAAAACCGCAACAGCTTCCTGCAGAGCATCACTTGATGGCCTTGAAAGGGGGCTCAGATTTTGTCCTGGCCTCACAGCACAGGCCTTGAAAAGCCTGTTCAGATTTTGGTGTAATGGAAGTTCATTGCTGATGATGTTTTATGTTTGGGGAGATCAGTTAGTTTGGCTCCACTCTAATCTCTCCTGCTTACTGCGTTTGTCCACACACTGCTGTTTTGAATTGCTGGGCTTGGTATAGCTAGTTACCTGACTACTATCATTATTGACTTTGCTTCCCCTGGTTTAGTGCTACCTTAGAAAAATCTTCCACAGTGTTATTTAGTGATGTTTTTAGCTGCAAGGGTATTCAGAAGAGCAGTATCATCATCAATATTCCTTGTGAAATTTGGATAAGTTCTTTAGAAATAGTCACACGGCACCTGTGTTTTGAGCACTGGGATTTTCTTGTACAGAGATGTCCTGCAACTGTCCCCTGATTATTTCCAAGAATATCACTAGAGTACACTTCCAAGTGTACTTTTAGAAACTTCTTTCCAGTTAGTTGGATTTGCAGTGCCCAAAACACAGAATGGTATGTTTAGAAGCCCCTTTTGCACAGACCATGTGCTTGCTGTTTGTGGGCAAGAATGTGATACAATTTGCAAGTGTCTTATGCTTCAAAACATCACCATAAACACAGTAAGTTAAATATTTCAAGAAGCATAATTCCATAATTCTATGTCTATAGTATTTCCAATCCTCATCCTATCCAAATCCTAAAATTGCAGTGGCATAGGTTTGCAAAAGGTCTTTGCTTAAGACTCTAAGCATGGGAAGCCTTTCAGAGTAAAAACTTGTTTGCTTGAAGCACTTGTCCTCTCATGCTTAGCTTGTTTGGGGCACAAAGACAGAAGTGACTTCCAGAGAGATATCAGTGGGAGGGGGGTAGGAACAGAGAGATGCATAAAAATCACAGGAATAAATCATGTTTCTATTGATGTTTTGAATGAAACTTCCTTAGTTGTTTGTTTTTTCCATTTTTGCATTCCACAGAAATTTAAATTAATGCAATTTGCATGAAAAATGTTTCAAATGTGAGTGCATAATGTTCTTGAGAAGGAAACTTCAGATTGTGTAATCTCCTAATACCAACACCTTCTAAAACCAATAGGCAGTGCCTCAGGATTGAAGGAAGTACTTAAGTCAGCCTTGAATGCTGAACACTTAATTCTGAGTGACTTGGAGCCTACAACTCATTTGTTGGAGAATTCTGCTCTTCCACTTAAAAAAGCAAATATCAAAATTTATTTAAGGACTGTCCACACAGTGAGATGTGACGTGCATAATTATTTGTGTGAGAGAATAATTAGTATGGGAATAAAATTGTGGCACAGATTTCACTTCTTTAACTGAAAAGGATAAATAAGTTACATGCTTGAACTTTATTCTCACGGCTTTGGGATCTTTTGTTTATTTAAGGTGTTCAATTTTGCATCAACAGAATTACAATTCAACTAGTTTGCTTACTTGCAGTTAATGTATGAGAAGGGGCTGTCAAATGTTCACCAGAGTGATCAACGGAAAATTTAGTTTTTTCTGAGTAGATCTGTTCTGAATTTTCTTATTTTATTTCTTTTCCACTACCTGCTATCCAAACCATCCCTGTTCACACATTCGAGTTGGTGTTATTTTGAGATGTGTTTGCCTTACGTTCACAGTGTAGGTACTTCAATTATGCAGCTTGGCTCCCTACCTTTCCTTGCTAACTGAAGGAGAGATAGGCTTTTCAGAAAGAAACTCTGCTGCTTTGATATGCCCCCTGAACGAGCCTGTCTCTTTCCATTACCTACAGAGGAAGCCTCTGGAAATGAGCCTGCTTAACTTCGGCACTTAAAAATACTCTGAAAAATGTTCCCTGTCACTGCCCTGGTGCCCTAAGTAGCTCTACTTTTTGATTATCTTCGTTTACTCTTCCATTTATACTCCAGAGTGTCTGTCACCAGTTCTGACAGCTCCCTTATAATCTGCCTCCCATCCTTCCTTGTAATTCCTGTTGCTAAATCTCGTGCGCTCCCTCACTCCTTTCATCCCCCTGACTCCTTATATTAAGAAATTTTCTCTTTCTCATCCCTCCCACATTTCTTCTGCCTGAATCCCTTCTTTTTTGGACCCCCAGACCAAGAGGCATTTCACCCCAAATTGCTGTTTGCTATTCAGTTTGTTCTTCCATCTTTTTGAGTGTCTCTATGAGCTGACTGTCTTGCCTCTCTTTTAAACCCCTTTTTGATCCTCTCCAGTCCCTCTTTTGCTCCCATGCTGGAGATCACACAGATGCATATGTTGCTTCGAAATGTTTGAAGGCAGTTGCAAGTACTTACAGCAGCTCTGTGTATTTAACTGGTCTGCTTGCCAGAGATCCTCAAAGCTACGTTCATCACCAAATGGAGATAAAAAACAAGGCTTTCCCTCAGGTCCAACCGTCTGCAGATGCTGACTTTGGTTTGGTTTATTTCTTCTGTTTTCTTCTACAACACGGGACTCATTGCACCTATTTCTGATGTTATCTGGACATTTCCAATAGCAAATCCCTGGGGTTTTTTTGAGAGTGAAAACACTTCCAGCATCCTTGGTCTCTCCCAGTATGCTGCAGGGACACACCACAGGTTTTGTGGCCTCTTGGAGACTGCAGTCTTACGGCTGTTGCGGGATGCCGGAGGGTGGCTGATCTGTGCTGTGGGGGACAGTGAACATGTGTTATGTGGACTTCAATGACCAAACTCTGTGGGAGGGGGACTTTAGGAACCCAGGCACACTGGGACTTTTACAGTGAATGTCTGTATTATTGCAGTGTATTGGTATCCAGTGTTAGCATGCATTCAAATAGGCTATTGAGGAGTTTTTGATGAAAATGTGGATTGTGGGTTAAGGCAAAGGGGAAAAATTAATAACTTAAACATGCATTTCTGAAGATACAAAAAAGAATGGTGCACATGCAGTATCATAAAGCCCCCATAGCTTCTACACAGTCAGGTTAATACCTATAATGAAAATGCCATGTGATAATGTTAGCAATTTGCAAACTCAGTGAATGTTGTGATGTAAAAGCACAGAGGTAGAAATGGCAGTCAAAGAGAAGCACTTTGGCCACAGCTGGTTTTAAAGGAATCCATCTCTTGGCACAGCAGATGCTCTGTATCTGTACAGTAGCATTAGCTGATCTGCATTTTAAGGGAGTTCATTTCATATCACTTCAGAACAGGCACTAGTGGAGCACCTGTTAACTCATTGTCCTGGTTCCCCAGGCACAGACCCATGGGCCAGCCATGCAGGCAGGCCACGAGTAGCCCCAAGTCAGCCGAGAGTTCCAATCAAGGCAGCTGACTCACAGGTGTATCCCACACCACTTCATCATGCTCATTATAAAAGAAGGGAGCTCAGTAAGGGTGGAGTTACTCCTCTCACAGGGGATCCTCCTTTGTGGTCTTCTGTTCCTGTGGTCAATAACAAGGACTGGGCTGAGTAGAACCTTCTATACTTTATGCTGGTTGTTGTTTCAGTTTTGTTATTCTATTAAATCTGTTTCTACTCTAGCTCACATGCCTTCTCACTTTTTTCCCTGATTCTCCTTCTCAGCTGGGGAGGGAGCATCGGGTGGTAGACTAACTGCTACGCTTTAGCCCTGAGTACTGGCTAAACATAGACACTCATCTATGTGGCACTCTGTAAGTACTCATCTTCCATTGGCTACGAACACCAGGTCAGATGTAGCTCTCCATGTAGCTAGTGGCTATAGCCAGAGAGGTGAACTACACTCTTGTGGTGAGTGCTGGTCCAGTACAAGCAATGAGGACTTTACCTGCTTCAGTGTCTTTTGGTTTTCCTCACTTGGAGGTTGATGCTCACTTCTGTTTTCTGTTTATGAAGTGTCACTCTCCACCTGGATATCTTTTGCACAAGGATCTACTCTTTCAGTACATTTGTCGTATCAGTTGTTTTAATGGCTCCTATTTGATCTGATTATAATTTAGACCCACAAGTCAGTATTAGAAGCAGCAGCAGAGTCCAAAAGCTTGTCTAAGTTTTGTGGAAAGAAAGGACAGCCCTGTTTCTTTCCTTCGCATTATCAACAACTCTATGGTCAGAGCGTTGGTAAAATTTTGCATCTTTTTCTCCAGAGAGAATTGTTTTCCAAGTTGTATCTCCTCATAAGGTTTTTATCACAGAAAGGGATTAATTGACTAGCAGAAACTTGGGGTGCTAGGAGTTAAGAATACACACCAGAGGTGTCCCTAAAAGTCCTACTGCAGCATGACTAGGGACATTAGAAGTGGGATTGATTCTGGTGGCAAATCCTTCTTCTCCAGGTAAATTTTGGAAACCAACCAAAGAATCTAGTCATGGGTTTTTTTTTCCTGGTTTCTGTAGACCAATGCCGGAACTTTCTCATGCAGATATATAATTTAGCATCCAGTACTCCCAGGTCATGACACAGTGGAAGTGGCAAGAAGGGGCTGCTTTGTCTCTCAATGTTGTATAACTTCTTCCATTTTTCTAAGCTACCCACAAACACTTCATCAAGCAGTACACACCAAAATTAGATTGCTTCATAACAGTCTCAGCTTAAGGGTATGTATCAATTTAAATGTTTGTTCTCTAAAGGGCTCTGCAGTGCCTAGATTACTAGACATTTTCCTGAGAGTTTCAGCTTTTGTACACTACGCCTCTTGGATCTATGAGGCCAGGAATGGTTCACTGAGGTACTGTCTCTATTGGACACTGAGAGCAAAGTTAGAGCTGCATGAAAATTAGCACAACTCAAATAAGAAAATAAAATTTGCAAATTAATTAGCCAAACCCTCAAATCTGGGTATCTAAATTCTGGATCTATCTTGTATGAACCAGATGGATGCAGAGACATAAATAATAGTATCAGTTGCTTTGTATGTTACCTTCTGTTCAATGGCAGAAACATCCCATTCCTTTCAGTAACAAAATGCTGAGCCTGGTCTTATTTGCCCCTGATTGTCATGCACAAATGACTTAGCAAGTTTGAAAGCAGAAAGTGTTTGAGGAAGGAAATATCCTTGACCCCATCTTTCTAGTCACAACTAGCTTCTCAACATCACTGTGAGAAATTGCTGTCTGTGTTTTATTACAGAAAAAGGGACCAATAAAGACAGCGCAAAAGAGAACAAAAACTGTAAAGAAAATTGTATGTGGGAGGTGGCAATAACTTTGAGGGAAGCATTCCCTTGCATGCACCTGTTTCTAGGACATTTTTACCATTTTCCATCTTTCCTTTTTTGGAAGGTTTAACTTTACCTTAAAACTTACAGTTGTGATCCCTCAGCCCCAGTTTGTCATCTCACACTGTCATTTCAAGCTTCCAAACAAACAAGAGAGATTTGGGATGGGGTAGAAGGCTCCCCCCAAATAGCTGCAGTAATCTGAGATCTATATTCCAGCTCTTTGTCCAAAACTCTCTGATCTGCAGACCTAAGGGCAGGTGAAATTCTCCTCAGGACTCAGCTAGCATTGACCTGAAGCTGCATTATTTGCAGAATCTCTGTGCTTCAGGCATATTAGAAAAAATGTGGCCAAGCAGTTCCACCAGTTTGCAGAACAGGATTCCAGTATCTTGTCTGCTTTGTTTTTGAAAATGCAAGTGCTCTCAACCACATCCTACATAATCTTCTGGGTTTTTTTCCCCCTGCAAGGCAGGCACAATGCCAGCTAGAATCTGAGGAGGAAACTGGCAGTGAAAATATGTCATTGTGTTTCAAAGGGCTCTTCTTACTTTCCAGACAAGTCAAAAAACAAAAAATCTGCTTGCTTCAGTTGAAAGAGACAGCATGCACTTGTATAACCTGCCTTCAAAACCATGCCAGCTTTCCCCTTGATGAGGATTTTGGAGAGCTCCTGTGATACACTGGGGTTCCAGCCATGTGCACCCAGCCCATGCACCCTGAGTTGTTCTGTGAAGTGACTCAAGACAGGCAAAGAGAAGGGCTTCTGGGTTCACAACCAAGGCAGGTAACCTTCCTCAATTCAAGACTCCTGTTATTTATTTAGTGTCTTTAATATTGTCAGAGGAACCCACCTTTGGGCATCTGAGCTTGGAATTTGTTTGGCTAAATTCATATGTGTTTCTATCTATTTACCTATTATATTTCATTTTGAAAAGCAAGATCTTCTCACAATGAAATTCTCTATGTGAACTCCTGACGCATCTACACCACACCTATATGAATATAGTAGAAAAAAGAAAATTTCATCTTACACCTGTTCACCTAGGCAATCTATAATATCCTGAGGTTAAAGCCAGGCTGTCCTGGAAGTGTGGCTGCTCATTGGCTTGTATCAGATACCTTTAGGTTAGACACTCAGTGTCATACAGGCTTCAGGAGTATGCATGGTGCTTGTGATCAATACATATAGAAAAATGATGGAAGCAGGGCAACTGCAATAATTTGAATACCGTTTATTTATGTAGTTATTAAGCCATGTCTTGGGGGGCATTCACGGCATCAGTTGCAGATATACAAATATAATGGGGTGTTCTAGACTCTCTGAGACTACCAATTCTATGGCACGATTCATTTTATTCTAACACCGATGTTTCAAGTACAAGAATGTGACTAGATATGCAGTTAATATTAAAGGAGCCTAAAGTGACTGCTCAGAGGCAGACATGCACATTGTAAACACTGCAGGTTATATGAGACGAATTCTGCCCTGTGAAACCATCCTGGGTTAAATATTGAGGTATTTTACCCAAATTACTATTATTAGGCTGAATTGACAGCACTCATTAAAAAAAAAAAAAAACAAACCAAAACCAAACCAAAAAACCCCACAAAAGCCTGGAAAGTGTAACACTGACTCAAGGTAAGGCACATTTCCAAAGGACAAGCCTGCTTTGCCTCTACAAAGAGGGGCTCTGGCTCTTGCTGAGTCCAGCAAATACATTTTGGGCAGCAGACAAAAAAGCCCATGAATCTTAGACCTGCCCCAGAAATGCTGATGGAATACTGTCAGGGACTGGTGGTTGTAGCCCACAGCAAGTGTTTGAAGAAGCCCAATCTGCATAGGTAACTACTTTGATAGACATGCACATGCTGTTTTACAATGGTTTCCTCTACGTGCCTCTACAGGTATTACTACCAATAAGCCATCATTCCTCAGAAAGCCATCTGCTTGCTGTTAGCATGGATTTCTGCAGGAGGCTTGCTGACAGCTGGGCACATCTGATAATCATAGGGTGTTGGAGCTGGGGCCTGCCTGGAGGTGGGAAAGCTGCATCTCTTCCTGGAAAGGTAAAAGAATAAGTCCTGAGGCTTGAGGCACTGCAGTCAGAGAGGAGTACATGTAGAAAGGACATTGTTAACATAGTTGTAACTCATACAGAAGTGAGGAAGAGACCTTCTGGGTCACTGAACCTTCCCAGTTGAAGTGCCACACATACTGTCATGGCCATATTGGTATCGATACCTGAGTTACTACCCTGAGGCTCACTCAGATGTATCTCGAAGTGCTGTACTCAGTGCTGGCTGAAATGTAGTCCATCTTGTGGACAGAAGCTCTCATGAACATCAGCAGCTGCAGGGCTAGCTTGTGTCACTCTTCTGAGAAGTTGCCAGTTTACAAACATAAAGGAGCATTTGTAACCTTTTAAAAACCTCCTCTAATGTCTTTTATTTTTGCTGATAACTCCTCTTCTACAGCAGGCAGAGCACACTCGAGCTCTTCTCCCCTTCGCTTTCCATGAATGTTAGATTTTGCTCATTCCCTTGGATGATTTTGGAGCACGTGCATCCCAGAAAGTTCCCCAACTCTACAAAATGCTATTTATAATGGAAAAAAGATCTTTTGGACTGTTTTTCACAAGTTCACAATATGTAGGAGAGCTATTATATGAGTTTACTAACTATATCTGGAGAGCTATTTTTGTTCTTAAACAGTTGCATATTGGGCCCTAAGCTCTTTTGTGGATCTAGACCTCTCCACATGCTTTTAGCTGCACTTTCTCACAGAGGTATGGATGCTTGAAAACACTTAAGCCAAACTTTTTGAACTCAAGTGCCGAAATTAGGCATTCTCCTCCCACTTAATGCAAATGCCAGAAGTCCTTTTTTGTTGCAGCAGCAGCAGCAGAAGAGCAAGCTTGAAAGCTAACAGCTGTCTCTGTAGTTCTCTGACTTTGCAGGTGCTGGAGTGAGCATTGCACCTCTGCCTGTCCAGATGACTATCATGTTAATGGTTTATTGCCTGCCCGTGGGCAGCTCTTTTGGACGTGTCTGGTAGTGTTTAACCTGTTGGGTCTGTTCAAAGTTGTGGGTCCCTACGTGCTCCTAATAGTGAACTTCAACCACGTTCAGATCCAACCTTGTGTCCTGCAGCCTGAATAACCTGCAAACCTGGTTTCAGAGAGTGGCCTTGAGCTGCCTGTAACAGCCAGGACAGGCAGGGGAGGGAGGGAGGAATTTCCCAAGACTTTTAAGTTGCAGTCCACAATGGTTGTGTGGCTCTGGGCAGCTCTGACCTTCATCCAGCTCCCAGTTCGCCTCCCGCAGTCACGGCAGAACTCCCGCAGGCCCTGGTGCTGCTGCGAGCAGGGCAGCGAAGGACAAGCAGTCCGTACACCGTGTGCTCTTGCACGACGTTTAGTTTGCGTGTACTTTGTCTGGGACCAGCTTAATTTTTTGAGGTCTGGACAAAAGCCCGCACTCCAACGGGGCTGCAGTAGCTGGGCAGGAGCTGTTTCAGGCGCAGAACCAACGCTGCGCTGAGGGCTGCGCTCTCCCACGTAACGGTGTCACCCTGGCACCCACCTCTCTTCCTCAGGCCTCGCTACCGGGGTGCCCCCGCCCGCGCTGCTCTACCCGGGCCCTCACGGAAATGCCTCCGCTGTCAGGTGCTGCCGCGGCCGCCACACAGACCTTCCCGCCCCACCCCACAGCCCGACTCCGGGTCCCACCCAGCGGGCACCGCCCGCCCCGGGCCCGCAGCCGCCGCCCGCCCCTTCCGCTGGCAGGCCCGCCCCTTCCTCCCGGCAGGCTACGGCTGGCATGGCGGCGCTCGGCGCCTAGAGGTGCACGTGTGGCCGTCGGTGCGGGGCTGCGCTGCGCCGCGGGGCCGGGGTCGGTGCCCCCTCCACCCCCGCCGCCATGAAGAGCAAGTCCTCCGCCCACAAGTCAGGGAACACGCACCGGGTGAGCGCCCGACCGGCCGGAGGCCGGGTCTTCGTCGTGGGTGTTAGTTTAAGGGTAGCGCCCAGCTGCCGAAACGGTGCCGGGGGAGCAGGTGTGGGGGCGGGTGGTGCGGCAGGGCTGCGGGGAGCTGAGGCATCCGCGCCGGGTACATCTCCCCCGTCCCCCGGTGGCACCCCGTGAGCCGACTCACCGTCTGTGCTGCGCACCTGCACACCGCATCCCTCCCGGGGATAGCTGGCGTCTTGTAACAATAAAATACCGTCCGCTGGGGGCATAAACGTGGGCGGCGGTGCGGGCCGGGGGCAGGCGGCGGTCTGCTCAGTTCGGGGTGGGTTTCCTCGCTTCGTTCTCACCGTGTGGTGGAGACCTGCAGCGAGCGAGCCTCGACTGCGCAGAGCCGGGGTTACAGGGTCGGCCCTGCTCCTGGGCATTTTAAGCGGTTTTTTGCCTTAAAGTTTTGGTAGGGTTGTTTACAGATCAACAGGTGCTATCTGACAGCCCGTCTTTAGAAGTGTGGGTTTTTTTGTCTGCAGTGCGTGTGCTATTGAGAGGGACTTAGAAGGGCCATTCTCAGAATAGAGCAAAAATCATGTATGTCCTTCTGTTTTGCAGTTTCTTACCTTTTCTGAGCGGTTAAGCAATGTTAATATCAATATTATTCATCGGATTGACAGAACTGGAAGCTACGCTGAGGTGAGAACAGTAATCGCGGTCATTTTCTGAAATCACATCACAAGTAGATAAGCTCCATGAAGGATTCACTTAAGAAATTTATTTAGGAGGAAATTGGAAAGAAGCTCCTGGAAGAGTTGCTTTTCCTGGAGCCTCATTTTGTGCTTTATTCCTTTTTACTTTTTTGACCTGCTTAACTGTGTTGCCATAGAGACTTCTTGACAGCATCACCCTGGTGGCTTCTGTGTGGCTGGTTGGCCTGAGGGTGTTTCTGAGCATGAGGATGCTGCTGTGACAGTCAGCAGTCCTGGGTCTGGACCTGCAAAGACTTACGGGTGCTGAGTAGTTACAGTACTCGCAGCATGTGTAAAAAGTGTTTGCTTGTGTCTTTATAGATTATAAAGAAGGGTCAGCTTTATGTGTCCTATAATTCATTATTGTGAATATAGTGCTTTGCATGTGATTACCTCCTGGCCTGCTGAATTGTTGTTCTGAACTTCCCACTCAATAGCTGTGAGGATGCCAAAAGAAATCCCAAAGTATTTGTGCTGAGTGGGCTATGGCTCAGCATCTTAGATTATCAAGGCCAGTCAAGAGAAGTCTGAAAAACAATTACATAAACAAGTCTTATCACCATAAAATATTTTTAAATGTCTTTTGAATATTGGAAGAAAAGTCTTATTTCCAGGGAAATTCCAGAGCACATTTTGAAATGAAGGCATCAAGATTTCTCAAAGTATTCGTAAAATATTTGAGGCACCTGATAGTTTTCTTCATTTGAACCTCTCATTTTTACAGACTACGTTTGTTAGGGTTGATAGCTATTATTTTATCTTTGTTTTGACAGGAGGTTGAAACCTACTTTTTTGAAGGACTACGGAAATGGAGGGAACTGAACCTCACTCAGCATTTTGGTATGTCATTTTTATTCATCTTTCCTGCTTTTCTTAAACGGTTAAAGTACGTTTCTTCTGCATCCAGAGCTCAATGGGAGATTGTCTGTTGACTGTTTTTTGGATTGGGCTCTGGAGGGCAACTATGCTTTAATGTCCTACATGTTTATCAGGAACTGGACTAGTTTTCAGGGTTTCTCTTTTGTGCTTTGAACAGTGCAATTCTACAGTGAAGTGGCCAACAAATGCCAGTCCTTCAACCAGCTGGTTTATTACCAGAATGCCATTGTGCAGAGCTTGAAGACACATTTGCAAGTCACAGGCAGTCTTGCTTATCAACCGCTATTAGAGTAAGTATATGGTTACAAAATATAGTCAGAAGGCTTAATGGTATTACATGTAAGCATGGATCCTGTTCTGAATGTTCCTTTTCTGTGTTGCACCTGAGGAAAATACAGCAGTGGGATGCCCAGAGTCGTCGTATTTCCCTGATAGAGCTTTATGGTTCTAAGTCTTCGAAAAACCCCAAATGTATGACAAGGCAAGCAGGTTAGCCTGAGTGCTTTCTGAATGTCAGACAGAATATTAATGTGCTTTGTTTATGTTAATCATTTATGTCGACTTATGTTTACTGTTATCTGCTTGATATTTTTTTAAATCTTAAGATTGTTGGCATTCACGGCTATCTAATAGGTGATATTTAAATAAAAGTGAGAAGTAAAGTCGGTGCTGTCTTTCTTTTGAGAGTGCCGAGTTATACACTATTTGACTACTTTTTTATTGGTTTGTTTTTAAAATGCACTAACACTGATGTATTTTCTGAAACACAGTCTAGTGGTGCAGCTGGCTCGAGATCTTCAGGCTGATTTCTATCCTCACTTTCATGACTTTTTTGTGGCCATCATCAAGTTGCTGGATACACAGGACACAGAGCTGCTAGAATGGGCTTTCACCTCTCTTTCCTATCTCTACAAATACTTGTGGAGATTGATGGTGAAGGACATACACAACATATACAGGTAAAAGCCGTGTTTAATATTTATTTTAATCAGCAGTTATTAGAAGCTATAGAAATGTAAGTGCCACACGAATACATGGCTTAGTGCATCAGTATACTTGTTAGCATGCTTTCCCTGCTTTCTGAGAGATTCTGAGCCTAGTTTTCACATGCAGCTGCTTTGAGATCCTGCTGCTTTTCCTGGTCCACTGTATTGGAGGAGGGATGTAGGTTGGGCTGCAGATTTGAGCCTTTGGTCCTCTTTTCTCCTGTGGTGATAGGAGAGAAGGCTTCCACCTCAGCTGGGTAAGCAAAGCTCAGAAAGACATTGCATTGTCAGAGTCATCTTGCAAACTTGTGACCAAGTCTAAATTCAATGCAGGTCTTCCAAGTATCTGTCAAGTACCTCAGTCATAGTTGTATCATTTATGCCTTTCCCAATTGCAGACACCTAGGCTAACGACACTGAATGGATTCCTTTGAGTCTTCAGTTTTTCCCTTCCCAGCGTTTTCCCCTTTATGTTTTTCCCTTCTTCCTGTCTGTTTAGTGAGAGAGCAGGTGAGGTACGCACGGTTTTGTATGCTTTGAAACTCCTTGCCACAGGATGCTGTGGTGCGGAAGGCTGTCAGGGGTTCAAAGGGAAGCTGGCCAAGTTGGAGGGAGTTACCAAATGCCTTGGAGCCACCTCTGGCGTGGGGAGTCCCTGAGCTGCTGGTGGTTCAAGGCTGGTTTTGTATGTGCTTGCCTTCTTTTTAAACCTTTCCTAAGCATCTGCTTCCAGCTGCTGCTGAAGACTGAACACTGGGCTGGATAGATCTGTGGCCTGGCCCGGTTTGAGTGCTTGTTCAGTCTTACACTGCTGTGGTAGCAGGGCTCTTCTCTTTGTCATAGCCGGTGGGTCTGTGTTGCTTCCTCCTGATTTCCATTTGGAACAGACAGAGCAAAAGAGGGGTTACAGATTTCCTGCCCAACCCAGCAAAAGCTGTCAGGCATGTTGAAAAAATGTCTCCTTGGCTGTGAATTGGAGGCACCACTCGCTCTGTACTGAACATGTGCCGAGTTACCTGTTACTGATACTTACCAGAGAACTGCAAATATTTATCGCCCCTGTAAATCGTATCTTTAGAAACTTTTAAGTGCGCAGGAGAGCCTGTTGGCTCAACTGGAATACAAATCTGGCTTATCAAATCAACTTTGATTTCACTTACTGCTGCTGAGTATATATGTTGAAAATCTTGGTGCTGCGATTAAATCAGTGAGATTTTAGAGGTATTTCTGAATGTGACTTAATTTGCCCGGCATTGTTGTTTGGCCTTTGCAAAGCTCTGTTCTTTGTATGGGGAGAGTGAGAAGGAATTGAGTTGAGGAAGGTATTTGACCTCTCTAGGAGAACAGATTCTTAGTGTTTGTAAAAGGTGGCAATGTAAACTGAAAACATAAGTTTTAAAACCAGCTGGTGGCTATTCTTGCACTGCCTTTAAGACAATGGATTATTTTGTGTCTTTGTAGCCTGTACAGCACCCTGCTGGCTCACCACAAACTTCACATCAGAAACTTTGCTGCTGAAAGCTTTGTCTTTCTAATGAGAAAGGTAAGTGAGGTGTTTGTACTTTGACACTATCTCCATTCTGTGGCGGCTCTTGGATTCAATGTGTAATACTAGGTTTTCTCCAAACAAGGATCAACAAGGCCTGAACTGGCATTCAGCATGTCCTGAGTTGTCACTTTTTAGCGAGTGGTTTAATGAGAATGTCATGCACTTCATATCAGCAGTGCCAAATAGAGGCCTTAGCACTCTGTTTTAAAAGCAGTTAAACCAAATGTCAGTAGTTGGCTTATCTAAAATGACTAGAAAAGGTAAGGTAATCTTGCAAAGGTGATGCTTTAATTTGTAAACTCATCTTTGCTCACTGGCTTCTTCGGCCTTTGTAGGACTAAAATTCTTGTGACACACTTTTTGCACTCCTGAAAATGAAAGTATATAATGTGCAATCAAGATCTGGCAGCAGCCTTTCATGGGATAAAAAAAAGGCATGGTAGTTGTTTTTTATTTAGTCAAAATATGTGAAAGCCAGGATTCTTGAAACTGGTTAGCAAATTTGGGTGGCCTCATTTTTGTCCTAAATTGAGTGACTTTAATAAAGCATAGTTGTCTGATTGGTTGTTTTCAGAAATTGCTGAGCTTCAAGTGAAGTCATCAGAAATTGATAGTTTTAAAATCTTGGGCCAGATATCATTTCAGTATTCCCAAATGTGGTTACAGTTTTGAATGACTGGATTCTGTGTTCACAGCTGATACACGTCTCATTCCACCTCAGTGCGGCAACCCTCGTGTTTTAGTTGGGACCAATTTAGTGGTGCATTTATGCACATGTTTAACTCTGAAATCATAAGAATAATCAAAAGCTAGTATTTCAGCAGCAGTGACCTCAGTAGACCTGTGTACATCTTAGGGGGAACACGCCTGTAGTGACTGAATAACTGATCATTTTTCTCCCTTCAATTTGCTTGTGTGGTTGCAGAAATAATGAGTTTGAACTGTTGTGGGAAGGCAGGACTGGGAGAGCAACATGGTTCTGTGGAGCCATTTAATTGCCTCTATCCATCTGGCAGCTCTGAAATTGAAGATAACTTTTATTTTCTCCTTATGTTTTATAGGTTTCTGATAAAAATGCAATCTTCAACCTAATGTTCCGTGACCTAGGGGAGCACCCTGAGAAGGTGGAAGGCGTAGGACAGCTACTTTTTGAGATGTGCAGGGGTGTTCGAAACATGTTCCACTCTTGTGCAGAGATGGTAAAGACAAGAAAAGATTGCTGGTTTAAATATTGCTGTAATGGAGCCTTAGGCAGTGCTCAGTGAAAACGTTGAGTGTCGTCTTGTTCACCTCAGTGGAGCCTCGGTGATAAGCATGCTGTTCACTATTTAATAGGATCTGGATATTCTTCTAAGAGTATCCTTTGAGAAAGGAAAGTTGGTTTTAGTAATTCCTATGCAGTATTCCTATATGTTAAAATATTACTGCTTGCTGATGTTTCATATTTTAAGTGATAATTTATTTTTTCCCTGTAGTCATTCTAGAAATAATCGAGAACATTGGAATACATTAGCAGTGTATTACACTAACTAATTTTAGTATTGCTGGATTTATTTTCTGAGTATAAGGACATGAAATGCTCTTTTTCTGTGTAGGCTATTAAGTTAATTCTGACAAAGCTGGGGCCTGTTACTGAAGAAGAAGTTGAACTACCATGGGTAACTGTAGGAGAAGCCTTTGAACAGATGATCAGATCAGCTGTAGTGCATATCCATAAGGAGCATTTTGACATTGTCTTCAAGTGCCTGGAGGTACACTGATTTTTTAATTATTTTTTTATTAATGAGAGACTGAAAAAAGCTGTATATACTTCTCAAGAAAGGTACATGTCTGATTGGACCAGAACTGTTTTGTTGTGGGTTTTTTCTGCTTTAGAAACATAAAATTCAGTGTCATGTGTATGGGAAGAATTCCACCCTTCTTTTGTGAGTTCAGAGTGACCTTGGTGACTGTGCTGTGAGTGAGAATGGAACTGCTGTGTGTGAGACTTAGAGCTTGGTCCCATGGCTGGGCAAGGAGGGTTAGTAGGATCTGCCTTTGCAGAGGCAGACATCGCAGACCTTTTGCTGGGATGGCAATGCTAGAGCTTGGTTTCTATTGCTGAACTAGGTATACTGGTGGTTCCAAAAACACTTTGTGATAGTAAAGGGGAAGCTTTTTTCCCTGCAGCTCTCTTTAGAGCAAAGACCTGGGCTGAACCTGGAGAGCCCAGTTTAAGTCTCAGAGCCAAGTACTGAAAATTGGAGTGTTTTCAGTCTGGCCTATGTTCCTGCTGGGTGTTACACCTTGAGGTTTGAGGGAGCACAACTGAGTGCCATGGCCTGTGCTGTCTTGGGTCAGGGTGATGTAGAATAACGGAATAATGAGAAAGGGCATAGCAAGTGGTTTTTTTACTTACCTGATCAACACTTAGATGTTTTCTTACTAGCAGTTGGGATTTGCTAAGGGGATTGAGACCTATTGCAACTGACAACATAGTCTCTGTCAGTTGTGCTTCTCAGAGGGGTGAAATGGGAAACTGGAGGAAATGGTGCACATGAACTTCAGGGTAGTCCTTTCAGCATGCATAAGTCATCCTGTTTGTTCCTTCTTGGAGCTCCCTCCCTGTTGACTGTCCATAGTTTCATAGAAAATCCCATCCTGTTTCTTCTACCTCACCTAGCATGATAGCAGTTACTGCTGAACTGTTAATAGTTGCAGAATGGTTTGCCACAGGGTGGTTTGTGTTCCTGGGAGCTGAGTCACTCAGCATGTGCAGTTGGAAATTATTGACATAATTCCCTTTATTTTTAATATGGCTTGTTGTTTTTTTTTAACCTTGGGAACTGGTGGGTGTGTGGACGTATCTTGCTCAGAGGGAAATACTTGCACAGTCTGATAGATGGGTGCTTCCATACCATTGTGGGTCTGGGGCCAAGTATTTCTCTTTTTCCTATTTTGTATGTCATGTGTTGGCCTTTCAGGAGACCCTCATCTTAGGAGGCATTTGTGTTTCTGTCCAAGGAATCTAGGATTTGTGTTTTTGCGTAGTGGGAATCACAGTGTTTCTGCAAGGTTTGTTTTGTTGGTACATGATTGAGAGAGTCCACAGTAGTTTGTTGGGCAGATGAGATGTTGATTCTTTGGAAGGCCTTTCAAATAGCAGTAAGTGAAACTGGGGTCTAATCATTTCTCTGAAACATTTCATTTTCCTTTTTTTATTTAAACAGGAGTCACTCTTAGACTTGCAGAGGAAAATAACTAAGGCCAACTGCTGTATGGCTTCAGAGCAGATGGAAAGGATTCTGCAAGCATATCTGATCCTAGTGGAACATGCGAATGGATCCAAAATCTCACTGCCTGAAGGCGTCTGTCGGGTAGGTCAGACCATCACTTTGGCTGATGTGCCAGAGACGTGATGATTGAATATGGAAAAGGTGTGGTCAACTGAAGCACTTGTACGCATTTCTGATGCATCAGTGGACTTGGGGTTTGGGTTGAATGAACAGGGATGTTTATTTTGAGTATTGCTATGTCTCTGAACCCATGAGAATTTACCTCTGTATTGTAATGCTGGTGTAGTCCTCCTTCAAATTTGCAAGGGGAAAAGCAGGCTGCTGCTGCTGGAGACCATGTTGAGCTGTAGTTCCTGCTACTGTGGAGGAGACCTAGACCCCCATATCAGTGGTAGAGCAGTTCTTCCAGATTCTTATACATTTGACTTCATTGGGTTCAAATGTAGCTTTCAAACTTTAACAAGACTATTAGAATTCAGTTCTGTGGTCTGAAGCTTAGAACACCGTGCCCTTCTGCTCCTGGGACTGTCCAGGTGATTCAGACCAGACAATCACTATCTTCATAGACAAACATCAGTTCTTTCTCTTTCATTTCAGATTTTAATAAAAATGTTGCAAACCCCAAATCTCTTGTCATCTTGCTGCAAGACCCTGCTGAACACCATTTCTGCATTCCTGTTGGCAGAGAATGTTTTCTTGCCTGATTCTTTGACCAAGGAAGCTATTGAGAAGGTAAAAACGACTACTGCTTATAGCAGAAATCCCAGAGTTCAAGTTTCCTAGAGCAGGCTGACTTCAGGACATTCCACTTCAGGCTAGGAAATAGACTATAATGTTCCCTTTAGCATTTTTGCACAGATAAGGGAGAAGCTGCCCAATACCTTAAATAATGTTTGCTGTGGTCTTGGGACTCCTTGACAGTTTCACACAGACTGTCAGTGTAGCAATGGCATTGTGGCAGACATTGTTGCAATGAAAACCAGGCTCTGATTCAAACACCTACAGGCTTTGTAGAGAAAGGAGGGAGAACAGAGAAGGGACATGTTCTGTCTTATATTATAAAGCTGGTCAGTGGGTTGGACTTAATGAAAAAAGTACATTTTTCACTAAGCTGCTGAAGTCAGCGTGGCTTAGCTTTGTGAACAAGGTTCAGGCGAGTGCAGTTTGATTTATGAAGTGCAGGGGTAGGCATATTGCAGTATCGCTATTGCTTCTGAAGTATTGACAGGATTAGCTGCATACATTCTTACCCAATGCAGCATTGCAAAGATTAATAGGAGATGCTACTATGGAGTCTAATTCTTCAGTTTTCCTGTTACAGTACATTATAATTTTGCAATTTACAGTGTGGACCTTAGGTGTACTGTGTATGTAAAAAGTATTTGAAAGAAAAGATGTGTGATTTACAATGTGAAAACAAGGCTGTTGCAATTGTTTAAAAAAGATCAAATTTCCTCTGGTCTTCAGTGTTGGCTTGCATTGAAATAAGATTGGCTCTGCCTATTGCATGAGTCCAGTTTTGCTCAGGAGATGTGGTTTTTCAAATATTTGAGGATATTTGTTTGGGCTTCTGTTAAACTGGAGGAGACTTAAAGCTGTCCTTGACTTCTGAAGGGTCTGAGAGGAGGAGACCTGGGTGTGTATTTCTATGTTGCACATCTCAGCATTGAGAAGCACTGATCCTGGGTATCTCAAAGGACTGTGCCTGTCTTGGGTGCTTCAGAAGCACAGAGGCTGGCTCTGCCCATGAGGTCGTAAACTTTCTGCAACCTGCTACAAAAGAAAAATGCTGAACTGAAAGATTTTTTGGGCCTAAGCTTTTCCCTACCAGTGTGTGTGTCTATGCTGCAGTCCTAGAACTTTCAGCTTACATTTTCCACATCACACTAAAGAGATACCTAAGCTGTCTTTGCACAGAGCTTGGATTCAGCAGGGTTTGTTAAAAAGGGCTATGCTTTTCTGTACATGAACTGCCACTGGAAACAGTACTGTTGTGTGTGCCTGAACTAACAAGCCCTGCTAGCTGAAAACAGAGAGCCAGGTTGGGTGTCTCAGGGTTTAAAGCATGGTTGATTCATAAACTAGAAAAAATGTCCCATGAATAACGGAGAGTTGGCTATGAAATGTCTCTTGTTAATGTGTTCTGTCAACCCTTTATTTGCATCTTGCAGATATTTGCAAGTGGACTTGAACGGCACTTTCTTTTGGACTTCTCTGAAGCAATGTTCACAATGAGGCAATTTGAGAGGGTAGGTGGAACCTTTTGTTTATTTTTGTTGCTAAAGGGAACAACTGGGAAATCTGTGGTATGTTTAATTGCCTTGTATACTGAAGCATTTTTGTGTATTGATATTATTTACATTTCTGGCATGATCTGCCAAGAAAGAAAGATATCACCTATGCCATCGTGTTGAAGCTTGGTAACGGTACTCAGGATTGGAGAAGGTGACAGATATTTGTAGTCACAAAAAGAAGCTTGTCTGTTGGGAGTTAAAGGGGTGGGCTTGTTATGGATGAGATTAAGAGAAGGAGTTCTGGAGAAGGTAAGTGGAAATGAGGAATGTCTTATAGGTCAGGCCTGGAACTGGTGATCTGGGAGGAATCAAATTAATTAAACAGAGTGGGAGGTGAAAGTAAAGTCAGGGATCTGGAATGTCCTGGTGAGACTAGATTTGGGGCAAACTGAGTTATTGCGTCGAACAACTGTCCCTACTGGGGTAAGAAGATTTTTTTTGTGCTGGTGACTTGGTGACTGGAACTGATAAGTGTGGTGCATTGCTGGCTTATCTGTGAGTATTTGGATTTCTCTGTGGTTGCTGTCATGTGTTTTCTGGGGATTTGATCATGGTTAAAGAGACGTGCCAATCCTTGATTTTGTTTTTAATTTTTTTTTCCTTTAGCATTTTCTTCCGTGCTTTCTAGAGTACGTTGAGCATTGCTTCTCTGGCACAGATGCCCTCGCAAAAGATGAGGCAATGGCAATTCTGGCTAAACTTATTCTGGTGAAAGCAGAGCCTCCTACCATTGGTTCAATGGCATTTGAAAAGTATCCTCTCGTTTTCACTGAATCATCCATCAGGTGAGACTTCTTAAGTTTAGCAAATGCTAGATGTGTCTGCATGGCAGCAGGCCTGAAGGCAGTGCAGAGCTACGAAAACGTTGCCTCCCAATATTTGCTGGAGTTGTGTAAATGGCAACGTTGCTTGCAGGTTTGCAAACCAAGTGATGTGGTAGGATCCCATTTTTCTTTCCGAGATAGTTTATTTGGTATGAGATACTGCTCTGGAAAAGTTACCACTGATATAAAAAGACTAGCGAGTGTTGCAGTAGGTGTGTGATGGGAATTTGTTACACCAAGATGCATGCTGCATCCTTGGGCAGTTAATCTTTGTAGTGAGTGCTGCACTTCGGGTTCTCATCATGACTAACCTCCCACCTGTGCCCCACTTTTTAACCCTGTATGTATATGTCTTTCCCAGCATCTTGCTTGGCAGCAGTTACTGTAGTCTTACCATAGAGAATAGCTGGGTACCAAAGGGCATGTAATTAATCCAAATACAGCACTGTTCTGGCACAGCTTGGTTGCAATTAAGTGGTTTCCTTCTAGTTGCAAAGCTAGCTTGGTTGCAGTGAAGCGGCTGCTTTCCCCCTGGAGCCTCTTTGGAAATATTTGGGATAACCACTGTCAAGCACAGAATGACCATTGCTAATCTACTCATAATTATTGTTCTAATCACTCTAGTTCAGATAACTCAAAACTTCTACCTGCAGAGTGGTGGCTTGTATTGCCTTTTATGTAAGGTTTTAACTTTCCTAAAAGCAATTTACTCTGTGGGTTTTTCCTATTTTTATTCAATAGAGTGGAGGTGTTGGGGTTTAGGGAACAGAAGGCTGAGTCAAAATAATTAAATCCTTTTTTCTTCTCTTGTTTTCTTTGCCTGTTGATCTCTGGATTTTTAGTGGTATGGAGTACATAGCTGAGAGGACGTCAGTCCTACTTGAGACTTTTTTTGTGCTCCTGCAGTGTCAATGGTAGAAATTAAGGCTGGGAGACATCTCAAGAGTTGCATACCTCACCTCCTACTTAGGATGGAATTAGCAAGTCGTGAACCACGAACCAGTCCTGAAAGATGTCTGACCAAATTGTTATTAAAGCCTCAAATTCTGGAGATTCCTAAGCTGCCCCTGGCAGTCTGCACCATTACTTTGCTCTATTTATTTATGGTTACACAAGTGTTTGTTTTCTTCCCCCCCCCCCACTCCCCCCCCCCCAGTACTCGGTGTATGAACAGTTTAAATCCATTGCTGCTTGTCTTATCTGCAAGGAACATAAAGAGCAGATTATTTCTTATTCTTTGCATCCAGCTTATACACATAACAGGCTTTGATCATCAGAAACATCTGAAATCTTCTTTCTCTGGACCAACAGTTGTAATCCCTTGAAGTTTCTCTCATAAATTTTGTTTTGTAAACCTCTAGTGATTCTTGATGCTGTCTTTTTGTTAGCTTCTGTATTTCTTGAAGGGTGGAGGCTATGCAGCCTTCTAACTGTGATCTTGCAAGCACTGAGTGGAATGGAAAGATTGCTGTCCATGGGGTGTGAAATACTCCTGTTCATATGTTCAAGTATGGTGTCAATTCTTTCTGCTTGCAGATAGGCTGTTGGTTTGGGCTCAGCTTGTGATTCCTTTAAGTGCCCAAACTTTTACCTCACTGGTTGTTTTCTGTCATCCATTAGTCTATCTATATCAAAGTGATCGTGGCATTTTCAGGTGCTCCTAGAGGCTTTACATCCTAGTTGTGAGAGTGTCCAACTGAGAGCTAGTGTCTTTCCTTCTAGAAATATTATTTGAACTTGAAATAAAGACCTGACATTTCTTGTGGTCCATGTTTTGTGCTCCTCAGCATGTCTAGATGATATTTTGTGCTGTGGAGGACACTGAGAAGAAAAACATTCCTTGGGTTGTCCAAGGGAGGAAAAGGAGCAACCTCTGATATGTAGTGATAGGTTACTAAAAAGTTTGGTTTTATTTTTAGCTCTAATACAAGACAACAAAGAAGTATAAGACAAGGAGGGAAAGCACAAGTACCAGTGTTGGACTATGTACTGTCTTTAATCCATTTACCAGAGAAGGAAGACATCACTGACTTTTCACACCCATGGGTTGCCTTGGTTGTACTGCCACATATTAGGTAAGGGTAGTATTGTCATATATATTCTGTAGTACTGTCTAGTTCACTGTCAGAAATCATTTTACTAAGGGAAGGACAATAATTACTAACCCTAGTTTGGGGAAACCAGGGTTAGAAGGTGAAAAAAATGCTGTGTGGAAATATCATGAGTCAATAGTAAAGTCAGTAATAGAATATCAGTTTCTTGATTGCCTATTCCCTAAATTTAGTACTATAGTACATACAAATGTTCTTCACATGCTTCAGTTTCTGTGTTTAAGCACTGTCTTCACTAGACAGTGGGTTTTTCAATAATTATGATGTTCTTGTGTGGAAGGAATAGTTGGAAAGCGGGTCCAATGAATGCTATAAGTTAAATTGTGAATTGGAAATAGCAAAAGTGGTTTGCTGCTGTTTTCAAAGTTGGGAGTGAACTATCTGTAATTTAGTACAAGATAGATGTGAAAGAAAGCTTTCATATATGTGTAGGTCTCAATTTGCCTTAGAGCTAAAAGTCTTCCCATTTATTTTGGACAGACCGATGGACAAAGAAAATATTCTGCCCCATGTGACAAGTTTTATAGACTCTCTCTTCACAGCCATTGACAAAGGAAGACTCTGCAAAGGTCAGTTATGGTTATTTCCTGTTTATTTACTTTTTGTTGATATATAAAAAAATATATAAAGCAGTTTTTCTGTTGGCACGGAGCATGAAAATGAATAGCAGTAGCATTGTATCCAGATTTATTGACCATCTCAAATAAAACTAGACAAGCAAACCTTGGGAGGAAACACCCTTCAGGAGACAATTCTGCATTTGCTGTTGATGATAATAATGGGGCAGTGGATGTTCTGCAAAGTGAAGGACAGAGATAATTGGGAAGGATAAGAAGAAAGTGGAAAAAAAAGAGAGTGGAAATCAATCTAAACAAGATCCAGACTGAATAAGTCAAGTGAAAGAGAGGCTATTGACGCACAAGTTCAAACTAGACTATTCCAAACCTATAGTGCAAAGTCTGGGACGTTACCGAAATCTCTGACCTAAGTGACAGGGCGAATTCTGAAGTGCTGCATCTTTCTTCCAGACGTGGGTTGTCTTCCCTCTCTGGCCAGAAAAAAAGAAAACGTTTTAGCTTAACTTGCATTGGTCAGGGCGGTTGTTACTCAGGAGGGATTGCCAGTATTTGGCCCTATGCCAAAGTATAAGCAAGTATTGGAATGCCCCAGGTTCTGTGTTCATTGCCTTGTTTTGAAAGGACTTGTCTAGAGACTGGCCTTTTCTCTTCATAATCCCTTTATTAACATTCCTGAATGTATCTGCCAGTTGACTGTTTCTTTTTCTTCTCTAGTCTTTGTCAAGTATGGTCCTTTCTGATTTAGCCCTTTATTCTATCCTGTTTGAAGAGTTTGCGTGCCGTCATGACTATTTTAGTAGCATGTACTTATTCTAAAAAAGGAATGCCCACACTGTCTTTTCTTGGGTCTCATCTTTGGTGGCAGTAGTAGCAGCTCTGCACTAGCTCTCTCTGTGTGCAAGAGGCACATTGCTATTTCTTCCTTTGCCTGTAAGAGAAAAGAAAACAAGTGCAACCTCAGTCCTGCACTCCTGCCTCCTATTGCCCCATCCTACACTTCTTTGCTTGTTTTTTTCTCACCCTCCTACCAAACTAGGGTTCCTGGGCTCTTTCTTCATCCTCCAGCATTCTTTCCAGCTCCATGATCTCTCCAGTTCCTTCACCTTCTACTAGGACTCCAGCCTGCTCTCACTGCTGGTGCAAGGCACACCCCAGCCCTGTGCTCCCTGTTTGACCCGCCAGGCCTCTGTAGCCTGAGGCAAAGTGCAAGTCCCAGAACTGGGCGTTTTTCTACAGTTGCTGTGGAGTACTGGGAAGCAGGCTTGCAAACAAGGACAGAGTAACAGCAAGTTATCCCTGGCAGCTATTCATGTGTAGCTGCCTATGTGGAAGTTGTCCTTGATGGTCTTAAAGGTCTTTAAAGGTTGGACTTGATGATCTCAAAGGTCTTTTCCAATCAAAACAATTCTATGATTCTATGAAGTGTTTGCTGTGTCAGTCATATAGGTGTGTCCACAGTGAGGTGGGAGCCGCTACCTTTGTCCAGCACAGACATACTACCACCAAATGGTATGCAGATTACAGTTTGGGAACCTGTGCACTTACACTGTAGATGCAGAAAGCCTTATCCTGCCATTGCTTGCTGTTTCTTCTCCTCTCTTTGAGGAGCTCCTTATGGAGGTTAAAGGATTCGGCACACACCTGGGGAATTAAGCAACTTGGAATAGAGGGACGTTTTCAAAGGAATAAACAGAAAATGAATGCTTACTTCCCCTTCTTTTCTATGGCAGCTCACAGCATGTATGAAAATTATATCCTTTAAAATCTTCAGTTTGTCTGGTTTAGGAGCAGTGTTTCTTCTACTTGGAAAAGACAAAGGAGAGGGGAATTTTTTAATATTTTTTTTTAAACAACCTACTTGCTAACTTAGAACTGGCAGGGGAAAGGAATTGCCCTTCCCCTTTCTTGCCTGGAAGGGCTTTGGCTCTCCTGTGCTTCTGGGAAACCCTCCATCCGTAAAGGGGGCTGAGAGGTTTAGAAAGGTGATGCGTTTGCTGTAAAAAAATTCAGCAAACCCACCTTCAAATCACTCGCAAATATTCAGTCTTTAAGTACGTGGGACAGCTCCAAAGATCTCATGCAGTAGTGCATTGCCAAAGTGCCAAAGTTTATAGGCACCTGTGTGGTAACACACAGCTTCTATTTTGCTGCTCTGTTTGAGCAGCATTCCTTCGTTTCTGAGTGCCATTTGTACATTTGAGACTCCTGCAACAGTGCTTAGCTCTAGATCTCTGTTCTCTATGTACGTGGGTGTGACAGAAACAGATGCAAAACTGGGAACTGCTCACAGCTTTCAGTGCTGGCTCACTGCAGTAGGCACTTTGATAGTGAGAGGAGCATTTCCTTCATGGGTTATGATAATGGTTAGAAAATACACATGCTGGTTCTGGGATCTATATGTTACCCCTTTTCTGTGACTTCAGCCATTTCAGGATGGGCAAGTACTATACAAACACAAGTCATTGAGGGCTGAGTAAATATACAGGCTGTTCTTGTTCTCTCTCTGCTCCAGGAAGCCTGTTTGTCGCCTGCCAAGCTGTAAGTACTCTTCTTAGTTTGGCGGAGTCTTCTGAAATACTCCATTTGTTACCTGTGGAGCGTGTCAAGAGCTTGGTGATGTAAGTAAACTCTGCCTGTTTTGTGATCCTTGATGATTCTCCTTGGTACAGCAAAGAGTTGATTTTGCGTTTATGTAGGGGCTTGTTAAGTGCCTCTTTGTGTGTTGCCTGTTCTGTTAGACCAGCGTAAGGTAACAATGTTGTAGGCACTGTTTGTTTGGAGAACCAGGTAGATGTAGTGCCTGTTCAGTGACGTTTTCTATGCAAACTCAATCTTTCTTAGACAGCTGCAGGGTAGTGGCAAGTACATTGGTTCTAGTTTTGCTTAGGAGCACTATGCTTGGTTGCTGTGTTACATTATAGTGATAAGAGACAGGAACAGTACATTCTGAGTTGAGTCAAATGCCTGAAATTCTGCAGTCTCTTGGCAGTGTTGGGATTCCACCATGTCTTTATATACTCATGTGTGTTCTTGCTCCACAATGGGAGGAGTTTTTTTATGCTCCATTTTATTTATTGTAACTCTTTTCTGCTTTCAGCACATGCCTGAGTGGCTGGAGGGATTGAGGGAGACTGTTGATCTCTCTCCAGCAAATCCTGCTGAACTTGTCATCTCCCATCACTGTTGGGCTGGAGCATCTCTAAGTCCTTGGTAGCTTGAGCTTCAAAACGTCCTGTTGAGTTAGGAAATCATGGTGCCCATATCTGAGGCATGATGGAGATGAAACAGCTTGCCCAGATCAAGCAGGAAGTTTTGGCAGCAAGCTTCAGGCTGGTACTTTTCTGCCAGCTTTGGGCTGGGGGTGTGAAACTTGTTTGGTGCAAGGGATTTTAGGTAGCAGAAGGAGGTTTCCCTGTGAGCAGGCAGGATTCCTGGTGTCTCACCTAAGCCTGGATTTTCTTTTCTGTTGAAGTTGGTCACTGGACACCTGGGTAACAGCAGCAGCCCTTGTGTGACCTATGCAGATTTGTTTTCTGCAGCTGTGTGTGCATGGGTCCAGCCTGCTGGCCCCGGCTTGAGAGGCCTGATTAGTACAAAGAAGGAATCTCATGCCTCTTGGGCTGTCGTAGGTAATTGGGCTTTAAGACTGCAAGCCAGTGTGCTGGTGAAGCCCAACTTCATCAGCCTGCTGGTGCCAGCAGAGTCTGAAGTCACGTGGAATTTTCTCTTAATATTGTTACTGTCACTACTGCCTTATTTGAAAACATCTGTATTGTTGCAGTGCTCTCTGGCTACTAACAAAAACCACTGTTGTTTTAGCACTTTTCCTTCAGACCCCTCTGCGTTGCTGTTGGCTGATCTCTATTACACGAGGTTGGCATTGTGTGGCTGCCAGGAGCCCCTTTCCCAAGGAAACCTAATGGACTTGCTTGAGAAGTTGCATCCTAATATTTCCACTGGTGTTTCCAAGGTAATCTGGTGTTTTGAGCACGTGCAAGATAATTTGTATTTTAACAATGTAAGTTAAGTAAACTGAGTTAAATGACAAAGGCTCAGGGAGAAACATGAGACTGTGTAAAGCTATTACTTCCATAGTATCTGTTTAGGATTGTGTCTGTTTCTAAGAGGCTGCCATGGGGCATGAGTTAGCAGAGGTTAAGTTTTATCCTTGCATGGCTTACCTCTTCCGTAGAGGGGAATCAGAGCAGGAGCTTAATGTATTCATTTTGAATTCCATGATAGACTACAGGAACTCATCCATTCCTCAGCTCTAGGAGGAGCCTAGTGAAATCAGCCTCCTCTGCAAAACATTAACCTCTGTGTAGGTGTGTATGTGTCTGTGCATGTAGTCTGAATTCTTCTGCATGCTTCTGACGTATGTTTCCACTTTGGATAGGTCCGGCTACTGACTATTCGAATTCTAAACCATTTTGAGAATCCAGCTTCCGCACAGATTGAGGTAGGGCTAAAACAATTCATTTAACTTTTCAAAACCATCTGTGTTTGTTGTACGTGAACTGTTTTCCACTTTGAAGAAACAAAGCATGTGTCTGGCAGAGGCTGTCCTCTGCTTTTGTACTTTCACATTCTGGTTTTTTCTCTCTGTCCCCGTGCCTCCTGATTTCTCAAATGTGTGAGTTTTGATCCCTAAGTGGTGGAAACCAGAGCAAGTCCTCTGACTTTGTTCTGTGACCAAAATGGCTGGAATGTTGTTTTGTTTTGTTGAAATACCTTTCAGTGAGAAAAGGATACTCTTAACAAAATGCCTGTCACTTGTTTGTTCAGGGTGACGGCACAGGGGAGCTCCAGCCAATATTTGCCGTGTTGCTCCAAGCAGAACTTGTGCCAGCAACGGTGAATGATTACAGAGAGAAACTTCTTCATTTGAGGAAACTAAGATGTGATATAGTGCAGTCTACAATACCAAATGGATCTTTGCAGGAGGTAAGTAGTTATTGTTAAAAAGCAGTTGTCACATTCCTTTATTCCAAGAAAAGGTCTTATTCCATCACATAGATTATAGAGTTTTTAACAAGAGTTCATCCAAAACCCAATTGTCTCCCACATTAGGTTTTACAAAACTTACTTGTTAGTAGGGATCACAGCTTCCATTGTCCTTGGGACTATGATGTTCTCTTGTATATTTAGTAGAACAACGGTGATATCTAGTTAAATGACCCACAATAAGATTAATCAGGTTTCAGTATCATGGAAAGGAAGGCAAAAGATTAATCCAGGGAGAAGTGAGTCATAAGCAAATTTAAAATCACGGCCTTGTCATACCCTCATCACGACTGAACTTTGGTAGTACTCCCATTGGCCATAGGAGAGCCCAGCTTCTGGATCTTGCTGCAGGGTGAGTCTTGTATTCCTGTGACTGCTGAATCTCCACCACTGCTGAGTGAAAGGGGGCCTCACTTTCTAGTTGTTAGAAGGATCACAATTTTACTAGTTAAATGATCATGGATTTGATGGGAAGGTTTTTTCTATTATCTTTGTGGCTGTTGCTGTACATGTATAATTTTTTATCTTGTAGAATTCTGCGAGGAAGGGTTGTAGGTCAGTCCTGCTGCATGTAGATCAGCAAGGAGCTAGTCCAGAGGACGTGGTTCTAGGCCTAGTGCAATGAAGACTCCTCAGGGTAAACTTTCCTCTTTGTGAGGTCCCTAATGCTGCTATGGCAGCCGTGAATTTTGAGAGGCAGGCAGGCAACCCAGATCATCTGCTATGCTGAACTGTTTTTTGCACATTCATGGTATGTAAGTATGGTGACTAGATCCCACTGTACCTTGCAGTAAATGGGCTGTAGTTTTCCTCATGCAGCTATGAGACTAAGAATGATGATGTTGTGACTTGCTTCATTACTTGTAGTACTTCTGAGAACTTCTTTGATCCTGGTTTCCTCTTGGAGAGGAAGAAAGGTTAGAGCAGGGTGGTTGGTCTTTAACTAGTGTTTTTTATATCTAGGCAAGATGGTATTGTATGTCATTCTAGGTGCCTCTTCGATATTTACTGGGAATGCTTTATATTAACTTCAGCCCTCTCTGGGATCCTGTAATTGAACTCGTAATGTAAGTATATGGGATTGGGTGCTGCAATCTGTGGTTGTCTCACAGAACAATCCCTCCCATTGTTCTGTGAACAAAAGCTGAGGTAAAAATGTGATTTGGAGAGACCTGTGCATGAGAACCTTGATGTGAAATCTTCTGAAACGAATTTGAGCTCTCAAATAAATCACAGCTTGTTAGATTCTTACTTTTTAATTTAGTTTCTGTTTTTTCTTGCCATTAAAGGGAGCCTGCAACAAATATAGTCAAATAACATCAGAGTTTTGCAAAGGTAGCAGGGTTTGATTAGTGTTTCACAAGTGCTTAAAGGAGCAACAAGTCCCTCTATTTCCCTGTCTCTGACTTTTCTGTCCTTACTGAAAAACCTCCAAAGTGTAGGAAAGACTTACCATGGTGACAGCTGAGCTGAATAGTGAAGTCAGCGTCTGCTTTCAGCATGACTTTATCTCCTTGGGTTTTTTTCCTCTGTTGTATAATTAAAAGAGATGCTATTTTCCCCTTCAAACTAGCGAATTAATAAAAAAAAAATGTTAAATCAGCTCTTCAAAAGATATATCTGTGCTAATTCTTTCTTTAGTTGTAGATGATGTTACTGTACAGAGGTCAGTAGAACGCTTGAGAACATTTTTACTCAATTTGAGTTCATTTGAAGTCATGAGATACAACCAGATTATTTTAATAACAATTGACATTTGGGATCCATGAGTGAAGGCAAGGAAGTGCAACAGCTGTATCATGCAGATGTCCTGTCTTCAGACACCCACATTAAAGCAGTGATCAAAGCCTCTGATTGTGTTAGTTGTTAACTTGCTTAGTGATGCATGGCTTTTTTTTTTTCCCCTTTAAATTTCATGCACTCTTTTGTTTTGTTAGTTCTCATGCCAAGGACATGGAGAATAAACAGTTCTGGAAAGTCTTACATGAACATTTGGAGATGGCTGCTACCTATGCTGGTAAGTTATGGCTCCTAAACATTGTTACATTAGTAACCCAGCTAACTGAATGACATGACTTTGTTTTTATGTGCCCAAAATTTAAGTGTGATGTGGGAATTCAGAACCAGGGCTCTTGACTACCAGCATCACATCCAGGGTAGGAGTGGAGAGGCTTGGGAGAAAACTGCGTCTCCTTCTGTCCTAAACACCAAGTAATAGATAGAAAATGCCCCTGTGTTACAGGAGGGAGATGCAAGTTGTGGGAAGCCATGCAGGAGTTTCGTCCCTGCTTAAGGCTGTCTCTGACCTGACCGATCAGGAACAATGGTGAAACCTGTGTAACAGGACTGGCCATCTTGCTGCTCCATAGATTCAGTGGAATTCCTGCAAACTGTCTTTAACTGTGCTCTTGAGGTTTACCTATGGGTGTGTGGAATCTATGATTTCATGATAGAGCCATGAGCATGCAGTCATTTGTGGACTTCTCTGTTATTCAAGAGAACTGAGCTTAATTGAGACCTGTCAAGGCTGTAAGGCATCCTAGAATACTTCCAAAGCAATGCGGGTCTTTCAGCTTAGTGTTAAATACAGTTGCCTGAACAGGTACATGTCACCAAAAGGATTACTCTCATAATGGGGGACTGAAACCTTGCTATTGACAATTGTGAAGTAACCTGAAGAGATTTTCTTCATCTGTTCTATAGAAATGGAGCTGCAAAATGAACTAGATGAACGGGAGGAAAGCATTGCTGAAACGGAAGGCGAGAAGATGTCAGAAGAAAGGGTAGGGACTGTCTTCCTGGAGCAGCTGAGGACTAGAACAGACTGTAGTGAGCGTCTGGACCACACAAACTTCCGTTTTCTACTGTGGAAAGCACTGGATAAGTTTCCAGACAGAGTGGAGCCTAGGTCAAGGGAACTTTCCCCACTTCTTTTGAGATTTATTAGGTAAATAAGATTTATTTTTCAGTTGAGAGGACACATTGCGTTCAGTGCGTTGCTGAGCTTTAAGACTATGGTTGTCTCATTATGGACTTTATTCCCTGAATGCATGGCTGATGAGATGTCTGTTTCCAGTTAAGGTAGCCTTTTGATTGAAATGTGGATTCTGTTAGAAAGATCACACAAGAAGCAGGCAATAAAACTGGCAGTATGTTTCTGCTGCTCAATCTCATTTATTGACTTGCCACTGTCACAGCCTCATTACTCCATTAGGGAGTGATTTCAGTAGAAATAAAGTTTCTTTTTTTTAAATGAAAATGCATTTGAATTTGGAATCACAGAAGACCGAAATATTTTCCCTCAAGAGCAGTGGTGTGCTTGCATGTGTCTACATATCACAGTATGATACACACTGGGTGTATCATACTATGGTATATACACTGGCAGAGGAAGGCTTCTGATACTCCTATGATTAGAAAACATGTGTTTTGCTTGCCTTCCTGGAATAATTGAACCATACTGTAGTAGGCTAATTTCCTCACTTGCTCTCACACTGCCATACTCACTGTTCACCTGCTCACTCAAGCAAACACAACTCCCCATGCCTTCCACATAGCCTCTTTACAGACCTCTAGCAATTCAGTGATTCACATCTCTTTTTCTCTTCTACACCAAGCACCTCCCAGTCTCCTTTAATGTATTTGGTCACTGCCTTGTATCTCTGCAACTTGTAGGCAAAGAAGCGTATACTGCTGAAATACGCCTCTTTGGGAATTTTTAGCTGCATAGTGTCCCAAGGCACACTGTCATTAATAATGAGAATGGTGGATTGTGGAGCGTCTAGTTGTTCTTGCCTGAAACCCTGAAAAATGCTATCCTTCTTAAGTCTTTCCTCTTTTTTTTTTTTTTTTTTTTTGAAACACAGAAATGAGTACTACCCAGCAGATTCATTAGTGGCTCCATCTCAGGATCTTAGAAAGAAAACAAGTGGTACAGTAGCAGCAAAAGAAATACCTGGTGAAGAGGTGAATGATGTTGCGATGGAGGAGGAGGAAGAAGAAAAGGAAGAAGGGGAGCCAATTGCTGTAGGACTGCCAAAAAAGAAAACAAGAAGAGCTGCTGCTAAGTAAGTGTTTTTAGTTTTCCCTTGCTAGTACTTTCATGGAAAGGCAGATTCAGCAGCTTATGTTGAGGTAAAATCTATCTATATATATTCCTTTTTCTTCTTTTGCTTGTACTCTGTAATTTTTCAGTGGATTATAAGCACTTTAGAGTTAGAAGCTGCCTGCCAGTACTAAACATCCAAAGACCCTGCCCAGGCTTTATCATTAACTCATTACCTGCTGGCAGTCTGTGGTTTGTGTTACTTTGAGCAAAACTTACCTGGTATTCTGAAGCCATTCTGAAGTTTTTGGACCTGCATTCCCCTGGCTTCTCTGCATGTATCTGTTGGTCTTTTAAAGCCATGCGCATTGCCAAATATGAGACAGTTTAAAACTGACACTGTTCATTTTAGGTATTTTAGTATTGGTATTCTGCCTTTGCCTACTTGTTACAAGTCTTAGTCCCGGTTGTCTTCTTAGAGACAAAGATTTTTATTTGGTGGTGGTTTAGACTGAAGCTACATGCTGTTGTAATGTCATTGTTTGCAGTACTGAATATGTGGAGACAGTGACTGTATGAATTTCCTTCAGTTTGTCTGATCAGAATCTTTTTACCCTGATGACCTTTATCAAATGTCGGTTACCAATACATCACAGAGCCATGTATTTTGCCACTTTTTCTGCAAAGGATGGCACTTGTAATGATAGAGAACTTAAAAATGTCACCTTACATGTTGGAACATGACGAGTATTTGATATGTAACCTGAATTGTCATTTAATCCCAGGTGTATTTTAGGTGTTTCATTTTGCTCCCCGATTCTCGCTTGTATCTGTAAATTAGCAGCAATTAAAATACAGTGACAGTCCAAGATTATTTTTTTTAAAAACCTCCATCTCAAAATGTTCATGTACCTAAGTGGAAACATTTTTTCACTGCTACCAGGAACTAGTTATAAAAGATTTACTGGAGATGTGTTAATGAGTTCTAGAGTGACCTCCCCTGGAGTGACCTCCCTTTGTCTTTGCCCTGGGCAGCCTGTGCAGCCAGGCCTGTAGAGCTGTTGTTGGGCTGCATGCTGTGGCCAGCAAGGTCTGGCTGAGGCAGTGGTCCCCTGCCCCAAACTCAGTGTGTGGTTGCTGGAGGGCATTGTAGTTGCCCTTTGGCTGAGCCCGGCTGTGGAGGAGGGTGGCCCAGCTACATGTCTGGAGGGTTCTGTGTAAACCACCATGGGCAGCAGCTGGATGAGGATAGCGTCTGCCAGCCCCACAGCACATATGGTAGATGAGACTCATTCTTTCCTTATCCTGTTCACCTCTCCCTCCTCCCACAAAGTGGAGGTGGGGCAGATATGGGGTGACACAGCCTCTTCTAGAGGCACCGACTCTCGTCTGTGCTTTCAGGCCAGCATAAGTTCAGCATTGCCTGTGGCTGAATGCAGCCCTTCATGTTGATGGGAGTGAGATGGGCACCAGTTAATGACAAGTAAATAGAGGTAAATTCACCTGCTTGGTGTTCCAGGCTGGACTGGCAGAAAGAAGTAAGCTGCATCCTGACGGTTTGTATCCTTTCTCACCAAAACCTGAGCTCATCTAGTGCGTCTGCAGAAATGGCCTTCTTTGTGCAGTGAAGTGGCATTTGAAAGGAACTGCTTAGGCAGGGTAACAGGATTCCACTTGCTGTGTCTCTGAAATGGAGACTTACTTAGAATCCTCTTGCGTTTTTTTTTTTCCTTCCTTTTTAATCAATTTTAATGAAAGTGCCCCCCCTTTTTTTTTTTTATTATAATACAGGATTGTCTCTTCTGGTAATTTAAAAAAAAAAATTGTTTTGTTTTGTTTTACAGGCAACTAATAGCCCACTTACAAGTTTTCTCTAAATTCTCAAATCCTCGTGCGTTGTATCTGGAGCCGAAGTTGAACGCATTATATACCCAGGTGATGCTATTTGTTGGCTTTTAGAATTACTGCTAATAAATTAAGTCATTCTTATTTGAATGCAGTGTCCGAGAATGCAGAAACCTGGTGTTCTCGGAACCCAGCCATGGTAGCAGAAAAAGGAGCTGTCCTTGAGAGGGCTTACTAGCTTCATTCCTTTAGCAAAGAACTGCTTGAGATGCCTGGCTTAGTTTGCCAGGAGCGGCTCATGCAAACAGATCTGGCAGCAGAGGAGTAGTAGTCTTTGGCAAGGTGGAGAAGTGGCTGAAGAGGAAGTCTGTTCCACTTGCACAGCAGGGACTGGAAGAAGATTTTTGAATCCAAAGCTTGGGTAGGAGCCGAGAAATTTTGTCCTTGTCCTACAGTGTTGTATATACAAAGAGTATGGTCAGTGTGAACAACAGGTCATTTAAATCAACTGTTCTTTCCAAATTGTTACAGTTGTACAGCTTTCAGCATTTCTTACTGTGATTTGAGGTACAAAATCCTCATTCTGTCTAACACTTGGGGAGAGGAAGTGGAGTCATGGCCATCGTTATGAAAAAGCATACTTCCTCAGAAAGAGAGAGGAACTACACGTATTTTGTGTGTGTATGTGTGTGTCTCTGCTTTTCTTTTGTTTGTTTTTAGTGGCTGATGATACTGTTCCTTTCCCTGTTCCAGGCTTATGCCCTGACTGTGCATAGTGTATCAGTCACCATCAGTATCAACAAAATCAAAATAGAAGATAAACAGAGATCAAATGAAGAAGCAGGGAACATGGATTAAAGAGCAGAGCCTAGATAATGCCTAACCAAAAGTTTCTTCTAATTTTTAAGTAAGGGAGGCAGGAGAACAAATCTAAGAAGAAATGGAATGGGAGGAATCACAGTCTATAAGAATGGCATAAAAAACCCCAAACCACAAAACCCCCAGAATTTCTTCTTAGAATAATATTCAGTTTGATAAGTTTTCTTTTTGAGGGATTTCTGTGAAGGAATTGCCAAAAATATGACTCTGAAGAGAGATTCTGAGTCTTTGTCCTACACTCCTTAAGAGGATATTTTATTTTACTGAGTTTTGTTGGTTCACAATCTGTACGTGTGGTCATGTTATTAGGTTTGCCGTAATCATTCCCGATTTATGTTTTCCAAGGCTGAGGTCAATGGGCTGTAGAGCTGTATTAAATGGTATAAGCCTGTAAGTTACCTGGGCTTCACCTGGCACCTGGTGTGGGAGTCAGAAGGTCTATTCATTAGTCCCCAAATTTGAGAATCTCTAGTGAACATCTACTCAGTCAACCTCAGAGTCTGACTTAGGAGAAGAGTTGGTCCATGTGTTTGCTTGCCTGTATTCTTAGGAAAATATTGAACAGATGTGTACAGGTCAAAACTGTGTAAAGGACAACCTGACATGAGAGAGATTACTTCATCGTTTACCATTTGCCATTTCTGTGTCTTAGCATATGTATTGTCATGGCTGGTGTGTCTATCTGGCATAGGGATATCATGGCAAAATGACCTTTAGTGATTCTAGCCTGTGCTATTTGGTAGGAGACTGAAGAACTGATAAGGATGCCTTGTGGGGAAATGATCTGTATTTCTTAGTGCCTAGGTTACGAGGGATAATCTTTGAGAGAGGGCAGCTCTCAGTGAGACTTTGCATATCAAGTCTTATAAGTATTTTGTTTTAGTTACAGGAAAGAAAGACAGGTGTCTTGGGATGGTTTGGGTAGTCTGCTTTTTCATCCAGTCTTCCCAGATAGACAACTGGTAACTGTTTTTTTGGAGGCTGAAAATGCAGGCTGACAGTGGTCCAAAAGACAATGATGAAAACCCAAATATTCTAACTATCCTATGTAGGGGGGGGGGAAAGCATATTTGAACTACCAGCAACCATGTTCGCTTTTTGAGTGACAGTTGTGTATTCATGTCTTGGCTTTATACTCACAACATATATGTTCTGTTTCCATTTTGATAAGTTAGCCCAAAACCTGCTTGAGCTTGGGGCCTTTGGATTGTTTCACTGTTTTTAGTAAGCACTTCTGTCTTCTAGGTAGAGACTCATTTTCTTTCTTCTGTCATTTGCAGTTACTGTCCCATCAAGATCAGAATGTACAGAGAATAGCTCTTGACTGTATAATGACATACAAGCATCCTCATCTACTGCCATACAGGTAAAAGCTTTTATATTCTTTTAGTATCAGTGAATAAGCCTGATGTCATATCAGAAGCCTGCCTAGAGTCAGTTGCTTCAAAGAGGGAGCCTTGACTGTATGTTTTGAAGATATATGTATAAATATTAATTTTAGCCAGCTGTGTATTTCCTATCTAAAAGAGGAAATAAAATCCTGACTTTGGTCAGTGTCCCTTTTTTGCTTATAGGAAAATAACAACATTTTCATTCTGTCCCAGAAGAGTGTGTGCTTAGTAGTTGCGTCTTCTTCAAAGAGGTCTTCTGTACTGATGTTTTATAACCACTCAGAGAAAGTGACAGCATAAAACTGTAGTTTGTGGTTGAATAAAGTATTCACAATGCAGAAGGTAATTGCCTATGCAATTAGCTTGAACTAGCTGACTTTTAAAATATTTTTTGATAAAAGGGTGGGAACATAGTACTTTAATATTTTATATACAGCATAGATTAGATAGGTAGGTAAGTATATATAGATGTGTGTTTGTGTCTGTTTATTTTTGCAATACCCACCTGCCCTCAAATAGTGTTTATTATTCTCAGGGAGAACTTGCAAAGGCTACTGGAGGACAAGAGCTTTAAAGAAGAAATTGTCCATTTCAGTATTTCTGAGGAGACATCAGTAGTAAAAATGGAGCATCGGCCGGATCTCATCCCTGTTCTTATGAGGTGTGTCAGGAAGTGCAGGTTTCAAGTTTTCATGTGAAAGTACTATGATAAGAGATGTAATGCTACTACTTCTCATTTAAACAGTTAAGATGGTTAATGGTATGGTTTGATGACTAGGTTTGTGATGTTTTGTATGGTTTCCTTGTTAACACATTTATGTAATTTGTTATGGAAATGATGTTTTCTTTGAAAAGGGCATTTTGTTAAATACTTTTTCTTCTAAGGCTTACAGAGAACTGTGAGATCATTTCAGTTCACTGAGTATTATCCCTTATTTTTATAAGATACAGTGATGCAAGTTATGCAGACTGCTTCTTCAGTGGTAGCTGCCCTCAAGCTAGTCTGAAGGTATTCTAGTTTTATGCCTGAAGTCTCCAGCAAAGCTTCTATTGTAGTAGCGGGAGCTGATCTTTCACTGGGATGTTTTTGGGTGCTTTGTAGTAATTCAGTGGAGATCCTGAAGGGGGGACTTCTACTCAGTTTGTTCTCACTAGGGAATATTTTTAAATTAAATGGAGTTTCTCCTGCAGAGTAAGAGACTAGGAAACAGATGGCTTGCTGAAAGCTAATGCAACTTCTTTTTGGCTCTTGAAGAATTCTCTATGGAAGAATGAGAAACAAAACAGGGAGCAAAACACAGGGCAAGTCTTCAGCAGGCACTCGCATGTCAATTGTTCTACGATTTCTTGCCGGTTCACTGCCAGAAGAGATACGTATGTTCTTGGATCTGCTCTTTGAAGCTGTGAAGCAATTCAGTAATGGTAAGTACAGGTAGTACAACCTGGGGGTATGGTAATTCCTGACCTGAAGAGATGTGGAAGGATAAATACGCTTAGTACTGTTAAATGCTTCAGTTTTTCTCTTAACAGGATGAAAGGATGAAAGTAAACTTCTGATGAGGACTGGGATTCCTCTGGGTTTTTTCTTACAAAGCAGAATTGCTCTGTTTTACAGGACCAAGGTCGGAAAAGCTGAATGACTTGCCACAGCTGTGCAAGTAAGGTGTAGAAGGCCAGGAATGAGCAATCACTGGCATTGTAGACTAGCCTGTGTATGATGACAATAAACAGAGGTTGTAAAGTGCTCTGATACTGTAGCAGTGGGAGACATCTGGAGTGTCACAGAGAGATGGAGATCTGGAATTGTCCTTATTTAAAAAGCTGAATGTGAAGTACTGTAATTTAGGATCAGATTATACTGTTTTTCATTGAAAATTATTTTTGGTAGTGGGTGTCTTCGTGGTGCCTCACTAGATAAGTTTCTGTCCCTTTGCCTATTGCAGGGCCTTGCCAGACGGCAGTGCTTCGAAGTATGTCAGAGCTGGATTTAGCTAAAGTCCTGCCTCTTGGGCGTCAGCATAGTCTCTTCAACGGTCTTGAAGTTGTGTTGAAAAACATGGGACATTTGATCCATCAGTACCTGCCTGAAATTCTACAGATTCTGCTCTGCATGACGGCTGTGGTATCCTGCATTCTCCAGCAAAGAGAGAAGGTATGATATACGTATACATGTATATGTATGTGTACACATATACGCACAAAAAACCCATGTAAATTAAATTCCCTCCTGCTCCCCTTAGCTTGCACATATACACCTTTACTGCTTCGGATAAAGATAAATTTAATACCAGCATGGAGTGAGGCTTAGCGATTAGATGTCTGTCAAATTAGAGCTCACTGATATTTTTCTGAAAGTGCTACAGGGCTCAGGCAGTGCAGGCAGAGTTAATGTGTTTAGAAAGCTGCTTTAGACTACATTTTTGTTTGAATTACTGAAGAAAGAGTTGGAGGTGATCTCTCTGCGTTGCTACCTGCCTACTCTACAGACAGATAGGCATGAGTGAAAGGTACATGATTTGTTGTAAGGACGTAACAAGACTTTGTCAGGAAGTTGAAGTTGGCCTTAAAAGTATAATCTTTTGGCTGCAAGGATAAAACATTTGGGCAGGCGAAGGAGGGGATTTAAAGTTCCTTACCTGAGGACTTCAGAGCAAAACTTTTGTCTTTGAGGTATTTTGTAGTGGTGCTGCATCCCCGGGGACTTCAGCACTGTGTATGATCACAGCAGTTATCTACAGTGATTGTCCCCTGCCATGGGATACGGGAAGAACCAGCCATGCTTTCAGCACACTAGAAGCACATTCAGCTCTGTATCAGGAGAAGTTGTGCTAATATAGTGTCACAATTTGAGTCTCAGCTATGTATCTGCAGAGCACTGCGAATGTTTTTCCCCTTCCTATGCACTGGCTGTACATGCAGAAAGGGTCAGATGAGGAAAACATTCTGTTAAAGATTGACTGCACCTGAAGATGTGGTGTGTTAGCTTACTGCTGCCCTGTGCCCAGGAGAGCAGAGCAGAGATCCCTGAGCTCTAGCCCGGGTAGCTCAGAAGGTCTGTGCCAGCTGTTTGGAAGCTACGACATCGAGGCAGGCTTTTTTTTGTCTTTCTGAAACCAGTGCCTTTGCCCTGCTTCAAATAGGAACAGGAAAGTTCAAGTTGGTGTTGAAAGGAATTATGAGATGATGGACTGAGCATGTCATGTGTTGAAAGGGTTTATGTGATGATAGAGCAAGTAGTGTTAGGCAATGAATGTTTTGTCACTATCTGTGTGTGTGTGTGTTCTTGCCAAGACCCATCTGTGATCATTTAAGGTTAGAACTTGTCTTGAAAACAATCAAACAAAGGAAGCCCTTGCAATCAGTCAGCATCCAAGGTTCCATAGATGCCCGCAGACTGCACAGAACCTTGTAACTGTCTTCATTTACAAAGGGGATGTGCAAATTTTAGGACAGGAGCATCCCACAGTCTGACTTAAGCAATGGATTACATGTGCCTACATTTTTTTATACTGGTAAAGGAGTTTTAAAAGCTGCTTCATTCATTGCTGGGATAGTCACACTTTGCCAGGGTTACCACAGGAATACCATCAGCGTTGTGCAACGTGTGGAGTGACAGTCTGTCACTTGTCTGAACTTAATTTAGCACTTCATTAGGCTGCGAGGTATTAAAAGCTCAAGGAAAAGTGTGAGAAATCTGTTTATCTTGGCTAATGATTAGAATACATTTTTGGAGTTTGAGAGTAATTTATTGTAGACTGATACTGCTTGGAAAGTTAAACATCAACTTTTACTGTTTTAAGCCAAGTTATTAATTTCCTGTTTCCTACTGTTTGTGTTCAGTATTGAGTTTCTTTGTCCCCTCAGAAACTTGATCTCAGAGGACTGCTCTTATGGCAGTTGAGCAGTGGGAGACCCAAAATTATTTAACTTGGGGGTCACCATTAGCAATAGCAGCCTGGTTAGTGCTTTCTTTGGCCCTTCAAGCAGCTCATTTGCTGTCTTGGAAGCTGATTGCACACCTGTGCATACATGTGAGTACATGTACTCACCTTATGTGAGTACACATGAGGCTTTACACCAAAGCTACTTTGCAAAATAAGAGATAACAGTGTTTATTTTATGTGGTGGATCATGATATATACAGGAGACCTGGAGGAACCCAAGACATAGCTCCAGTCTCAACAGCGGCCTTCATTTGCTCTGATGTGACTTGTTTTCTGAGACAGTAGTTCACGACCTCCACACTGTGGAGCTACCTTATGTGTTTGTGCTATTAGCTGCATTGCACAGTATGGAAATAATTTAGGTTACTCAAGTCAAGACTCTTCTCTGGAAGAAGAGTCAGAATGCAGCAGTGCATGAATAACTTCATGATTAGCTGTGTGGCTGATTTCCTTACTGAAATGTTTTCCCCAAGAAAGGCTGTGAAACGTAAGCACTAAATGGATAGAGGAAGCATCCTCCTGTAACCAAATGCTATATTCTCCCCCCCTGCTACTGGAGGAGGTGATTCACATTCTTCCTTTCTCTATTCCTTCCTCTCTTCTCCTGTTGATTTCTTTTATTCCCAGTAGATCTCAGTGTGCAAATTACAGCTTTGCTTTTGAGAGATGATTTCAGTATTTTCCTGTGTAAAACAGAACTAAGTGTCAGGGCTGGAAATGTAACTCTGTGTGTAGTGTTCTGCATTTTGTCCAAAAAGGACATATGCTACTTCAGACCCCTGCAAGGATGGATTTTCGTGAGCTGAAGGAATCCTGTGTAACTAAGTGCAGGAACAGGCACTCCCTGAAAAAATTAGGTCAGCTGTGAGAGGTAGATTGCTACCGTGAACAAGTTCCAGGAGAAAACAGAAGATCATTGTGATAGTTCCAGCAAAGGTTGTATCTGTGGTCAATAAGTTGATGTATTTAATTTCAGAACAAGTAGTTAGTAGTTGTTCTGGAAAGGTCTTACTGGGGTTTGGTTTTGTTTCTACAGGTCCAGCCTAGATTGATTAATCCACTGAAGAATTTGAGACGTCTTGGACTCAAGCTTGTGGTGGAGTTTTTTTCTGATTATGAGACCTACAGCTTTAGTGTGGAAGAGATTGATGCTGTTTTCCATGCAGTGGTATGGCCTCAGGTAAGTATTTCTTGTTCTTCCAAACCACCTTCCTTGTATCATGCAGAGAACTCCAGCTACACTGGAGTCCATCGTGTCAGCTATGTCTGTCACAAGGTTGGATGCAGCCTCAGACAGATTCTGGCATTCTGATGTGTCTGTGCAACGCTGGTCTCTTGGCTTGTGTCTGATTAGTCTTGGAATAATCAAATCACAGGCTAAAGTACAAATTAATTCATCTGAATAAAATGGATGCTATTTCTTTGTTCTTCAAACACAGACTTCTTCCCTGGATGCTTCAAGGAAGCAAAATAATACTAGTCATTTCTAGGTTCAGTTTGCTACTTTTCCATCTGACAGTTATTGGGCCTGTGGTAGGGGACTGCAGGAAAAGAAGGACCCAGCAGGGTCTGTTGATGGGCTGTGTGCTCTTGTGCTTGCCTGCCAGGAGTCTCTTGTGAGCACAGCGACAAGACACAGGGTTGTGGTGTTCATCAGAGAAATTCAGATCACTTCTGAGTTGGGAAAATGCACTATCGTGGGAGGGAGAGAGAACACACAGTATTGAAAGTGTAATTGTGCCAGCTATGTCAGTGCACTGACAGCATTTGAGATTAGCAGGGAGGGCCTGTACCAGCTGCTGGGTTGTCTGCTCTAAAGGCAGCTGCCTCCACCCAGAGGGTAACTGAGCACGATGGGCTGACTCCAGTGGAACTCTTCCACTGAGACTTTTGAATATCTAAAAGTCCAACTGCCTTGCAGCAGAAAGACTCTCAAAGAGCTCCAGGAGTAACTGCTGTGATCTATGAAACTCCAGATCTGGTTCTCTAGGACGTGTTTGTTTACTCCTACCTTGTTTCTCTGCTTTTCCAGTAACAATATGCGATGTGTAATATATGGACAAACAGTAGATAAAATACTTTCAGGCAGTGCATATAGCTCTGTATTTCACTGAGCTGACCCACAAGGAGTTGTATGTTCCTGGTCTGTCCATGGAGTCTTTTCAAAGCCAGGGTGCCACACTGGCAAAGCAGTGAACATTTATTGCAATCCCAGAGCAATTCAAGTATGAGGTTTGGGCTTTAAGTCAGCAAAGCACTTAATGCTTTCAGGGAGCATTGTGTTAGGAAACAATGAGTAAATCTGAACAAGATGTAAAATTGTTGTTAAGTAGTTAGAATTCCTGTTGTCCTGATAGCTCTGTCCTCCTGACATCTAGTTTTGGAGCTGGGATGGTAATATGATCCAGAAGCTCCCTCTAGAGGGAGTTTCCACCAGTGAACTCCGTGAAGATTTAGTTTTGGCAGAAGAATCATTTGACTTGTGTTCTTTCCTTTTTTAAGGCTGTGGAACTGAGATGCATAAAAACTCATGGAGAGGGCAAATTGTTTTAAACCTGTTAAACTCAGAACTGGAGTTTGCTGCTCTTCATACCGCAGGAGTTTGCTGCAGAGGCTCAATATCGTTAGCCTGCATAGCGGCATTCCATGCGGGATTGGATTAACTGTTCACTCTTTATTGCACATCATTCAGAAAAGCTCTGTTTCATGCAGAGCAATAACATTACCAGCCTTTGGGGGCAGAAGAAGCTTTCTAGGATCCTGGCTATGATGCTTAGACCTGCCTTCTTTTCTGTTATGCTCAGGTCTTGAGCCCAGACTGAGCTAGTCCAAAGCCCACATGCACCATCCTGCCTCTGTTGCATCCCTAAAGGCACTGGAGCTTTCCCTGCCTGTGTGTTCACTAATGGTGCCCTGCTGACAGTCCAGCTGTGGTCAGGGTAGAAACCCATCTGTGTCTTGTGTATGACCTGTCAAGTGGCAGAATGACAGAGAGGAGGTAGCCAGACCTGTGCACTGAGTCTCTTGCCTGTGTCCAGTCATGTGAAGGAGCAACAGCTGCTGTGTGGGGCTTAAGCTGGGCAACTCTTAGGTGGGGTTGTTTTGAACACAGAACCCTGTTAGGAGATCCCATTCCCCAGGTGCAGTGCAGTGCTCAAGTGTCTTCCTGAGCAGAGACGGTGCTTTTATAGCAGCTGAGGCCATGGGGACATAGAGCAGATGCTGGAATGGCAGGTGCTGCAGCCAAGGCATAGGAAATGTGGGAGGAGTGAGTCTTGGGTGTTGCACTTGAGATCTCATAGGTATGTCCAGGAGAGGTTGCTAGGTCTGCGGCAAATGTGAGGCTCCATGCGTAGTCCCTTTCAAGGGGAAGGCAAAAATGGTAGCTGGAAATGTGTATAAATAGGTGCAAGATAATCTAACAGTGGTTCCACAAATATTGAGGGATCTGGAAAAATGATGATGAAATTCTTTTCTAAAAAAGCTAAACTGTAGCTTGTGGTGGGGTCTTTGTTAGAGATGAAGTTTCAAAGTGGCTTTCACAGAATCACAGAATCACAGAATGTTAGGGATTGGAAGGGACCTCAAAAGATTACTTAGTTGTGTTTCATTGCTGTCTGATTATTATCTACTTTAGGTCTGCAGGTTGGCTTCAGAGAGTCAGTATTCTCCAACTTTTCTGCTCAAACTCATTCACACCTGGAGTAAGAATCCCAGGTAAGTGTTCTCTTTGCAAGGAAGCATAAGTATTTCTGCGTATACAAAATCCAAGGAAAAAAGAGCATGCTACTCTGATAGGTTATGTATAATTGTGTCAAAACCCTTATTTTCTTTTTCTGTTAGGCTGTTATTCCTTTGATAGAACTCCAGATGCAGCTAGGAAGCTTTCCAGTTTATGCAATTACTCTCTTTTAGTGGGCTGCATTTCCCATATATAAACAAGCAATCAGATATGTAGCTGAACGTCCTAGAATATATCTGTCTTGATCAATGACTTCTTAGTTTTGGGAGGTGGGGAGTGAGCTTTACAGTATATCATTTAATTCATGTTTTTTGTTTCCTTATTTCTTTCTGTTTTATGAGAGAATATGCGCAGGTTCAGCACAGAATCTGTGACTGATGTTCTGACACAGAAAGTTGTAAGAGAGCTTTTTTTGATGCAGACACTGTGAAAAATTCCAACTCCACTGTCCTGAGTGATTTTTACCTCTTAGACTCACTGCTTTTCCTTTGCTTATTTATTCAGTATTTGTTTTAAGACACGTCATTTGTAGACATGAAGAACTTACATATAAACACATGTAAAAGATAGTATTGGATCATTACGTTAGGAGCAGACTAACAAGGAACTTGGACAAGAATTTGTGGAGCAAGGGTTGGGTTTAGATGATGCTATCTTGAAGCAAGAAAAGGGACTTTATGATCTCTCGACCTCCGTTCATTCTGTTTTTCATGACACTGTAGGTCTGTGACTTTTGCACTTTTTCCCTGTTTGAAGTAGAAGACAGTCACCTTTTTGTGTGACTTTTTGCACTTTTTTTTCAAAAGAATCACAAAGTTAAAATTAAATTAAAAATTTAATTTTAAATTTCTAAATTTAATCTAATTTCTAAACTTAAATTTTTAGCCTACCTTCTTTATGTTCTTTCTCTCAGGTATTTCCCCTTGCTGGCCAAGCAGCAGCTAGATCACCCAGAGTGTGATATACTGACAAATGTGTTTGCTGTGCTGTCAGCCAAGAATTTGTCTGAGGCCACATCCAGTCTTGTGATGGACATAGCTGATAGCCTTCTCAACAGCCCTGATTTTGAACCCACGGAGCAGGTTTCCAGTTTGAACATGACTGGCTGTGTTGTCATGGTCACTGGAGATGTGACAGAAGGTATGCCTGCAAAAGAGTTGAGAAGCCCGTTGGGTGCTTTGGATGGAGGTGTTAGATTATGTTGAGGTTGTCTTTGCACTGGCTGAGAATACAAGGGAAGGAGACCTTGCAGTGGAGATGGAAAAGTCAGTGTACAAGAAATATAAAGTCCTGCTTGTCTCATGACTGGTGAGAACCACATTTGAGTGTCAGGGTCCTGAGCATGGAGAAATTCCTTATGAAGAGGCAAAATACTTGTGTTGTTGACCTGTTTTGTTTGTGAAGTTTTGAATGACAGAATAACTTCAAGAACTGCATTGCTGACTTGACTCTGAGCCTAACTTCAAGTTTTAAAAGCCCACTCTCCATGTGCACATGATTATGTATCACTGATGTTTAGTCTGTGCTCCCTGACACGGAAGACCTGCCGTTCGTTACTATTATCTTTGACTGGTAATAGACAGGAAGGGTAGTGTGCTGTGGAGCCATCTTTCACCTGTAACAGTCAAAGGCAGTGGAAAGTAGAGCATTTATCGATGTCCCTGTGTTATGGCAGCTTTGATTTGCACAAGAGGTCAGTGGTAGAATAAAGAAAACTGCATCTATAAATGCTCCAGCCATTTTAGGAGACAGTTACTACCTTTGAGGAACCTCCTTGGTACCTTTTGATAAGTCCACGCTTACCAGGGCTGTTACTGAAATCTCTGAGGAGAGCTTTTATTCGTGTGTATGTGCTTTCTTTGGTCCCAGCTCAGACACGTTAGACTTGGTCTCAGTAAATCCTGGTGCATGTGCCCTACACATTCATAGCTCCCACTGATTTTTATTTTTTTTCCTTCCACTGATGAAACCTCCTTTGTCTGAGTTTCCCCCTTGGTTTGTGTAGAGTTGGATCTCCCTTCTATTGCTTTCTGCACAGAGCTGGATATTGTTAACTTTTGTATCCCTTACAGAGACCCCTAGCCTAGGTTGCCGCTTGGTTCTGCCTCATGTTCCTGCCATACTTCAGTACTTCAGCAAAACAATGTTAAATGTGGAGAAGGTGAAAAAGAAGAAGTACAGAGCTCAAGTCAGCAAAGAGCTGAGTATACTTTCCAAGTAAGTGATTCTTTAGAGCTCAAAACTATTAAAAAGTCAGAAGGAGGGAGGAAGAAAGAGGCTTTTTTGTAATAGGTTGCAACTTAAAAAAAAACACTAAGTCTCAAACTGTTTAAATTTAGAGCAGATAGAAATACCTGGCACTGCCATTGACCTTGCAAGTTGCTAGTGAGTGAGGAGGAGAGTTTTCAGAAACTGATTCTAGCTGTTTCTATTGCTGGTACTCAAAACCAATGCCTCCTGGGTATAGTAAAAGGTACAGAAGTGCCTGCAGTCATGTGGAACTGAATACCTGGACTGTTACCAGGATTTTGGTGGATATGCTCTATTAGCCTGGGCACAGATGGATGGGCAGACAAAGCTCTGTGATATGGTACTAGTGCTGACCGAGTTCTTCTTTGCTCTATACTGGTGACTGGATTGATATAAAATACTAAATTACCTTGTCTCATTGTACAGGATCAGCAAATTTGTACAAGAAAAGAATCAGAATTCAGTGCTTGTGAGCCTTCTCCTCCCTTTCCTTTATCAGAGTAACATGGAGCAGGTAGGTAGAAATTAATTTCCCCTTCCTATTAAACATATATTTTTATTTTAATAAAGTAGATTTGTAGCATGAAATCAAGTCTTTATGTGTTTGTAGTCTGCTTAGCACCCTGTGCTATTGCGTGTTGATGTGTACAAGTCACTGGATGCTTTGCAGGGGTGCCAGTGCCCAGGTGGACTCTGTTCCCCCTTTCCATGGGGAAAGTCTGCAGAAGTTTTTGTGCGGTCTTTGCCTCCTTTGCCACTGTAGTCAATCCACCAAATTCCTTGCAATGTTTGAAATAAATTCTGGTCTTTACTATGGTTTTTATGCACCCCAAATCCTAAGCCACAGCATCCAGACATCAGTATAAATACATATGGTTGAGTATGTAGTACATGCTGTGTAGTGGGCAGTTGCTACACTGATCTGTTGCAGGATGAAAGGCAAACATTGTACTGTGCTATTAACATTCTCCCTTATCTCCTGCTTCCATTCTGTTCTCCTTCCATTCTTAAGGAATCCACTTGTGGGTACAGAAGTGTATCTCAGAAGCAAAAGTTCCCTAAAATCCTAAATTTCCTGGGCATGCAAAGCATATGGGCTGCAGTTGGAAGAAGCAGAGCTGTCCATGGCTTAGGCTTTTGTAAACTGTTAAATAAATCAAGCACTGAGGATAGTATATTGATAAACTATTTTGTCTGGGTTTCCCTCTCTTCCAAACCTTGTTTTCAGAAATATAGTTCCATCTACAATGAATGAATCTGTTGATAATTCAGCTTGATTGCCTGAATCCTTGGATCAAAGTTTGGGTCTTGTTTTTCTTAAAAATAAACATACACTTCCTCAATGAAAGATTTTAGGTTTCCAGTAAGAACTGCTAGGAAGCAACCTGTAGCTTCTGCTTTGCAAGTGGTCACTTAATTGTTCACAGAGGATTCTTAGTTTTTAAATCTCTGAATCATTAGGGGACCATATATGATTTCTGTTCAGGGACATCATACAAAGTATGTGGTGCTGTTAATGTTTGTTTCACAGATTAAAGACAGACAACTTTTTAAAGCTCTATTAGTTCTCCTGACCTTTGAGTCATTTGAGGAAAGACACAAAAAGATATCTTCATTGTGATGGCATTCTTCTCTAACACAGTATTTGTGTCTAGTTGAAAGGTTGCAAGTGCTTCTGAGAGATTTGATGATTGCATTGAGTGTGTCCTAATTCTTTGTTCTCATTCAGTATCTGTGATCTGAATAAAATACAACAAAGTGGTGAAGTTCACTCTATGTCTTGAAATATTTCCCAAGGAAATGAAATAATCTTGTGAGGTTTCAGTATTTATTGACAGTTATCTGTTTCTTTCAGGGTACTGAGATTGACATTCTGGAAACAGTGCAGAACTTGCTCAGGCATTGCTCAAACCCTGCAAGCTTTCTCAGACCACTGGCAAAGCTTTTTTCTGTCATCCAGAACAAACTGTCTCGACATAAGCTGTGCTTGGTATTTCAGGTATTGCATTTTTACGTATCTTTCTGTGCTTTCCTTCCTTGTTTTCAGAGGTCAAGAACCAAATAATTAGCAGGGTTTATCTTTGTTGTATATGAGCTTAGACTCTTTTAATCTCTGTATCTGTTAAGTGAAAGTAACAGAATTGCATATGTTAGAAACTATTGAGCTACAAGAAAACTGATAAAAGTTTCGGCTTACAACCTGGTTGATGTGAGGATCACCAGGTTCTTTCGTGTAAGAGAAGCCAATTAAAACACGCTTCATCCCTAACAATTTCTGTATCTTCATGAAACAAGAATGACTTTCAGTGTTGTGAAGATGATTTCTATTTGTATTCTTCTCTCATGGATTTATAGCAGTCAGGCTGTTTTGTACTTCTTTGAAGTGTGTAACTTTTTTCATCAGGAAAACTGAGGAAACACTGAGTGAGATACATGGAAACTTAAGAACTTAAAAGGCACATCTTCCAATTTATGGAAGATTATGGAAGAATGGCTCTTGTTAAGCCTCTAACAGGAGAAAAATTGATGCTGTTGCTTTCTTTATTTTTTGTCTGAGGTGGTAAAGTCTTGTGTTTCCCAAATTTTTAACAACTATAACAGTTAAACTACTTTCTTTTGCGTTTCTTTTTAGACTTTATCTGATTTGGACAGCAAATTAAAGTATATTACTGATGTTGTTAAGGTATGTACAGTTTCTTTGCTCATTTCCCCTCGCCCCCCCCCCCCCCCCCATTGTACTGTCATGTTTCTGGCCTTTTTCGTTAACAAATTTTTGCTGTTTCTTAGCTGAATGCTTTTGATCAACGGCATCTCAATGACATTGACTTCGATGTACGTCTGTCAGCATTCCAGTCAATCACAGCCCACATCAAAGAAATGCAAGCAGTGGATATCAACTTCCTTATCCCTGTTATGCACAACTGCTTCTATACCATCCAGGTTGGCCAAATGTTCCTTCTCTTGCTTTGTGCACCATGTGTCCATGATAAATCTAACTTCCAAATTATTTGTATTGGCTGGTTTTTGACACTGCAAAACATTCAGAGAGCATATTTGAGTCTTCTTGCAAATAACGTATTTTTTAATTTTTGTGTGCTTGCCTTTTCACCTCTGTGTCCAGAAGGGCAAATACAGTGCAGCAAGAAGGCTCACCCAAGTGCAGTGCACCTTTCTGTCACTGAGCCCTGGAACTGTTTGGTCAATTTGTGCTGTATAAAAGGCACATTACAGCCTTGAAAGGCTAGGTTTGTTTTCTTTTGTTGCAGCATGTTCTGGTTGTGTGGGCTTGCTGCTAAATCTAAAAGGATTTTTCATGTTTGGAAGGGTGGCGATTAATTTGGGGCTAGAACTTCTACAGGAAGGGCTCTCAAGAGGGCTTTGTTATGTTATGTGCAGTGGTACTGTTCAGTCCAGTCTTTTGGTGACAAAAAAGGTGTCATATCCATACTCACGTGGTACAATTTTTTCATCCACTCAGCTGGGGGATATGGCTCTTAGTGACAACGCAAGCCTTTGCTTGACCAGTTTTATCCACCGACTGGCAGAAATCGACCACACAGAAGATGACTACAAGCTGCTAATCCAGCACACTCTCCTGGAGTCTGTGAGAAGGGGGCTGAAGAGTAAGACTGAGGTGAGGCACTGGTATCTGATTACACATCTCTAGCTGTCTCCAGGATGCCAGGGCGTATGAGACTTCTTATAAATGAGTTCTTTGAATCTGCTGCTGGGATAAGAAATGCAGATACTCACTGTAATCAAACTTACTCTTCATTTGAGATCTTATAAAAATCTAACAAGTCATAGAACTCTACTGCCTTGTGTTTCTTTGCCAGTGTTCAGCTTTTCTCAGTTGTAGCTTATTCTTTGGAGGGGAGACTTTAATTTATGAGTGGTCCAAAATACAGGTGTATTTGCTGTTACCAAAGAATAGGACTTGGCCTGAAACTCTGTAAATGAAAGCACTTCTGTTCTGAGGAGTGTGTAGCAGCCTCTCTGAGGAGTACTTAACTTTCACTGCTTGCTGTTTGCAGAGCATCCAGCAGGACTACACATCATTGCTTTCCTGCCTCATTCAAACATTCCCAGCAAATCCTGAATTCCGGGATTTGGTCCAGTTGACCAACCGTCATGATCCTGACATGGACTTCTTTGAGAACATGAAACACATCCAGGTAAAAGACAACAGGCATTCCATAGTGCCTCTCTCCCGCTGCCAAAGCAAGAGTATTTTACTGTGGGGTAATGTTTTCCAAAGTATCTACACTTCAAAAGAAATTGCACAAAGCCTGGTCTCCTGGTTTTTCTTGCATTATGAAAACACAGCGTTTCTCCTGCTTTCGGAGGTGCTATCAGAGAGAACCTTTGCTACATCCTGTAGTTATATGTAGAGCTGAAATTTTTTTCCTTGTAATTTTATCAGAGCTTTTCATCTTGTATCAGCTGCCTGCCTTGCCTGATTCCTGAAGATGGCACAGTCTTATGAATTCACAGTGAAATATCCCATTGAGTTGGAATATTTATTGAGGCAAAAGGCTCGTGAGAGCCTGGACACTGAAAGAAAAGGGCATGGTCTGTCCTTGGAAAATGACCATAGTATGTTTACGTCATTACTTAAAATTGAGGCATTTTCAGAACTGCTGAATGTATCTGCTCCCTCATGCTAGTTGTGGGGCTATGTCATTCGCTGTCTCTCGTGTTTCGCTCAGATCCACAGAAGGGCACGAGCTCTGAGGAAACTGGCTAAGCAGCTCACTGAAGAAAAGCTTATCCTGTCTTCCAAATCCCTGCAGAACTACATTATGCCTTATGCTACTACTGCCGTTTTTAGTGAAAAAATGCTTAAGGTAGGCTTTTAAATTTAATACATCTGTTTGAGTATTTTCACCTTTCTTGCATACCATTCTCCTTAAAAGACTAAGCACTTTAAAAGGCTGATAGGTTTGTGGAGTGAGTGTTCCCCTTTCAGACAAAAGCACTATGCTTCTTTTGGTGGCAGAAAGGGTTTGGAAGGTGCAGATGCAGTCTGGGCCCAATCCTGTATCTGCTAAACCTGTCCTGTTTCTTGAAGATGGATCTCTTAACTGTTTGAGATTTGTTTGATATTTGGTTTTGTTTTGTTTGTTTGTTTACTTGGGGTTATATTTGTTTGCATTTTTTGTAATCAGGTTATTATTTTCCCCCTCTGCCTCCGAACTGCTTTCTTTCTGTTCAGTTGTGAGTTAGTCACTCTTTGGCAGCAGAATTTATGTGGTAGGGAACATAGCCTGAACCTAATAATTGAGGTGGGAATAAATACTGTTTTCTCTGGAGTTATGGACAAACTGCAAGAATCAGCTGAAAACCTGTGAAATCATTAGTAGCTTTGTAATTAAAGTTTGAAGGGTGACATTTTGTTAGTCACTTTCCTTACATTTTATAGAAAACATGCAGTGAAATTACTTGTAATGTCAGTGTGGATAGCCTTTCTACTTGCAACTTGGAAAAGCAAGATTTCACTCTTCTGCACAGTTCCCTGCATACTGTCAGGAGAACAGCAGAGCTGCTAATGTCAGACCAAGCAAATGTCTAATTTGCTTACTGTCGGAAATATTCTTCTGAAGCTGAAACAATTAAAGCTTAGGCACAGGACCCAGCACCTGCAGCCATTCAGACTGTGCCCATCAGCAGAGTGACTGCAGTCTCTCTTTGACCAATGGGAGGTAAAATGTGTTGACTGAAACATTAGTGATGAAACAAACACATTTTATTTCACATCAGAAATGGGTTAATGATGTGTATTTCTAGTTGATCCGCGTAGCCCAGCAATGTGCCATGTGTCTATGGTTAGATATCTTGACTGGTTTTTAGTTCTTTACAAAAGTAAGCCCATAGATTTAATCATATGAGAAGAGTTAAATGTATGCAGAAATATTTGGAGGAAGTGGGTCTGGAGATCTGCTTAATGAGTTGTGATTTTATTTTATTTTTTTACCTGATGATCCATAGATGTAAAAGAGCTGAACACTGAGCATCCCCACTAGACAGACCTTACTTCTGGCTACTGTTGTTTTGAGTATGCTGTAGACACATATTCAACATGATTGCTAACAGCAACTGAATTTCTATCTTTTGGCCAGCATGAAAATATGGTAACAGCCTCAGTTGAAGTTGTTGGAGCTGTCTGCCGACACCTTTCATGGTCAGCATACCTGTACCACTTAAAGCACTTCATCCATGTCCTGCAAACAGGACAGATCAGTCCAAAGCTGGGAGTCAGGTACGTACGGTGAGCAGTGCTGCTCTCAGTTTCTCTGAAGACTGCTAAGACAAAAATCTAGTGTCTTAAGGAGCACCTCATGAATTTTAGCCCCTTCCCTTGAATGAGAGATTGCTGACTTTGAGGTGAGCTTATGCAAGTTGAAAACAGGCATGGCCCTGCAGTTGGATGTGACTGAGCTGTGAACAATTAACAGGTCATTGCTTTCTCACACTGAGTGCTTTGTCTCACTGAGTGCATGCCAGCAATAGCAGCTTCTGCTCATCTTGGGCTGTCCCTGCTCCTGGGACACCTCCATTGTTCCAGTACCACTATCTGAGGTTTCACAGTGAACTAGGTCACTGAATGCATTTAGCTGAAAAGCAACTAGTTTTTATTTCCTGGGTTGTTATTACAGGATAAACCTCCTTAAGCTGCACTGTCACTGGAATTTTTAAAAAGCTCTTTTCAGCTTTTCCATTGTGTTGGTCTATACAGCTTCTCCTTTTTCAGTGGAGGGCTGATCTCTCTTTGTGTTTTCCCTCTGCAGCTTATTAGAGACAGTGCTGGAGGCCTTTCACTTTGACCATGAAACACTTGAAAAGCAGCTTGTGACCATTGAGAACCAAGGTGAGCTTTCTGCTCCTGGTTGGAGAAACACTACCTCTAATTGCTCAAAGTGCAGCTAATCAAAATTTTATGGTTTACTCCTGAGATTAGCTACTTGCAGCTTTTTAAAATGTGTGTATTGCAAAGCTAGTTTTGACTTACCTCCTCAGGAGTGATGCAGACTGTCCTCCTGTGTGTTGACACAGTGAGGAGAGGTGAGGGGGAACCATCTCCATGTTATCTTTCCATCCTAGGTCTCCATAAGCCAAAACAGCCCAGACTGGATTTATGCAAATCTGGGGGAATCTCCAAGGTCTACACCTACCCATGTGGCTACTGCAGTATCGGAGCTTTTTGTATTTGATATTCGCTCCTCTTGTTGTGATCCACAGCCTAACCAGGACGCTGTAGGTCCTGGCTTTGCTTCCCCCACTGTTTCATGGGAAGAAGTGATACCTTTGGCTTCTTCACTGTTGTGGTTACCTATGTTGTAGACTTCAGGATATTCAGAGGGAGGAGGAGAATATCTCACAGCTGCGCTTGTCAGTACCTCTTGCCTTGTGAAATTCTCAAACGTAACCGAATGGCATTCTCTAAGGTTCAAGCACATTGATCTTTGCTAAGTTGTCTATGGAGTTTGGCCAAAGAACTAGTCTGCTTTAAGCCTAGCCCTGAGGGGTGATTATTGGAAACCGGCAGGCTGGAGCTACTCAACCCAGTAAAAGAACTCTGATGCTTAGCAATTGTTTGCTGTTGCTGATGATGGGTAGGAGCTTTGTCCAGACCAAAACCATCACAAGAGTCTCTTTTAAGGGCTCAGTTTTTGTGGCTTCCTATATTTACCCATTCTTTTGACAATTACTTGACAGAAGCTACTGCCATGGACCTTGAGCCAGTGGTGGAGGGTGAAGAAGCCTTGGAGCTGGAGCAGAGTGAAGGGGAAGAGGAGGTGGTTGAGGAAAACAAAGGGAAGAGTCTCCCTGAGGAGCCAGCAGAACCTAAGCAAGAAGCTGAGACATCTGAAGATGCTGAACAAGTGACCAAACCTGTTTCTTTCTTACCCCGAAATAGAGAGGAGCTGGAGTGTCTGATCAGACACATTCAAGATACAGTTACAGTCAGCATCTTGCCTAAATTGCATAGGTGTATTGTTGCAAAGGTGAGGAGTTGGCATTGGAAAAGTGTTTTGCAGGCCTGTGCTGCTACTATAAGGGTTGGGATGCTACTTCAAATAGCTTTGTGGAAATGCAGCCCAAAAAAAAAAAAAAAAAAAAAAAGCGTGACTGGAGAGAGACCACCTGAAAGCACAAGTGGCTTCATTCTCTTTATGGTGGCATGGAGATTACTGACAGACCCTCTGGTCAGTGTGGGTGTGATGTCTTTACTTCCCTGCTGACAACTGGCTTGAACCACACAAGTGAAAAGATTCACTTTGTGCAGCCTGTTGAAAAGTTCTCAGCCATTTGCTAGCACCCAACTTAGCTTCTGTATTGAAAATACAAGGATTCATCTCACCTGTCCTTTAGCTGTCTGGGTTTTTCCTGTAGTCAGCAGAGGATGGCGACTTGCTTTGTTGGCCTTTTCTAGGGTTTGCTGACAAAATGCAAGATTTGTTTATGTATATTAAAAGTGCATTGTGTCTTGCGCTCTCTTAAAAAGGTTAAAAGAGACGAGGAACACAAGCTTGTGAAATCCAACATTGTGAGCGATGACGAGGTAGTTCGTGTTCCATTAGCTTTTGCAATTGTCAGAATGATGCAGTGTCTTCCCCAAGAAGTGATGGAAGCCAATCTGCCAAGGTAAATCCTCTTAGAGCTCCTTAAATGTTGTTCATTGTGTTGGGAATAAATGCAGGCACCTTCCACAAGCTGTGGTTATGTACAAGGCTAAATCCAAGAGGGGCATCCTAACGGTCCTTCAGTACTTTTTTTGGAAACTCATTTTCCCAGTGACATTCTCTTCTGTCAGCATTTGACTTCTGTAAAGCTAAGTTTGAAAGAAACTTGGTAAATCCTTTAATAAGAGCAGAGATGTGAAGCAGAGTGCAGAGGTAGGGATGGTGGAGCTGGGGAGAGAACAGTGCACAGAAAAAAAGGACAATCTGTAAAACATCTTGAAGGACAGTAAGTATGTGTATAACTATAAAGCCTTTCTGTGAGGCTGGCTTTGAGTATAGCTCTGGTTGTAAAACAGCCCTGAAAAGCAGCCTCCTTAGCTAGCAGTGTGGTTAGTTCTACTCTGTCTGGGGGTGAACTAAGCTGTCTATCTCCATTTCCAGCATCCTGTTGAAAGTCTGCACGTTTCTGAGGAACAGATTTCAGGAAATCCGGGATATCGCCCGTAACACCCTCATTAAAATCATGGAAGTGTTGGGAGTGCGTTACCTTCTGTACATCTTAAAAGAGATGCAGTCCACTCTCGTCCATGGGTATCAGGTAATGCTGAAATTCCTCTTCTCTCTGTCGTTTTTTTTTTTAATGTGTTAGGAGGAGAATCCAAAGGGAAGTTGTTATTGAAATTGTTTTGCACTGATAGAATAGCTTGGTAAAATACAACTAAATACTATTGCTAGTGTTCTACATAAGTCTTTGTTATGCCAAGTGTCAAATGAGGGTCTGTATCCAAAGAACTTGGAGTCTCAGCAGGGAAGTAGAGAGGATCTCCATCTTCCCAGTGAAGAGTTGAGTTTTGGAGATGAAGAATGAATTTCTGGTTCCGATAAAATCCATGGAAATCTTTACAGTAAGTTCATTAGGGCCAAGCATCATCTCAGATGAGTTGCCACACAGAGTGCACAGAAAGTATGTGGTGCAGACAGTATGTATGCTAATTGAAGTCTTGCTTCCTAGATCAAGAGCCAAGGCTCTGCCTATTAATACATCTTTCCTCTTTCCACACTGGTTTGGGTTAAGAACAATTTTCTATGTGAATTAGCACAGTGGTATAATGTGAGTTTCTGGCTGCTGTAACAGGAAAGGGCCAATTAGCACAGCCTAAAAATACCAGTAAGAGCACTGGGGAAAGTGGAAATTCCGGCCCTCCTGCGTGGAGGGACAGGGGCCTTCTTCCTACTTGCTGGTACATGGATTCTTGTCCACCCAGTGGTTTCTTTCCTATAACAAGAGCTCAATTGCAGTGTGAGAGTTGTGACATCTCTGCTGTGGGAGTCTCCCCATCTAGTATTATTAAACAAGTCTATGCGGGGGGCTGGAAACATGATCTGTTCTTTTTGTCTCTAGCTCCATGTGCTGACTTTCACTGTGAACCTGTTACTGAAGGGCCTTACTACCAGGCTCAGTGCTGGTGATTTGGACCCCTGCTTAGATATCCTGATTGAGGTAAAAGCTATTGACTGGAGGAAAGAGCACCACGAAGTGCCTGGGGCAGGCTCTGGGAGGAGAAGATTTTGTGTAGATTGTCTCAGACTTATGGCAAACAGGGCTGATTGTGTGTGTGCTGCAAAGGAAGGAGACTGTTTTCTACTGAGGCATCAGCAGACCCCTCATAGAGTAGCAAAGTATCTCTGGGGCTGTATCCTGAATCCTGCATCCTGAGAGGGAATGGATTCAAGAATAAGATACCTATGTTTCCCTGTACTCTCAATGGCTGAGCAAGTCAACAGGCATCTAGTCAAGGCAGTCCACAGAGCCTGGGAGCTCAGCTGGCCACCCACATGGGCTATATTTGGATGTCTTGGTCTGACTGCAGTTCCACTCCTTGTATCACAGCTCCACAGAGGGGTGTGAGAACAGCTTCCTCATTTGATGTGCTCAAACTAAGGTGTTTGATGTTGGCAAAAGAAAGGTAGACATGATTTGTGGGAAACGGGGAGAATTGTTTTTTCTGTGAGCGGGGGGAAAATAGTGGTGTTCTGCTGCTATGAGACGAATCTGGCTCTGCTTTTCTGCTCCTCTCATTCACTTCTCTTGCCTGATTTCCAAAGATTTTCAACCAAGAGTTGTTTGGGAATATAGCTGAAGAGAAGGAAGTGAAGGGAATTGTCTCCAAGGTCATGGAAGCACGCAAGAACAAGAGTTACGATTCCTATGAAATTCTTGGAAAGTTCATAGGAAAGGGCCAGGTGACAAAACTTATTCTGCCACTGAAAGAGGTAAGAAAAGTCAGACAGAGTCTTTCTCAACTCTGAGCACTCTGTTCTGCATGGTCTAAAAGAAACTCCACCAAGCCTCCAGGTGGCTACTGTGACATTTCCTATATAATCCCACTTTGGCTTCCCATTTTTTTCTTTTGGAAGGCAGTATACCTTCTCATGAAATGAGATTTTGCTGTTTATGTCCAGGGAAGGAAATGGCATTGCAGGAAGCTTCCCCCCACTAGAGAGGAAACCCTCTCCCTCTGCCAGCTCTTGTTAATGCCGTTTACTTTAGAGCTCCAAAGTCCTGCAGGGCTGCTCTGTGGTTTGATCTTTTGTGCATGACAGAAATGTCACCAAAATGTGTTCAAGCTCTGTCAATGTGCAATAATTGCCTCTTCAGAGATGCATTTTTTTTGAGTGGAGTGCAGGCTCACATAGAAATGGAGTCCTGGTTTGCTCATGGGCTCTGGAGTGTCCTAGTGGTGATAGGTGAACTGGCTGCAGTCTGAGAAGAGGCTGGAGAGAAAGGGAGGGATGTTGGGGCAGAGCTGAGGCGATGAGATGCTGTTCATGTAGTGAGCTGTGGACTTAAGGCAGCAGGTGATGAGGGAGAAATTGCTCCGGCTTTTCTCATGATTTCTGAATACAGATGGCAGATCATTACCCTCATGTTGCCCTCCTGACTCTCATGGGTTGTGCCTTTACAGATTCTGGAGAGCACCACAAGCTTGAAGATAGTCCGGAAAGTGCATGAGGCACTGCGTCACATCATGGCAGGGCTGATCTTCAATTCAGACATGAACGCAGAATCCCTCCTCCTCCTCAGTCATGGTCTCATCAGTGAAAACTTGCCTCTGCTCACTGAGAAGGCCAAGTGAGTTCCAGGATGTTGTCCAGATGGTCTGTTGTGGGATGGGAGGTTTGCTTGCAGAAATGGCAGCTCTCAAATCCAGCCGATCAAATGTTGTGAGGGTTTCCTTACTTTCATTTGCCTTTTGATTTCAATGTAAGTGAACTATTTAGGCAGTAAGAGGGCAAGGAGAAAGCTTGGAAATGGGAGTGGTCGCTTCCTGAACTCATGGGGGTCTGCTCTTGCAAGTGCTCAGGGCCTTCAGTAAGGCTTTTTGGCCATTTGGTAAGCTAGTATATGCATTTGAATGTTTGAATGAAGGGACGAGGGGCAGTGTTTCAAAGGGAGCTACAAACTGGCATGTAAGAGGTGTTTGGGGTCCTGGACATTTTTGTGGGGTCAGGAAGAAGAGAAACTGGGCTATCACTTTATCACTTCAGTGCTTGTGCAGAAGTCAGGGAGAACCATCTGATTTCCTCTCCGTCTGGTGAAGTCACTGCTCAGAGGTGAATCTGGATGTCTTGCATTCCCTATGTTACATAGGCTGGCTTGCTCTAGGGTCTGACAGCTGTTTCCAAGCTTCTTGGAGCAGTTTTTATAAGCCATCAGAAACTGAAGTAAATATCAATAAATGAAGTGCAGTGGACAGTGGTGGGAGGTGTATTTGCTTGGAGGAACTACCGAAGTTTTGTCTATCTGCTCAGAAGGAAGAAAGTGGGGATGTTATGCAAGTCAGTGTGCATTTGTTAACTTTGTAATAGTGACGTTGTTCTCAAGTCTGAGGGTCCCATCTGTCATGCTGCTCTCAAGTTCATTTTATTTTGTAGTGTTCTGGCTGTGACTTGCTTTTGCTTGATATGTGGGTAGCAGCTGAGCATAGTCCAGCTCTCTTCACTCCCAATAGCAAGCTTGTTGTGGAGAGGTTTGAAATCTGAGTAATCTTCTTTACCATACACTGCTTTTCAGAAAAAAAGTTGCCCCTCCTCCAGATCCTCGGCTGCAACCAGAGAGCTGCCTACTGCTCCAGCCCACTCCCACGAGAGGAGGGCAGAAAGCACGTGTCAGCAGCAGGACTAACACGTTTATCTTGGTTGATTCAGGACTTCGGGTAAGGATCTCCTCAGATACAAAGCTTTGCAATCAAAATTTTTATTAAAAGTATCCAAAGGAAGTTATTCTGGATATATTGTGTTAACAACACAGCCACTAGCCTTAACTTTATTTTGCATGTGGTAACTTCAATGGTGCCTCTTAGAGAGCTATAAAAAGTGCTTAGCCTGTTGAGATATTTGAATGGGATATGGCATAAATTCTGCTATAACCTGAAACAATGTGGGGCCTTATTCATCTTATTTGAGTCCCAGCCTGACTTTGAGCTGAATGTCCTGTGCTTTCTATGTCAGCTGCTGCATATGAGCCTGAAGAGGTCCAAAGTAAATTCTTCTGAGGAGCATGTTTTGGAAATGTTAGACCCTTTTGTTCAGCTGCTTATAGACTGCCTGAAGTCCATGGATGTCAAGGTACAGTTCTGAGCTGGAGTCTGTCTGTTCTTCTAAGAAGGGTCCTGCCCACAAATGTCATCTTGCAGTTAATCAGCAAGAGAAGAGAAAGCCATCGAGTTTTCAAACATGATTTCATAGGTGTGCAGATTAAGTTCTTTGAGGACATGATACCCCAAGTAAGGGGAGGAAGACTTGTGGCTGATGGAGGACTGAATGCTCTGCCCCTAGTGCTGCAGGTTCTCCTGCAGCATGTTCATACAAGGACTTTGCAGACTTCGTAGGCTATCCATGAGGGAGCAGCTTCTTTTGATCTAGCTCTAATGTCTTTATTCCCAGCACCACAGCCAGTCTCCTTTGGGGGCAGCCAAACTCCTTTGGGCTTGAGTAAGCCTAGGAATGAATCTGTTAAACCTTGAGTTTCCCAGGAATGGAAAGCATGCCTTATACGCTATCAGATATCTGGTGCAGGGCTTTCACGTGACCTGGCGTTTTGTCAGAGCAACTTCTATGTCTTTAAGGCACCTCTGCTTCAGAAAGAGTTCCTGCCATCTGCTGAATCAGCACCGTGTTAATGTCTTTACCTAGTAAATTCAAAGTCAGAGAATTAGGGAGTGGCAGATAGTGTTGTTAGAACTGAGTAACCCCTTGTATTACATATGAGGGGTTTGAAAGAGGTTGATTTTGTTAGCTAAGTCCCTTTTACCACAGTTGCAGGTAACCTGACCATATCTGCAAGAGAGTAAGAAAAGTGTTCTGTCAGTGCCATTGTACCCATGTGCTATCCTTTGTTTCTTTCTTACAGGTGGTAACTGGTGCTTTGCAGTCCCTGGTATGGATTTTAAAGTTCCCTTTGCCTTCTGTCAGTACGAATCTGGAGACGCTGATCAAACAGCTTTTCCTCTTGCTGAAAGAGTTTGCCAAGACAGGAATAGCCAAAGGCCAAAATTTCCACCTGGTTGTGAGCTGTTTCAAAGTAAGTTAGACCCTGCTCTGCTCTTTTCTACTTTAGGATTAACTTTGTATAATGAGAGTCTTCCAGCAGCAGATCCCTCCTGCAGCTGTCCCTGGAGAGGTGGTCTGGAGATCACAAGGTAATGAGGGAAATGTGGCCTTGCTGATTGTTTTCTAAGTGAAAACTTAAGGAAAGTTGTGCCCCAAAAAGGTACAGCTTGGATCTGAAGAAGTGTTTTTATAGAAGCGTATTTGCTTTATTTTTTCCTTATAGTAGTATCTTGTTACCACCCTGTCTTTTGAGAGGCATCAGTTTTGTATCTGAATAGCTTGCTTTTAACATGATTAATTGGAGTAAACCCTTGCAGCTGAAGTGAGATGAGGGACGGAGGCAATTAACAGTAGTAATAACTAATCTTTCAGTGTGCAGTGTCTTCCTGTAGATGTCTTATAAATGTGTTGCTGAATTAATTAATACCCTCCTCCTGCCTGCATTCCTGCGTTATGGTTCATGTTTGTGGGCATACCCGCTCATTTCAAGGACTAGTCTGAATTTGTGTATTTTTGTGTTCAATTTTGTCTCAGAATTGCCGGATGAAAGCAAAATATGATAAGAACAGTGTTAGCTGCATGTTTCAGAGCAGCAGTTTGTCTTTTCAAACCTAAGTGGTATAAACAGTCAGGCTTTGGTGTGGGCTTATGTTTTATGGGATGGCATGCGTATTGACAATGTGCAATTTGATTTTGTAGTGTGTAACAATACTTGTGAAGAACGCAAAGAGTCAGATAACAAGCAAACAGCTCCAGGTGTTGCTTGGCTTTGCTGAAGAAGACATTTATGATTCAACACGCCAAGCCACTGCCTTTGGCCTTCTCAAGGTATTTCTGTGCAGAAGGTGTGTGGGTTCTGTGAGCCGCTGGAATGGCAGTGATTCTGCCTCTTGCTGAAAGGCTGTACGATCTCGGATCAGGAACGACACAGAATGCTATTAAGGCTCTATTTAATGGGAGGGGTGGTAAGCAGCAAAGCTTTCCTGTTTGACTTCTAGTTGCTGTTTAAAAATGTTTGGGAGGCAGTTTTATGCACATGCATATGAGGATGTATTTGGGTCTGGGGATGTTTTTGCTAAAGAATTGACATCCTGAATCATTCGACCATATTCTCTGTGTCCTCCAAATGAAACATATGGATTTGTAAGCCAACTTTTTTCACCTTTTCTTAATTGCTTTTTTTAAAGTTGTTCTGGCTATGTTTGAAGGTGTGAAAAAGTCAGTGTTAATGTACCACCTGAGACCAGTGTATTCCCCAGCACTGCATTTCACGCTGTGCAAGCAAAATGACATGACTCCAGCTGTGCTTTCACATTTTTAGGCCATTTTATCCAGGAAGCTGATTGTCCCTGAAATTGATGATGTGCTGCAGAAGGTTGCCCAGTTGGCCATCACGGGTCAGAGTGAGCCGGTGCGAGTCCAGTGCAGGCAGGTTGGTAGAATGGAAAGCTTCTCATCTTACATTATCTACAGCAGTCTAACAAGCCAGTTTTCCACGACTTCCTCCATCTTTCCAAGACAACCAAAAGACAGAATTGGTTGCTTCATTTCAGGCGCTGGGATGCAGATGCAGCAGGAGCTGTGCATAACCAAATTTTTCATTTCCATTGTTACAGGATGAATTTTGAAGGATGCAGAATCTCTGTTCAGAGAAGCCTGCACAATTCAGAGCAGTACTCTAAAGACTGATTTGGCAGTTGTCAAATGCAGATCCTGTTCCAGGCACAGAGCTTGAGAGCAGTTGTTTGGCCCCTTATGTAGCAGGAACTTAAACACACAGGAGAAAGGGATGATTCTCATAAACTCACTGCTCCATTACACCATTTTCTTCCTAACCTTTTTACAAGCTTTCCTGAGTGTTTCTTGTAACTCCTCTCTGTGTTGTGGTTTGTTTGTTTTTTTTCTTTGCAGATTTACTTAAAGTATATTCTGGACTACCCCCTTGGTGACAAGCTGAAAACCAATTTGGATTTCATGCTCGCACAACTTGAGTGAGTTTATATTCCCAACATCTCTGTCAGAACAGAACCTTATTGCTTAAATATGACTTCAGTGGCCACCTAAAGGGTTGTTTGTGAGGAGAGTAGGCTGTGGCTGAAGTCTTGATTTTCCTGCCTCTGAGACACTTTCCTTACTCAGAGATGGGCTGTTTGATAAAGCGAGCCCTTTTTCCTCTTCCCTGTTTCACAGCTGGTTTTGTTGTTCTTTATATCTTTCTAAGCAAAGATTCTGCTGTTTGCTTAGTGGCTAACCAGCTCCACTGGTTGGAAAATCCAGAAAGAATAAGGGAAGGTGCATTTATATGACTGTTGTCCCATGGCAGTGGTCTCTGCAGTTGTCAGTGCAGTTGCGATCAACTGCAGCAGTTCAGCAGGAGCAATGTGCCTGAAATCTCCTGAGCGTGACCCCTCCCTTGCTCAAGGTGGCAGTGGTTTACCATGTTCCCCAGCACCACAGCACAAGTGCAGCTGTGCTGACTTCAGTTGGCTGGAGCCTTTTTTTCCCCATTTATCTCTCTGTGCCCGTTCTCGGGGAGATGGAGCTGACGGGCCTGTTGCTTTTCTTCTCATAAGTATCAGACCTAGTCTGGTAGCTGCTGTAGAAAGATCCCTGTCAGTGTGTGTTTCTGGCATTAGCCATTTTTGTAAATTGTTGGCAACTTTCTAGAGTATTAACTCGGCTCTAACCGTTAATTGTTTCCTCACAGGTACGAGTATGAAACTGGAAGAGAATCTGCACTGGAGATGATTGCATACCTCCTTGACATGTTCCCACAGGTAACAAGCATCCCTTGGTGTTCCAACAATCAAGCAGTTACTGCAGCTAGCAGTAACAGCATTTTCAGAGCAATTATTTTGGGAGCACTTGGCAGTTTCTATTATCTCTTATCATGAGCAAAATGTTCACTTATCTCCAGAGAACCTGGCTTTGCTTCAAAAGAGAAATGACATGCTGGAAAGTCTGCAGTACTTCTTTATCTAATGTGCTCAGCCTGAAAGTAAAATAAAGCTCTTTCAGCTGGAGTTTTGATAAACTTGATGGTGGTTTATGCCAGGAAGAAACACAACCAGTTTAGGAAATGGGGTATGAATAGAAAGTAAAGTCTAGAGTTTTCTTAGTGTGGATTTTTTTCAGCATTTGTGGGGGATGTTGTTGATGAACTGGTATGTGAGGTACCATATCTGTTTTGTTGGCCTGCATTGAGAGGTAGGGCTTCTCAGTGGGGTGGACCAGAATGAAAGCTGAAAAATAATCATGCATCTATGCAGGATAACATACGCAAAATGCTTAGTTGCCTTAAAGCTCTGCAGCTGGAGCTTGACTGAGCATTCAGGAGACTGAGAGAAGTGCAATCAAGCAAGAATTTGGAAGGAAGGAAGAGAAATTCTGCACAGTAAGCTATGTTTTACCACCACCTGATTAGATTTAGTATCTCAATTTGATTCCTGGCAACTCTTTCAAGTAGCAAAGAGGTGCTGTCTCTGAGAGAAGGACCATTGGGACTATTGCTGCAGTGCTGAGGGACTTAAGCCTATTTCAACAAGAGCTGGGCATAAAAATACCTTTAAGGTTTGACACTCGTGTTGCTGTCCCAAGGTCATGTTAGCAAGTCAGGGTCAGAGCAGGGCTGGAGGCTGCTGGACATGCCCTGTGTGCTCCTACAACAGAATCACCCATCCTTTCAGTTCACCTGCCTTGACATGGACCCCAGTCAGGGCTGATATTATTCTTAGATGCTCTGCAACAAATACCCTTCTTTTCCTGTTTAAATGCCAGAAGCTCCCTGGGGATGTGTGGTTGACTAATGGTTGTTTTTTTCTAGAATCTCCTCCACAAATACTGCGGGCTGTTTTTTCTCTCTCTCTGTATGATGATGATAAATGATGACTCTGCCAAATGCAAAAAGATGGCGGCTTTGACGTGTAAATCTCTGCTCAGTAAGATAAACAATGAAAAACAAGATCTGATGTTTTCGCTGGTCACAGAGTGGTTTCACAGCAAGAAGGTATTATTTGGTCTTTTCTCTGACCAGGTCTCGACTCTTGTTTGGGGGCTGATTAAGATTAAGGCAAGTGAGAGATTGCTAATACGAGGTCTGTGGATTGGTGGGTTCAGTTATGCCAGACTTAGAAGTTTTAGGAAAAAGTATGAACAAGATTCAGCTTAGAATAAAAGCTCTTTAAAGCTGTGCTCAGCACTGTAGCTATTGCTATTAAGAGGAAGAAATGATATAGCTTTGTACAGCTGCACTAATGTAGGGAACTGCTGCCACTGTAGGTCAGCCTACACACTTGCCAACTGCATTGTGGAGCTTTCTAACAGTTGCTCTTTTGGGTCAGGTATTTCACCAAAGTGTAGTCTTTGCTCATGTTAAAAGTTTGAGCAATGTCTTTAAAGCTCTTCTGATCCCAGCAATTGGCTTTTCATGCTGTCTTTAGCTCAGACTGGGAATTTGATTTTAGGGTGTGTTTGCAGGGATAACTTGTGCTGCTGGGCACTTTTGTCCCTAGTTGGCACTTTTGTCCCTAGCTGGCAGCATGTCCTTTTTCAATAGTATTCTGAAAATCAGCTTCTCTAAAGATGCTTTTGCTACCAGCTCCTGCACATGGGAGCTGCAGGATTTGATTATAGAGAATTAACAAGGGGTGTTATTCTTTCTGTTGGCAGAGTTCACACCGCAGGTTGGCTGCCCAGGCATGTGGTTTGTTCGTTGAAGTGGAGGGAACAATGTTTGAAAGGCGGCTTGAAGTTGTCCTAGCCTTGATTGAAAAAGAAATCAACCCTGTTAAATTTGAAGATGTAAGTAATTTTTCCCATGTGTGAGGCTTGGGGTAAGAGAATTAAGAAAATGGAAAAAGGGAAGAAGTGTAGGAGAAATTTAACTGTTGGACCTCCTGTTTGGGACTGAGGAATGACATGAAACACACACGCTTGTTCTGAAGGGGACTTCACTGACCTAGAACCATATTTTTGTCTGTAAGCCCAAATTTGATGTCACAAGAGGCAAAGGAACTTTGCAAAGCCACCTGGCCTGAGCCTGCAGCCTTACTGTGTAACCAGCAGATACATTGCTCCTTCCCCCAGCCTCTGTCAAGGTTTCTGTTGGTGGAGGGATTTCTTGAGACAGCCTGGGAGCCTCAGGCTTTTGTTGTTTACCTGTATGACTTGGTGGGCTGACAGCATGTAGTTGAGGTAGCTTTCCCTGCTTCTGGTCTTTCCTGTAGTGTCAGGAGAGGAGGCACTTCTGCTTTTTTTGTTTAAAGTAGAGTTATAAAATCCACCATCAAAAAGAACGGCAGGGTGCACAGGTAGCACTGGGATGGGTTAGAATCTGTTTAGTTGGAAAACAGCCTGACCATCACACTGGGTTTAACTGGGAAGTGTGTCTGCTAGCTGCAGAGATTTGTGTAAGCCTGGAAGGTCAGGAGTGTATCACTTGTGACAGTCTGCTTTGTTCAGTGTGATCTGCAGCTTTAAATCTCAAAGGAGTTCCCTTCGTGTACTTCAGGTCACACTTTTATTTTATGGAAAATCTTTTTAGTGCACATGATTAACTTAGAATAACAAGCCTGCCTCAGATTGTGCTTGGCATGTGATAATCCCAAAGGCAACCCAGTCGCTGCACTTGGGGAGCAGCCATGTATGTTAGTAATGTGCAAAGGGAACATGCTGAGTGGGAGAAGAGCCTCAGGGCTGGCAAGAGGTGAAAATAAAATACCTGCAGTGAGGAGAAATTCAGTGTAATCACCCCCTGTGCTGTGACATGTAGGTGAAGCACTGATTAGTCATGTCAAGCCAGCTGGTGATTGCAGGCAGGGTGAGGACCCGTAGGCAATTTAATAAAACAGTGCATGCAGTGTTGTCATAAAAACATGGGGCTTCCCAGGTCACACAGGCAAATCTGAGCTCAGTTTGGCTCTAATAATGAGAATTAAGTGTGCATGAATACACGTATAGACAAATATTATAAAAATTTTGTGTGTAATTGCTTGCATTTGGAAACCTAAGATTTTGTTACAGTAATGTCTGTATGAAAAACAAGAATAACTGTAGTAATAATCTCCTGCAGAGGTTCAGTCTCCAGAGGAAATGCTGTAGTGCAGCTGCTTCCCTTCTGTTTATTTTGGGAACTGTGTACAAGTCAGTCTTCTGTTTCTTTGCAGGGTTGATCTGAAATTTATCTATTAGGGTAGATACATACCGTCTTCAGGTTCTCATAAGCATCTTTCTTGACTTGCTGATTTTATTAGATAACTGAAGAGGAGGAGGAGAAGGCTGCAGATAGGCTGCTGTTCAGCTTTCTTGTGCTGGTAACAAAGCTAATCACAGAGTGCAACTTGATTCAATTAACCAAGCACAGTGATGTTGTGAGCAATATCTGGGGTAAGTATCGAGAATTATTATGGCTGTGCTACAAGGAAGATTCTGTCTGCCATGTGGTTTTACACACCCTAATGTAAACAGCTGAACTTTGTTGTACAAGGTTTGCATGCTGCAAAATGCTAATACATGGCAGTTACTGGGCAGTGAAAGAGAAGATGTTAATGGAAAAGGTTACATGGCTGATGAAAACAGCACGACCTCTGTCTCAGTTGCTGGGAAGTATTTTCTATTATCTTAAGAGAAAATAGTTGCAAACTATTGCATGTTTGACCATAATTACATCCTCTTGGATGCACACATTCAGTTCTCCTGGGAAGATGAGATTTTCTAGATGAGATCATACATACCAGCCAGCAAGCGATGACACATGGTAATAGTGCTGTAAGTACTGTGTGTCTCCTGGGATGTTAAGGCCTGGAGGTCATTTGATTCGAGCAATTTCCCTACGAGTGAGACTGTACAATATCAGGCTGGCTTACTGGCATTTTGTTGCCTTGTTTCTAATTTGCTGCTATCAGGCGGCCTGGGTCTGGCTGGTTAATGTCTTTGAGGAGTTCAGCCTGCCAGGTGCCTTTAGTGAGTTGGGAGATAACCCTTGTAAATCCTGGGTTGCTTGGTGATGTGCAGCTTGGACAGAGGTGAGACAAGAGGGCAACTCCACCTGTTCTCTGAAGCATCCTCAGCCTCCATTGAGGGGTTCAACCTGACCATCTGCAGCAGGGCCAGCTCACCTGAGTCTCACAGCAGCCAGTCCCTAGGCATCATGGGCAGATGATCTGTGGCACTGAGTCCCTGAGGGGGCCATAGTTGCTGCAGAAACATGGCTTATCAGCCAGGATCAGAGCAACTGTCTTTTTGTGCCATGCCAACTTTTCCTGTGCAGTTGCCATTGCCTTCCAGCAATGGCCCCATCTTTTGACATTTGGAAGTGCTGTGGTTTGCATTTAAGAGCACCTGGTCACTGTGGGGACATTTGGCTCCCAGTAGGTTTTTGTCACTCTCTGCTTTGCTTGGGTAGAGATGCTAGGAACTCTTTGATTATATTCTGAGCTGATAAGCATAGTTCATTTCCTTCACCTTTTTACTATAGTACATGCTGTGATACTTCTTGGAGGAACCTGGTTATTTGTTTTCTCTCACTGGACTGGCTCCTGTGCTAAAAGAGGTTTTCTTTCCCCCAGGTCATGTCCAGTCTCACCTGTGGTATCCTCACAGCTGGGTCTGGCTGACAGCTACCGAGATCTTTGGCTTGTTGTTTGCATCTTACAAGCCAGAAGATCTTGTCAACAAGTGGAGGGAAAGAAAGGCAGGGAAGAGAAAAAAGACGTCAGCAGAGCTGTCTGCATCCACAGCCTTCTTGACTGCTGAACTGGACAAAAAGGTAATGACGTCCGTCCTACTCCTTTCCCCCTGCCCATGCCCATTCCCTGGCTGGGACATGAAAACAATTTATAGTTTGGCAGGCATATTTCTCTTTTAGTTGCTTCTCTGCTGCCTAATGCTGATGACTTAAAAAGCATTTGAGGAGGTGTGTTTGCTGCTAGAACGGGGTTTCACTGGGGTCTCATTCTCAGTAGCACAAAGATTCCTCTCTGGGCTGCAAGATGCAGGCAGAAGTTGTGCTGAGCCGATCACTGGGCCTCACCCTGGGAACTGCCTTTGGTGACTGCAAAACACTGCTTTGAGTTTCTGCTACTGGCTCCCTTTCATGGAGTAATTTCCTTCTCCTCTTTCCTCTCCTCAGATGAAGGAACTCGTGTTTGCATTCTGCCATCAGCTGCAGTCCAAGTTCCTGGACCTGTCTCTGGGAGAGCAGGTAAGAGCAGGAGCAGGTCTGGGACTGCAGGAGGACGTAGAGCAGGCCCTGGACTGTGAGGGAATGTTATGTCTTAGTCCAGACAGCAGCGCTGCTGGCTGATGGTGGCTCAGGGCAAATACACAGTGCAGGGCCAGCTGCTCTGTGCTGAGGGCATCTGAGCAGGTACATATCTCAGAGAGGCCCGGAAAAGTCCTCCTTGTGGTGTCAGCCTGCTGGAAGGGCTGAAGGGTGGCAGGGACAGAAAGGGGAGGCACCATGAAGGGCAGGACTGAGGTCCCTTCTGTCAGGAAGAGTCTGTCTCTGCAGCCCAGACAGGAGCAGGTTGGGCAGACACATCCTGGAGCAGGGATCCAGATCTCTGATGCTGGTTCCCTGCAGCTCCACTGGAGCCCTGGCTGTTTGCTGGGAGCATTTAGTCCAGCTTTGGACTAAAAGCTCTTACGTGCCTTGGTGAATGAGGGAATCCACAGTGACTGACTACTCTTGTTTTCACACTGCAGGTGATAAAGAATTTGCTTTTTGTGGCCAAAGTTGTTTACTTGCTAGCCCCTGCCTCAGAAGAAGGTAAAGAGGCCGAAGGAGAACTTGGCTGTGAAATGGAAGAGCAGGAGGCCTCAGAAGATGAGGAAGAGAAAGACATTTCTGCTCAAGGAGAGAGGGAAAGAGAGGACTCAGAAGAGAAAGGCCAGCTAGCCACACTGCTGTGGTTAATGAAGAAACTCTCTCTCATGGCAAAGCGAGAAGCCGCATATTCCCCTAAGGTCCCTTTAAAGGTAAGAACAGGGTTAGAGCAGCTGCTTTTGATGTGGTAGGCACTTGCACAGGAGAGTATTTCTCTGGCTCTTTGCTTCCAGGGGACCGGCTACAGAGGGTGCTGAAGTGAGAATTAGTAGGTGCCAAAGAAATGACAAGCATTTCAGTTTGGGATACTCAGGAAAGGCTTGTGCTACTGAGCTTCTCCTTCCTGATGCTTCCAGCCTTCTTGCAGGTGGTGGAAGGGTGGTAAACCCAAGACACCAAGCTGAAGGGGACAGAGCACTGCCTTTGAAAGCCCAAGAGTGCTAGGTTTGTGCAAGCAGGGAATGGCAGTGTGGAGTTATTGCTAGGAGATGGGAGGGTGTGGGAGAGCATCAGGAAAAGCACTGTGGTTCCCTGTGGTGCAGATAGAGGCTGAGCTTTCGTGTCTTCAGCTGCCTCAGTATAGCACAGTGAGAACAAGTCTGTTCAAAGTGTTAACAGCTGCCAACTCCCCGAGGCCGCAGCTCACACGTTTACAGATTCCATGGGCTTGTCTCATCTAAAGGCTGTACTTGGCTGCAGTAAGACCTTGAACTCCAGCGTCTGAAACAATGCCTTGTACATTGCATAGTGATTGCTTTTGTAGCCGTTCAGTGAGGCAGTTTCCTTCTAACCTTCCTTACTTCATGTCCCACATGCTCATTTTCAGAGGAGCTGCATCTTTAAGTTCCTAGGAGCAATCTCAGTGGATCTGGGGAAAGACAGGATCAAGCCGTACCTTCCAACAATTCTCACCCCTCTATACAGGGAGTTGAACAGCACCTATGCAGAGCAAGGTAAGTGATTTCCCTCACAAAGACTAGCAAAGAGGAAGGCATGTCAGAGCTGTGCCTCAGCACAAACATCTGTCATTCCTTTGGTCTGTTGAGGCATAGATGCCACAATTGGTGAATTTCACCTACTTGCAGTCTAACCAAAATATCAGGAGAGGAGGAGAGCGTATGACAGCTGGAATGACATGACATCTTCATGTTGACAAGGACTGGAATAAAGTTAGGCAGGCTCCTGCATGCAGGTGGGTAAAGCTTGAGCATGGGATGTAGTGGACAAAGTGGACTCATGGTGGCAAGAGTCCTTGCTGAGGAGAGGAAGAGAGTGCAGGTGCTACGGAAGCCAGAACAAGGCTGTTGCAAGTGTCGTTCTTTTCGAATTGCCACATTTGATCTGTTCTGAGGTTTAGGGGTGTGATGATCCATGCCCTGTATGGTTAAAAGTGTCTTTCAGTTTTAACGTAAATCAGGGTGTGTTTTATGACAGCTTGTGTTACTGTAGAGCAAGGAACTGTTCAAGTTGGAGTCACCAGTTTGGTGGTTGCTTGATGTTTTCCCCAAGCTCCCCCTTTTGAAATGGAGAAAATGACCTTTAGTGTGTGCCATGTGTGCGCAGTGACTCAAAGTAACCGGTGGAGGCAGGGGAAGAGAGCTGTCTGCCTGCTACGGGAATGCAGCGTGTGGTGTGTGCAGGCAGGCATACGCCTATTGAACTGTGCACAGAACTCCTCCCTTCCTCTTGAAAGAGTCCAGGTCACTCTGTCCTGCTAGATGCTACCTGAGCAACAACACTTGTTTCTTCCTGGAGCTCCATGTTTGTTTAAAAAAATTTTAAGTCATGCCTGATGGGGAAAGACAAACCAACTTCCCATCTACCAGGATAGACTCTTGTCTTAAGAGCAAGACACTGGTGTTCAGAAAATGTGTTAAGACAAGCAACATCCAGTGTCAGGGAAAGAACAAACAAACAAACAAAAGAGTTGTATTACTTTAGATCTATGGTCTGCAGATGCCATGAAAATTAAGTGTGCAGCACTGGGTGCCCAGGTCTCACAAAGGATACAAAATAACTGAAAAAAACTGGGAGGGGGGCAGTGACAGTGTTCTAAGTAAGGAACAGCTGCCTTTGGCTACCATGGTTGGTATTTTTTAACTAAGCAAGAGACTTGGAAAAGATCTGGGAGAGACCGATAGGATTTTGAATGTATAAAGATCAACTTTTTGCTTTCTCTGCCAGCTCAAGAACCAGGGATTTTCAAATCATTTTTCAGAATAACTGTGTAGATGTTTCTTTCATATAATTTGGGGTGTAGACCCAAGGAACTCATCACTGAAAAATGTTGTGGAGGCAAGCAGCTTAAACAAGCTTCTCTGGAGGCTGTACAAGCACTTGGCAGAGTATCTGATGGAAACATTTGCCCTGCTCTGTTTTCCCTTAGCATCTCTTTGTAGCACACACACACACACACACGCCATTTATCTTTTTTTTTTTTCAGTGATTGTAGGTAATATACTGTAACTAACTAGTGATCCTAAGCATTAAGTGAGCCCTTACTATGTGTACTGGACAGAGGTGCTGACTGACAAAGCTGGAGTCATCTCTGCTTCCAACAAAGCCTGTTCCAAAAGAGCTATGGTGGCTATATACAGCAAGCCACTTCTAATAACTTCTGAGAGGCCATTATCCTTCTGAAAAACACTTCTGCCTCTCATAAGCATTATTTTTTTGTTTGCCTGTGTGAAGCACCACTTGTGGTCCTCTGGGAAAGCTGGTGAAGAACCAGCAGATTTCATGAGCACCTTTGCTCTGGTCTTTACAGTATGTTGGGCAAGATGAATCGGTACAGTCATCCTTTAGTAAAGAAAGAGGAATCCTTACTGGGCTCCATTCCATATGCCGAAAAGATTAAACAAGTTAATTTTGTTTTATTAGATCCAACACTGAAGAACCTTTCCCAAGAAATCATAGAACTGCTTAAGAAGTTAGTTGGACTGGAGGCTTTTTCGCTTGTCTTTTCTTCTGTGCAGAAACAGGCCCATCAGAAGAGAGCGATAAGGAAAAAGCAGAGGGCTTTGCAGGTACGATTCTGCTTTCTCTTCTGGGAAAAAGGGTTTCTCTAAAGGCTCGAGAGCTGACTGGGAAGGTGTTTGTTTGAGGAAGAACTTCATCCTGAATTGGGACAGTTTCATTTCTGAACCTTGACAAGAAACTGTTTAAGATCAGTCTCTTGGGCAGGTTCTGGCTGACAGTGATGCTGTGCTTTTTTTTTTGCCCCTTACCTGAAGAGCAGTGGTAAACCTGGGCAGAGCAGCCAGAATACTCTCACTTTTGAAGAGCCTGAGAAAACCTGTGTGTTGTCTTAGCAGTCACCAGTTTCTTAGGAAGCACCTGATGTTTACCAGGACAGTTTTTACTTGTAACTAACCAAGTGTACTGTTTTTCACTAGACTGTAGCAAACCCCGACATTGCTGCAAGGAGGAAGCTGAAGAGACATAAGAATAAAGCAGAAACCAGGAAGAGAAAAATAGAATTCCTGCGCCCTACCTACAAGGCCAAGAGACCTCGAATTCATGCACTGAAAGATTTAGCAATGGTGGAATGAAAAGGCTTTACCTTCCTGGAGGATTAATTTATAAAAAGTAATTTCAAGCTAAATAACTAATCACAGTTTAAAAAAAAGCGCTATTTACATATTTTAATTGTATTTATTGGTATTTTTTAATCTAGGATCTTAAATAAAAGCTTTTCAAGTTTTTTCCAAACCTGTAATTTACCAGAGGATGTACAGTTGAATGGACGACCACCATGATATCTTATATTAAATTTAACTTCATTTTTAAAAGACGGGTTATGTGATGACTGTGTTCATGCCAGTGAACATCTTAGCTCCTGGAGAGAAAACAAATTGTCTCCTGATGTTGATTTGCATTTCAGTTTCTGCAGCTATACTGAGCAACCTCACTGTCATTTCTGGCTAAGCTGAGAGCACAGGAATAACGAAGGTGGAAGTTAAATTTGAATTATGGCCCTGGCACACCAGGGCAGTTGGTAGCTATTGAAGATGTTTTCCTTTCAGAAAACCACTGCTACCTTAACAGGTATGCTAATTGTCTGTTGCTGTACTTCGTTGTAACAGCATACCTCTACTGAAGGATTCTGAAGTGTAACATCAGCTTAAGGAAACCTCTGTAAATGTTCAGCTATGTGGCTGTTAGAACTGGCAGCAGTTGGACTTGCTAGAGGCTGCTTGCATAGAGAAACAAGTGACACACCTATGAGCACAGCTGACAGTTCCAGATTTTATTAGTGTTTGTTTACACGAATATAGTAGCCACACAAAACCACAAAGTTAGTGGGGGGTGGGGAACACCAAAAAAACTGCCACAACCCTCCCAGCCAAAGACTTCCATACAAATTAACATAAGTACATCCTTTAAACAGAAATAAAGAAATGGAGTATCGTAATGTACGCAGACAGTCACTTGGTTCAGTTTTACAATTCAAGAGAGGCATCCCCATTACAGGAGTCAAACTCAAATCTGTCCTATGTACAAGTATTTGTGGCCTGGAAATACTTAACTGCAGAAAGAATGATGTGGGATACAGTTGCAACTTCTTTGCTGGGGTCAGCTTTGCATCACTGCCTGCTCTTCAAGGCCTCCACCAGCCTAGGAAAAAGGTTAAGAAATTAACTGAAAAGTTATTTCAGTTATGTTGGGACAGTCAGAAGTATAACTTTCTCCTGAATGTGGACTCGTCTTTTGTGTCAGACAGACTTTCCACAGGTCCAGTCTTCAAAAAAAGACACAGTAAAAGATATTTCTCTAATGAAGCTAGCATAATTAGACTGTTACTCACCATTCCATTGCTTCATCAAGCCCAGTGCCTTTAGTTGCAGAGGTTTTGAATATCTGCCATTTTCGGTCCTTCAAAGCTGGTAAGCCAAGCGCGTTTGCCATTTCTGTGGGAGTCATGGCCTGTTCCATGTCCTGCTTATTTGCAAACACCACCAAAATGGCTTTCTTCAACTCTTCTTCCTGAAAAAAAAGGGGGATCTTGCAAGTTGTTGCAGAGACACTGGATTTATTACCCTGTTGTATGTATGTTCTTCAGCTTCAAAACCCAGTTGGACTAATTACTGTTAATCCTTCAAGGCCTGTTTTTGCCACCAATGAGCAGCTGTCTTTCTTTGCAGACAGATACATTTCCATAGGGCCACAAGGCTACATGTAACTAAGCTTCTGCCCAGAAACTGCTGCAGGAAACTCTGAAATGTCTGCAGCATATTTTGTGCTTTTCAGTCAGGTGTGTTGCACAGGCCTGTTCTGAGGGCTGAAGCTTCACAAGTAAAGTTGAGCTTCACTTTATTTCCTGAATCTAATTTCACATTAACTCCAAGAAAAGGTTTTCATTTTTCAAGTTGTTTTACTGATACAATCATCATGCCTACTTTCTTACCTCTAACATAGCAACAAGCTCTGATTTTGAAGTGCCAATTCTGTCTCGATCACAGCTGTCCACTACATAAATGACTGCATCTGTATTTGAATAGTAACACCGCCAATAGGGCCTGCAGAAGACAGATCAGTTCTAGTCACATGATTTGCACTTTCAGCAGTTCTTTTTAGCCAGATAACAAAAAACAGATTACCCAGAGGAAGTAAAGACTATCCCTGGGGCGAAAGGCCCAGGAAGCAAGTAAAAGATATCTTCAGGAGGCTACAAAAAGGAACAGACAGTACAAATGCTCTCAACAGCAGCAAGAAAACAAACAAACAAACAAATGGTACCTGAAATCAGGGAAAGGACAGAAGTGCTGGGGACAGATTTAGCTGAGAATCAGCCTGCAGGACATCAGGTCCATAACAGAGGTATAGGGCAGCAGCAAAGAAAGTTTTTAAATACACAAGCTTCTGCCATAGATAATCATGTTCACCAAAGAAGGATAAACAAATCTTAAATGACTAATTCATACAGGCAAGTAATTAACAAGGATCCAAGGATCCAACAACACCATTTTCAAAATTATCTTACTGAAACTAAAAGGGAAGAAATCTGTAACTTACTTACTAATTAACTAACTATGCTGCACCTTACTACCTAGCATTCAAAAGGTAATCACAAAAAGATCATACTGGGTACTTCAGGGTACTGAAGAGATCACAATTATGGATATAATGACTCAGTACAAAACTTAAAGCTCACTAAAAAAAAATTATACTCTATACCTAAATTCAAGTTACTTCCTGGCTTTGCATGCTTAAAAATACTAATATTTAAATATCTTTTGGGGTTTACGTCGATCATTTCCCTTTCTCAGAATGCTGCACAATTGCCTACTACACAAATAAATTTGTTTTGCAAAGCAAAACTGTACACAAGTGAAAACATTCACTTGTTTCTTTCCAATCTGTAGTCCAAAATAGGTTGTACTAACTGAATTCTGTCAGATGAAAGTGCACTCCTGACAATGGGCCATTTTTAAAACTAAAAATAACCAATTTTTTAGAAGTGCCAGCTATAAGAATTCCTTAGCACTTAGCACTTTTTAGAGAAATTTAATTCTATATTTTCATTTTAAGAGATTTATTACCTTATGCTCGTCTGTCCACCCAAGTCCCAAACTTGAAATTTCAGATTCTTGTATGTCACTGTCTCAACATTGAAGCCAATGGCTGGAACAAAGTTAAACAATTCCACTGTTGGTGATTTTCATTTATTTTTTTGAAGAATGTTTCAGCAGTTAGTTTAAAATTTTCAGGGTTGAAAATTCTCAGTAGCTACATAATGAAATTCACGCCCTTTGTGAAGTTATCCAGCAAACAGGTATGGCTCAAAATAGTGTAGCTGTTTGGGTTTTTTTTAACAATAAAAACACATTGTAAACATACTGTAGAGTTTTGTAACAAATGCTAAGGTTGATAGAAGTGAACAGAAGTGTGCCTGAAATCACCAAAATAAACCAGAGCAAGGGTTAAAGGAATGGCCTGTTTTGATAAGCAAGTATACAACTAACAGCAATAAAACACTAAGGAACACATCCTTCATGTCAACACCAGATCTGCGCTCTACTAAGACCACAACAGAACCAACTTCTCAGCAGAACACTTGACACTGTGATATCTGGAAGATGGCAATAAGGTTACAGCATTTCACCTACGTCATTCCTTTCCCTGCCAGCCCAAAGAAACACAGCACAGGGAAGTGAATGACTGACAAACTGCCTAAAATTTATGGAGGCTTGAAATAAGCAAAACCCTAGGGCACAGTAAACTGCTGGCTTCTAAAAGGTAAAAAAGACCCGACCAAAGTCAATTTATTGTGGCCATTCAGGAGGAACGCAAGAGACACAACAGTGACTCAAAAGCCAAGTGTCCCTTGTCCTTCACATTACACAGTGATTCTAAACGGACCACGTCAGCACACACATCTGGGTGTTTGTTATAGGTGGGTACAGCTGCACGACTGCTAAGGCAACTGGTGAAATCAGTTACATTTCTTTAAGTAAGCATCACCTCCTTCCATGACACCTCACAGAATTTTGTTACACTCTCTACATAATGTAAAGTTAAACCATCTGGTTTCTGCTGTGTCAAACAGAAGTGTTTATATAACAAACTGAAGACCCTTGTCAAAAAAAAGAAAGAAATTAAATAGGTGCGATGACTGACACCATCCTATGTAAAATTTTCTTCATATAATAATAACCTCTAAAATTTGCATCAGAGCTATATTTGGAGACAAAAGACTTAAACAGTTACCATTTACTGAACATTTACCTATCAAGAAAAACCTGCCAAATCACGATAACAATCTTAAGGACAAATATTTTTTGCATTCAGCAGGCAGCATAAGATATTCTTTTTTGTACTTCTTCTATAGGACACTATAATACTGTTATGCAAGAAAGTTCTTAAATGCAACAGTGCAAGGGTCCAACAAGGTGAGGTCCTTTTGTTTACGAAGGAAGCGAGTTCAGCTGACAAAATTTACGTGTTAGTGCTACAGGCAAAACAGCTATTTTCACTCAGGGACTAATCACTTACTCGGAATGGTGGTAACAACTTCTCCAACTTGTAACCTGTAGAGGATGGTTGTTTTTCCTGCTCCGTCCAGTCCCAGGATGAGAATCCTCATCTCTCGAGTTCCAAACAAACTGGAAAAGATGGTGGAGAAAAAGCCCCCTACAAAGACCAGAGAGTTCTGATGTCAGCTAGCAATATGGAGGATATGGAAAGGCAGACTGACTGACCTCATTTCTTAAGGAGCAACATGTGGTTTCTCCAGTGAAAATTGACAAGTTCATGTTGTCTCCCAGATACCCATGGCCTTAACCACATTATATTTTCCTGGCTTTATGCTGCTATTTTATGGTAGCTCAATTCAGCAAAATCATGTTGCAGCAGCACCAAGCTTCCTCATCGTGGTTAAGATTTTCTTTCCTTTTCTCTCATTTGCCAAAATCTGAGCCAACTTCTTTGTTTGTATTGGACTCTATCTTTTCAATGCAAGAGACTATACAAGGACATGCTGAAGCCTGAAAGAATACTTCCTTATGTTTATGGTCTCACACAGGACCACCCACTTCTTTTTTCTTGAAATGAAGTATAAATCAGTAAGTACGCATCAAATCTCAGTCCATTACAAACCATGAAGCTGCTCTAAATTAAGAACGTTAATGCTACAGAGAAGTCTAGAAGCCAATTACATATCTAATGCTAAATAATAATTTTATAAACCCACCTAAACCCTGTAAAAGGTAATGAAGCACCAAACAAGCTAGAATCACATTTGATAAATATATCGGAGGAGAGACAAATTATACAAAGCTTGCAACCAAATTATTGAAAGACGTTTTCATAAAAATTATTCCCTGTGTTTGCCTTTCTAGGCATCTGTGATGCCTCTGCTGGGCAAGGAGAGAGCAATGAGCTGTGTGCTTACACATAGAAGGAATTCAAAGTGTTAACAGGTTGCTTTACTTTTTCTAGGCCCATCCCATCACAGAAGCCATGCACACTGCTGACCTGGGAAGCAAAGAGAAGGTATAAGGGACCATCTGTTGCCAGTCTGCACAGTGCTCAAGGCACTGTTTACTGTGAGACAGGCAAATAACCTAACAAAGCCAAGCTGCAAAAGATATTTCAAGTAGGCAGCTACTATATGAGCCATGGAGGCCTAAGAGATGGTAACTCTTTCCTCTCAGTCAGTCAGTAACCTTGCTTACTGCCAGACACCTTTAATTTCCTCTTTTTATATTCTTTTCCCACTCTAAAACATTGTTCAAATACCATCTGTAATAGGACAGATTTATGTTAATCACTTAACCCTTAGATTCAGGGCCTCCTATTAGTCCCTCTACTTTATTTACTATTCTACACATCCTCTTTTCATAATTCCTTATTAGCAACCCATTCCGCACCTGAATCACAGAATGGTGTGGGCTGGAAGGAATCTTTAAGATCATCCAGGTCCAACCCCCCTGCCATGGCAGGGACACCTCCCACTAGACCAGGTTGCTCAAAGCCCCATCCAACCTGGCCTGGAACACTGCCAGGGAGGGGACAGCCACAACCTCTCTGGGCAACCCGTTCCAGTCTCTCACCACCCTCACAGCCAAGAATTTTTTCCTAATATCTAATCTAAATCTACCCTCTTCCAGTTTAAAGCCATGACCCCTCGTCCTACCGCTACACACCACCCTTGTGATAGGCCCCTCCAGGTGCACCATGGTTCAATCCAGACACGTCTCAGGCCCGACGCACGCTCCCGCGGTGCTGCTCGCACGGCTCGCCATGGCGCAGGTACCACTGAACCCCAGAAAACGCTGCCGTGAGCACTTCAGCAGCAGCAGCAGCCCTTCAGGAGGGCCCACGCCAGCACCGGCGGCAGCGACCGGCCCGGTCCGTGTTAGGGGCTCAGGCTGAAGGCAGGCGGGCAGCAACCGCTCCCGCGGCCGGCCGTGCCCGCCGCCGGGCAGCGGGGGCGGTCAGGGGGCGATCTCCCCCCACCCCCGCCTCCTTCCACACCGACCCGCTCGGCTGCCCCGGCGCCGACGCCCCCGCCCGCCCCGCGGCCATCCCCAGCGGGCCCATAGCGCCCTCGGGCCGCCGGGGGCGGTACGGGGGTAGCGGCGTGAGCCCACGCACCAGGGCCTACCGCCTCTCGCCGGCCCGGCCGCCCGCCCCCACCCTGCCCGCTCCTCACCCATGTCGAGCCACTCCGCCCCGCTGGCCCTGCCGCCGTCGATGCGCCGCCGCTCGCAGGCTCCACGTCGAACGCCGCGGCGAGTAAACCAGGCGCTCCCCCGCCCCCTCCGTGGCCTCGCCGTTTCGACACGGAGCCGAAACAGCGCCGCAGTCTCACGCTCGGTGAGGAAGGGCAGGGCTGAGCGAGGGGCTTCCCCTGCCCTCCCCGTGCGGGACGGAGAAAAGGAGCAATGAGTTAAAAAATACAAACACCGAGCCCAAACGTGACGAATCTGCGGCGGAAGCGCGTGGCCGCGGGGAGGGGCGGGCCTCGGCTCCGCGCGTGCCTCGGGCGGGGGCGGTGCCTGCTGCCGCGCTCCACGGCCCGCGCTGCGGGGACGGCGGCGCCGGTCAGGGCCGGTGGCAGCTGCCGCAGGGATCCAGCCCGTCCCAGGATAAAGTCAGGGTAAAAACGTTACCGGAATTCCAGAGGAGGAATGGCATTTTCCAAAATGTAGTGAGCCAGCAGAATTCCAGTTATATTCTTCTGCTTAATGAGAAACTGTACCTCAGTTCGTGTTTTACAGCAAGAAGGCAGAGAAACAAGAAAACCCTGCTGAGAAGCAACAAAGTCCAACTCTAATAGCCATCACCTAAGAGCAGGGCTGGCACCTTCCTCCGTGAAACATGATGTAACTCATGGCATTAGTTAGTATTATACTTATCTGCACAAAGTGAAATACCAAGTACTGAAAACTCAGGGAAGACAGAATTTACAATGCACACGTGGAGAACTGGGCACTAACAGCGATACCCAACAGTCTCGTGTCAATTATCAGGGGTTAGGCTATGCTTGCTTTTTTTTTTTTTTTTTTTTTTAAACACAAGAGACAAGGCACGAAGATTGTTCTCGTAAGAGATATTCAAACTGCAGAACCAATCTGCTACTCAAGGATTTTCGCTTCTTCCTCATGCATTTTAATTCTGCCGTTATACTCCTGTTCCAGTAAGAACAGCACAGAAAACTTACCTCCCCAAGCCACAAGGACCAAAGCTAGGGCAGTCACTTTCCATGACTAATTTAATTATTTGTTCCTTATCTAGTTTTGTCCACAGAGAAGCAGCTTTTACTTCTGGCAGCTGAGAAAAGGCAGGGCAAAGGGGAGCAGAAACAAGCAGTTCACAATGCAAAATGATCACCTCTCTCATAGAATCCACACCAGGGAGTGATGACAGTGCAAGTGCTGGGACCCATGTTTTCATTAAACCTGTGTGTGAGGCAAGAACAGCATAAACACAGACTTCCTCTGACTGTGAAAAAACAATCCTTTATTTTTCATGTCAAGTTGGGAGCAGTAGGAAAGCATACACAAAACTGATCCAGGGGGATAAGAAAAAAAAAAAAGTAACAAAATAGTTTTGACATTATTTAGAAAATGTATGCTCTACAAAATCTGATGATCCAGAAGGCCTGCCCTAGTACACTGCTTCAAGGGGCGAGCAACATGTATCAGTCTTAGGTCCTTGATATCCTCAGGAGACCACGGATGCGTCTAACAAGAGCTTGAATAAAGGTGTATCGTGACCGAACCTTAGAATATAACCCTTCGATGTCCAGCAGCTTCTTCTGCAGAGATTCACCAAAGCTGTTCGTGGCTTCAATCTGAAGCTGAGAAAAAAAGATTTGGTGCAGTCATCAATACAAAATCTCTTTCTGGAATGTCTGCTTATCCATTATCAACTACCTGTCAGCCCTTTACCATGATTTATTCTGTAAAGCACTTTCAAAAGTACATTTTTTCTGACATTCCTAATGAGTACTACTTGCATTCTTCCCTGACATTTTTCTCTCAAAATTATATAATGGATAGACTTTCTACAGAGGGTTTTTTTGAGTGACTCAAAGCATTCATAGATTATCCAAATATTACCACCTTACAACCTCTCCAAGTTTTAGGAATTAAATTCCTGTTTTACGAATTAAACAGTCTTCTATAATTCAGTTTCTTCACTTACAGTCATACAAACACTTACTCCAATTAAAATTTTCCTAGTCTTTTAAGGACTGCTCTGGAGTTAAAGAGTCCATGTGCATAGACAACATTTTTTCATTAATATATATGTAAACAAACCCTGAAAAAAAAGTAACTACATTCTAAGTATTTTGGCAAGATGTTACTGTATATTTTGCTTTTGAAGAAATGAAAAAGAACAGATGCCTCATCACAAAACACACATACAACTGTTCCTATAATTCTAGATCTTATAAAGGTATTTGAGACTGCACAGGTTTTTGAGCAGTTTTTTTCTGCACATAAATGATATGTCAGTGGGATTAATAGAAATGATCATTTTTTCTGCCACCTCTGCATCAAATTTACACAAACTATTAAATCACTGTATAAGCAGAAATCACCTCTTTGCTAGCATTCACATTTTATAGTCTCCTCATTTTCTGTTACCCTGTCTGATCTCATTTCTCTAGAGCCCAGCTGCAGCTGACCTGTAGTAAACGGCTGTAGGATCACAGAAAATTGGGAATCCTGATATTGAGAGTCTTTCAAGGATAACTGATGTTTTCAGAAAGCTATTATTAAAAAATACATACCATTTGACTGGTTTACAAAAGAATTATTAACTTTTTTTATAAGTCTAGCTCATTTTTCATTTAACTTCTTATATTAAGACTTGAAAATATGTGTGCAGCAGCACAACTGCTACTTGCTTCCTAATACTTTCCAAAAAGTTTTGCAACACTTAATTAACCCTTAATTAAGTTATATCCTGTTGGCATTGCCACAGGTTGTTCAGAGGTGGGAAAACTACAGCAGGACTGTTCTCATTAGCTGTACAGTAATCAAGCATGTTCTGTACTTTTCAGCAGACAGTCACATCTCACCTGTTCTATATCATGCTGGCTCACTCGATTCAGTCTGCTACCGAAATCCAAGCTAGGCTCTGAACCAAAGGAATCTAGTGATAGAAAATAAGACATTAAAATTATGTTGGCTGATCCACACTATCTTCTCTACATCGTTACAAAATGAGTTTAAAATGCAGTGTTCCAAATTGGTCAGTAAACTTGTGCATTAGAAATGACACTAATTTTTTTACTTACATAAGCCATAAATAATTTTGATCACACAACATGGCTCTTTAAGCAAAAAGCTCCTCCCTGCATCTCCCTTTCTGACTTCCTAATTTTAATTTTTTTTTAACAACCAAAATTCAACAAACTTAAAATCTTCTGGTCAATCAACAGTGCCTACAATTCTAAAAATACTTTTTAAACCACCAATATTAATTTTAGTTCTTAATTTCATCTTAGATTATTATATTGAAATATTTTCCTATTCATTGTTTTGAATCACTGATTATATTATCTGAACTTCATTTAGTCTGAACAACAGAAATAAAAATAGTTAATTTTAATTTCCCCTGAAGGTTTTGTGTAATAGACAAAACCCAAAAGTCTACAACTCAACAATATCTGTATTGCCAGTTCTCCAGTGGAAAATCCAAAGGTATGCCAAACCCAAACAAAATCTCTTTTATTAAATATAAATGGTAAAATATTAATATTAGCAAAACAGTTTTAAAGTTAACCATCAGAAGTTATTCAAATGCACTTCAATGTTTGAGAAATTTTACCTTGCAGCCTTCCTTTCTTAAATGTCATCCTGGAGGACAGCAATGGGTCTTGGGAGTCAGAGGGTGTGCAATGCAGTAGATAGTATTCCAGATGACGCCAAAGAATGAAAAGACATGTTTCTATAATATCTGAACATACATCTAAGTGAAGGAGTCTTATTTCTTTTGTCTTTAGATTATACATTTACTATATGAGCATATTTATACACTTTGAAGCAGGTGAAGATGCTCAACCATCTGTTACCTCTTCCAGAAGAAGCTTCTCACCCCTACTGCTATGACTTGGTAATGGATTGCTTGCACTCTCCTGCCTCCTTCAGTACAGTGTTGGCTTGGTTATTTCAGTGATTGCTACTCACCCTGAAGAGGCTTTAAACCAGCACGGCACCACGGCAGAGTATGATGTGATTTGTAATGACAGCTCAGTTGCAGAGGTACTTAAAGCTGAGGGTGGCAGTAACATCTTAAGTTACAACAGGTAAGTCTGCAAAAGCACATCTTTCCCAAAATTCTGATCTGCTGTAGACAGTTATTTTGTGTGTGACTAGTTATTTCCATAGAATTACCAATGTTTATTTGATCAGGTTTATGCAAGATTGACTGTAAGACTGGAAACTCCAGTTGCTCTGACAGGCACCAAAAAATTATTTTTCAAAATATTTCTTCTACCACGCTTTGTACACATGTGAATGTTTAGTAGGTCTGGACACTGAATGGAGTAACTGGGCTGTAATAACACCTCCATTATAATGTTGCAAGAAGTCCTAGCAGGGTGTCCATGGTGACAATTACTAACTTGAAAGTTATTTACATTCTGACAATAGCAGAACAATACCTGCTTACTAATTTAATTTTCAGTATTTCAAATTTCTTTTTTGCAAAAAGTGTTGTTCAAAGCAGCCAGAAAACTATAGAAAAAGGAACCTGTTTCTTTTTCTCTGCTCTTCTGGAACATCACCTTGAGGGTCATTTCCATTTTAGAAGGATACAAGAACAGAGAGATAGCAGTTTGGCTTGGTTGTTTATGAGCTTCACCAGGCGTCGCCTTGCCAAAACGTATTTTTGGGAAGTGGAGATTTTGTCAACCCCAGCTGGCATAACTGACTGACACAGCTGTGATAAGAAGAGGAAAAACAATCAGATTGTTGTGAATCACAGAGCATCAAAAGAAATAAGCAAATAAAATCACTTAGCAATATCTAGAACTTCCTTGTCAGATACTGTTTCTTCAAAACTGCTCTCTATTTTGAATTTGAATAACCTTGATAACCAAAAAGTGGAAAAATTAAATATATCCCCAACCAACTATAATGAAAATCACAACTTTTACACGGTTAAGCCAAATATTTTCCCCAGACTTTTGGGTTGCTAATTCTACGGACCCCTTCATCAACAGTAGAAAGGAATATGTGCAAGAACTGGAACTATTTACTTATCTAAAATGCTTTACAGTCTCTGTTACAGCTATGTCTAAGTTACAAACCATACAGAGACCAGAGAGTCAGAAGTATTACCTCTTTTATTTCATCTGGTGGGAGTTGTTCCACATTTTGTAATTTGTTAACGCTCTGACGATGGCTATCATAGTAACTGAAGAAATTGCTAGTGCTCTGTTTCAGCAGGTAGATGATAATGCCCAAGCCAGGCAAGTGCCAGTATGGGACCACCAGTGCTTGTGTATCTAGAAAAGATGATGAACAAGTTATAATAAATTTAAAAAGAACAAGAAATCAATAAGGTATGTTCTCTGTCAATGAAGTAGTGAGAGACATGAAAGCACTGGCAAGAGTACATTTTATACTTCTGTGTCACCAGTAATACAAATGAAAGTCTAGGCAAAAAGTTCTGTGGCTGCAGGACTAGAAGGCAGTCAGCATAGTACAGTACTGAGTGCAGTATGTGAAATGTAACTAGACCAGAAGTCTTACTATTTAAATATTTCAACCACTCAGCTGCATAATAGCACACTGTAAACTCTTGCCAGTGTCATAATGAAGAGTTCCAGTCAGCACCAAAAGACATCTTACATGTCATAAATGAGGTCCTAGTTTCACATAATGTAATGCAGCACAGATGCTAAAAAACCCAAAGAAATCCTCACCTTCCCCTGTCTTGTGCCATTTATTTACATACACTTTTTTTCTTTTTACTGATATGCATGTTTCTGAGCTGCCATGGGAAGTGAATGAAAAAGGATTTTTTGGTCACATTTATTTTAACTTGGATTAGTTTCCTGATTTGGCTTAGTGCAAATCTGTGCAAGCATGTGTTCCAGAATCAGAAAGCAGGCAGCTACAGTAGTGGCGTAAAGTGACTTAAAGTGTATGGGAAACTACAGCCTCTGGTTCATTGTTTTCTACTAGTCTAAATGTCACACCATTCAGTCTCATAAAACAGCAGTTCAAAAATCTCACCCTGACGAGGCCCATCTCGGTTGGTCAACTCTGACAGGCTAGGAGTAAACAGACAAACAGTGTGCTGAAAACTGGGGGTGCTTTGCAACATAAGTGACTCGCAGTATTCCATCACGTTTGCACAGATCTGCCAAAAAAAATGACAGCATGTCAGTTACAGTATTTACAAGCTTTGGAGCATTACATTTTAAATAGATAAATGTCAACTAAAACCGTGTTTTGCTCCCTCTCTTCTCACCAGAATGTGATGATTCTCTTTTCTGATCAGTTACACCCTCTCTTCTATTTAAAGTCTAGGACTTGCAACCTTGCCTCTTTCCCAAACCTGATAGTTAAAATTTCTGGTCAATTTTAAGTCCCTTTGGCTCTAACTTAGTGTTGGCCATTGCCCTCTATACCAAGCCTTCATTTTTTAAATTTCTGATCAGTTTAAGGCTTTGAAGTTCACAGAGTTTGTACCCAAAACAATGGTTGCTAGTGCAAATTTAAGTAACCAAACTTTCAAGGTTTACTTTAAATATAAATAAAATGTGAGATCCTATACCGAACTTAAAATATTGTAGAGCATTACCACTGTGCTATGAACGTATGACAACCAAACAAATCTGCACAGCAGGTAAGATGTCACAATTTGAGACTGAAAGGTTTACCAGCTGTCCTTACCTGTTGCATGGCCAACTCAATTTCATCCTTCTTGTTCACTCTGTCTCCTTCTGCATTTTCATCTTGCAATTTAAACTGACGTAGTCTGTCTGAACCACCAAACCGACTTAGAAGTCCTAAGCACTGGCGCTGCCATAAGAAATGAACATTTTAATTAGTACCTCAACAGCCAAAGTGCGTGATTCTTTTCCCTTAAGTGATACATACCCCTTAAAACACCGTAGCAAGAGAGCAATGCAGATAAAACTTTTAGCACTTTGTACAAGAAATTTAAATTTTTACAACACAATGTTTTAACTCACCCTTAATTAATTTTAAAATTAATGGCACTCTAAAACAGTTCCTTGAGAAATTAATGCAATTAAAAAGGGCACAACTCTTATGTCTCTTCCAGACTATTATATTGACTAGCATCAGTGACAGTTCAGGTTTACCTGTTCCCACTTAAAACACCTTTACCTATATAGACAAACTAGCAAAATCTGGATACAAAGACAATAAGCTCCATAAGAGTAGAGTGCAAAAACCAATTAAAAAGAAGTAACAGTCAATAAATTTATTTTTCATTTACATGTGGCTGTTAAGATCACTGAAGTGCCTCAGACTGTAAGTCAGTTTTGTGTGGAACAGCAAAATAAGATATCAAAGATTAAAGATGTTTTTGGCAATTACTTTTGAGGAAGAGTAAAACACTTAAATCCTTTCATTACTTGATGAAAGTAACAGGACAAACTAGAAAGAAAAGTTACGATACAAAAATTCTGTCTGCTTCCCCATGGGAATTTCTTGCTGACGTGATACAGCAGAATACTGAGTACTCCCAGCATTACAGCAATCATTTACAACTTGCTACTTTGCTTCAGGCTGGTCAGCCTAATTGTTACCATCAAGGAGTCCAGAGAACATATCTTTCTCTTGCAACCAGGAGTATTTGATAGGGCAGCCCTTTCTACAGATAATTTTCAAAGAAATATTTCTTTATGAAAGTCCTTGCTCCCATGAACCACAAAGCTCCAAAAATATTGCTGGATGCTGAATGCCGAGCTGTAAAGAGGTCTGCAATGATAGCTTTTGAGCAAGACTTACTCTATCTTGTCTTTCATTCTGGTTTCTAAATCAGAATTATTTTTAAAAGGGGAGGAAAAAAAAATAAAAACAAAAAACACTAGCATGTTTGATACTCCAGGTTGCTGAGCTGGAGATGTGCTTGTGGCAAAAGTGGTAACAGAGTATTTCTGCATGACTTCACATGCTTTGAAACTGACCTCAAACTTTACTTCTCTTCCACATGAGGTGAATCGTAAGCCAGGGAGGGAAACAAAGTCCCTGACACAACTCTGATGCTGCTGACCATCTTTTCTACTTGGGGGAGGGGGAGGTGAGGGGTGTGGGGGCACTGTCTGTGAGGAACACCACAACCCAAAAAAACAAACCACCAAAAATATAAACCACACAAACCACCACAACTCACACACAAACCACCCCTCAAAAACAGCAACAAACCACCACACATTCTTCTTAACGGTGAAAAACATTCCTTTCGTAACTGCTCCTAGTCAGAGTACAAAAACAGGAAGAAACTCATCTATGTACACAATTCTGAAAGGACAAGTGTTAAATATAGTTCATTACCTGAAATCGGCCTATATGTTCTTGTAGCTCCATCTGCGTCCCTTCATTAACATCACCGTCCAGCTCACTTAGAACTCCTGATAAAAGATACAGCTATTAAATTAACTTTGGGGTTTTTTTCAAAAGAAAACAGATTTATGCAGTATATACATTTAAATACAAACATTGATCAGAAAAAATTTCAGCCAAACATACAACTTATATTTTGCATATTGTTTGAGGAAAACATTCAGCTATAAATGCAGCTAACTAGGAGATACATGAGAGCATGTAGCTTACTCTGCTAAGTAATCCAAAGGAGGGGGCAGGAGGAAGGAAAATTGCATGAAAATTGCAGCTGTTGTGCAAAACTCAATATACTGTAAGCAAAGAAACATTTGGGCTCAATCTACAGCTCTGTACTCCTTTCTGTTGTAGTCAGACATCTCTCCTGAACAAAGCAAGCCATTAAAGCAAAATAGGGAAGTTATTCTGAAATGGCAAGCAAGTATTCTAGCATGTGGAAGAAATCACTATATACATAACTGTTAGTCCTCTGTGAAAATAAGTCACCTAAGAGAAATGTCAGTATGCTAATCCACAGTGCTTCTCCCTGGAAGCTTTTTTTTTTTAAAGAAAAAAAAATGGAGAAGACGTTAACAAAGATACGGGTATGTAAACCATTTTGTGTCTTCATCTCCTCAATCACAGAATTTGCTGAATGAAAATACTTTTTGAAGATACCACATATACTTTGAACACTACTATTTGCAAGTTGTCTCAAAGGCAAAAAGTACTTATTGTCAGGTAGTACAATGAAAACGGGAAGTCAAATGCATATCAATAAGGGCACTGTGTACTGCAAATCTACCATACTTAGTTCAAGAGCAATTATTAAACTTTTCTTTATTTTTCCCAGAGCTCTACATGTCAAGAAAATTCTGTATTGTAGTTTTATAGTAGATATTCTCTTATGTGTCTTACTATTTCTTTCTAGAAAACAAAGCCTGAGATTCATGCAGATAGGGCTGAGACTTCAAAACTGCAGTTCCTACCAGGCAAAGCTGCCTTGCTGATTATTCCTGTCAGGGAGGCCAGCTCCTGGAGAGATCCAACACTAATATTTTGACATCGCAAGATTGCCTGGATAGTATCTGAATGGGCAATTAGAAACTGCAAAACCTGTAACACAAGAAGAAAAGGGAAAATATGAATGACTCAAGATAATTCAGCAGTGACCACAAAGGAAGCAATGCTTTTTCTTTCGGAGAGTTTTAAAGTGATCTCCTATACCAGTGAGGACGGGATTTAAGGGGGGGGTGGGGGTGGGAAAGCAAAAGCTTACTTTCAGAGCAAAAGGACACATAATTTATTTGAATGAGTAGTAGCAGTGATACTCTAGCATCTGTTGGAACTTACCTGTCCTGCTGCTTGCAGGTGTTGTGCCATGCTGGATGTGAGGATCACTTGGCACAGCTGAAGAGCTGGAAGAAGAATCTGGCGATAACGTTCCACTGGAGTGGGAATGAAGACTGGGGGATCTCTCATTCCATACATTCTTAAGATGTTTAAAAAGAAGAAAGGAAAAAATAAAAAAAATTTAAAAAAAAAAAAAAAAAAAAAGAAAAGAAAAGAAAAAATATAAACAGTGCAAAAAAAGTGAAACCTACTAGCAAGGCAGAGCCTCAGCCTACAGTGACCCTCAAGAACCTGCAGACATTCATATTTCAGTAACAGGTCTGTACTTGAACTGAGTTTGTACTGGACAAGCAAGGAATTTGTGATACACGGCTGCTGCAATCTTCTTACAAGAGCTGCTGCCAGAAGTTTTCTCCAAGCAGAGAAAATTACTTCTTTGTACTATACTACATCAAATCAAATTTTGTTGTAGAAATATGGCATCCGTTTTCTTTACTTATATATAAAACTAAATATTCTCAACGTATTTTAGGAAGACATGAGCTTAATTCTAAAGCAACTGATAAATACAGTCCTTGACAAATGCCCTGTAGATTCATACAATCTTATACATCTCATTGGCACTTTTAAATGGAGTACTTGTCTAAGTCTTTAAAGTGAGGACCAAGGTTTGAAATCAGCCAGGGGGATTTCCCCTAAATGTACAATTTCCTTCTCTGAGATTTTCTCTCAGTCATCTCACAATGACTAACAACATGGTAACACATCAAGAAACTCGTCAAGCAACATATAACTGAATATTTCTGAAGTAACATTTACTTCACTGCTCTCCCATTAGTGCTTTATGGAGAAGGATGATTATCTGCACTTTTTGTTCACCAAGTACAAAGCCCCCAAAGTAACTTTACAGCATAGGCTGTTTTGCAAACATTGCAGTCTAAATTATTTAATAATAATAATACATAGACCACTCCTATCTAAGGTATCAAACAAGTAAGTTTTTATACAGTCTAAGTATGTGGGCAAGTACAACTTCACACCCACTTATTTGGAATTTGTCTCTCAGTAAAAGGTATTTTTAAACTAAACTGATAGGTTAAAGAAACACACACACACACAAAGAATAAACCCACAAATAATTACTTCAAAGACTTGTGGCTACAAAAAGACTCCATATGCTTCCAAGACAATATTACAGTTTCAAAATCAGCTAGGGAACCATCACTTACCCCTGATGGTCTGTTTCAGGTCGCATGTCATACACTTGACACTGTGCCAGCCTCACAATCACTCCAGATCTCAACAGTTCTAACGCCCCTTGCTGACTTTTAGCTACTCTAGTGAGGAATGCCTAGAGAAGAGTAGAGAAGGGTAAGTACTGGAGATGCACAATGAGACTGATGAAGATTATTTCTCTCTTGATTTTAGCATCATTTCAAATACTATTATTTTAGTAAAATATGTCCGAGTACAGTCAATGTGAAGTATAGAAAACCATACTTATTTTAAAAAAACCCATACCAAACCACAAAATTGTTTCTGAAGTACTATTACCATTTTGGACTCATAGGTATACAGCGCTTTAAGTAAAGGGGGCTGAGGTGTGAGCAAGCTCTGAAGAGTCAGATCATCATCTGCTAGGCTATCCACAAGCACCTTCAGGTAGCCACTATTGGACAGATACAACAGCCACTGCTGCTGCTTGTCTACTGAAACAATACGATCAAGCAAAGCCAATGCCAGCATCTGGGATGGGGAAAGAAAAAAGAAAAAAAAAAAAAGAAAAATCTAAACAGAATTCAATTTAGGAGTTTAATGAGATTTTTAACAAATATGTAGAAACACAAAATGCTATCCAGTTACTTCTAGCAGCTTCTTAAAAGCAGAATGCATTTCTGCACTACAATCACAATTCATTATGTGGAAAATATTTCAAGACTTCTTGATGTTTTAGTATAGTATGAGACAATTACCTTTCCTCTGTTATTCTGTAACAAAGTATTACAGATATTGACCAATAACTATGCAAAATATTTTAATGAAGTATCACTACAAGTACTATTACTATTTAAAACTAGTTTGCATTCTGACTAGATTCTTGTCTACTGAAGTTATTATCAGAAATTATTTCTTCCTGAAGTCACTATATCTTCCCAAAGTGAGAAAATAAACCAGCAAGTTCATGATTTAAAAATACTAACAAATAAATGCCACAGCAGTTCATGCCTTACAGTCTTTTGCAGCAGTGCTTGCTACCCTTATTTTTAAACAATAGGACACATAACTTTTTTGAGAAAAAAAATTAATATGCATATAATCCCCCTACTTTCAACAGCTTGAAGGATGAGTGGGAGGACAGAAACATGAAAAGATTAAGTATCTACAAAAAGTGTTCTAGTTTTACCTCATGAAATTTCCCCTCTCTGCACAGTAGCAAAATGTTCTTTAAAACAAACAGAAAAGCGATCACAAAGGAATAGATTTATTTACCCGGCCTATCTCATGACCATCACAAGCATCACGACAGACCACCTCCATGAGAGCTGCCCCATAAGTCTCAATAATTGCCATGTTTTCCCGTTGCAATTTACTAAACACATCTTCAGGAGCTGTCAGACGTTCCCACATTGTTTTTTTAGCTGTAAAAAGCAAATGAAAAAAAAAATAAAAAGAGAAAAATGCAAAGATGGACAGCTTAGCATTAGCTTTGTACAGTACAGCTGAGGCTACATCCTTCAGGGCTTTCTCTCTACCTTGCGACAGAAAAGGCCCAAACAATGGACAGGAGTTTTTAATTGGAGTGCAAATGTTTTCCTACAAATCTGTTCTTTCCCAAATATCACACACAAGCCAGCCAGAACATGAAAAGGTGCGTGCTTGTATACATATACCACCCTTGTAAACAGTATGCTTAAAATAATTCTATGATTCGGTACATGTAACATAGAATATCTTTAGGCCTAAAAACTTTCACTTGGACAAAAACACTCTGCTTGAGAGAAGTAAACAAGGTGACTTAAGTGGGAAAGGGCTGAATCCAAAGCCAGTAATAAACTACAAATGGGTTGTAAAAAATTATAGGTATTCTTTTTTTGACTACTGTAGCTCAAAATGCTGACCAAGTAATAGCAGTGAGTATGCATGCACAGGTACTGGCCCCAAGTTTGCTTTTCAATCCTTGTCCAGTCTCCAAGATGAAAATAAGTATTAGAAACACTGACAAATCAAGTACTTAAGTCAGTAATGGAGAGAACGTGCTACCATAAGCTGTCTTGGTTGGCTTATTTTTTGCTTATATTTTTGGGGGTGAGGGTGATGGTTTTTTTGTTTGTTTTCCCCTTAGGGGTCTTCAGCTAAAGGAACAGAAAGAATATGAAATAATCTTTGGTTTGGGGGTTTTTTTTGCTCTTTAAGTAGGATCACTGTGGACCACACAGATGTAGAGGCAATATATTTCTACAGTTGGACCTCCTTTGACAATTTTGTAACTATGATGCATAGCTTTAAATGGACAGAAATGAAATAGTGCTGGTGGTCAGAAATTTAATATCCTCATCCAGAACAATACATTTTGAATGCGTATGTAGCTAGACAGGTCAGAATAGAGGAATATTTGCATCATTTAGCATAAGAAACTAATTTCAGAAGTTCTTGGAGAAAGATGGTTTCTATCTACACAATCTATTTCCCGAACACAACTCAGCATGTAGAAACTGTACCATTCACAGTTTAAGTAACAATTTATATTTTTCTCTTTTCCATAGTACAGTTGGACCATACCTGCTTCTAAAGTGTCTGGTTCATCTGGTCTCTGAGCAATCTGCAAATAATAAAGCAGTGATCCGTAAAGGTGTGTCCTCACTCTCTGGAAGCCACCACCTGTTAACAAGAAACATTCACAGTTAAAACCAAATAGGTGTAAATTCTGTAACACCATCTTCCACTGGCACTTAATTTAACTTTCCTATGGCAGTGCTGGGAGAAATAAATAAAACAACTAGAGTTCTTAAATCAGAGTTCTACTATTTGCATAAAAGTGTATTTGTGAGCAAATTCAGCAAGTTTATGCTACTCCAAAAAGTGGCAATATGAAATTCCCTTTACAGTCCTTTACACATCTCCCTTGGGCTTCTTGTTCAGTTTAGAAAAATAATATGCCTTTATTAATTTTTTTTTTCTTCATAGTAACATCATTAGATCTATATTAATCCTTTAAGATCCACCTAACTGACCATAATAAAAATCTTCACTACAGGAAGAGGGAGCAGCTTGGCCCATCTTCTTAGTCTTGGTGGTTTGACTTCCCACACATGCACTGTAAAGGTCAACACACCTGTTTTCAAAATGAAATCCAGCAGCTTTTTCAAGATGATGTGGAGGGAGGAGTCACCAATGGAAGCAAAACCCATGGATATGCTCTCAGAGCCAGGTGATGAGGTAAAAGAACCATCCAGCATCAATACATATTGGGACGTTCCTGCCATGGGGAGTGCGAGTGGCTGTTTCTGTTCGGTTTTCACGGACTGGCTCAGATGGGCAGTCAGGGTGAACACAGCTCCTGCCACTACTGGCATCAACTCCTGAGCTGCGTCATCATCAAGGATCTTAATACAGAAGAGGGAAGAAAGAAAGAAAAACAAGGGGAAAAAAAAAAAAAAGTAGAAAAGTGTCTGATTTCATGACCTATTAAAGCAATTAATTTAGCCTGTCAACTATTCCGTTTATGTATGCATAAGGATATCATTAACATAGCACTATTTAAAACAAATAAAAATCAGTAGTGTCAGAAACTTGTTCTGAAAGATGAGTTGAATGCATTTTAATTGAGACAACCATTAGCCTTCTGGTTTTTATTTACACGAATCACAGGCAGAATGATAATTAAATCTGGAAGGGAAGAAACATGCTGACATTTGAGTTCCTTTATTGGTAAAATATCTAGACCTAAGTTCGGGAAAGAAGAACTGACACTCTCTTGGCTTTACAGGTATTTATGAAAACTATTAACCATTAAAAATGTGAAGATATACTTTAGAAATCTCAAAGGGGTGAGCATCAAAGAAGTGAGCGTCAAAGAAGCATTTAAGACGATATAGAAAAACACTAACAAGAAGTTAGCATGTACTATTTTAGTTCCCTTCATCATTAAAAACCTGGTATCTTTATCACTGCCACTCAAGGAACCTTTCTTTTAAGCAATATAATAATTTAGTACAGTATTTCAATTATTTTCAAAAGAAAATAACTTTTTTTTTTTCAAATTAACAAAATTCTTCACTAAAGTATTAAAGAAAAATAGTCTGAAGTTTCTGCTCTGTAAGGACTTTAGGAAATAAATTCCTACAGCTAATAAAGGCCTCCCTTGTTTCCTTTTAAATTTTGCTCACATAAAAAACAAAACCACCACTCCACTAAAAAAAGTATTTAGGTAACTCCTACAGAAAAAAATAATGGAAAGAACAAAACCCCAAAAGGTTACTCTTTGCTTGAAAAAAAATATAACATTTTTGTATATATTTCTCAAAACACAAGTTGTCTAATCAGGAGAACTACAAACAGCCTAACAATCACAACGAAGCAAAAAGATAATAATGTGCCAGCAGCCTAAACAATACAAGGGTCTTTCATCAAGTTTTGTCTTTGATAATGGCTGGGTCAGCAGTAACTGCCTAGTCCATCTCAAAAATTATTACTACAATTCAGCAGTAAAACACATAGACTTGAAATATTTCAAGACAAAACAAACTCTTGCATTTTCAAAAGCCCTTCTAATTGTAAAAGCTTTAATTTTTCTACTGTGAAGCTTCATTCAACTTTTTCATTTTTTCGAAACAAGGAGCAGTAGGATTTGCAGTGAGTCATCTAAATGCAATAAATTAGCAACTGTAGTATTGTTTGTCTTCATTCCTTCAGTAAGTTCTTCTATGTTCCTCATCAAAATGGTCTGTTTCCTTTTCACACACTCTTTCCAGACTGCTATCGTACTGGATTATACTGAAATGTCTTTGAAATTTGTCAATATATGATTTATAGTTCAACAGTAGCTATGCAAGAATACAGAGTATCCCCTTTGTCCACAGTGCATTCAACTTCCACATAGCAGCAATCAGAAAACTAAAAACAATACTAAAAGGCAGACAATTTTTTTTAATTATTACAATCAAGAATGCTACTTGGAGAGTAGTTTCTCTTTCACATAAAAAGATATAGCAACAAAGTTCAAGGAGAGGATTGATTTCCAGTATAGCATTACCTTGTCATGCACATCCTGCAAGAGATCACGGATAATCAGTTGTCTGTCCTCAGCCTGTATGAGATCCTGGGGACAGGCAGTGAGTATAATTTCCACCAGTTGTCTCCATGACTCTAAAGCATGCCTCTTGGCATGGAGGCACTGCAGCAGCTTGTTCCGATCCACTACATACTGCAGGATAGTGTTGATCTCCTGAACAACCGTGACAACAAAACTGAGTTATAATATGCTAAAACAAGTTAATAGCAAAGACAGATTTCAAGATGACAATTTTATCTATTAGTAATACTCTTTGGGGGGAGGAAAAGGTAAGTCTTCAGCTTATCAGAAACAAGCTGCTATTAATCATTTTAACAAGATACGCTAACCTGTTTCTGAGCTGCTTTTCACAAGGTCTTTCCATCATGAATGTCTCAAGCTCATAGTAGAAAAAAAAAAAAAAAAAACAACAAAAAACTAACCAGGGAAATTCTTCTCCATCATATACTTTAAAATCAAAACAAAAGCAACTATGAAAAATCTATTTGTTCAGCTTCTTCCCATTTTAGTCTGAGTCATTGCTCCTTTATCCTTCAACTTTCAAATCCATTTAGCCAATTTCAACTAAATTTTAAAGATGGCAAGAACCTCAGATGATAAAGTATGGGTTTGGTGATCAGGTAGTGAGGTAGATTGTGAACTGGCTGAAGGAAAGAAGCCAGAGAGTTGTGATCAATGGGACGGAGTCTAGTTGGAGGCCTGTGACTAGTGGAGTCCCTCAGGGGTCGGTACTGGGACCGGTGTTGTTCAATATCTTCATCAGCGACCTGGATGAGGGTACAGAATGTATCCTCAGCAAGTTCGCTGATGACACCAAACTAGGAGGAGTGGCTGACACACCAGAGGGTTGTGCTGCCATTCAACGAGACCTTGATAGGCTGGAGAGTTGGGCGGGGAGAAACTTAATGAAATCCAACAAGGGCAAGTGTAGAGTTTTGCATCTGGGGAAGAACAACCCCATGTACCAGTACAGGTTGGGGGCTGACCTGCTGGAGAGCAGTGTAGGGGAAAGGGACCTGGGGGTCCTGGTGGACAGCAGGATGACCATGAGCCAGCCATGTGCCCTTGTGGCCAAGAAGGCCAATGGCATCCTGGGGTGTATTAGAAAGGGGGTGGTTAGTAGGTCGAGAGAGGTTCTCCTTCCCCTCTATTCTGCCTTGGTGAGGCCACATCTGGAGTACTGTGTCCAGTTCTGGGCCCCCCAGTTCAAGAAGGACAGGGAACTACTTGAGAGAGTCCAGCACAGAGCCACAAAGATTATTAAGGGAGTGGAACATCTCCCTTATGAGGAAAGGCTGAGGGAGCTGGGTCTCTTTAGCTTGGAGAAGAGGAGACTGAGGGATGACTTTATTAATGTTTACAAATATGTAAAGGGTGTCATGAGGATGGAGCCAGGCTCTTCTCAGTGACATCCAATGATAGGACAAGGGGCAATGGGTGCAAGCTGGAACATAGGAGGTTCTGCATAAATGTGAGGAAGAATTTCTTCACAGTGAGGGTAACAGAACACTGGAACAGGCTGCCCAGAGAGGTTGTGGAGTCTCCTTCTCTGGAGACATTCAAAACCCACCTGGACATATTCCTGTGTGACCTGACCTAGGTGTTCCTGCTCTGGCAGGGGGATTGGACTAGATGATCTTTTGAGGTCCCTTCCAATCCCTAACATTCTGTGATTCTGTGATTCTGTGAACAGCCAGTCTTGACATAAGTATGTTCTGCTTTCTGTACAGTGGGGTGGGAGCTGCAATTGGTATCAGTAGTGGGGAGGGAAGAGGTTCAAGAAAAAAGAAAACAGACTCCAGGTCTGCTGTTTAGAGAACAGTAAGTTAAGAAGTAGTTTATCTTACCAGATTTTAATTTTTTATTTCTTTTTGCTTCAGGAATTACTAACTGAAAGTTAGGACTCAAATCCACAAGCTTTCATAGTAAAGCTTACTGCTTGACAGTATATGAAATCCAGCAAGAACAAACAATAGTTTACCTTGTCCATGCTTACCTCCATAAGTAAAGGTCTCTGACCTATTGCTGCCATTCCTTGAAGGGCATTGACTTCTGCAACCAGAACTCTGTGAAGGTACTGAAATTAAGAAGTTAAAAAAGAAATCTTAATGACAAGGAAGATGTATTTGTCCCTCCTAAAAGTGTTTAGAAGATGGCTATATAATGACAGATGCAACTGAAGGGCTGAGATTCAAATAACTTATGCTAATTTTTCAGGTTTCTCCCATACTTCATTCTCTAACTGCAGTACTTTTAGCTGTTTAGTCCCTTTCCCCACTCACTGCGCTGCCTATTTTTGCATTCATTCATTTCCTTCTGGTCCTAAGCTGTTCTGTCCTTTCATGAGCTCTTCTAACACATCACATTCCCTCCCCTCTTCAGTCTCCACTATCATCCTCTTGCACAGAAGGAAGGACTTGTTTCCTCTCAAGTCTAAAATACATTTTACAATATAGAATAGCTGGTTCCTAATATGGAATAGCTGCATCCCTATGACCATCAAGACCACTTTCACATTACATTCCACTCCAGCTCTGTCCCTTGTCTCTCAAATTTTTCAGAACTACTTATCAGATGCTTGTGAAGTACTCATCGATGTGACACTATCTTAGCTAAAGTCTCTAAGAACAAATGCAGTACACGACTATGTTGTGTATGTAATTGTGTACACTTATGTAGTACTACATAGTTGTGTATTGGAGGCCAATGAAATACATATAGTAGATGTCATATCTGCAGTATCACATGGGTGTCCCAAGACAGGAATAACATTAAGGTAGAATATATTTCCTGAAAGCATCTTAAACCAATGCATCTGTCTACTGCAAATGAGAAATCAGTATGTGCAATGCAGAAGAAAAAATAATGCAAATAGTTTGCATAAATTATGCACATATCTGAAACAGCTATACTTTTTATGTGAAAGTATGTTTCAAAGTATTATTAATACACTTATTATTATTATCGAGATCTAAAATAGCACATGCAACTTGAAAACATATATCACTGTGCACCTTGACATTGCAGACCACTTGTCCACGTGCATTCTTATGCTCACAGTTAGCAATGACTTGCTCAATCTGAACCCGGTCAAAAAAATCCAGTTGTAAAGGCTCTGGAATGTCCTGACTGAAGCCAATTGAATCCAGGATACTTAAGATCTTCCTGCGTACTGGAAATATAAATCAATTCAAACTGTATTCAGAAATATCAAGGGAAAACAAAAAAAAATAATTCACAATAGGAGCCTAAGATTTGGGTTTAAAAAGGTAAATGTGTGAAGTTTCAAAGTAAAATATTAAATCTGCAGAAAGTATTATCAATCTATATAAGGGGCTTAAAAACATTTTCTGGAGCCTTAAATTCTTAATTTGTCTTATACTGTATTGTTCTCCTGTTGTGTACGCATGTAATCTGACATTTACAAACACAAGGTTCTAATTTTTTCTCTTAAATAAAAGCAGGCTGGTTTTCAATTAGAACCATGCAGTCTTTTGTTGACACTTGGAAACATCGTAAGGAATCTGAAGTTACTTGGTTTTTTTTATTCTTTGCCATGAAAATACAAATATATTCAGCCTTAGCAACAGTCTCACTGTTTTTACTGTTAGCAGTAAATTTATATACTGCCATTCTCCCATTTTGCCCTCCCATAGATATTTAAACACAGACTCTCCTAACTTCCTTTCCAATCCAGTATTTTCCACTCACTCCAACCATCTATGTCAAGGTTCTAAAATTCCTTTTATCCCCACACTAAAAAGAAATTGTTCCGTGCACTGCTGCTATTTAGAAAGTCTATACTTTTATTTTTCAAAGTGTCCTTCCTAGAGGCAGCCCTCCTCCTATTCATGTTCAGTAAAACTTTACTTCGAAACAATCAACAGCCATAATGCTTACCTTTGGAAGCAGTGTCAAAGCGGAGAAACCCACTGACTGATCGACTTTCATCTTCCATCCCTCCTTCACCATCAGCTGAAGGTAATGAAACAGAATACATATTTTTTTAAAAAAAAAAGATAAAAATACCACCTACTTTATTAATACTGAAAGAGAAAGACAGAGGGAGCACACACGAGCAAATTTTTCACGTGAAAGCCTTCTAATACAAATACAGCCTTGACTTTTAATAAAATGAAAACAATACTTATCTTGCAGAAGCTAGCCAATTATCAAATACAGATTAGATGATACTAGCAATGCCTGAAAATGCCTGACACCGCACCCTCCAGTATGAATAATGCAGTTGGATGAACACTGTAAAATTAGTAGGGTATCTGGATGCAGTTTCCCATACTCAGATCTCTGCAAGGCTGAAGAGACAGTGTTCAGACCTATAAAAGTGAGGGGAAATACCATACTGCCACAGCCCATTATGGTATCTTCCAGTTATTGTCTTTATTTTCTTCATGTAAAGTTTTACTGCTACCTGTTTCTATTTCTCGATTCACTTCTCCTCTGTTCTGAAATCTTGCCTTTTTATTTAACATTGCATTTTATGTCACACTGGGAAGAAATATTATTTTTGTGATGTTATAATGTCAAAAGCCCAACTGACCTGCAGCTACTATCTTCTGTGAGAAAGGGTTGAAAATGTGCAACAGACAGAAGTTAAGACTGAGAAAACTTTGTCTAAAATTGTTTACCAAGGAAGACCCTCCACCTTCTCTACAGAGTAACAACTATGGATAGCATCCCAAAAGAAATTTTGTAATTTTAATTGTTTTTTTCATATTTGACTTTCCTATCTCATAAACTACGTTTATTTTTCTATCAGTGTATATACTAAGATGCTTCAAAAATAAAACAGACAAAATAGCAATGAACAAAAAGATGCCCTGATTTCTTCCACTTTGGAGTCTACAACCACTATCATCTTTCTTCCCATCTCTTCAGTGGCAATTCCAGACCTGGTATCACAAATGAACTGTCACAAGCTTACAGAGAAAATAATTAAAGTCTCTCATACTTCCATTTATTCAAGCTCATTTACTGTCACAATAAATTCACCTTACCCAAGTATGGTTTCACAGGCATGTCATCAAGCAACAGATGCAGCAGTCTCTGTGTGTGGGAGCGCTGGCGGTTCAGCGATGTCACACGCATTTCTATAGCTGCAGTCTTCATCAGCCAAGACATTTGGTTCAGTGTTGAAATCTCATGTTCTGGGTGGGGATAAGGAGACAATTACAAAATTCAACTTAAATAGTGTTACTTACTCCAAGAAAAACATTTTTCATTTGAGGAAACTTTTAGAGGCTGTCATTACTTTTCTGCTCAACAGTTGTTTACAAGAAAAGAACTGAAAGATCTGAAAACAGCCACTGAATGAACATGTGGGTATTGTGAAAACAAATCATACACATACATGCAATTAAGACTATATACATACACAAAAAAATCTGAATATAACCTGTACTAACAGTCATTGTTGAGAATGCAGTGCTTCATGAGCAAACAGCTATCATTTCAGTGAAAATAATCAGACATTTATCCAAAATGAACTATAACTTTAATTAAAATCAATAAGGCTTGAATGTGGGTCTACAAGATTCCTCATACTTTATATTCATCTAATTTAGATTGTTAAGTTATATAAGAAACAAAGTGCTTTCCCCATGCTGGATACATCTATTCGAATGCTAAGTTTACTATCATTTAACAAAGGACTAGTGGTCAAGCACTGGATAAAGTGAGTAAGTATATTTATTCAGTTTAAGACACCTGAGAAATGTTCGCCTGAAAGATTAAAAACACATCTACTAACTTAAAGATTAATGACATCACCAAAAAGTTCTTTATTCAAAGGAAGGCAAGATACAGGTGGTTACAACCACCAGCCTTCTATTTCCTCAGTTCTTCATAGCATTCTTATGTTTCAAAACCTTTTTTTTTTTTTTTCCTATAGCATAATCTAACACAACTACAACAACAATTGAAATATATATATAAGGATTTGCTTCTGGAAACTTGATGGATTACAGAACTAACATGCTTTGACATGAACTTTTGTTCAGCGCTAATAATCTGAACTTCCTAAATAGGCAAAATTCAATCTTTACAGAATTAAAAGGTTAGCAGAGGCAGCAATTAATTCAGTTTAATAATGTTACTTATGTTTCTTCTATGATTCCTAGGCAGTCAAAATATGCATTGAATTTTAAGGATGCACAATGTTATCTTAGCATAAAAATTACCTTTGATAGAAAATGGCAAATACTGCAGCTGAGTGAATAAAAAATCCTGACTGGTCCTCAGATATCTCATAGTTGGACCTGATGTATCAGAGCATGCACACAACTGATAGATCACCTGAAAATCAAAAACAATAGATACCCATTTATGGAACTTATTTTAAAAACAAATCAACCACTAAATCAAAACACACATAACAGTGCTTTACCACTCAAACAATACTACCTATACTTCAAGTTTTCCATCAGCTCACTCCAAAGTTGAACATGTTATTTATAATGGACATTGAATTATGATATTAAAGGACTACCAGTATGTGGATGATTCAAATGGCTATTTGCCCACAGCACAACACTATATAAGCCTTTCTGTTTATTCAGCTTACTTAAAAACGAGTGTCTTTTTCAGTGTCACATTCACCAACATAGGAAACAATCTTTTTTTTTTCCCGATAGTATGGCCTCTTTCACTTTTAATAATGTTTAAAATCTTTTCTAGATTCCACAGATTTTCAACATGATACAGATGTGCAATCATATGATTTAAAGCCAGACATCAGCTACCTTGCACATACATCTAATTTAGCTGTCTTCTCCGTCTCATCCCCTCTTTCTGTCACTGCTACATAATAAAGAAGATAATTTTATTGTCTTATTTGAGATTATATGTTATCTTGCTGGCAAACTGCAGTTCCACAATTTTTTTTAAAAAATTGGCATATGGTCACAACAGATTCAAAGGCTCACCAAAAATATTTAGAACACGAGTTTTATATCCCGATTTCAAGCTCTGACCTGAGGGCAGATTCTTTATTTTCTGTGTTGCTACAAGATAATACTTTTTCACATTGAAAAAGGTAGAATAGAAACGGTTCAATGTATACAAAAATCCTCACAGATGCATGTTAAAAATGAAACTATTATCAAAATCACCGATCATCTATGCTCACCAACCAAGAAGTAGCTAATTTTATTTAGAGCCTACTTTCAGTATATGTCAACAGAAAACATAAATACCTGGTAACAGAGTTCTGCAAGATGAGGAGATTCCCGAACTGCTGTAGGCCCATTCCTTGTTTCAGTACCCTTCTCCAGTATGTTCAAAATAGCATGAAGGCAAGTCCGTGGGCAACCCAAGACACCTTAAAAAAAAACAAAGATAATGTCATAATATTCTTGATCTTACTTGCCTTCACAGCAAATATAAGTTAGTATACCAAATTACAGAAACTAAATTACTCAGATACTTTGTGCTGCGTTATACTGCTCCACAGAGCTGCAGCAAAAATATCTGGCAAAGTTTTTTCTCTGTTAATTAAACAAAGAGGAGTAACTGTGTTTCTGCAAAAATCTAATGAAAACATTTATAGTTAGTCTGTAGGCTTCTGAGATGCTGGTGGAAGAGGATAAATTATGCAATCAAAATTTATTAAGGAACTTTCTCTTCAGTTCAATATGGAAATAAAAAAAAAAGAGATTCAATTGATTCTTTAGTCATCATCTTCTGCATAAACCAAATAAAAATTTGAATTCTTGCTCTTTAACGGAATACTCATTTGACAATTTCAAAGAAGAGATTTAAATTCCTGTCTTTATTTTACAATTACAGCCATTTTATGACTAATGCTTCTAAGGGCACCTGACACTGCAACCAAGGGGAAAGAAGAGGAGATTTTAATACTGAAGTCAAAATCCTGTATTTTTGTATTCTTCCTTTAGCCAATTAATTCTTTAATCAACCTAGAAAGATGTCCTGAAGCAGTAAAGGCATCAATAATAACAGTTCTTACAGGGGAAATCATCTTCTCTGTTTGGACACATATAATTTATGCTTTAGTACAGAATTATAATCTGAAGGCAAATGGCTTATGGTCATTCTTGCTTCACATTATTAATGAGACAATCCAAAGAGGTCTGCAAGGCTCTCTCATGGCTTTGAGACAAAGTCCCCTATCACTGACCTAATGTATGAAAACCTGTAAAGTTGTGTGGGTGCAGATCAGTAACCTGCATTCTGTAACCATGGAATTTCCAAGTATCCAAAACACGGTCTGCAATTGTAAGCTACTTTACAGATGAAAAAAAAATAGGCTGACATTTTATTTTTTTTTTCATATTTTGATATATCAAATAACTGTAAGACTTCCCCCCCCCCAAATAAAACTCAGGTCCTATTTACCCTTCATTTAGAACTATGAAGGACTAAAAACTGCTGGGCTGCAGCATCCAGTACAAACCTAAAGATAATGAGAAATATCCTTCTCTAAATAGCTAAAATCAAATGTTTGTTTGAACACATTCATATAAAACATCCTGTAAAACAGTTGAGAATACTTCATATTGGAAAGAACTCCAGGATGTCTCAACTCCAGACTACTGCTCAGTTACCGTAAGAGACCAGATTGTCCATGGTTTTATACAGTTGGATCTTGAAAACTTCCAAGCATGAAGACTACACATGAACTCTCTGGCCAGCCCCTCCACTGCTTCATTGTCTTCACGGTGATAAAGTTTCTCCTATATCCAAGTTAGAGCCTCTCTTGTTTCAATTTATGCCCACTGTCTCTCATCTTCCCACCACACACCTCTGGCCTTGTCCTCTTAACTTCTTTGTAGGTATTCAAAGACTACTATTAGGTCCCCTCAAAGCCTTCTCTTCTACAGGCTGAAGAAGTCCCATTCCCTCAGCTTGTCTTCATAGGCTGAGTGCCCCTGAGCCGCCTGACCAACTCTGCTGAACTTGCTCAAGTTTATCAATGTCTGCTTTGTACTGAACACAAGTTAGAAGCTGAGGAGGTGAATAAGACACATACTAAAACACTGTTTTTCTCACCAATGCAAGAAACATTAGAAATGTCACTCCTGATACTTAAAAGCTCATATTCTCATATCTACATTCATATATATAAATCTCTCTATATATAATATTAATATACAAATATATTAACACACCTAGGAATAGACTGAAAACCCACATATTCTAAAAGGTTTTCTTCTACAACTTTAAGTAACAAAACTGTTGTTCTTTCTTATAATTAATTTTAAACAGAAGTTTGAGGACAGACAGGATACTAGTCACATAGTATAACTAGTTCAAAGTGACCATCTGCTTTGTAGATTCCCATGCTGTCATACGTATGTACTTCTTTCAACAAATCAATTTCTTTGTACTGTGGACAAAACCACATTGCATAAAATAGTAAATAAATTAATATTTCATTTCTGAATTGTCATTTTCACCCACAACTCTAATTTCTGTTCCAAAATCCAATTTAAAGGATCCAATCTTGCAGCCATTTAAACGCTGCATTTGGATATCAACATATCTTTTAATGTAGCTTTTGAGGATTAGAACAAGGCCTGCTGTCTTATTCTTAACATCAAAGAGGAACTGCTTCTCCCCATGAATTTTCCAATAAATGTTTTGTGTTGGTAACAGAACTGATTAAATGCCAGATCAGTTTTTCCTCTACATACCTGGATCCTGCAGATTTGTGGTGCTGACAGGTTTCTTTACTTCATATCCCAAGAGATACAGAGCAAGGCTGGGAGGACTACACTCAAGAGAGGTGATAAGGAGATTCACAATATGGATCCTTGTTTCATGATGGATTCGTGCCCGCTTCTTTTCAGACTCCAACTCTTGATTTAAAAAAAAAAAAAAAAAAGATAAGGTGAATAATCAAGTGAAGAAATCCATTTAATGGAATAATCGTCAGAGCCTTCAAGTTAAATACAAGAAAGCTAAGGCATTAACTTACATTAGTAGAGAGGGATACAAGACCAAAATTTAAAATTACTATTAGTACAGTTCTAAATAACACATCCAGAGCAATGTTAAATATTTGTCTTAAAAACAGACTCAGTTTATTGTTGGCTCATCATACTGTGGACATATCTTAAGAAGACATTGAGACACTGGTGTTTTTCATTCTCTTAATGGTCCAATTCTTCAGAAAATAACACAAGAAAAGCGTTTTCTAACTTAAAAGCACTTTCTTCACCTCTTTCATTAATTTCATTCTATACAAAAGACAACAGTGTAACCCATTTTTAAGAAGCCCTTTACATACCCTCATCTGGATTAATTAATTCTTCTGCATCTTCATTGTCCAAACATTCCACAAACCCAGCCATCAGCTTCTGGCTAATACTCTGTATTCAGCAATGGAAGGATTGAAATGAAGAGGATTTTAAGATTATTGAAAACAATACCTTTCATAATTCCCTCCCTATAAATTGACAGAAGTTCTAGACAAATATTATATAGACTAGTTAATAAGGAGGAGTTAAGTCATTGGTCTTCTAAGCATATGTCAGCAATCACCACTGAACAACAACAACAAAAAATCTACTGTTATTACACATGCTAAATTATTCTCACACTTTGGAGACTATAAAGTCAAGAAAGAGTCTCAGTATCTCAAAGAATTAATGAAGTATTTGCTTTTCACAATGCCACAGTAAAAGACTTTTTATAGGTAGGTAGATATAAGACAAAATATAGTTTTAACATACTTGATTGAGAAACCTATCCTTTAAAGTAACATTACGGAGCACAAGTATTCTTCCACCAGTTTGTCTTTCCAGATCCAAAGAAACTGGTGCTTACCTGATCATGCGTGAAATCACCAACTAGCTTTATCTGGATGTTGGAATTACAAGAAATACAGCACAAAATCTTGGCACTTTCAAAAGCCAGTTCAGGATTGCTGCCTCCATGATAAAGATATCTTCAAAAATATAAGATTATTACAATTAAATTGTTGAGAATTTTACTATTTCAAGATGGCCATGCACAGATGAGAAATTGAACAACGTTTAGAACCAAAACATTTACTACAAATCAAACTACAGGAGAAAATGTTAAAGCTACAAACAAAATTTCACTCTGTATGAAGCACTTAACACTCCTCCATCCAAAGAAGGGTAGCAGCCCGAGTATGGATAATGATCTCTCCTGAAATTTTCACCATTTTTTTAATCCAAAATCTACCTCGAACACTGCAGGATAAGTTAAAACAGGCAGTCACAGGCTCACAGAAGAAACTACCTTCAGATCACACAGAAATGAAAGACAAAAACACGTATACAGAAGAAGTTAAATTTTTAGTGCATCCCATGTCACAATATCACTGCTTTTTTATGCACTCAGTACTACTATTCATCAATGTTGGTTTGTCTGTAAAGCTGTTACAAAATCAAACAGTAACAGATGATGTCAGTGGGAAGTGGAAATCCTACAATTTCACATTTGAAACAGAATTTCAGATTACTAGGCTGATACTTTTAATGGAGTAACTAATGGACAATACTGTAAAATATTTATGTGGCCAATAGCAACCAAATTAAGTTTTACTCTCCCATTCTGTGACAACCAAAGTCTGAGTCAAACTGAAATTTATACACAAGGGAATTACTGCACATAATGCGACCAGGAAGAAATCACGAGGGGAAAAAAAATCAGAAAGAAAAACTATAAATTTAGACCCCAGTCTTGCAGTAGACAATACACATATCATACCACCCGTGAATACACCTCCGCCCACATAAAAAAATTTCAGAGACACTCTGTGCAAAGAGAAGCATTGGCTAGTAAAACTGATCAAAGGACCAGGATGCAAAAAACACTTCCATGCCTCCAAAACTCTTCCCTTCTCAGTCCTTTGCACATACCTAGCGATATTCACCACATGATCTGCCTTTTTAGTGCGAGGATTGATTCCTTGAAGCAGCTGCTCCAGTGGTGTGACAATAAGGGAAAGGTGGCTCTCCCGCAACAGATCCATAAAAATATTCTCTTTCTGTAGGGTTAAGTTTAGAAGTGCAAGGCAATACTGTACAGCTTTCTCTAAATGCTTCTTCCCTGCAGTGCACAAACAACAAAGAACCACAAGAAAAACAAAGGAGCAGTTAAATAGACTGCATTCATAAACCTCATTCATCAAACCTTGCACCAAGAGAGAACTTGTCAATTGTCTACTACTAGGAAAATTCCCCCAAAACACAATTTTTATATGCAAGAGAAACAACATTAAGTTGAATGTATGCAATGTCAGCTTTAAATTCTACTTAGTATGCATATTAACTTCACAGGAAAAATAAATTCTAGGCACATACCAGGAAATGGAGCATAAGTATCAAGCTGCTTAACCCCTTCTTCTAGCAAACTAAGAGATAGTTCCAGCATTGGGGACTCATTCAATAGATGGTACATCAAATTGAATCCAGGTGGTTTATATGCTATTATTTCTTCTCCTAAAGTGAGAAGGGGGAAAAAAAAAAATTAACACCTAATAGAAAAGACTTCCATTACTTAAGCTAGCCTGAGCTACAAAACATAACAGAGTCCCTGTTGTTGTAAGCAACATCTAAAAAGATGAAATATACTGCATACAAAGGCTTCAGAGGTTTTCTTTACACATAAGCCATTTAAGTAGTCTAAAAAGTTTGGGAAGAGTAGCAACGGCAATTACCATTACTTTTCAATATCTAATAGCACAGTTTCAACTTTAATAGACTTCCCCTACGTAGATCTGACCTTAGATTCAAATCAATGCTAGGAATTTATATCACATGGGAGCTTCATTAAACGGTTTTGAAAGACTGAAAAGTAACTGGAAAATTTTACATCCCTGCAAACCTGCATGAAGACCCTGGATGAGAGAAAAAACATTTCCACTGAACACCTGATGCTTATATGCCCTTCATAAAAGAAAAAAACAGAAACATTAGTCTTGACTTCTTCCTTTTATCTAGTCTCCTAGAAAACTACGGTGCATAAAAGCAGGAGAGCAGTAAGAATCTTTTTTAACATGCAAGTGTGAATGAGGGCACAGTTTCTGTTGCCATCAGCTTAAACAATCCCCTTCTCCTTTCATTCATTCCATGTCTGTGCTGTCCCCTAACACACCAACAGAAAAGCCATGCCATAGTGAAACCACATACTTAATCAGTTCAAGAAAAGGATCTAATAAAAAAAGTTCAGTTTTAACCTATTTCTCCAGTATATCACGTAATCCAAAAATAATCATACAAGCTGAAGGACTAGCTGAGGACAGGAATGAGATAACAAAAATTGCTCAAGCCAGTTAAGCTGCTAAGAACTGTTTGTCAAAATACAGGACACACAGGCCTCCCGGACAGAGGCAAGCTCACTGGAGAAACATGTCAAGGTGGTTGTTCACTTAAGAAGTGGCCCTTTACAGCTTTCTACCACTACAAGCAAATCCACAGGCATCAGGCTGGCATTCAATGTTATGAAGAAACTATTAAAAAAAAAAATCTGCAGCTCAAATAAGCCTTAAATTTTCTTTAATGAGGCAACTGTCATCTACTTTGGCCTTTTAAAGAATAGTTGTCCAGAATTAAATGACTTCAGATCATAATTCTACTGCTACTGTCTGCTCTGAATAATTAATATATCAGTAACATTAATATTAGATGATGTATCAAATACACTGACACCTTTAAATTAAGCCTACGAGTAGTGATGATTTAAACATAGACCAAAGAAAGCCAGAGGAACAAGCCCAAATCCAAGGTGGTTTTTTAAGTGTCAAATACTGCTCTTTAATCAAATCAGCAATGCAAAAGAGACAGAAGTCATTCTCCTAGTGGAGCTAGGTAAGTAGGAAATAGCCTACATGGATCCTTACTGAATCAGCCACATAGCTCCCAAAAGTACACGGACACTTTTTGAACGTCTTCCTATCTTAAAGCCTTGGCCTAGATTTCCACCAGCTTACTTGCAATCTTAAAATCACAAGAGGTAAGAGAGCAAACCAAGCTACAATTCTGTTTTCCAGTTAACAAATGAACAAGTTAACCTTGTAATTCCACATATTGGTCCACAAAGTCTTCAAGTTGAGGTTCGTAATCCCGCAACAATTTGTAAAACACTTCCAGAACTACCTCAGCTACTTCCCACTGTAGATAATCACAAAAAGAAGAAAAAAAAAAGTCATACACAGAATAAGACTGATACTGCAGCAACAAGACCAGGATGACGAAGAATACAACAGGCAGTGCAGTGATGGATCAGATGTCTGGCATGACTATATAACTCTGAAATACTATCCCAACAACACTTATAATTCATCATGTCAAATAATCTGAAAGGTCAAACTTTCTTTCTGAAGTAAAATAGAACACTAAACCAAACTTATTGCCTATTCTACTCTATCATACAATATACATATTAGCATATTGAAACTACAAGCAATAAATAGTCTTTAGTAGGTATATAGCTAGTAACAGATTATTAATAGCTTCCAGGATACAGTTTAGCATGCACTTTCATCCAGAAAGAACATAAAGGAAACTCAAATTCCTTGGTTCAGCAAGTCATAAATATTCTGTGAAGTAACAATCAGGAAAGGACAAATCTGACTTGGAGATTTGGGCGTATGATGTTCAGAAGTTATTAGCCACATAGCAGAGCTGCAGAATCCTGCATAGCAAATTGGAATTTAGCAATAATACAAACTTTGTTTTTCTAAAATGATACTTTATACAGGCTCCTTAGAAGCAGTTCATAGATCCTGATAATCTACAAGTTGAAAAAATCACCTGTTTAAGAATCAAAACACTATGTACTGCTTCAGGTTACCTCTGCTGCATCAAAACTGCAGCTTGTCAAACAGATCAAACACATCAGCAATGCCAAATCATTTTAACTACATCCAAAATAAAACAAAACCAAAAACAAAAACCCAAACCCAAAGCAAAAATAAAATTTCAAGCAAAAATTACTTTTTCAGCAGCTCTCCGGTAAGCTCTGGTGCGGAATCGGAGAAACACAGCATCCCTGAGGAACTGAAGATAGGGATCAAAGCCTGGTGGGCGGAGACCTGCTCCCAAGTTAGAGGGGAATGAACTCTCCACTAGCGTGCTGATGAGCCGACAGAAGGCACGGGTTAAAGGATATTCCTCACATCGGGACTCAATCTCATGCAGTTCAACCTTCCCAAGAGGACAGCAAAAACAGAAGGAGAAAAATCAAAGATTTTGAAGGAATCACAGAATCACAGAATGGTACGGGTTGGAAGGGACCTCCGAAGACCATCTAGTCCAATCCTCCTGCTAGAGCAGGATCCTAGAGTAGATCACACAGGAACACGTCCAAACAGGTTCTAAATGTCTCCAGAGACGGAGACTCCACAACCTCTCTGGGCAGCCTGTTCCGGTGCTCAGTCACCCCCACAGCAAAGAAGTGTTTCCTTATGTTAAGACTGAACCGCCTGTGTTCCAGTTTGTGCCCATTGCCATTCCCAGGAGGGAGAAACATGTGAGAAAGAATAATATAAGAGCATTATCTGTGAATTACTTTACAGTGAATTGACTTTGCTGCATTTTTGTCTATGGTACACCACAAGCAAATCAAAAGAGTGAAGCAACAGTACCGTAATTTCAGTTCAGCAATACATTGTTCGTTCATTTCTGAGCTACCAGAAGATACACCTCAACATTTAAATACTTTGCTTAAAAGTCAGGTCAATTTAGGAAAACAATAAAATCTTAATAAGAAGTCCTCATGTGGAATTTGAGGGCTTAGATGCTGTTCTGTTACTAGTACAAAGCTGCACCAGAGTCATAAATGGATAAAATTTCCAGAAATTACAAACATGTCCGACAGTAATTAAGAAGCAGTGAAATGACAGCGCCTATTCCATAGCTTCCTTTGGACACAGCAGCAGATGCAGCCTCTACAAGTGTTTCCCAAACTCATATGCAGATGGTCAGAGAGGATGCCCAGGTACAGAAAAAGCCCTACCTCAATACCAATTGCTTGTCTCTGGCCTGGACTTCTTACAGTTTGCAGTATCTTCAAAATAGAAAGAAAAATGAAAACAGGCAAACAATACATTTCACACAAAAAAGCAAACACACAAACAGAAAAATATGTAACCTGCAGAACATTTATTACTGATGATGTACATAGAGGAAAAAACACACTGAACACACAGGACTGACTGTTAAGAAACCTGTAATTACATAAATTAAGCACAGCCAATGAGATCTAAGGCATAAAACCATACTGTCATTTTCAACATCATTTCAATGTAAGAACTGCATTAACTAAGTGAAAAATATTATATTCAACAATGGCAACAAGAAAATTTAGGAGGAAATGCAATACTATTTCCAGTATACTGACAATTTCAACAGACTGGGATGCTATAGTTCTAAGCACTGAAAATCTAATATACCTGTGAATATTCCAGGGACTGCCAGAGCGAAGCAGCTATTTCAGGAGATTTTCCAAAAGCAGTAAGGGTTTCTAATAGCTCTGCTTTCAAAACAGGAGGAATGTTGCACTGCAGAAGTCCCAGAATGACCACTACTGGTGTCCACTGAGGGTGCTCACAAAGAGCCAAGCGAGCATTCTCACTCTATAGAGGTTCAACAGAAAACAAAATCGAAGTTTATTACTCTGAAGATTATTCATGTCTTATAATCTCTAACTCACACTCCACCTCCACCAACCCTGTTTCGTACTTGAAGGTACACAAAATGTCAGAAGAATGGTGGACCACTCCAAAGCAAAAAATTGTAATTAAACAAAAATCCCAATTTAATGACTCATGAATACTAAAATTGAGCTTATCGACACAGAAAATTTATGTGCATAATATAAGCTTCTTATAACAACCCAATTGTTTGGGGTTTTTTTTAGTAGACACACATAAATGGAATTAGTCTTAAGTAAGTTTAAGTACTTACACTCAAGACAGCTTCTTCAAGCACTGGTAGAGAGACTTTATCAATATTTCTATTAGGAACTTAAATTGCATTTGGACGTCTTCTAAGAGCTTATATGAGTTTAAGTCTAAGAGCAGGTGTAAGCTGTGTAAGATCACCAGTGTAAGTTCATTTGGGACTCTCAAATGAACCACTGGATAGGAACAAGCCTTTAGCCCCTCATCAAATTATATTCCCTGCATCCTTAGAACAAATTTACTCCTTCCCAGGTTATGGTTTGATGATGCCAAGAAATATTAGTTTTAAGAGTTCCTTTTTCCCCCATGCTTATTCAATGCTGACATGACAGCTCACATAGGAACACCTCATTACCACTACCACCAAAGATGATTTTTAAAAAGCCTAATTAGTTGCACTGATCTGTCTTGTGTTTGTGTCAGCAAAACCAATGGCATGTCTCTACATCACATAATTTTTAGGCTGCAGAGTCTGGCAGGTACTGAAGAGCGGAATTCCGCACTATCCAGAATTACCCAGACAATTCACAACACAAAATCTGCACTGCAGTTTTGTTCTCTTGGAATCCTCCTTCCAGTCAATTCATGGCACATTTTACACTCTTAGTTTGGGGACATTTTAAATCTAACTCTAGAGACAAGTTTCACAGTTTATCAGATTCTTTGTCAAATTTCTACCATTTCCTTTTAAATTCATCTATTATTTTTGCTTTTTCAAACTCATAATTAAATGCAAAGAACTTTCCCACTACCTAGTAATTTCTTCTGAATATACCTCACTCCTGAAAGACATCTCCATGACACCAAAGCATCAGTAAAGCAAGAAAATCAGTAACATCAACAAGACAGGATAAGTTGTCATCTCTTCCTGCTTCACCCAGACTGTATGTTTGGTCATAACAGTTATTCCTGATGCTTCCCATATTTTTGAAATTCACTAATCAAATTACGACTGCTAGGTAAACTTGCCCTACATACCTTTTTGTCAAGTGAACTTCACAGCTGAACGACGGCGTTTTGCAAGGAAAAAAATGTATTAACAAAGAAAACCAAATAAAAGGTTACTTACCCAATTCACTATAACAGTGGTCAGCTGTAAAAAAGCAATTAATCCATCCTGTTCTTTCTGTGTGATTCCTCGGAGAGGCAGGTGACGATACTGGACACTGTCTGCACTCGGCAAGTCTTTCCTTAAGTGCTCATGATAAAGCATCAAAGAGTGGAAGAAATGCTCCCAGGAGACAGGGCTGCCACCTGCTCCTTGGATGTTTTCCACTAGAAAAATGACAAAGAGGTGACAAGATTTTCTTTCTACTGTTTCACAGGGTCACAAGCAGGGTAGTTAAATTAAAAAGGAAAAACTTTTTAATCTAGGGGAAAAAATAAAATTCAAAGTAAAGTTATTGTTTCCAAATTTAGTGCCTTTGGCTTGGGTTTTTAGCTTGTTTTTGGTTTTTAGTAGAGACAGAAAAGTCCTAATATGAAAAAACAGTACAAATAAGTTTTCCATTTTATGAATCAGAATGTTTGCAGCATTATTTATATCTTCAAAGTAGAGTTTTGTTTTCCAATTTGATCAATGCAAAACTAATGCAAAACTAAAACACAGGACTGACCAGCAACGCTTACTATGAGGAAGTGCTATTTTATTACATGTATCAAAAAATTCTAACACAACAAAGTACTTCTGGAAAAGAGTCAGCTCAGGAAAAATAAGTTGTATATTTTGTAAATACAGTTAACTTCAAGATGTTACTCATTTTATATTTTACAATAAGCAATATTGATATACTGCATCTCTTACAGTGTTAAGACACAGCTTTTAAGAAAATGCATTATTTCATTATGTGAATTACCTGCTAAGGTGCTCATTTAATTACCTAATAATTCTTTTTTTTTTTTTCCCCAACTACACTTAGAAGTGAAGCGTTCCAATTTCATCTTTGTACTAACAATGAAATGTTAAAAGCATGAAGCCACAATTAATCTCAAATGAGTCTTTGTACTTTTCTAAAGAAAAAGAGTTGAGAAAGAGCTGAAGTGTCACTTTTCTTACCATGACTACTGCCATTGACTTTTAGCAAACTAAAGCAGTAATGAGCACACTGAGGCCCACTAGCCAGTCCCCGCAGCATTTTCAAGTATGGGATGTAAATTGTGGAAGGAAGCAGATCTCCCATTTGCCTAACAAACTTCGACAGGACGACCTAGAACAAATAAAGATCAGTGTTTTTTTAGAAGAAAAAAAAATAAAAATCTGAGTATTTTAGGAAAACAATAGGCAGTCAAAGTCAGGAAATAAGATTCTAATGTAATCCAGGGTAGGGAAGGGTGTGGGGAGGGGCGGAATCACAACTGAAAAAAAAAATCCTTTGTAAACCGGCCTATTCAGTTTCCCTGAAGGTAAAAACTGTGTTTCAAAGAGGAAGTAAAAAAAAATAATTCATGCTATTGCAAAGTATACTGATTCTCCAATTCCATATTTCCACACAGCAGTATTATTAACACATCTCACAGTGCTAGTTAAGTGATACTGGGAAAGAATTCACTATGCTTGTCATATCCCTGCACAGTAACTCGCATGGTCGTTCCGCCCAGGTTCATATTAGGGTGTTTGCAGATTGCACCAGGCCCTAACTTAAGTTGCCTGTGTTGCCGGTGGGTCTTGGGATGTGTTTGAAATGTCTCGTAGCAGGTTGTGCCTAACACTGCATAGTCCTGAAGCACTAAAAGCTGACAGCATTCCAGGTGTTCTAAGAGTTTTAAAACATCTGCTTCACCTGTTTAGATTGCTTCTTCATTCTAATTTTAAGTTCCATCTCTCACATGCTATATAAACTTTGGGCTTTAAATAATTACAATACTCTTACGGATTTTTATCCCAAAAATACTATCAACTACACTAAAGTTTTTTATAGTTAAGGAATTTAACTTCTCAGTCACATTAAAAAGGTATGTAGAGGTCATCAGACAAAACACAAGAGCACTGTTACCAGAAGTCATTTAGCAACTGCAACAAAGTCAGACCTAAATAAAATGTTCAAAGAGCAAGTTTGTTAGGACTCTTTCTCACTAAGTTTCTTGACAACTACGAATGACTGGCAGTAGCTCATTTTAGAGCAAACAACAATAATGATGTCATGCAGAGCAGGACACACTTCTTAGAGGTTAACTGTAATAAGGATACAAAAATCTTAGTAGCCTGTTTTTTTATTACTTTAATTTTAAGCTACTAGTAATTACTCAAGAAGATCTAGATAACCTGGCGCTGAGGTGGTCGCTGATGAGCTACTCCAAGGTAGGATCCCATGATGGTAGATGTCTGCAAAGGCTCTGTTGGACACCAGTACTCAAGGGCAAGTTCCAGATTAAAGGGGTCTTTCCTATACAATTCAGCAATCTACCAGAGAAACAAAGATGTTAGAGAAGTATCCACCATATAATGAAAACATGATTACTTCAACAATAAGCACTGCTTCTAGACAAGCTAAACATATCTGAGAGGCGAAGCATCCCAGAGCTGGTGTTCCGTTCCTTAAAACTCTGAAAATGACAGCTTCTAAATAGCAATATCAGAATAAATGACAACCAGAGAAATTCAAAATGCACACATAAGTGAAACTTTCATAACTTTAAATGATACCTGCTACTTAATTATTACAGATTAAATCGTTGCTAAGAAAACAGTGGCACTTCTCCTTAAATAACCACTCATGTACCTTGATATACTAACTTAAAAACAAGTTAGCCAGTGCTAGGACTAGAAATCTTACCCATTAACTGAACAAACAAATTTTTAAATTCTCATTTCTAGTTCTTCATTTAAGTTTACTATATATCTCAGACCTACTTAAGAAAGCATTTCACACTACATTTTCCTGTTAATGTTCTGTAACCTAAAAGACTACCTTTGCAAAAGGCGAATAATCCCTATAGTAAGACTGCTATATTGAAAACTGCACACTTCTATGTTTTCATGCTCTATAAGGGAAAATATACAAGTTTTTAATTTATTCTTGAACAGAAAATATAAAATGCACCAGTTCAATATGCAAATCTGTTTTCTGATGTGAGGTTTTTTTGAAAGTGCAGTTAGGTAACCTTAAAAACTAACATTTAAACAAACATTTATTTAATTTTCTTTATTAAAAAATATGACAGTAACAGAAAGATCTTTCTTCTAAATGTATGCTTATGGTCAAAATTCTACTAAAATTAGGGAATTTGTAACTCCAGCAGCCTTAATGGGGTCACCTTGACTAGCCTACTCTACAGCAGATACAAAAGAGTTTTCAAAAATTCTCATTGCAAATATGTCAATACATGAAAATTATTCAAACATTTCAATTCTTTATCAGAATAATTGTCAATATTGGGGAAATCCCCTCAAACTTAACTATAGTTTACCCACAGTAAATACAGAGAAATTTGAAAACTTACAGAAACATAAAATACTGTGTAATCATTAAAGTACAGATACACAAAAGTGTTTCATTCCAAAGAACTTCCATGCATTTAGCCAGATCTCAACTCCAGTGATAGCCTGTAGTCTTCAAAATTGTATTTCTAAGTTATGCTACAATGAGATGCCTTAAGATAATGGATATGTTAAGATAATAATATTGTAATTTAAATTTTATATTTAAAAGATATTTAAATATTTTGTAAAATTGCTTCAGCTCGAGAATTCTTCAAATATAAGAAACAATGCAGTATTTACAAACTAAACAAGAATTAAATGACACTTCATTAACATCAGAAGCCAAGGCAGTAAATTCATTCCTTTACAGGAAGTTATAGAAAGTGTCTATATTTAAGAAAAAAAAAAAAAAATCCCTCTAATCCAAAAAGGGAAAGATCCTGCACTGTATGTTATCATTCAGATATGGATCTTCTAATGAAGGAAATTCATGATCACTTTTTGACACAGTAATTTAAAAGAAAATAGGGCTTACTAAAAGCATTAAATGCTCCAGATCTCTCCGAAGGGAAATAGGTGGGTCATTACCCATCTGAATACTCATGTGGATCATGCGAGCATCTTCATCAGCACGGTTTCTCAGCTGTTTCACCTACACAATTTATGAAGTGGAGAAAAACACCGGTCAAGAATGAAACCGAACAGAAATAACAGAATTGTCTAAACAGCCTATTAAAAACTAAGAAAGCAAATGAACTTGCACATACATGACAAGAATATTCAATTATTTTTTTTAATTGCCTCCCTGCTATGAGCTTCAAAGATATATTCTATCACTTTCTTACTGCCCTCACTTCATAGCAAAAGCCCTCAACTTATACCATGGGAGTTTTTCTCAACTGTCTTCACCAGATCCTCTGGTTTAGCCCCAAAAGGTGGGTCCTTTTCCTCTTTTTACTTTGAAAGCTAGACAGCTTCAAACAAAATTAGACCACTATCCACAAGGAATGCAATGAAACAGAAAACACTGTGAAATAATGTTTTCTGTATATAGATCTGTGGATTGCACCTTTCTTGGCCACTTAAGGCTATTTCTACTTACAGCTACTTTATGTTTTGTAAAGTTTTGGATTGATGTAATCACTTTGGACTCAGTCTGTCACAACTAAAAGCATTACCACATGTCAACAAATACCATAGGGGAAAAAAAAAAAAAAAAAAAAGAAGATAAAAGGGAGGAGGAGAACAACTGCAGCAATTAAAAAAAAAAAACCCTTTAATCAGTATCCTAAAATTCTTCGTGTTGAAAAATGAATTACTAAACAAAAACCAACTGACATTTAATGTCAAAAAGCCTTTGACAAAACACCCCACCAGAGGCTTATAGAAAGCAAATAGCCATGAGATGAAAAGCTAAGTTTTGCTAAATATTAAGTAGACACTGAGGAAAACGAAACAGAAATAAGCAACCAATACAACACACCAAAAATTAAAACATGGTGATGATCACTAGAGACCAGTTTATGGTCTATAATAAATCTTAATTTGCAAAAAGCAATGAGCAGCAAAATAATTATGTCTCATTAAGAAAAAAATGTTAAAAACTAGAAATAACTGTGGATAGAGTCAGAGCAAACTAGGCAAATTAGTATGCTATCAAAACTAATATATGGACAAAATTGAGTGTTGATAAATGAAATAATGAATCACCTGAACTACTAAAGCTATTTAGTTCTGAATGTAAAGCAGTCAACGAAAAGATTTACCCAAATCATCACAGGCAAGCAGCATAAATGTTAAAACTGCACAGAAGAGTTAAATAAAATGGTGACTTACAAATTTAAATAAAACTGAACAAAGGTTATATACATACAAAAAAAAAAAAAAAAAAAAAAAAAAATCCTGCAAAGCAGACACTTTTCTTTAACTAAAATTTGAGATTCAGTAGAAATAGCTACGTACATAAGCCAAGCACTAATAGCAGTTAAGACAAAAGATTCCCTTGCAGGGCTATATCCCAACTGCCTGCTAACAAAGTCTTTCCTGTAAAACAACTACTACTGGCCTCTATCAAACTGGAATACAAGTCAACTGTCAGATTTTTGCTTATATCCTGTATTACAAAATCCTACTGAGATGAAAAATCTCTCTCTTCATCTTTAGGCGTTAGCTACAATTAACTGCAGATCTAAACCACAGTTTAAAAAAAAAAAAAAAAAAAAAGGAAGAGAAATACTCTTGCCAGAGATAAAGCCTCCAATTCCATAACGCAATGAAGAAGAGAGATATACCAACAAGTCAACCAACAGCTTTGGGATTTTCAGGCAGTTCTGTGGATACAGGAGACAGGGTCAGACCTGCTCTAAATCTAATAAGGTAGCAACCTCAGCCCTGGTCAGTCTCCAGCTCTTCTACCTTCATTCAAAAATCTAATTTGTATCTCTTTCATAAAAAACAGTATCATTACAGGGAGACATTTCATCTTTCGTAAAGCAACACCATCCAATGAAGAACTGGCTCATAAAGAAGCTCCCAGTTTCAAACCTGTTTGCACTTGATTGTTTAAGGAACTTGCATAAAATATACTTCACATCTTCCTCATATATTCAAAAAACTTCCATCTTCCTCATATATTCAAAAAACTTCCATCTTCCTCATATATTCAAAAAACTTCCATCTTCCTCATATATTCAAAAAACTTCCATCTTCCTCATATATTCAAAAAACTTCCATCTTCCTCATATATTCAAAAGATTCCTAAAGGCTATTGTGTCTGTATTACAGAAAACACCATTACGTGGAGCCTTCAAAGGATGTCCAAAGCCTGTTACAACATGGCAAGTGTTGCATGCAGGCAGCCATTGCAGCAGAAATATAGCTGTAAAGTTATCAACATGAACTTGTTTGAATTGACATTATACTTGTTCTATGGATATTTTGTGGCTTAAGACGACAGCCTGAGAAAGCAACATGCAATACCAATAGATTATAAATAAATTAGGATTAAACCTAAAAGCTGTCTACGAATTATACCACACTGAAGTGTTTTAAAAGTCACATTCTACTTCAGTGTGGAAAACAAACACCAAAGCATATGAGTTCCACAAAGTTATGAAGTTTTGTGAACTGCAGCATCCAAGCTGAGGGTCATAACTGAATCCCTGTGCTACCTGTCCTAATGTTAGAAATACAGAAGAGATACCCACGTTTCTCAAGAACTGCTACTCACACAAACAACTTACTTTCATTGGCATGAGTGCAAGGAAGTCTGTGACAAGGTTATGAATTTTGCGAATGTAAAATTCCTCCTGGTAGAAATTTTCAGACCCCACAACAGATTCAGTTAAGAAAAGGAAGACATTATCAGCAACTGCTAGCTCTGCCATTGCTTCATCTGCCTCAGTGAATTCTGCAAGAGCTGGGCAACAAAAAAATCAAAACAGGGAAAAAAAAATTACAATTATCAATTACCAAACAAAACATATTCCCAAATACTCGGCTGACATGCAAATCAACATGCTTCAATCAACTTTCATATAGGAAAACACTAGACTGGAAAAGACAAGTTAGTGTCAGGTGATGGTCTCAACTTTCTTCTATAGTAAGTGTTGATGTGTATAATCCATTTACCAATAAAATCTAAGGCTGTGAACTAAGAATCACAAACCAACCTTAACTGAACATTATTTATTATGTTTACGTTTTCATTAACAGATTCTGGAGTAGACTCAATTCTGACCTAGTAGGGAGCCTGGAAAGCTTGTGAAGTACAGAGAAAAAAAACATTAAAAAATTGTCCTCTCAACATACTGAGGTTTAAAATTTACAGACGTAAAAAGACATAAGCATGAATCTACTCGCAAATTAAGTTTTCAAACAACACAAAAGCAGCTAAAACACAATCTTTCACATTTTTCAGTACAAAATCTCTTTCACTTCACATGAGACACTATGCAATATTACGGTGTAATAATTAATTATTTCTAAATCTGTGTACATTTCAGAGCAATTCAATTGTCAACAACCCAACCCACATACTGAGAAAGCTTTAAAGGAGTGTCTACAGTAATTTTATCATAAAGGTAAATACTAACACTTCAAAAAGGTAACAGATACTTTGACTTAGACCACTCGCAAGCTCTGAATACCAATGTGCAGGAACTGCACTTTAGGGTAATTTACCTGTCACATCGGATAACTGGGATATTCCTCGTAATGCCAGCGCCCAGGCTAATCTAACAGTAGCTTGCAGGCCTGGTGATTTCCAAGGCTGAGACTCCTGAAGACGAGTGTGTATTGTTGCTATATACTGTCTTTCTGTTAGCAGAGGGAGCCGGTGCATCAAATCTTGAAGAACAAACACAATACCAACACCCAGTAAATCCATGTGAAAACAATCACACAAAACACCAATTTGCTGCTGATCAACAACAAAATTGGTTAAACAACCATTTACCCATCTGCACAACATCAGCTCTTTGGGAAACCTGCCAGTGTTACCTTCACGATCCTCTAGGCCTTGCTCCAGAAAGCTGACATCAAAGCAGTAAAGGAGAGCCACAAGAAGAGACAAGTTCACACTGTCCAATGAGCCATCAGCTTCCACTGTTACTTTCTCCAGGTAACTTATGAGGAGTAGAGTGTCATCCTTACTCAGCGGTGACTGGCAGGTCCAAACAAACAGACTTTCAGCTAAGGACTGTCGGCATTCTTTAATGAGGTCAGAAACCTTTAAAAGAAAAATCAAACAAAAAACAGTAAACATGAATATCCTCGCAACATGTTCAATTTGTCCTTCTCAGCCAATCAGTACGACTAGGTTAAGTTAAAAATTACTCTAAAGACAGCAGCTAGAGAACACGTTGGGGTTTTTTAATTGCTAAATAACAAAAGGCACGTTTCTGCTTGTTAAATACATTCACATTCCCAGGTATTTCACACAAAATGTGAGCAGATAACCTGGAATATACTATACACAAACCAGCATCTTTGTCAAGGTCAGGAGACATGAATCTACACAGAACTTTTGTAGCTGTAAACATATCACACAAAAGTCACATTTCCTGTCTCTAATACACAGTTGCACTAATAGTTATACCCAGGTCAGGTCAGAGTCTTCCCCTTGCCCCAGAAGAGATGCCCTCAACTGCCTAGGCAAGTACTTAACTTTTAAGACATGGAAAAATATGAAAGACATTTAAAATTAGAACTTTATTCCTCCAGACAAAGTATTTATATCAACTTTGAAATATAAATAAAATCTATTCTCCCCTATTAAGCGTTAAATGAATTTTAAGGTAAAACTTATGTAAATTAAGGTAATATAATGTAAATCAGAAGGATATTCTTAGCATAGTTTCTAGATTAATAGCAAAAACGTAAAACTAGTTCTTTACTTGGTGGGAAACAAATTGACTGCTTAATAATTTTTAGTCAGACCATCCATTAGAAAAAGGTTCAGAAATTAAAACAATAATGTTTAAAACCTTCGTACTAGAAACATACTCTGCAGTTAGTCACAGTCTCAAATTCAAGAATTACAAAAATGACAACCCATTTCCAAGCAATTCTCACTCTTCAGTATTATAAATGTTTCTTTTCATAATAAACACAATTGGATTATTAAAAAGGGCACTATTTGCCTGACTAGACACAGTCTCAAGCTGTTTTAATAATTTGTGAATTTTAGCTTGCTATTTTTATTCCAATGGTGCCGACAATGGTAGTGCTGACAGCAAATGATTTAATATACATTCTTTAAAATAAAATTGCAAAAAAAAAAAATTTATACACAGTGAAAATATTAGGCTTACTTTCTTACTGTCCTTGATTACACTTCACTAAAAATAAGGAATGCCCTAACATCAGGGACCAACAGCGAAACAAATGCAGGAGAAAATCTGGTAGAGTACAAGCTGTGGAATAGTTACTATGATACCTCAGACAGTAACAGAGCTTGCAAAGCTAGAGAACAGAAACTAGAAAGTTAAAAAAAAAAAAAAGAAAAATCACTCCATATCTCTTGGCAGCCCAAATTGATTCTAATCTATGCAATAATTCAGAAGAATATTCACACCCAGTCCTTTCTTTACCTCCTTGCGATGTTTCTCACTGCCCAATCCTCGCTCTCGCTGGAGTTTATCAAATTCGTTGTTCAGATTAATGTGAGACACAAGAGCGAGTATCTTCTGAGTCAAACCCTGCTCCATTAGGTCATCTGTAAAGCGTGTTGTCATGGACACTAATTCTTGACTACAATGGAAAGAATACAACTGTAACAATTAATCATACTATTCCTAGTCACAGAGGAAGTCCAAAATAATGAATCCCACCAAATGTATTTGCTAACAGAAAAAGTACTACTACATTATGTACATAAAGCAACTAAATGTGCATCATTAATCAGTAAGCAGTGTCCTCTCTAAACATTATTACTCTTAAAAAGCCCCATGAAAGCAGCTGCACCAGGTTATGAGAACAAACAAATATGGGAATATTCATATTCCCTTGAGTTCAATCAGCCCTAAAAGCACTCAAAGCAAAGAGCTTTGATCAGCTTATCACCCTAATACAGACCTGAGCTCCAGTGTCCACGACTTGCCGTGGCGTGACTGGACAAGGGCTCGTAGTGAACTGGCAATACATCTTTTCCCATCCCAGTACAACAGAACAGCCACTAGACCTCTTGTAAGACCAGGAAAATGAGGTTGCTGGTGTTCTCCTATTGAATGAAAATGCACAGAATAGTCACAGGAAGTTGAACACACACACTTTGGTAACACCTTTATACCTTAATACTTCAAACTGAAATATAAATGTAGCACTCAATACAAACATTGTTATTCGCTATCACTTTATTTTTTTTCAGGCACTTCCAAGAAATCACAGAAATTTTGGGTGCCATTATTAACATTCATATTAAACTATTAAAATACCCACAAATTTAAAAGAAATAGAAGTCCATAAGCATCCTAGTCCAAATGTATTTGCAAGATATCTACCCATCTTAATAATCAATTCAAGCTAATTATCAGCAAAACTTCTTTTCTTTATTCAAAATGAAATTGTCTGTCCAAATTTACATTGAAAATTCAAGCTGAAAACAGAAATTGAGGTTGAATTCAAGACAGCTTTCCAAGGCGACAAATTAGCAAGCTACTCCTTTAATGAATTTAAAAGTTAATAATGAACAGTAGCTAGTAATGATAACTAGCAATTATAATTTAGTAACATTTAGATCATTTTTCTACATGCAAAGCATGTGTCACTTTCCAGAATACTTCTCTTACTAATCAGTTATTAGATTCTGATCCAAGTACAGTCACGTATCAATGTATACCTAATACAGAATTTGAAGAACCAGTACCTATCATGTTGCTTTATGGAAAAACTCTCAATCAATTACTTTTAAACTATTTCTAAATTCAGTGATAAAGTAAATCACAAACAAAAACCTCAAATTATTCCCCCTTTTGCAATAACTGCATAAAATATGAACGTTAATGTTCAGAACTCCTATCATATTACATTACAGCAACAGCAGATTTCTTTTTAAGAACATCTTATGTTAGGAAGCTAAGGCCTTGACTGAATTATGAATCCATGTTAAGCATACACTTAAATAAGAAGGCCCTATTTAAGTTGTATTTCTCCAGCTCTTAAATATTTTCCCTTCTCACCAGCTAGAAGGAGCTCAACAGCTGCCAACTCTCCAATATCAAAGAGGTCACTGAGGATAAAGGCTTCTCTGATGAGTTGCTCTGGCAAAAGCCTAGTTCCCTGCTGACCCTGGATAGCAACCCCTTCCGTACTTGCTTTCTGAATTTTCTCATGCTGCTGAACATTCTTTGGCTGCAAGAGAAACAAGCATTGGAAATTATTCAAAACAGCAAGATCAGATAGTGAATAAAGCTTTGTACATTAATCCTTCCTCACAAATACAGTTCTGACAGGTTAGGTTGTCATCATAAAAGCAAAGGCAGTGTTTTTAAACAGAGATAGTAAAGGCATCTTAAAAATGCTTCACGCTTGCATAGCAATGGTCTCTTTGTGGGAACCTACCAAAAATAATCATCAACACAAACAGTGGTGACCTTTAGTTTACTCAGAATAACGGAGATTGAAAGTAAGTTTTGATACAGTTCTCATAAGGAATTGGTATCAGCTCAATGAAAGGCATCTGGGTTGTTGATTAGGACTGCTGTGTTACTCCAAAGCATCATCTTCTACATCATTCTTTTTTCTGTTAAACTCAGATGCTAAAATATACTGATGAAACTCTATAGCTGACTGTTAAATTTTCTGACATATCAGTTTAAAAAGCCATATATTATTTCAGAAGTAACACCACTGAAAGAGGACATATTTCTAGTTGCTACCTTGTGATCTATCAGCCAAGAAACAGTGACTTGCTCCACATCATCTCATGTTCCTAACAAGACACACTTTTTATTTTGTAAATTCATGTGTTCACCTGTTCTCTGTGTTGATTAACCTGACTGAAGCATAAGCATGGAACAAAACCAAACAAAAAAAGTTTTGTGCTTTATTTCAGACACACAAGAGTAGCAAAAAGAAGCTGATACTCAGCTGACAGAACATCAGATACTTTTGCTATTCTTTTTAAAATAGCATTCAAATAATGAGAGAAAACAAATGTTACAGATAAAATTGCCCTGTACAAGACACAAAACAATGTTATTCAAGCAGAATAAGTTTGATGTAACACATTTGTATTACATACTGTAAAAATGTAGAATGAAAAGAATGGTCAGAGCTGAAATGGCATGTAATACAACAATACAAGACAGTAAATCATCAACTCTCTAACTCATTCCACAAGAAAGCATTAGTCCAGTACCGGATTTCTGAAGAGAGAAATGAAGTCAGATTTGTGTTTCTTTAAAACCTGGTCGAGGCGATGAATAGCTTCAGGCTGCCTTTTCCAAATGGCATTCATTACAGTCTGCCATATGTCCTTATATGGACCCCACAAGCTGGCAGCTAAAAGAAATAAATTTAAAAAATAATTATTTTAAATGGAGAAAGAAACAAAGAAAACAAAGTATTTATACATTATTTTCAGCATATAGGTTTTTTTAAATTTACTGTTAGTCTCAGCTTGACAGTATAGACTATTATTTCTATCAAGCAAAGTGTATTCTCCCTTCTTAAGGCACAAAAAAATAACAATTGTCTGATACGAAACCTATTTGCACTTAGGAAGCTAGAAAAGCAGAAAAGATGATGTATGCAGCTAAGTTCTGGGGCTCAAAGTCATCTTATAAAGAAATTTGATACAATCTGTGGGTGTAATCTTGCATCCTTATATGACTAAGAAATTCCACCCACTTCAGTAAACTTAAAGAATAACCAAGAACTGAACAGCAGACCTTGAATCTGAATGTAACTCAGCAAGGCAGGCTTCCTGCTTTCATTTTTGACAGAAAACTCCAAAACAAAGAAATACCTAATATATGACGGACTGAAAATGAATGGGAGTGCTATCATGATCTGGTGCACAATTGCATCAAACTGTGCAGAATAAAATATATTAGAAACCAAAACTGTACGATTAAAGACAATATTACATAAGTAACAAAAATCATAAGCCTAAAGACACTTTATTTCACATTTACTTATCTCATTTGAATGTAAAACAAACAAACAAGAATTTCTGATTCCTAAAACACACTTTTGTTACCATTCTGCATAAAAAAATAAATTTCCTTTACTAGAAACAGACAGATCAATATAAATAATTACCTCACTGCGTTTAGAAGAGACCAGATTATTTCTGAAAGCTAGCAAACATAAATATATTATTATTTAAGATAAGTCTGTCTCTATTCTAGAAATACAATCTCTCCTCCTCCTCAGCACTGGCGTGGGGGGAGTTTCCTCTGCGTACTTCAAATGTGAATTAGGTACTACAGCTGAATGATCTCTTCGTCACTAGAAGTTGTACTATTCAGAACCCAAAGTCTGTAGCCTGAAGACTGCACTAGAATTTTCCTTATCTGCATTGAGTATCATGAAAACAGTATGCCAAACTAGTCTTCAGACTTCTGCCAGAATCATTGTCTAAACAGAAAACATTACAGATGGAAAATTCTTATTACCTAGTATTAACATCCCATTGAAAAAAACCTCAGAATTTTAAGACTCACCTTAAACAGAACTATTGAAATGTTTCCCTTGTTAGCTATCCTTAGTGTTAGCTTAGTATTAGCTTACTGTTAGTTATCCTTAGTCTGCTTAGCCGTTCCTTAGTATTTGTGAAAGTTTCAGATTCTACATACAAGTCACTGCTAAACTTACCACAAATTTTTTACCAATTGTATTCAGTTTGCCTGCAAGCTACCACATAAGCACCACTGCCTGACTATTGATAACGTTACATGTTTCTGAGCATCTACTGAACGGTATTACACACTAGTGGTGGTTTTTCCATGCTACAAATTTGCTACTTACAGAGGTTGCTGCCCTCCTTCATTCAGAACAACTTGTTCCCAACTGTACACATACCTGCTTCATTAATCACATCCCTGAAACTCCAGCGGACTGCACTGTAAGTCATGTTAGTCAAATGATCCAAATTAAAGTGGGAGAAAAAAAAGGCAACATTTTCTAGAGTTCTTCCAATCTTGTTTTTAAAAATCGATTATTTCATTAACACAGGTTAAAAAGTGGCCCTGCTAACCATGGAAACAACTGAAAGAGCAATGTCTGAAGCACAGAGTGAAAGAACAAGTGGGTAGTGAAAGGCAGAAACCTCTGAAACTGGCTTTGTCTCTGAAGAAATGATAAAATGGAACTATGCCTTGCAGGTTAGCCTACATACAAAAATACTAGCATTTCACCTACAACTAGCTTAACTCCCCCCCACCTGTTTTTAATGTACGAGTTAATACTGTGGTATAAAATCAAGTACAGAGGCAATATTTCATCTTCACATAGCTTGTTCTAGCCAGCTCTATTCCTTAAGGTAACCTTGACTAAGTGCATCAAAGTCAAACAGAGCCACACCTCATCTTTACTAGGCTGCTTACATTAAGACAAGCAAAAGCAGCTACACTGATGTGAAGATGCCTCTCTCTTTCATACAATCAAGACACCACCTCCAAGTAATGCAAAATGCTACATGGATGCCCTGAATAATAAGGCAGCATAGGACAAGTCAAATTGTAGTGAGTGAGCGTGGAGACAAAAGCAGGTCTCAGAGAGACTCCCTGGTTTCAGTCGGTTTTACCACTACCAAAGGTGTCTTGGAAGCAGCAACAAACTTATCAAAACTGTCATTTTTTTTCTGTTTCAAAGGAAGAAACCACATAAAACAAGAACAAAACCAAAACAAACCCTCTCACCTTTAACTCAGCACTAACAAAAACTACCATCTCACACACTGTCATTTACAATGCAATTAGCAGTGCCAGTCGAGCTGTATCTTAGAGTACAGCCTATAAAAAGGACAAATCCCCTGTGTTTTAATCACATCATGTTAACCCTACCTAGACAAATGCATTAAAGATAGCTACTGTTGGACAAAATTTCACACTCCAGACTGTAACTGGCTCTCCCACATAACTTCAGAGATTTACTTCCACTCTAAACAGTCTTTTCACTCTTATTAAATTACCAAGTCCAATAAACACCAGTGGCAATCCACAGTGCCTGCCAAAAGCTGTTCAACTATTTTCTTGGCCCATTTGTTTGCTCTTGTGCCTACAACATAATTGCTTTGCACCAGCCCAAACACATGTACTGTAAGACATTAAAACAAATTAAGGATCTAACTTTCCTAACTGAAAACTAATCCAAAAAAAGAGTGTATTTTCAGCAGAATCACATCTACAACCCAGTTTTGTCAGTTAGCAATTGACGCTTAAGACTGAACTTTTTGCCAAGCTATAGACTTAACCATGCTATATCTGTCCCCACAAGCAATATATTATAAATTAAGGTGAAACCCTCCTTAGTTCTAGTGCCACATCTGCTTTAAATTTTATCTTACCTTTCACGTACAAAACTCCTTCTTCCCCTATTTTTTTTTAATTGTAACGCTACAGAATCTCTTGCCATGTAACTTATACAATAGAGTGTAGTCGCCTTTGAAATACTCCAGTTTTCACTTCAACAAATTCACATTTCAGATAGTGTGAATGGCAGGAATAATCACCCTTCCTCCACTCCCAAATGAAGGGTCTTTGCTTTATTACTGCTTTTCAGCAGGAACGTAATAGATTCAGTTAGCTCAAAATACCTTCTCTATAAAACTTACTCCTTGCTTGACACAGGAATGAAGCTTTTTAATTTTATTAACTAGTCACTACAACATACACTGCCTTAGTAACAGACCTTGTAGCCATGCCCATATTCCAGCTAAGACTGCTTTTCACAGGGTCTCCATTCTCTCTGTATTAACCTAACGAAGCTCCACAACAGCTAATGCAAAGTCCCGCACCTGAAACAGAACAACTCCATGCAACAGTCAGTACACGTGGCCAGAAAACAGCTTTACAGAAAAACACCCATGGTAGATGAGAAACTGAACACTAGTCAGCAGCACACCCTCGCAGCAAAGAAGGCTGTATGAACAGAATTGCAACCAGCAGATGTAGGGAAGTGATTATTTAGGCATCCGAGTCCTTCACTCCAGAACTATGTCCAGTTTTGGGCTCTCCAGAACATGACACTGAAACAGTGGGCCACAGAACAGGATGAATGAGGAAAGGCTGAAAGAACTGACCTTGTTCAGTCTTAAGATAAGGCTAAAGAGGGATGGGAGCTTTGTTGTCTTCAACTACCGAAAGGCACTGTCCACAGAAAACAGAGGCAGAGGTACCCCAGGAGAAGATGAGCAGCAGCTGACACAAGCTGCAACACGGAAACTTTCAATTAGCCCTCAGAAAAAAAAACAATTTACTCTGATGGTGGTCACACACTGGAACAGAGAGGCCTCCGCAAGGATCTTCACCCTGGCCCTGGCCCAGCTGTTAGGCGTGGGCAGGTCAGACCAGATGACCTAAGTTATTTTCCGATAATCCAGTCTTTTCTTTGTGTAACCATTGCCTCAGTAACCCAAAAACTACTCTTAGTGACACGATCTGGAAGGACCACGGATGATCTTGCTGCTCCTACACAGCACTCAACGCGAGAGAAACCAGCTCCACATTTCCACACTTCTTGTATAAACACGGAGCAAATTTCGGTGCGGTTTTTTTTTCATTTTAGTACACACGGCGTTAAGAGACGAGTGCAATACAGAAGTAACACTTAATCACATCCGCACTGAGTTACCACAGACCTCTCGAGCCACGGCGGCCTTTGCCATCGCACCTCGCCATCTGCACGCACCGGGCACGGCGGCAGCTCTCACCGCGCTGCTCCATCCCCTCGCCAGGCGCCTTTGAGCGGCCCGCGCGCCCCGGGTGCCACCGCACGGGAGGAGGCCCACACAGAGACCGCTCTCCCTCCGCCTGCCGGCGCCACCGCGGCCTCACACCCCGCAGCCCTGCCCGCCGCCCGCGCGGGCCACGCCGCTCCTCGCGCGCAGCCTTCCCCGGCCGCCTCCCCGAACTCTGAGGAAGGAAGGGCGCGGGACCGGTGTCCCCCGGCCGCCCCACTGTCCAGCAGCGGGGAAGACAGCTGAGTGGCACCGCCGAGGAGGAGGATGAGGAACCGCGACCCCACGCTCAGGTTCCTCTTACCCGAATTTACCGCCAGCGGCGCCGCCATCTCGGAGAGAGGGAGGAGCGATCGCCGCGCCGCCGCCCAAGGAAGGCCCGCAGCACCCCGGGCTGCCCGCCGCGGCGCCTACCGAGGAGAGGGGCAGCGTCCCGCCCGCTCCTCCCGCCGCGGAGGACAAGGAGGGGGTCCCACGGCTCCCCTTGGTCCTGGCTGTGGGGCCGCCCCGCTGGAGAAAGCTAACCGGCGTCCCTTTCCGCTCCAGCAGGGCCCGGGCAAGGGTACGAGCGAGCCCAGGCCAGGGCCCTGCGCCGCGGGCTGACGGGAGTTGTAGTCGCAGAGGGGCGCGGACCCGCAGCGGGGATGTGGCGGCGGCCGCAGGTGCAGCGGTGTGCGGAGAGTTCACCGTGTCGGTCGGGGTCAGGGTCGGGGTCGAACTGTACCGAGGCGCCGGTGGGAAAGGGGTTGCTCCGGGGCTGCGCATTCCCACCTTCGCCCCTCTGCTGTAAATAACGCATCGCTTCGGTGCTGCCGGGTTTCTCTTTCCCCCTTCCTTTTCTGTATCAGGCTGAAGGGAGTCTTTCCTTTCAAGCCCGGTATTCATGAAATAAGGCAAAATGCCTGAAGTCAAACATTGCCCCAGGAGGTAAATTTATTAGAATGTTTTCAACCTGCTATTTCTTTTATTATTTTCTTTTTCCCCCAAACCAAAATGGTTTTTGTTTCTATGGTTTTAGACTGAAGTCTTCGAAAAATGAAATAAGTAATTTGTAAATGTTTCAGTGATGGATGATCCTTATTTAAAATGCAGGTAACTGGAACAGCCTTATTCACTTATACCTGTAAACACAGGGGTTTTGTTCAACTTGGTTAGCAGCTGTGTGGCACTTAAAACTCATACTTCTCAGGCTTTGACTGGTGAGCTAGGGTTTACAATCTTGGATAGGAAAATAAAAGCAGCCCTGATTCGGGTTATCCTGTGAAGGAAGCTGCATTTAGCCTCAAAGCATGTGCAAGAAAAAAGTACCAGGAATGAAGAAAAGAAAGCAAAAAGGACACTTGTATGTGTCTAGAGCTAAGGAACAAATACTAGTATCATACAAGTATCTCATAGCTGAAGTCAATTTATCACTCTCTGTCCCAGTAGTAATCAAGTCTCCACCAGAAATTCCCTCCTGTATTACCTGTAACAGCAAAGATTCCACCAAGAGCATGTACTCATTTTTAGTGCCAATAGTTTCCCCTCTTGAACTTTATTAAAACAATATTTCACAGTTGCAAAACCATGTCCAATGAATGAGATCCGTGGGAACCTAGCAAAATATCTTTGCTTCTCTAGATCTTCCCCTATAATGGGATGGCAGAGGGAGCATTATAGAGAGAGCAGTGGTCCTGGGGTGAAAGTGAATCAGCAGTAGTTGTAGGTGATAGTAAGAAAAGGAGTCAGAAACCAGAGAAACAGTTTTACAAAGATTAGTCAGAAGTGAAAGGAGAGAGAAAAGGAAATTTTAAAAGAGAGGGGGGAAAAGTCTGTCCTGTCAAGAACAGCTCCTCTCAGAGTTCAGTGGATTGAATCTCTTTTCATTCATTCGGCCTAATTTGTTCATTAAGTCAAAGAGCTCATATTTCTTTGAGATTTCCCTTTTCCCCATCTTAGCCATGAACCTGAACAGCCCTATTGCAATGAGAATGATAGACAGTGAATTACTTATTCTAGGAAAGGAAGAGTGCCAGGCAAGAAGTGAAAGTAGAAAATAAGTTATTCCACAAGCAACAGAACTAAAACATCCTCAGTACCTGGGTATGGTATCCTTTTACCTTCTCCCTAGTTCTCATCACTGCAAAGCCATAGCTCTGCTCCTATGCTGCCCACGTGCCACCCCAAGACCCATGACTATAAAAGGCAGGTATCATGATAAATTTGGAGATGCAAGTGCTGATGGCCTGGCTGCGGCAAATGTAATGGATAGCTTGAAGTTTTGCTTCAGCCTTTCCAAATACAGAGATCCCAAATTTGATCTTTTTTTTTATTATACATTCCCTGATTTTCACAAAGTTTGTGAGGACATAAGTTTTTGAGCCCTTTAGCCCTTGATCAGATTAAGTTGGAATTGGTTTAGGAATTGCAATGGGTTCAAAAGTTGCTGAAGATGTTTGGCAGACAGAGTGTGATTTCCTAAGGCTTGTTTCATTAAGAAACAAACAAACAAAACAAAACAAAACAAACAAAAAAAACCACAAAAAAAAAAAAAAGAGAGAGAGAAAGGGAAATAAATAAATGAATCTATTTTTTAAAAAAGCCTTTCCCAGGCATTGAGAGCTGTCATATTTCTTTTGGCATTCAGATGCAGCCAGATTGCACACACTTGTTAATCTCTGTTGGAGGAAAAAATCCTCTAACCACTGCAGATTTAATATTTTAAATTTCCAGATAATTCTTTCCTCTCCTTGCCAATTGGCCGACAGTCACATAGCAACATGAAGAAAAAAAACACCCTGAAAAGAGTGCATGGCATGGGGTAGGTCGCTGGGCAGCTGAACTTCAGAAGAAAAATACCACATTTATCTCCAGCTGCACAGCATTTATTATATTCTTTCTCTGTCAGCAATGTGATATTTTGATGCAAAATAGCTGTGACAGTACAGGTCCTAAGTAAGAGAGGTATCTAAATACACCATACCATACATTCTGCACATATTTATATTGGCGTAAATGCATCCATCCATGCTTTGATGAGTAGGCAAGTCCATGAATAGTAATTCTTTGCTTATTCTCGCTTTATTTTCTGTCCTTTAATTTAGGATCTTATTGTTTACCCGGGATCACTGGCTGGTTTGGTAGACTATTTTTGCCAAGTCACTATAGGGAAAGAATACTTCACTCCTCTTCCTAACAGTAACTCTCAGCAAGTTCTCCAATACAGCTGGGTTCAGTGAGGGACACCGGCTTCTTTCATCCTTAATTACTAGACAGAAATCTGTGAAGTATCAAAGGTAGGCTGACACTAAATACCTGGGATGGATATTAATTCCTCTGGATTCCAGGGAAAGGAGGTTCCAGATTGCCTGTGGGCTAGCTAATTCTGCTTGTGTGGTGAGAGACCTTCATGTAAGAGATACTATTTGCTGTAGGCGGAAATAACTACTAGTACTAATTAAAATGAGCTGCACAATGGAAACCTGCCCTTTGACTGGAACTTCTAGGTGGTTTGTAATGTACTACAAGTGTAACAATTTTAATAATATTAAATTTAGTCACTGTGATTCATAGCCAGATCACACATCAAGATACAAAGATAACGATGATAATAGTATAATTTATTTTCTTTACATTTTATTATGATCAGGAAGAATAATTATTTGCAATAAAAAAGTATTATTCAAATGCCCAAGATGCCATGCTTAATTTCCTACCTTTAGTCTTGAGTGTCATTGTGATCACATCCTGCCTGATGGAATAAAATGAAAATTAAAAGGCTTTTCTGCGTTGCAGCTGGAAAAGATGCCTATAGAAGTACATTTACATAAATAGACCAGTCTTTCCATTATGAAATATGCCTCTTTACTCAAAAAGTCAAAAGCATTTCTGGCTACTGATTAGACCGTAAAACTTCCTTGAGCTCTTATTTTGACTGACACTAACTCTGTCTGTGCATCTCAGCTTACTGGTCTGTAAAAATGGGTATAACATTTCACAGGAGGCCTGGAATGCTGATCAACTGGATCTTTAGCCTGGCCCCATCTGAACAGAGCAGAAGAATGTGTTTTTGGGTTACATTAAGTTGTCAGAGTAAAAAACCCTGAATTCTCTTCCTATGATGGCTAATTTTGCTGAAGACTTCTTAGCTGGCTATAATCCTGCCTTTGTTGCAAAAAGTGTGTTTTATACATCGAGACAGTTAGCTCAGTGTCAAATCTTAGCAGAAAGTCGAAGACCTTTCCCTGCAGCAATTCTCAACAAAATAACTTTGTAATTTCTCTGTCTTCCACCCTAGGTATTTCTACTGTCACCATGGTATCTAAGCTCATCAGAGAAACTGCGTGAGGTTGTTGCGAGCTTGGGTAAGTGGTTTATCTAGTCCAAGGCAACAAAGAGCTAAATATTCTCAAAGTTATATGAATACCTTCCTTGGGGTCTGGGAGCAGGGGGAGAGGAGCTGAGCAACAGCAAGTGCTGCCCTTCCTGTGTAGATGAGGACAATTATTGACTATAGGCATCTGACCAGGAATGAATGCCTTGAGAAACAGTACTGGTAATTTTCCTGCTTGACAATTGGGTCTTTATGATCCCTATTCAGGCTTTAGAGGTAAAACGAAAATACTGTTCTTGGCCGTGTGATGTATTCTGAGTTATTTTTTTTCCTAATTCCTGCTTTGGGGCCTGTAGAGCTATCTGTCTTGTTATTCTTTCTTCTCTATCCCATAATGAAGAATAGCTTTTCTTTTTTTGTAATAATTTCTCCATTCAGCTTCTGAAGAGAACAAGTCAGTTACTAGCCCAGGAGATAATCTGATTAGTTTAATGATATAGCTGCTAGTAATTCACAACAAGAGGTGGAGAAACATACACCAGGGGAAATGATAGAAAGACAAAGTACAAGCAAAGTGGAGATATTTGATATGGTAAGTAGAAGTGTTGGCACATCAACTGCCTTATTGATATTCATTCTGTTCAGTGATTTCCATATCAGATTTACAGATGGTTGATTTTTTGCTAGTTGCCAATCCCACAAACTCAGACTTGGTCCTGAAATGCATGCTGAGCTCGTTATGAAGCATGTTGTATATGTTCTGCAGGCTGAGTTATACATTGCAGGCTGAGTTATACACTTATTGCATCTTTTTGGGTTCTCATCAGAGAATGGCTGTGCTGGAATAGGTGTAAAAGCTACAGAAGCGTAATTAGGTCACTTGGGCAAAACTGAAGGTGCATAAAGTTGCACAAAAATGTCTGTGCTAATAATGTAAAGCACAGGGTTTCCTTAAGTGGAGATAATACAAGAGAGGGGAGAGAAAGTATCTTGACAGTCATAATCTGAGCTAAATTGTAAAAAAAAAAAAAAAAAAAAAAAAAGAAAAGCATTAATTTATACTTACAGAGTGAATTTGATATGAGAACTAGTGAGACTCGGAAAAAATGGCATCTCACAATGCCATCTCTACTGCACAGTGAAATTGCTTCACAAATTATACTACCATTTTTTAAATTATTTTCTCAGTGCTGTCCACTTCTTTGGAGTTCTCTGGGTACAAGGTAAGAAGCTCCTGTACACCAAAGATGTGTGCAGAATTTGGCTTGTGTACTTCTGACAGTCAGTTACTGAAGTACTTTCCCTGTCCTGATACTCTGAGATAACTTATTTGAAGGAAAGCCCTGTTTAAATCAGTAGCATAAGAAAGGTTTTGCTTTCTGCTCCAGGCCGTTTTTGTTTTGTTAAAGTTTCCTGAGGATCGGGAAGAAGTATCCTCAGCAGCAAGATTCTGAAGCGCAAGAACTGAACAAATCCAGTTTCTGGAATAGGCAACTGTATTAATTGGCTCCAGTGTTAAAATATTTCACTGGAAGTCCAATGTCTGTTAAAGTTTCCTTCTGCTTTATTTGGTTATGGCTGTGCTGCAGAAGGATAATTAGAAGCAATATTAGCTGTTCACAATTAATGGGGCAATTGTTGAGACCACATGTTCAATAACTCCTACCAAGGTGACACCTTAGACATTGGAGCACTAAACTATATTATGTGCTTGAGCGATCAAGGCTGGAGTTTATGGCTTACGATCATTCAGTTGCTTGAGTGCTTAAGAGGAGAGTACTGGAAAACCTTTATCTTATGTGCAGGTTTCTGAGCTCCTTGGCATATCTAACTCTCATATGTTTCTTCTAGATGGTGTCAGATGGTCAAAATTAATTTCCCTCATCATTCAAGAACATTCCTATTCTAAATTAGACAAAGCTGAATCTCTGCCTTTGAAATGCAGTGCTGAAAAGGTCAGCTGATCTGAACTCTCAGATAAAATGAGACCTAACCAATGGAGAAGACAAAATTCTCGGAGTTAATTATGTGTGTCTGTAGATGTCCAGCATAGTGGAATGGTAATCCTTTAGGTCCTTCTGCAAGCCAAAACTACTAGTATTGTATATTAACTTTAGTGGAAGTCTAATGAGGCATACTTAGGAGAATAGTTCATTCCAAAGTTAATAACCTATTGAAAACACATGTACAAGAAATTCTGATTTGAAGAACAGAAATTCAAAGGTCAAGAACATGCAGAAAAAAGTAGTGACCCACATTCGTCATTAAGGTTGATATCTGCATAAATGGTCATACCAGATCTCTTTAAGTAGACAGCAGTAAATTATGATCTCAGGATAGCTTTACATCTTGTGCTATCTCTTTACAAATGACAATCAATATTTTCTTGGAAATAGCACTCAAAAAGTGTCACTGGGCTGCATTCCTAGGCATCTGCCTATTAATAATATAATTTCATTTTTCTTATGCATCACTCTCAGTCTTATTTAATGCACAGTTTGTCTGCAGAAACAAGAAGCTGTGGTGAGGTCCAGCCCAGGAGAAGCTTGAGGTACTGACTCATTCTGACACACTGTGGGAAAAGTTTGCTTGCGGGTATATTTAGACTGTAACTACACAAGGACACGAAGCTATAAGAAACCCCTAAAAGTGAGGTGGCCTTATTTTTAATGAAGATTTGATTGTGCCTTTTGAGTGGCTTAGTTTGACATTGTTTTAGACTGCCAGATGGTAAACGTGTCTTAAGGTGTGATTTCCCAGAACTTCTCAGAAATTCTAGTGTCAATTTTGAGGTGAGATCCAAACAGTATTATAGGAAAGCTTAATGCTTCCCTTCACTGGAGAAGTTCAAGATCACTTGTTCAGGTTGTGAGAGCCTTGCTGAGTTCCACAGCACCACCACCCCTGCCCCGAGCTTGACATACATGTCCTACCTCCCATAAAGTTTGGAGAGGTCTTTGGCATTGTATGCTCTCTATCTGTCATTAGTGCCACTTCTGTCCTGGGTTGCAATGTATTCTATTACCATGAGCCGTTGAAGCCTGGCGCCGGGGTTCCTTGCCTCGCCCCTCGGGACTATTCTTCTGTTAATGCGCCCATCAGGGCCTTGCCCCAGGACTCACCATCCCTTTGTGAGATGCTCCGGCCAGGGGGGAGGGGTGGAGCCAAGCATTCCCGCCGGAGATAATTTGGCGGTTTGGAACAGCACGAGGGCCCTTACCCGCTGGGATCCCAGACGACAAGGACTGCACCGCCGCCGGATTTTCGGAGGAGGACCAGTTTTCCTTTTCTACAAGATCACCGCTTCAACGGGATCACTTAAAAGAGAACTGCAGCTGCCACCGAAATCGGATTGCTCAGACTTTTTCTTCTGCAGACCGACGCTTCATCAGGACCATTTCGGAGAGAGCTGCAGCTGCCACTGGATCGGACTGGTACCAGCACCCTGCCCGGCAGGGGGCCAGGTTGTATCCCTGACTCTGTCGGGCCTGTAACCAGTTCCTCTGTATTATAGTTTTGTTGTATACATTAGTAAAAACTGTTATTCCCATCTTCCTCATATCTTTGCCTGAAAGCCCCTTAATTTCAATTCTATAACAATTTGGAGGGAAGGGGGTTGTATTTTCCATTCCAAGGGGGGCTCCTGCCTTCCTTAGCAGACACCTGTCTTTCAAACCGGGACAACTTCATTTTGCAAAAATAATTAAACTTTCACCCAGTATGGAACTGGAACCTGTCAGGGAGTGGGGCAGAGGTAATCCCACTGTTCAAATGACTAATCTGACCACCAGGTAAAGAATATTTCTCCTGCAATTTTTCTCAATGATTAAGTCTTTTGGACTAAAGCATCAGCGTCAACCAAAAGAATTGGGGGAAGCACAATCCAAGGCCTTCAACTGCCTAGAGCTTTTGCTCAAGTAATGTGAGACTAAAATACTACTTCACTGTCTGCATAAATCATGAAAAAATGTAACCTAAGTGTTTACTACTTCGGAGAGTTCCTGAAAGCCTCAGCCATGTGTGAAAGGGGACACCACTTCCACCAGCTCGGTGAACCTGACTAGCCACAACCTTATTTTCCTTACAGGTATTCCAAACCAAGGCAATCTGTATTCTAAATATGGATTATTTTTTTAATCTCGGCAAGAACAAAACCATGTTTTTATTTGTATTGATCAGAGCCACTCTTTTAATACTTTCTGCTTGGTTTGTCTACTTGGATAGATCAGTGAGTCATATAGCCCTAGTGCTCTCAATAAACTGATTTCTTGTCTGAAAGTTCTATGTCTTATCTCTCTGTTCATGACCCCATAAAATAATGACCCAAGTCGTAACCTCACACCAACTTTCATGCATAGCACCAGAAAAAGGACTTTTGAAGGAGTTAGTCTCCCTCTAGAGCTAACAGTCTTCCTCATTGCTAGGACTCCCTGTTCATAAACAACTTACGTCCTCTTGAAATACTATGCAAACACAGAGGAAGTTAAGGGGATAGTATTAATTGTTGATATTTAAAATTAAGAGGGGAAAAAAAGAGGGGACAGTAAGTCCACACACAGTTAGTACCACTCAGGGCAGTGTATGCTCTTACTCACATGATGCTTCTCTGCTCACATCCTTCTCTCATCCAAATTACAGCTGGAGCCAGCCATGTCATAGTGAGAAGTTCTTCAATGGGAAGCCTGGCTGCCACTGCTAGAGCCAATTGACACACACTGCTGTGGTAGGGCAGGAGTAATCACCTTTCTAGTAACCTTCTGCCACATGCTGTGACATGAACAAACTGTCCCAGCTCAGCCTTTTCCCAGTGGGGCACACCTCACAGGTAACTGTGCTGTCAATCTGCTCCACAGCAGTTGTCAGCCCTCTGCAGACTGAGCTTCCAGGACTCACTTTTAGAGCTTTCATTTAAAACAACTGCTTGAATTTCAGAAGTGCAAAAGCTTGAGCACTGGACCACTTTCTAGAAAGAGGGCTTAGAGCCACCATCCTTTTGAACTTGGCTGTGCTGATTTTCTTGGAGACTTTTCTCATGAACCAGTTGCTTCATGACATGTAGATGTGTTCTGTCTGAATGTAAGGAGAACATAACAGGTTACTAAACTTTAAAGGTCTATACAAGATGCAGATGAGCCATGAAAACCTAAGGTGACTCTATTAATCCTCTTAATTCCTCAGTTATCTGAAGTGAAAGGTACCAATTAAAGGCGAATGCTGTGTCATAGCTAAGTTTTCTTAAGGAAGCACACTATGCAGAATATTAGCCAAGCACCTTTTACAGTTTTGATTATTCAGTCACATCAATTAGAAAGCAATGCCAAATAAAACTCAGACCATCACTCACTCCTTTGTCTAGGAGTACAACAGAACTACTGTTATTCTTTCAGCAGTTTTACTTCATGTTTTTCAGCCTGTACTCTTTCTTTTTGCTTTTTGTACTTTTAATGAAAATATTCATAACTCAATAGATTCTGTACCTATTTAACTATTTTTAAATAAAATCCACGAGGGTATTTTTACTTACATTACTAAATTGAGATAAGCTTGGATAAGAAGCTTGGATTTTAACTACATCTTGAAGATGAAAAGATAACTCCCTTGTCTTTGCTAAGATCTCAGCTGAGACTACTTACTGTTTACCTGTCCTGTGGTGAGAACATATGACTTCACTCTAGTGAGAAAAGGTCTGAGAGTGCTCCCACTGACTTCTGTGGCTTTGAAGTAGGCCTGCAGTGAGTCAAGGCATATACTGCTCAGAAGAACGAGGAAAGGTATATATTACTCAGAAGGAAGAAAGTCCAGTGTCTAGATTCCTATCTGCAAAGAGGAGTGAAGAAGCAAGCAACCACCCACTTTTTGACAAAGTTTTTTTACCCAAGTGGGAAGTAGCTGGCTGCCCACCTAATCTTAATGCTCTCACTCTGCTGCTTCTGCACGAGAGACTGAAGAAAGTGACAGCCCACCATGTCAGTGGAATGAATGGGTTGTCTCCAAAGGGCAACAAGGCTGCCCACATGCTTATGGCAGAACCTACTGTTAGGCATCACGCTGTGCATCTTACTCCACGGTACATTCCCTACCCTCTTCTCTCAGGAGATTCCTTATTACTTACTTTTTTATTAGTCCTAGCTTTACCCTGAAGTCTTTTCAACATATATTCCAACATAACACATCCGAGAGATTAAACATGGAAGATTCTAGATACATTTGGTAGAATCTAGTAGGTGCCCACCTTTTTTTTGTATCATAATGCTGTACCCAGTGTTTTCCACAGTATAGGTCTAATACTCAAGATGGAAAACCTGCGTGGGAAACTTGCAAAATGGAACTGTCTTTCAGAGAAGATGAGTTTTCATTGACCTCAAGAGAAGTTGCAAATGCTCATCTATTTTGGAAATCCGGCTACTATCATGAGATCCTGTGCAAATATAGACACCTAAAAGTTTTGAATGTTGTGGCTTTTAGACATTACACTGTTTTATTTACTAGCTAGGAGAAATACTGCCAGGCACAGACTAAAACCACACAAAAAACTCAGCATGTCCTTCCTTCTCCCTATGTCAATCCAATAACTGTGCAGTACATTTTAAGGCCCAGCATACTGTGGGTTTGCATAAAACAAATAAAGCATGTCAGGCAGATGTGGCATAATACACTATTAGGGGAAGTGCTGGTGGCACATGTGTGCTGAAGCTTTCCATGCAAAATGTCATTTTGGTTTCCCAGGTGTAATACCAATACAAAGAGAGTAAGGAGAAGAAAGCAAAATGAAGGTAAGTTAAAGTAAAAATCAGCACATTATTTATGTGGTTCAGCAAAACATAGCTCCTATCAGAGGCTGACTGGCTACAGTTTAAAATAATCTATTTAAGAATCAGAAGGAATTTATCATTCCTTAAAAAAAACAAATGCTAGATAATTAGGAGTAAAACAAACTAGGTCTACCCAAGGCTTTAATTCTACATGTGGCCTGTTAGCAGAAAATTCTCCCATTCACGCAGTAATATGCATTTTAAAATGTGGCAGGGGAAAACACAGCAAAATTTTAAAATGCATATGAAAGAATAAAACAATACATTAGAATACAAATATATCTACCATCCTTTAGGTGTTTTGGTTAACCTACAGAATACGGCTGGGATACCAGCCTGGTTGCTGCTCCCCCTGGATATGATCCCTGCCCTCTCAGTCTGGCCCCATCATGCTGCAGGGCGCTGGGGGGAAGATGGAGCAGAAGGGGAAAGAGAGCAGAGCAGAGCAAGGCACACAGCACAACCTTCGCTCTGTCAGCATGTCAAGCACAGGCTGTTAAGAAGAGGAAATGTTCTCTATCAGAATATAAGGGCCCAATTTCTCTGTACAACAAGTGCATCTATGTCATACGGAGTCTCAGCTACGGTGCTGCCTATATGCAAGACTGATCTTATCATTCTGGGTTTTCTCATTTGTCATCATTACAGTCGGGTTCCTGCAGCTCCTTAAGGAACATACTCATATTTCTGATTAACAAATGCTTTGACTTTCCTATTTAATCTATTATTTTGCCTATCTAACCTATCTAATTTCAGGCTTGTCTCTCTATCAGCTTTATTTATATAGCATAAAATTAGCTGTGGTATCTCACGTTCCTTTGGCAAAAGGAAGTAGATCTGGAAAACTGCAAGGTTGCAGCTGGAGCTTGGCTGGTGCAATATATTTATAAGCATCAAAGTTCATGCCAGCCCTTCAACGCAACATCATAATTTGACAGGTGAGCTCCTATCACACCTCGCCTGTGCAGAACACAAGCTCCAACACCAATAAAGTCGGTGGAAATTCTTGAAACTAACAATTCCTGTTTATACAGCAGCCGTGCAATCACTATGCAGGATCAAGTGCTGCGTTTTCTCAAGTTGTGCTCTTTTTATTTCATCTCAGCAAATCACATACAGCTGAGGCATTTTTGTAAGAATGCGAGCAATTTTGAGCTCTGTGGAAAATGCTGAGTGCTGTTGGATGCAGGCAGAGAAGGGCAGTAGAGAAAAAATACATTCCTTTGAACATACTAATATAGAAGGCAATTAAGGAATACAACAATAATGAGCAATCATTCTCTCTCGTAATGTATATTGCGCTTTAATGAGCAGGTGAGGACTACCTGAAAACAATAACAAGTAACATAAGGAAGTCCTGTCTACACAGGAATGTTACTTCAAATATTTCAGATGAGTTGGCTTGAGTGCATTCTCAAAGATTGTTTTAAAGTTGCTGGGCTCTTTTTGCATGAATGAAACCCAGGCTCACCAGCCCATGGCCTTCAGCTGTAAGCTACATCGAGAGAATCATCATTTCTCATGAGAGAATTCTGTCCATTTTTGAATTATTTTCCATCACTGTATTAGGCTTATTTGCCATCTGGCCCGAGTGCCCTCTTCTGTTACAACATCATCTGAATTAGGTATATTATCCCTCTCGCTGAATGTTGATGGCTTCCTTTGCAATTCCAGTGTGTGTGTCCCTAAAGATTCACACAATTTTTTATAGCAGCACCTCTTTCCGCCCTCCCTCCCCTGTCTCATGGGTTACGTGTATCATGTCCAGCTCCAACTTTATGACACTTCTTCAAATAGGATTTGTGAGTGTTAGCCAAACTGAATGCAAGAGAGACGTTCCTGAGAAATGGTCCAGTGCCATCATAAAGCAAAATAACGCTGGTTGGTCTACAAGAGCACAAGGGATGAGAACAGGACCTCCAGGACTTCTAACTGTCCAGAACAGGATGAGCTGTGAAATATTTATCCATGGGAAGTCACTGCTGAAGTGGTGAACCTGGTGTAATGTACCCAGGTGATTTACCACAGCTGTCAAATGATGTCACCTCAGATAGGGAGTTGTAGAGCTTTTTTTTTTTTTTTTCTTTTTTCAAACCACTAAACTGAAATGCAAAGGCTGAGGTTACAAAAATGCTGTTTGAAATCTAGGTAGCTTAAAAATGCTGCAGAGGGAAATATTCCTGTCATGTCTTGTATTATACTGTAGCTCTGCATCTCTAAACCAGGTAGTGCCTGGATGCCATTACCAGTGGTGGAAATGAGCTGTATGAACCACCAGTCTCTTTCTATCTGTTTGGCACTACCTTCCCTAGTGTGGTCATTGTGGTGCTCCACAAACAAGAACTCAATCTTCTGTCCTCATCTCACACTGCTTGGCTACGCATCTGGGCCCACTGCTACTCTTCCTGCTACTCAAATAACGTGGCAGCACCACATGAGTTAAAGGGAATAAGACTGCAGGGCAGGCATATTTATTGCAACAGCGGATACAGAAAAAAAGCTATAGCAAATATACATTGGCTTATAGTTTGTTCAGCACTCTTTAGCTCTTTTCACATTTCATAAGACGAATTACCAAAATTAAACATTTCAAAATGCTGAGATTATAAGACACTTCTAATCAAATCTTTAGCAATATAAAATTCTTGGATTCGGGCCAATTGCTCTAAAGAATTGCTCCCTTCAAGTCCACAGGATGCTGACTGGTGTGTGTTATACAAGATCTTAAGGCAAAGACTGTGCTCCATTCTACTATGCAAAGAGCAAAGCAATGCAGCCTTCTTGGTTCCTTATCTGCATGGTGTCTCTCTTTCACTCCCACAATTGAATATATTTCAGTACCCTTCTATGCAGTGCTGCATATCTTTCTGACTTATCCATTGCCTTTTTCGGTAAGACTTTTTCTCATCTCTTGGAAACACACTTCAAGGTAACATTGCTACAAAGGTGCATAAAGCTGCAAATTTGAATCCTGTTACTATTCACCTCTCATTAGCACAGCATCATCTTCCCTCCATCCCATTCCAACACCAGCACAGGATTTCTATGGAAAGGAGCTGTAGAGTGGGAGGCATCTTATTTTATTACACACTACTGGGTTCCCTGGGAACATCCATTTCCTAGGGAAGCCCAGACTGGAAAAATAGATGGGAATGGCATTTCAAAATTGAGAAAAAGAAATAAACCTGTTATCATTGGTGCTGAGTTCAGTGCAGAAATGACAAATATTTGCAATTTATCTCTAGCAGTGGAGGCACCATTGTGATGAGGACCATGAGCCTTGCAAGCTGCTTGATGCATAAAAAATGTTTCATAAAAGAACAGGAGGATAGGAAGATAAAGTCCAAGGATTCTGTGAATGGATTTCAGCACAGAAGTCAGAAGGCAAAAAGAAAGCTGGAAAGATGGTTGTGACAACTTGTGTTATCTTTGACATACGTGTCTAGATTCAGAGGACTTTGGGACAAGGAAAACAACATATAGGAAGACAAGAGCAGTAGTAGCTTCCCAGAGGTCCCCCCTGAACCCCTTCCGGAAAACATGAGTGATTCCTGGTTTCATTTGCAAAGAAAGGTGTACTTAGCAGACAAGATGTGCCGTGCCAGAGTTATGCTGAGTAAGTAAAGATATCACACAAATATTGTCTGAGGCATCTCACTAAAGTTCTCATTTTTCCCTAATAACACAAAAACATTAACAAAAATGCATCTCTTTCATATATTTGGCTATAATGCATTCATTTTTCACCACTGTATTCTCTCATTTAAGAAAGACCAGGACAAATCCCTCATCCTGTTTCCCTGAGCAGCACGGACACCTCCTCGTTCTTTCATGGATTTCAAACAAGATATGGTGAACGTCTGCCACTAGCAGCAAGTATTGACCAGAGTGTCTGTAGGCACCTCCACCTGCCCTTCAATTTCCCAACAGAGCCCTTCATTATTATTCTACAGTTGCTCAGAATAATCATATAGTTCCTTTCTCCAACACATTTGCCCAGTACAAGGCATCATTAGCCATAGAAGCAGAAAGACATCTGGATCTCCCAGAATGACAAAAGGAATGGACAAATCATTAACACCCATTGCAGTCTGGGGAGCAATTCTTATTTTTGTTACAGTAAATAAGGCTGAATTTCTTAAAAAACTGTCATCAACTATTGTGTATCATTCTGCATTAATATCTGTGAACTTTCTGTAGTAATCAATGAGACTTTGCAGAAGCTTGAAAAAATATATATTTTTTTTTATTTGAAACCTGACTTTCAGTCTGAAATACAGGCACACACATCCAGCCACTGCTTCCAGCACAACTCAGGATCATGGTCTTTCCAAATCTTGAAGTATTTTCTTGGTACCAGCACAGGGAAACACACATGTAATGCATATTTCCAGCACACACTGGTAGACCAGCATCAATCCAGTGAGCAGTGAGCCAACTGGATTGCTGGCAAGCTCTGAGGCACTAATGGTCACACGTCCACATGCAGAGGTGCTGCTGTATTGGTCTTTTGTTGCTGACTACTCAGACTGCAGTCTGTACAGATGCTTTTCAAACTTTACCATCCTGAAGTCCCAGCATAATTACTCTTCATCCCAACCAGGCATGGGAATTACTCATTTTCCACCTCCTCCTTTTCTGCCAGTATCAGTATACCATCATCGTGTCTCTAATCCCTTCCCAGGACACTCCACTGTCAATCTCCACCACATTTTCTCCAGACAGCTCAGCAGCCACTTGAAATGGCAGTGACTTAACACTGGAGGAGTCCTGAAAATAGTTTGGTTTCATCCTAAATGGCAAAATCCCAGCAAGTTCCTATATATGTTCCATGAGACAGAAACTGTGGAGCATTGCTGGGCAGAACACCTTCCCAGCATGGTGTGCATGCACCGAATCACAGGGAAACGGGGGCTAAACCACAATAAATAAATCATATGGATACACATTTTTACTCTAGCTAGTACACATCAGGTTTTTTGCAAGAAAATGTGTTCCAAGAACTTTTCCTTGTACATATGGAAGCGATTTCTTAGAAGCAGTCCTGCTCAGTTATCAGACCTATTCAAAACAAATGAAAACCAAGCATTTTCAAAAGCAATAAGGTGTCAAAATGTGGCTACGTAAGGCTAATCTAATGAAAACAGTTACAAGTATTTAAAAGCAAGAAAATAATTAATTTAATGACATCTTAAATCTTACAGTGGCCACATGATGGCCTAGTGAATTATTCTTACCAGATTAAAGCAGAGGTGGAGGCAAGGCTACCAGTAACCTTCAGTAACAGCTGCCAAAGTAATCTTCTGCCATATAGATTTTTTTCTACGGTATTGGATGCTGCTGAAATTTGTGTTCATGCAGGCCTCAGCAGAGGGATATGAACTGAATTTTACAGAGGGGAAGACTCCTCAATGCTAGATTAAAAGAAATCACAGTCTTTACTTAATAAACAGCCTCAACTCTGACCAAGAATTGCAGCTTTTAGATATATTGTTTTTAATCTTTCTTTCAGAGTCCGAGTACTTGCTTTTATTCAACAGGAAACGTTGCCACTTATTAGGTGTGTCAACAATAACATTACTTATATAAGTTACTTATATAATGGGTACTTCTGGAACCTAATGGTTTATATGAAAATATGAAAACTATAAACTTTTTGAGAAATATATTATTTTTATGTATATATTCACCTGAATTTGATTAATATAGTGCTATATATATGAAGTATGTGTTACAGTTAAATATATATCCAGAGAAACATGGTATTTCTCACATATATAGGTGTTCATATTCCACTCTATGCTTTGTTTTCAAAAGAACGTTGCATTTGTGTTCACATGTCAAGACTAGTACTGAAAACAGCATGTATTTTTTTGCAGACCTGAGTCTTGCCTACACCCAGAAGTGGTAAAATTAATTCGTAGAGCTTTCCTATTGTGCCTATGTTCCGGCGTGTGAGGGAAAGGACGCGCTGTGAGAGCCCGCTGCCCGTGTTGAATTTAGCGGGGGCCGCGTCCAGTCCCGTCCCAGCCGCCGTGACAGCCGCCCGGGCTGACAGGACATCCCCTCCTCAAAGTCTGAGAGGAGAAGGGCGGAGTCGCTTCCAGGAGGAAAAAAACAAACAACCCAAAGCAAGATCATCTAGAGGGGAAAAAATCAACCTGGTATTTTATACCTGCGCCGGCTAATGGACAGCAACAGGTGGCTAAGATTGCAGCGGGTTTGCGGCCAGGGACTCCCCGCAGCGGAGCGGAGCGGCCCTGCTCGGGGAGAGGCGGAGGGAATCCCGGCGTTAGGCGGCCGGCAGCGGTGGCGGAAGAGGACCGCCCCCCCCCTTCCCCCCCGTTCGGGACTGCGCAGCGGCCGCCCCGCTCCGCGCAGCCCGGTCCGGCGCTGCCGCCTACAAGTCCCGTCATGCACCGCGCAGTCGCGGCCGTTACCGTGACGCCCCGTCTCCCCCTCCCGCCATTGTTCCCCGCCCACTGCCGACGGCGCATGCGCACGGAGGCGGTGTCCAGGGCAAGTCTCCCTAATGTAAGATGGTGGCCGGGCTGGCAGCGGAGCGCCCCGAGCTTGGAGATTACCCGTCTCTGGCGTAAAGGTCGTCGGAGCAGCCGCCCAAGCGCCCGGCCGGCCGCCGCCGCAGGTCCCGTCCCAGGAGCGTCGCTGCGGTTTTCTCCCCCTCGCTTCTTCTCTTTTTCCTCGCTGCCTCTCCTTCCCTCCCCACCCTTCTTCTCCTTCTCCCCTCGTCTCCTTCCCCGCACGCTCATCCACCCACCCACCCGCCCGCCCCCGCCGCCCCGGCCGGCACCGCCGCGCCGGGCAACGTGAAGGAGAGCCGCGCACACGCGCCGCGGGCCGGGCAGGGCGGAGGAAGGCGGGTGAGTGCGAGGTGAAGGCCGGGCCGGGGAAGGAAGGAGGGAGGGAGGGAAGGAGAGGCGAGGAGGAGGAGGAGGTGGGGGGGGGGGAGCCGGGCCGCTCTGACTACGAGAGCGCCGAGGCTTCGCTGGGACGGCGCAGGCCTCAGCCCACCCCCCCGGTGCCAGCCCCGGCGGCAGGGGGGGACGCGCCGGGCCGTTGCCGTGCGCGGAGGGCACCGGGTCGTGTGGGGCGGGCGGGCGGCTTCTCCCCGGGGGGGCGTCGGGGAAGGGGGCTCCCTCCATGCCGCTGCCCAGGGGAGGCTTTATTTATGCCTTCCCTGCCGCCCCGGCGCGGGGAAGCTGTTGGGCCGGGCTGCCGGCCGGGGGCGCGGAGGGACGCGCTCCCCAGAGACACTCGCCGCGGCCAGGGCAGGCCGGCGCGGGCGAGCGCGGGGTTCGCGGCGTGATTCACTTAGGGTTTACCTGGAAATTTCCCCTTTCCCCTTCTTCCTCTCCGGAGCCGGGCTCCATTTGTTCTTGTGATCTGCACTTTTTTTTTTTTTCCTGAGAGAGAGGCGAACAGATGGTAAATGGCAGCCTCTTATTTTTGGTGTTATTTTGGACGGTCCGTGTAGCCTCCCGAGATTTGTCTGTCAGTAAAATAACCGGAATATAACTTTCTGTCTTCTACTTGCAAAATACTAGACTCCCTATCCATTTAGTGTGTTAGCAGAAGGAAATGGTAAGGCTGCATATGAGCTCTCATCCTACTTCCAGCGACGGTTGTACAGCTCTGTCTACCTGCCAGCCTGAAAGTGAGCTGCTGGTGCCTTCATCTGTACAGTAAAAGAGGAGGGAAAATACGCTAGATAACTATACACGAATGCTTCGTTACTGTACCTGAAAGGATTAATTGTCCCTGGCTTATATATTTGTGTCAGTATGGTAATATCAAGTATGTAGTTCATAGGAGAAGCAGTTCTCTGTAGAGCATATGTTAATGTAAGCAAAACCCATCAGCTAGTTAAAGCTGTGGAAACTCTAGGCCTGTAGATGTTAGCTTACTCCTTCCCAAAAGTTCTAGAACTTAACGTTGGCCATTTGCATGTTTACTGAGCCTGTACAGATTTCTAACTTACTGTGCTTTAACTATCTGTGTTTTGTTTTTAGTTTTAAAATGTTTCAACTTGAACATCCCTGTACTTTGACTTCATAATCTTGTAAATGTGATGACTGCCACTAACAGAAGAGAAACTTACACCAAAAGATGAATATGAAGAAGAATGAAATTCTTTCTAGCCCCTTTTTCTCCTTGCTTTAAAAAAAAAGGAAGGAAGAAAAGAACAACATAAAATACAGGCTTATGAAGGGCAGAGTATGAAAGAGCTGTTTGGCTTGAGAAAGTGAATTAGTTTCAGATGGCCTACAAATACTCAAATATACTTCTAGTTTCTTAGCATCTCTTTAATAATGTAGTGAACTAGCACATGTTGTAGGATTCAGATGTGTTGTACCTTAGGCTTTTGGGATTCTCTGAGTTTCCATTTTGTAAACAAGATGAACACATGCAAGCATTTAGAAATGCTTGGCAGTTGAGCTTGGCTGAATTGCAAACAAAGTTCATTCTAGGGGAAAGGATTGTTTTGGAAAGGGGGAATACAATGATAAAATGATCTCTGCTTTTAACTTGCGTGTTTCTTCAGGTGCCTCTTTATTAGCTTTTAAAATGATGACTCTTGGAAGAGTCAGCTTTTCTCTTCACAGAGAAAAGGTCATGAGTGCTTGTCAGGAATAGTGCTCTATTAATTTCTTGGTACCTTTTCTTTAAGAACAGCTATGCAGTGCCCACTAAATAAAAGACTTAGGTTAAAGAAGCTGGTGAGAGAGTATACACAAGTATGTGGCTTTTTTGTTTAATTAAAAATAATCATCATAAACAGATACATGTTGTCCTTCATGGCTGCTGTTCAGGGAAGTTAGGGTATTCTTTGTGAGTGAAACGTTTTGAAATTACTCTGGCCAAGATCTTAAGTATGGGCCCTGAAGTCTTAACTCTGGCAACTGTTTCTCCAAATTTTGCTTACCTCTGAAATAAATGAGATTATTTGAAGTAGACAGTGTTTTGTAAGCACAGGTAACTGCTAAGTGGCTGATCATAGATTGCATCTTAGGCCGTGGACAACTAAATCCATTGTTCTGGTGAGGTGAGACTGCATGTTGGAAGGAAATTACTTGTTCAGTAAGACTGCTAGGATCAAGGATTCTTCAACTTTCTCATGGGGAATGGTGTCTTAGGTTGTACAAGATACATCTTGTCCCACCTGCAGTTGTGTAGTATTGCTGAGATAAGTACATATGTGAAAGGCTGCGTAACTTACCTTGCTTTAATATACTGAATGTTTCAGCTCTTTAAAGATTATGCTTTCTTTGCTTTCTAGTGTATCTTTCTACCTGCTTTGTTCTGTTTTTATTGGATGGAAACAGTGTGAGGAGTCAGAGCTCTATGCATGAACAGAGCTCCCATTTCTCTGGGCCCCCTTCTTCTGGTTCTTGGAGAATAGTCCATGAATTTATTCCTTTCAGGAGATTGGTTAACTTTTGTTAACATTTTAACAACTGTAAACACTTACCAGACTTGGAAAGTTGAAGTATAGCAGCAAATGGTTTGTCATGGCTTGAGATGCTGTGCAGACCTTCTGGTTCTTCCAGTAAGTGAATTGGGAGAACAACGTAAGTATCTACTAGGAAATGCGAATATAATCTCTAAGTAAAAGCATGTATACATTTTTGCATTAAACTGCTTGGATCAGTTAGGTGCATGGTTTCATCAAACTGGGTTTTGTTATGTTGTACCAGAAACTTCGATGATATGCTTAGTTTTGTCAGATGGCATTTTTCTTGTGAGAGTTTGTAAAGGGAATTCTCATTGTTTTCCTACTTCAAAATTGTATTGAAGATTTATGGATTTAGTTAACATTCAAAATACACGTTCTTGTCTTCTTGCTGGCTGTTACTAGACTGACTAAACCAGCTGAAAGGAAAGAATGTTTAAACTAGTGATTTCCATGTAGTACTAAGATCAAGTAGGTTTTGTGGAGTGTTTGGGTTTTGATTTTTTCTTCCCCTTGGTTGTTCCAGGAACATGACAACATGTTAGGAGTCTGTCATTTAAAAGGAGCTTACAAGTGTTTTCTAAACACATTTGTACAAAATAATTCATTAATAAACTATCTTACACACACACTCTTAGCAATTTGAGGAAGCCTGTGTCCAAAACCATCAGGAGAATACAGGGCCAAGAGAATGACACTCTTTCTCGTCCCCTTCTGTGTACCCTGAAAGCCATGTACCATATTTTTATTCTGGAGCAGAGTATGTTAGTATTAATTTCATAATGATTAATCAATCGTTTGTGTATTTTTATTCATTGCTTTATCTGTTGCCGGTTTTCAAACTGGGGAAGGGTGGGCTGGGGTCAGCATAATAGGGATTTTTTTTATCTTTCAGTCACAGAATTAAAAATAAAGGTGGATGGAGAGATCAAGCAAACATGCTGCTGAACTTGGTGGAAAGGGAGCTTAGCTCTTAGCTGAGGCTTGTGCCATGAGCAGTGCTGTCTGCTTTTGGTCAGGTTGTATTTTCTTGCAAGGGAAGAAGGGAAAACTTTAAGCTGTCTGTGAGTAGCTTTCTAACATACTGTGATCCCAGCATCAGTTTCTTCTGTCTAGCTGTTATCTCGAGAAGTATAGACGCCTAATGTGAAGTGAGTTCCAATTGATTGCAACATCTGATATAAAGAATCTGTACTTCTGCGTGTCATAGTTGTGAGTTGGAGGGTCCCCTGTTGTTGTGCAGTCCTTGGACTGTCCCTTTCTGGGCTTTCATCATAGCTTAGCAGTCCTTGATTGCTGGAAGGTAACACTGCAATATCTTCTGTTTGACGAGTATTGATTATTAACACTAGGGATTTGGAGTGAAGTTTTTGTTGTGGGTTGGGTTTTTTTTTTCTTTTTAAAAAGAGATGGAGTGGATAGAGAAAGAAACTGTAAAAATGACAGTGCACTTCCCTTTTTCATCTTTCAACTTCTAATGAATTCTTCAAGTTCTGAACAGGAGCTTTGTAGGAATGACCAAAAGTGACAGGAGTAAGTGAGAGTATACTATTTTTTTTCAAGTAGTGCTTCATCCCTGCTTTTACTTTGGGACATTTTTAGGTTTTGTTTGTGGTGGACTGCAATGTAATCTTGCATTTCGGGCTCTAATCTCTTCTTTGCTTAACGGAAGGGGCATTTACTTTGTCCAGTGCAGGAGTTCCTAAATGGTTTCTTCCGTGTAATATCTGATACAGAAAAGTAGTAACTAAAAGGGCAGCAATCTCGCTCATTGTAGGACAAAATACACTGCGTAGGACGATTCACTACCAGTTTCCCAGCTTAATGCAGTGGAAAAGTGAGAAGCTGGGCAATTTGTTTCAGGAACGCTGAATTCAACAGATGAGATTTATTTGAAAGCAGGCTACGTGTTGTGTTTTGCTTTAAAGTTTCGATCACCAGTGTAGATCTAATATGAATCCTGTTGGAATGGTGTAAATTAATTTTAAATTGCAAGATCCATGGGCTAAGACACCTAGAGTGTGAAATACTGTACTTGCAGGTGGAGTAATTTTATTACTTCTAAACCCGTCTCCTATTACACATTACAGTTCCCATCTTAAAAAAACTTAACAGAATTTGAATGCAGGAATGGAAGGAAGTAATTCAATTATGTTTATACATGCATTGGAACTGCCTACTTGAGGGAGTTTAAGTGATAGACGTTTTGATGAAGGTAATGTCCCAGATAGGTAAGCATGCGGTGGCTGTTACTGAGAGTTTGTTTTGCAATACAGCCTAGAAATTTAAAAAAAATGGGATGGGGGAAGAAGTATGTAGCAGTAATTGCTAGATGTGTGGATAAAGCGTTCAGCTACCTTTTTTTCTTTCTCTGCCTTCTCTCTGAATATAATGAATGAAGATAGATTATGTGTAGCTATAGCTGTGCCTGTCAGTTAAAGACCTAAAACTTCTCTATGATCTGTAGAGTTTACCTTGGGCTGTTGGATGTTGCAAAAATAGAAACTGTTGCCTCTCTTGGACTAGCTACTGCTTCATTGCATGTGACTTCTTCCTTTTTTATTGAATGAAATCTAGAATTATTCTTCAGTATCTCATTCATAAAAAGTGTCCTCTGAGAACTCCTAAACTAGCATAAAATGAAAGGCCCAAACTTGCTAGGTCAGAATTAGTGTTCATAGGTCAACTTGCCTGACAGTTGATTTGAATGCACTTCCCCCAATCAGTGTGGAGCGTAGGGGCCCCTCATCCACTGGAGATACATTAAAAGCACTGGTCTGAATGAGAGAGGCCCAGTAGCTTTAATCCAGTTTGTCTAGTGACTTAATCTTACTGCCATTTGTCATATAACTGCTGCTTCTCTGAAGGAACCTTGCATGTGCATCTGTTGGTTGTTTAGCAAGTTGGTTCTCTTTTCCTAAGAAGGCAAGCTTTCCTTTTATGAAACTTCATCCTAGGTTAAGGGTCAAGGAAGTTATAAGTGGGGAACCACGTTTGAGAAATTATAGCTTGCCATCTTTGAAAGCTTCTTTGCTAATGCTTTCATTTAGTAAAGCATACATTTAGCATATTAATGTTGTGGCTTCACAGTTAGTGGCACACTGGTTCTAGAGCATCGGGTGGCAAGCCTGAAACTAGAGGATGATCATGGCTCTTCTTTTACATAACTGTTAGTGTGCATTGAAAATATGGAAGAACAGCTGGGGAGTTTAAGGAAATATCAGCTCTTATACTCATCAAGCTGTCTTCTGCACATGGGTAGTGTCATCATCTGCCTGGAGTACAGTTTCATTTTTGTTTCAAATAGTAGTTATAATTGTAAGCATGCTTCAAGGTTGATCCATTCTCATGTTTTGACCAGTTTAGTGGCTTCCTGCTCTAATTAAGCACTTTTAGAGCCATTAATTTCTTAATTCTTTTGCTTATGGCCTTATTCTGACTTAACCTTGAGGCTTGTGATTCCCTTGGAGTGGGACAGTATCATACTTTGTATGAGAACTCTTGCTCTGGTTACTACTATATAAGTACATAGCACGATGAAACTTGGTAAGAACCAGCTGCATTGTGTGACCATATGACTCTGACAGTGTTAAGAGAACACCATACTTCAGGCATAAACTGCTTAGAATTGGTTCTATAGACAACAGTATCTTTTTTCTGTGAAAACAACTAACTGCTTTCAAGCTCAGTGATCAAAAGAGAACACCATACAGCCATCTTTATAAGGAACCCTGCAGTAGCATGGCTTTTATTTTTTGAGCTTAGTTACAGAATCACAGAATGTTAGGGATTGGAAGGGACCTCAAAAGATCATCTAGTCCAATCCCCCTGCCAGAGCAGGAACACCTAGGTCAGGTCACACAGGAACATGTCCAGGCAGGTTTTGAATGTCTCCAGAGAAGGAGACTCCACAACCTCTCTGGGCAGCCTGTTCCAGTGTTCTGTTACCCTCACTGTGAAGAAGTTCTTCCTCACATTTATGTGGAACCTCCTATGTTCCAGCTTGCACCCATTGCCCCTTGTCCTATCATTGAATGTCACTGAGAAGAGCCTGGCTCCATCCTCATGACACGCACCCTTTACATATTTATAAACATTAATAAGGTCACCCCTCAGTTTCCTCTTCTCCAAGCTAAAGAGACCCAGCTCCCTCAGCTTTTCCTCATAAGGGAGATGTTCCACTCCCTTAATTATCTTTGTGGCTCTGTGCTGGACTCCTTCAAGTAGTTCCCTGTCCTTCTTGAACTGGGGGGCCCAGAACTGGACGCAGTATTCCAGATGCAGCCTCACCAAGGCAGAATAGAGGGGAAGGAGAACCTCTCTTGACCTACTAACCACCCCCTTTCTAATACACCCCAGGATGCCATTGGCCTTCTTGGCCACAAGGGCACATTGCTGGCTCATGGTCATCCTGCTGTCCACCAGGACCCCCAGGTCCCTTTCCCCTACACTGCTCTCCAGCAGGTCAGCTCCCAACCTTTACTGGTACATGGGGTTGTTCTTCCCCAGATGCAAAACTCTACACTTGCCCTTGTTGGATTTCATTAAGTTTCTCCCCGCCCAACTCTCCAGCCTATCAAGGTCTTGTTGAATGGCAGCACAACCCTCTGGTGTGTCAGCCACTCTTCCTAGTTTGGTGTCATCAGCGAACTTGCTGAGGATACATTCTGTACCCTCATCCAGGTCGTTGATGAAGATATTGAACAACACCGGTCCCAGTACCAACCCCTGAGGGACTCCACTAGTCACAGGCCTCCAACTAGACTCCGTCCCATTGATCACAACTCTCTGGCTTCTTTCCTTCAGCCAGTTCACAATCCACCTCACTACCTGATCACCAAACCCATACTTTATCAGCTTATCTACAAGGATGCTGTGGGAGACAGTGTCAAATTCTTTACTGAAATCAAGATAAACCACATCTACCGCTCTACCATCATCTATCCACCTAGTTATTTCCTCATAGAAGGCAATAAGGTTGGTCAAACATGACTTACCCTTGGTAAAACCAGGTTGACTGCTCTTAATGACCCCCTCATCCTTGATAAGCCTAGAGACAGTGCCAAGAACAAGCTGTTCCATCACCTTTCCAGGGATGGAGGTGAGGCTGACCGGTCTATAGTTACCCGGGTCCTCCCTCTTGCCCTTCGTGTAGACTGGAGTGACATTTGCTATCCTCCAGTCCTCAGGCACCTCTCCTGTTCTCCATGACTTACCAAAGATGATGGAGAGTGGCCTAGCAATGACCTCTGCCAGCTCCCTCAGCACCCTTGGGTGCATTCCATCTGGTCCCATCGATTTATGGATATCCAGATTGCTCAACTGATCCCTCACCCAATCCTCATCTACCGAGGCAAACTCCTCCTTTATCCTGACTTCTGGGGCTACAGGGATCAGGGGCTCCTGGGGAAAGCCTGCAGGAGTAAAGACAGAGGCAAAGAAGCCATTCAGCACCTCTGCCTATCTTTATATCCTAGAGACATATTTTATATGTCTCTAGGGCACCCACCTCATTCGTCAATGGGCCTATATTGCCTCTAGTGTTTGTTTTATTAGCTATGTATTTGAAAAAGCCCTTTCTATTATCCTTGACCTGGCTTGCAAGGTTAAGTTCCAAGGAGGCCTTAGCTTTCCTAATTGCCTTTCTGCATCCTCTGACAACTGTCCTGTATTCCTCCCAAGTGACTAGCCCCTCTTTCCATGATCCATAAATTCTTTTTTTCCACCTGAGTTTGCCCAGCAGTTCCTTGTTTAACCATGCTGGTCTCCTAGCTCCCTTACTTGATTTCATACCCATTGGGACGCTTTGATCCTGAGCTTGCAAGAAGTGGTCCTTGAATGTTGACCAACTATCTTGATCCCCTTTACCATCTAGCACCCTGTCCCATGGGACTTCCCTTAACGATTGAGGAGGCTAAAGTTGGCCCTGCGGAAGTCCAGGGTTCTGGTCTTGCTAGGTACTCTATTCCTCCCACACAGGATCCTAAACTCCACCATCTGATGGTCACTGCAGCCAAGGCTGCCATCGACCATCACTGCTTCAACAAGACCCTCCTTGTTGGTGAGTACAAGATCCAGCAGCGCTCCTCTCCTAGTCGGCTTATCCACCATTTGCATTAAGTAGTTGTCATCAGTGCACTGGAGGAACCTCCTAGACTGTGAATGGCTGGCTGTGTAAGTCTTCCAGCAGATATCGGGGTAGTTAAAATCCCCCATGAGGACCAAGGCCTGTATTTACTTAAAGTATAATTAAAATGAAGAATCAGGAAGCAGGCACTTAGAAGTAAAATGCTTATTCTGTCCTTACTGATAATTAATACCAGTTACCATGAGTCTTCTTAAATTCTTTGCACATGTATAGATATTAAACTATTGAGTAGAGGTGAAACAAAATTTGTTTTCAAACAAATGTAATTTGGTAGGACGAGGTGAGAGAGGCAGGTTTCTTTTGGCACTTGCAGTGCTGTAGTCATCCATGCTTAATAAATGAGCCACTTACTGGCTGAGAGGAGCAACCAGCTGCTGTTGTTACTGTATTCAGTGTGTGCCAGCTCTGAAAGAGTGGTGAAGGTAACTTCCATAGAAGTGCAGCATCTTTTGGCAGTACCTGTTTTTTTGAGACTCATAATGGACTCAGGAAAGACCCTAGTATATGGGGGTACAAGAAAGGAGATGGACTTAGTGTCACTTTGTTGTTTTTCCTTTTTTTTTTTTTTTTTTTCATAAATAGAAAGCCAAATATTAGAAAGCATCCTCTCAAGCAGAGCTGGCATCAGCAGAAACGTTTCTGAAGCCTCCTTAATGTTGGCTTCATTTGGTAGTTTTTCTGTTTTTTAAAGAAACATAATTCTTACAGCCATTTCTTCATTGTCTTAAGGCAGTTATTTGAATTTCGTGTGGGTTGTGGTTAGTTTGCATCTCACATAGTCTTAGGTTTCTCTAAATGAACTGCTTTCAGCTGCTCTTGATCAGTGAAAACTCAGACCTGTCTCTGTCAGTATTAAAAAGTCACAGCATTTAAAGGATATGCTGGGCAAGTGCATTTACAGTCAGCTTGAACTTCTGTGTTTTTTATAGCATTTATTTGTCATAGTCTGACAGACTATTTGGGATTGAATTCAATGCTTTGTACATATCAAATGACTCCTTAACTTTACTTGCCTAAACTAATGCAGCTCCATATAGTTGAGGTAGCTGTAGAAAGAATTTATCTAAAACCAGTACTACACATCCTACTTAAGTTTGTGGAAGCTGATGCTCTGCTTTTGATTATTTTACTAGATTGTTTCTTGTTAGATTCTTGTTAGACTAAATTAGTTTTCCCTTTCTGCCTGACCTTTTTTAAAAATTACCTGGAAAACTATTTCCCCTATTTGTTAATGCTCTCCCTTTCCTTTTTTCTTTTAAGAAAGTTGCCCTGTGTGTGACTGTCTCTAGAATTTGTTTACTACAGCATATAGGTTATCTTCAAGCAATTGTATGTTCTGTTCTCCACTGAGGTAAGGGTACTTTCCTGGATGCAGGTCCTGATCTTTCTTAACTTTGTTGAGTAACAAATACGTATTTCTTTGAAAAGTACAAGCAGAACATTGTAGCTTGTGTACCAGATACATGGGAAATGGAATTTATGATGTGAGTGAATATTGCCCAAAACAGCTACCTTTCTGGATTTCTATCAGGTATTTGCAGTGAGCGAAATAAAGGTTCTTTCATCCTTTGAAGTTTTCCTGTGTTTCCAGGTTAAATATTTGAACCCTGGTTTGCATTTTGGAACAAAACTCAATTTTTTGTAAATACAAAATGAATGTCTGCAGTAATGCTGCAGCTTACTTTGACTAGTTTTAGACTTGAGTATGTGTAAGTGGTTATACCTGGTTGTTGTTAATTTGTTAATCCTTAAAATTTTATTGTTTTTATCCCATTTGGGGATGCAACCATCACTTGAAGGCAGTGATGAAAGATTCTTGTCTGGAGTCTTTAAACTCCTGTGTTTAGATATAATAAATATCAACTTTTGAATAGTTTGTCATCCCTAATTTCTGCCCCAAAGGAATGAAGTTTACTTCCTTGTAATGTACCTTTTTACCCTTAGGACAGTCTCATGATTGTAGTTTCCACCTTTATCTTCATTTGCATAGATTTTAGAATTTCTTATGCTTATTTCTATCTGATAGAAGTGAACCATAATCAATAATTTCCAAGAGTTGTTGCCTGAAATACTTAGGCTTCTAGATCTGAGCTCTGCTTTGTATGACTTTTTTTGTTTTGTTTTGATGTCAGTCTTGTTGGCTGTAGAATGCTGAATTAAGTGTAATTTTTCACCTTCTGAAACATATATTTTATAGAAGACTACTGTGTATTCTAAAGTAGTAGAAAGGCTGGGAATGAAGTGGCTACTCATGAACTCAATTTCACTCTCCAATTCCTAATATTTCTCCTTGTCCCAGCAGTGTCTTTGTGATATGTAATATTCTGAAGTAAAACCCAGAAAAAAAAAAGTGAGTGTGAGGGAGAGATTTAGGGTTTTTTATTGTTTTGTTTTCTAGTTCTACTTTTGTGGGGTGGTAGGGTTTTTTTGATTATTATCTTTTATTGTTCTTTTTCCCCACAAAGTAAAATTCTAAGTGTTCTCTTTAGAAGCCAACGATAATCTTAAGGTGTGATTGAGTGTGACTGAGACATGGTAGACATTTGTATTTTCTGTTGACTGAGATGTCAGTGAATCTTTTTGAAGCAACACCTTACTCTTGTCTGTCCCAAGGAGACGATGTCCTAAGCACAGTACTCCTAATTTCTGTACTTAAACTGAACTGATTCAGTGTTTTTCTTCAGCCAACAAACCCAATAGATCATTGAGTTTATTTAATAATGCATTTGAATTAGATGTACGTTGTGTTTTATCCACCTGTCTTCTAGATTACTAGAAGAGGTACTTTATTGTCTTGAGTTATATGGTAAAGAATTACAGATTTTAGAGAAGCTTTACCCTTTGCTGTTTTCAGCATAAGCCAATAACTAAATAAGCCAGAGGCCTAATTTCCACCTGTTTCTTGATAGGACACATCCTGTGTGCAAATTTGTGGCACTATAAGTTGCAATCAACTTTACCTTCCAGATATGCTTAGTATATGAAGAAAGCTGAAATGCTTCACTCATTTATTTTTTCCATCAGGCTTTGCAGTTACTAGCCACAGGGGCTAATGCTTTAGTTGATTGTGCACTCTTAAAAAAATTCTGAGTTTAAGTACCTCAGTGGAGATGATGTGTCCCTTTAAAGTAGAAATGGGCTCGTATAAAACTTCTATCGTAACTTTATAGTTCCACTATACCATGTGGATTTGCATGCTAAGACTGTTATATTGTGCAACGGTAGTCTTTCTGCTGGGGAATTGTTTTAAGAAAACCTGAATTTTAATACCTAATATTGCAAATGTAGGCTTGGTTCTCTGGTTCAAGCACATTCTGTAATTTCATTATAGCTGACAGATCTGTTCCATAGAGTAAAGTTTGCTACTTAAATGTTTGTGGGATCAAGGCCTTAATTTCTAGTATTTTGGTTTTCTGCCACGAGCACTGCCTAAATGCAGTTAAGTTCTAAGGCATTCATGTGTTACCTTAAATTTAAAATAGAAAGTACAGGCAAGTTCATAGAATGGTTTGGGTTGGAAGGGACCTTTAAGATCATCTAGTTCCAGCCCCCTTGCCATAGGCAGGGACACCTCCCACTAGACCAGGTTGCTCAAAGCCCCATCCAGCCTGGCCTTGAATACTGCCAGGGAGGGGGCATCCACAACCTCTCTGGGCAACCTGTTCCAGTATCTCACCACCCTCACAGGAAAGAATTTCTTCCTATTACCTAATCTAAATCTAACCTCTCTCAGTTTAAAACTGTTATTCCTTATCCTATCACTTGATGTCCTTGTAAAAAGTACCCCCCTCCCCGAGCTTTCTTGTAGGCCCCTTCAGGTACTGGGAGGCTGCTAGAAGGTTTCCCGGGAGCCTTCTCTTCTCTAGGCTGAACAACCCCAACTCTCTTAGCCTTTCTTCATAGCAGAGGTGCTCCAGCCCTCAGATCAACTCTGTGGCCCTTTCCTGGATCTGCTCTGTATCTTTCTTCTGTTGGGGGCCTCAGTTGTTCAACTAATACTCTGTCTCCAGATTGTTTGTTTGTCTGTGGTTTAAACCAACTTGGATGTTCCTGTGCAGTGAGAGGCAAGTGTTGTCACTTTCTGCAAAAGTTAAGTTTGCTTTCTTTTGCTTTCTTGTGGCCATGAAGGTATCAGAATGTGAATGGCTGCAAGTAAGTCTGGGGACAGTGACTGTGCTGTTTCCCAGGTTTTAGGATGAGGTTGAAGAGCCTGACTAAATCCTCCTTCTGCTGTGTGAGTCTTCGTAGCTTCTCAGTGATTATGAAGAATCTTTTTCTAAGCAGGCATGAGGTTTTCATTTATTTGTAGGGAATTTATTTTTTTTTTTAAAGAGGCTGGATGAGGAGTACAGACCTTTCTCTGATGTGTTTGCTCCCCTTCGTCTGGGAATGAAAGAGATGTCCCATGTTTTCCAGAGATACTGAGGTCTATAGATAAGATTTCTTTTTCTGTTAAGTTAGCGTCATTGCTTCTTCCAGTATCTGTAGTGTCGTGCCCCCTCTCCCCCTTCTTTTGAGAAAAAAGGGCTGGCACACATCTCAATTACTGCTAGGAAGTCTGAAGTAAATCCTTGGGTACATCTCTTCTGCTTCGCTCCTTCCCTTCCTGTCTCTGGGATTCATTGGCTGACTAGTCATGACATGGATTTTCCAGTAGTTAACAACTCCTGATGTCACTTGCTTCACCATAGAGTGAGTGTATGTGTCTGAGGAGCTGATACTGTCCTGAAATATCTTGCCATTAGTCTGATAAGTAACTTTGTAGGACTGGATGGAGGGTTGGGAAAACTGGTATAGGAACTTTTGCTTGTAATTGTCAGTAGGGCACTATACCTTACCAGAAATTTACTTCAGATACTGGAATGCTTGTGGCTTCTTTGTTCATGTCTTTCACTTTTTTAATAACAACTTAATAGTTTAGACAGCAGCTCTAGTAATGTACTCCTATTCTTCTTCCACATATATTTCTGATCTATAGACTTCGAGGTTTTTGGTTGTTCCCCCCCACTTCTGTTCTAAGCATCTTTTTCCTATGTATCCAAGTATGTGTGTGTACATATGCGCCTGTAAAACATCTCCTCTACTCAGAAAAGGTGTCATTGAGCTGTGTGGTTTCTTTAGAAGTTCTTCCATAACTCTTATTCTGGTTTAGAAACAGAGCTACAGACTGAACAGGAGATGCTTTCTGTAGAGTTGAGGTATGTCCTGGACAGGGGTTATAGCGAGACTAGAAAGGCAGTGTACAACTAATTTCAGTTTGTACTAGAACAGGTTTTAGTGTGAGGTCTTAACTCCTGCAGTTATGTCTGGGGAAGTGCAGGAATGAAGATGAAAAGCCACTCTGAAACAAAAATTTACATTGTAATGGAAGACTTAAAGCCTAGCAGATGGATATGAGAAGTAAGAGTTTGCTAAAATTCTGTCGATTGTCAGGGAAATGGATCTTCAGCCTGCAGAAGAGAAGGCTTTGGGAAGCAGGGGGAACTAATAGTAACCTTCTGGTTCCTATGGGCAGGTTATTAAGGATACTGAGCCAGGCTCTTTATAGCAGTGCGTGGAAGGCAGGCAAGAGACAGCAGATGTGCATTAAAATAACTTCATTTAAGAAGAAGGTGTTTCATCATGGAGTGAGGTGATCACTGGGACAGGTGAAAGAGGTTTTGCAGCATCCGTCCTAGAAAGTTTTGATGTTCAACTGGATAAAGCCTTGAGTAGTCTAGACTGATCTTGATGACCTTGTTTTGAACAGGAGGTTGACTAGAGAACCCTAGAGATCCTTTCCAACTGGGATTATTCTATGATTCTGTAGCAAAAAATGTGAAAATCCTGAACTTCATGAATTTAAAACTGTCCATGTTGGAGCTTGAAATGTAAGTATCGGTAATGGGCCTAAATTGAAAGACTTAAAGTAGATAGTGTGGCTTCAGTGGAAATGCAAGAGTGTTTTTAAACTTTAAGGTACTCCTTGATGTAAACATTGAAGCTTATGCGATGTAGTACAGAAGATTTCTGAATCTCTTGCACTGTTAAAGGATGTTTGTGGGTTTTGATTTTTTTTTTTTTTCTTAGAAGTAAGATTTGGTTGCTTAAAAATTCAGTGATGAAATTCTCAGAAGTGAAAGAACTTTTCCATACCCTGTCCATGGTACTGCAGGTACAGGATTTGCCCTTCCACAGAGGTCAATGGTCTGTGACTGGGTTGGAATAAAAGTAGTTCAGTATTGAAGTTGGGGTATGTTGTGTGTGTGGTGGGTTTTTGGTGGGTGTTTTCCTTCCTCTCTCTTCTGTAAGTTTTTTATTCTCGTTTCTCCTTTGGGTTAGATACTTCTGCTCAAAGCCTCAGGAATAGTAGCAGTGCTGTATCTGGCTAAATGCTCATTCTTGTAGTTGTCTCTGCAAAAAGCAGGAGAAACAGACTTTGCTTCTGTTGGCTAAGAAGCAGAATTTCGTAATAGATAACCCAGAATAGTTTCTGCAACCTGTAACTACAAGTATGCTATAATTTGTCTTACGACAGAGCTTAAAGTCTTGATTTTCTGCTTAAACTGAGACCTTTAGGTAGCTTTCTAGTGAGCAGCAGGATTATGAATAGAGTCCCAAATGAAAGACAAAATTAGATGTTGAACATTGTTATGGTGGTTCATAGTTTCTGCAGTGTCCCCTGGGAGAATGGAAACAAAGGAAATCTGATCCTAGCCATTTTCTTGATCTATGCACTGTACCTGTGGATAGAGTCCTTTATGCTAGTTATTCTGGATTTTTGTGGTTATTCTTTCTCAAGCTTGGAAATTTTGTTTGGGTAATTAGAAAGTGGTTTTTAAACTAACCTTTTGTTATGTTGATATTGCTGTTAGATGAAGGACACAATTTTTTGGTACCTTAGTACTTGGTATTTCCTTTAAAAACAAAACACTGGACAATAATTCTTACTCTTTTGACTCTTACATACTAAGATGTGTGATGGTTTAATGGCACTTTCAAACTAGAACTAATTATGGATTGATGAACTAATACAGGTATTTGTAAACTATCCAATACCTTTGCAGAATGCTGTAAAGACTGAGAGGTTTTCATGTGTCCAGTAGTATTCTTCAGCTCTTTGTCAGTCAAATTTAGCAGAAGTGTTATAAATAATCATAAAAGTGTACCTCAATTCTGGCCAAGAGGAATGTGAAGGTAGTTCATTCCTCAGGTTGACTTTTTTTGGCTTCTCCCCACAACTGGTAACTTAGTGTGGAATGGGCAAACTGGGGTAACTGTGGGTACTGGAAACCAGGACTCTAGCTGACAGATATAATAAGCAGTTGACATATTGTGGTTACCACTAACCCTGAACTAGATTTAGGTGCCAGCTAAAAGGTCAGAGTTCTAAAATACTCAGTGACTACTGAAGAAGTAGTCCTCTGCAAGCAATGTAATTTTGGCATTCTAAGCAGGGCAGAGATTATGGACAGGCTCTTAACCTAGATTTTTATTGCTTGGAAATGTTGAACATAACAGTACCTTTTCTGTTGTGGGTTCTTGCAATTTACCTCCTATATAATTTATCAGTGACTTACATTTGGTACTTCAACTGTTGCTAGATATATCGAAAGAAAAAATAAATAATATTGCCATTCTCCATCTGAAAATGCAAGTGTAACATTTATCTTGAGTAAGATTTTTGAAACGTAGAGGGGGAAAGCTACTTAAATAAGCAATTCTGCATCATAGTCCTTTTATGGATAATTACTGTAACAGAACCATTCTGAAAGACAAAATGCCTTTTAAAGGTTGAAAAAAGTTGAGAAGCAGACCCTGTATGTTCTGTGGAGCGCAGTAAGCTCCTAAGTTTTTGCAGTTTAAGCTTGTGTCGGTGTGTTTTGTTGTGTTTTTTTTAACTGCACAAAGTATGTTGTGATCACAAATTTTAGCAGTACTTGACTACAGCTTCTCCTAAAATACTTGGCATTCTTTACATACTGTTTGTAATGGATTTTGCCACCTACACCCTAAATTTGTGTTGAACTGTGAGGAAAAACTAAATGCAAGGTTTGTAAACACATTTAAATAGGAAGCAAATATAGTTGGTGTTCAACCATAACGCTGCCTGTTGTGGACACTGTGTGATGACTGTGCAGTACACACTTTGGGGTTTTTTTGATCCCTTTTAAACTGATGCAAGGCACTTACTCTGCTGCTCAGATATGTAGTATGCTGAAGGCTTTATTTGGAGTATCAGAACTTGGGATCGAGTGCTGAATGTACTAAAAAGCCTATTTATAACTTGTATCACTCAATTACTGATTTTTGAAAGTGTTAGATTTTGTCACTCTGTCCACCTGTGCAAGGTAGAGGAGTTAGTGTCTTGTTGGATGCAGAGGTAGTATCTTGTATTAGACCAGTATACTAGTTCATTGTACATGTTGGTCTAATAAGAGATACCATCTCAGCCTACAAACCTTGTGGCTGCTTTGGAGTAGAATGAATGCAGGAGTGTATGTGAGGCACAAGGATGTGGCTTCTCCATCTTTGGCAACCTCAGGACTCCTCAGAGGTGCGCAGCACTTAAAAGAAGACAAGTTTCTTTCTCTCCATGCTCACTTGGATCTTCTCTCATGGCTGTCCTTTATCCATGTGCTGCTGTTTAAGAAGAGCTGCTGTGGGCACATGCTTTGTCTTTTGGTATTGATACCTCTGCACTCTGGTGTAACAAAGTGACTTGTGATTTCATGTCAAAAAGCTTTATTCTGAGTAGCGATATCTTGTGCTATTTTATATGCAGTCTATGATCTTAATCTAGAGAGAATGCTTTGTGTGTTCTGGCATTCTTAGTCTTACGCATAGCTATGTTTCTCAAGGAATTAAAAAACCCTGTGGCTATAAATATCCCTTTTAAAGTGTTTAGAACAGTTTCCAGGCTTTCATTGAAACTATTTTCATATGAAAGTTGAAAGATGATTTTGGGGAGTAGTACTTTACCTTAGGCCTCCTTGCAGGGGAGAAATAATGTGAATTCTGCATGTGGTCAATTTGGAGCTCTTGCCTTGCAGAGAAGGGAGCTAACCTGGCAGATGCTGTAATGTGTAACCCGAAGGAATGGGGCAGTGGGAAATATGTCCCTGCTGCTGATGTTGCCAGGCTTTCTTCCTCCTGAGACAGGATGTTGCTTTTCTGTTACTCTCTGACATTGGAGTTCTTCTGCAGTACCTACTCCACCCAATGAGCCTTTCCTTCCAGAGAGTCTAGGAACAGAGTTCACAGATTCACAGAATGTTAGGGATTGGAAGGAACCTCAAAAGATCATCCAGTCCAATCCCCCTGCTGGAGCAGCAATACCTAGATCAGGTCGCACAGGAACGCATCCAGGTGGGTTTTGAATGTCTCCAGAGAAGGAGACTCCACAACCTCTCTGGGCAGCCTGTTCCCAGTGCTCCGTTACCCTCACTGTGAAGAAGTTCTTCCTCACATTTATGTGGAACCTCCTGTGTTCCAGCTTGTATCCATTGCCCCTTGTCCTATCATTGGATGTCATTGAGAAGAGCCTGGCTCCATCCTCATGGCACTCACCCTTTACATATTTATGGTTATTAATGAGGACACCCCTCAGTCTCCTCCAAGCTAAAGAGACCCAGCTCCCTCAGCCTTTCCTCATAAGAGAGATGTTCCACTCCATCATCTTTGTGGCTCTGTGCTGGACTCCTTCAAGTAGTTCCCTGTCCTTCTTGAACTGGTGGGCCCAGAACTAGACACAATATTCCAGATGCGGCCTCATCAGGGCAGAGTAGAGGGGGAGGAGAACCTCTCGATCTACTAACCACACCCCTTCTAATACACCCCAGGATGCCATTGGCCTTCTTGGCTACAAGGGCATATTGCTGGCTCATGGTCATCCTGCTGGCCACCAGGACCCTCAGGTCCCTTTCCCCTATGCTGCTCTCCAACAGGTCAGTCCCCCAACTTATACATGGGGTTGTTCTTAACCAGATACAAGACTCTACACCTTTTATTTCCTTAAATTTCTCCCCACCCAACTCTAGCCTGTCTAGGTCTCTGAATGGCAGCACAGCCTTCTGGTGTGTCAGCCACTCCTCCCAGTTTTGTGTCATCAACGAACTTGCTGACAGGGTGCTCTATTCCCTCATCCAAATCATTGATGAATATATTGAATAGTACTGGTCCCAGTACTGACCCCTGAGGGATTGCACTAGATACAGGCCTCCAACTAGACTCTGTCCCATTCACCACAACTCTCTGGCTTCTTTCCTTCAGCCAGTTCACAATCCACCTCACTATCCGATCATCCAGACCACACTTCTTCAGTCTAGCTGCGAGGATGCTGTGGGAGACTGTGTCAAATGTTTTACTGAAATCAAGACAGACCATATCCACTGCTTTACCATCATCTATCCACCGGGTTATGTCCTCATAAAAGGCTATCAGGTTGGTCAAGCATGACTTCCCCTTGGTGAAGCCATGTTGACTGGTCCTAATGACCCTCTTATCCTTGATATGCCCAGAGACAGCACCAGGGATAAGTTGTTCTGTCACCTTTCCAGGGATGGAGGTGAGGCTGAGTTGCCAAAGTTTTGCAGTTTGTGTGAGAGCTGGGAATTTATCTGACTGACATTCAAGCATAAATTTGGGAACTATGATGTAGGTGAAACATGCATACAGAGTTTTCCCAGAATGGTAAAAATAGGAAACGAAAAAAGAAAGCCCACAAAACCAAAGGTCCTGTTTATTCACCCTAACTCTTCATTATTAGCTGTTGCTCTGTTAATGCTTTATGGGCAATCTGAATTCCCCTTTTTATGTGCGTTATGTTATCCATCAAAACTCTTGGTAACATTTGATTTGCCCATCTGCACAATACTGATCACAAGTCTTTTCTATTACAGTAGCTAAGGAGAAAACACTAACCTGCTTTTCAAAGACAAATGTCCCTTCCTAAAAAGCAGGTAAAATCTGTCTGTTACTTTGAGTCAGAGGAGCAAAGATACTTACTATATGGTATGTTGTGGTCTGTACATGTTATTTTACACCCTCTTCATTTCTGTGTGGATCTGACCCTTGTGCAGATGGGTATTAAAAGAACTTGGAATGTGTAGCCTGTTCCCAGTGAGGTGGCTGCGAGCACTTGTCAGGAAGCAGATAACCTGGGTGCCATGTCCCTGAAAAATATGATACCCCCTCTCTACAAGTCTCCAGGAAAGATGCTTCTATAATTATGTTGTTTACTAGATAAATGTGGAGAAATGTATTTTTAAAACTTGGGGAGTAAGTCCTTGATGTGGTGACTTAGCATGATTTTGAAAGTGGGCATTTCTATTAGAGACAGTGAAACCACTCCACTCTGATGTAGGAACACTAATAAGGGTTTTCTGGTTGCTCTTTAAAGCACTCAATTACTATTCAGTACCTTGCAGATGAAGACTAAACCACAGAATCACAGAATGTTAATTACTATTCAGTACCTTGCAGATGAAGACTAAACCACAGAATCACAGAATGTTAATTACTATTCTGTACCTTGCAGACGAAGACTAAACCACATTGTAAAGTTTCTATTATAGGTTCCTAATTGCACTTTAGCCCACGCAAAAGTGGCAGTGCGATATGACCCATTGTTTTATTTTCTTATTTCTGCACACACATTTTGGATGGAGCTTCTGTGGGTTTAAGACTAGTTTTGAAAGGCTTTTTCACATTAAATTAAGCTTCATGCTTAACTGTTCTCCTAAAACAAATATAGCATGTCACATAATAGCTACTGCTGTCTGTCCTGTAGCTAATACACACAGTAAGCATAAATGTAAAAAGCACACATTTGTATTTTATTCTAGTTCATTATTACTCGGCCTCCTGATGCCAAGACGCTAGGAATTCTAAACACTGAAACAATAGACTGACTGGATTATTTTTCTTGTTGAATGCAACTGCTGAGCTGATTTAGGTTTATTTGCATATTAATATTTCAAATACTTTGATTAGCAGGGGTATATGGCTGTTCATAATAGCCATGTATGCTAGCCATTTTCCTTTTAAAATTGGATTTGCAAATTATTTTTCTCTAAACTAGAAGTGTCAGTGGTTTGTTTGTTTTTTGGTGGTTTTTTTTGAGAATAATTTTGGTATAGGTACAAGTAACGCTGTAGGTATGTCCAGGACTGAAATATCATAAAGCTTACTAAGCGGAGTGTCCTAATGAAGAGAATAACATTGTCGGAAGAGTAGTCATGAATGATTGAGCCCTGAAAACTGAAGGGCCAAAGTCAATAATACATCTCAAATATGTGATCGTAGCAAGGGAAAAGGATGTTGTTCTGATGTGCGCTGGGTTCTGTTCTCGGGAGTCCTGTATGTGAGTCTGGACACACTGAACAGCTCTGTCCTGAGGAGCTGCTGTACTAGGCCTGTGCTGCTGAAAGAATAAGGGAAAGAAAAGGTGCAGCTGCTTCTTTGTTCTGTCTCACCTGAATGTGTGTGATAAGTTATATAGCTGCTTTTAGTGTGAGGCTTGATTGGAATATATTGCTCATTTGGATTGCTGTTTGGTGCTAATGACTTTCAGAATAAAGCACCTGATACTTTCTTTTAAGAAATCCCCGGAGCTTGTAACTTTATTCCTTGATGGTCAGCTCTGATACAGTTTTGTGTGGGTTCAGCTTCTCGGGAGGGAATGCTATGAGAGCCTCCCTGAGCCTATAGAGGCCTCTCCCCCTTGGGCAGTGTCCTGAAAGAGAGAGGAGCATTCTGCTCAAAGGCTTACCATACATTGCTATACTGATCGAGAAACTAAGATGTTCTTCCTGCGTTTAATCTTCTAGAACTACTATTGTGAGAATTCTCTTGAATCCTTGTTCCTGACTCTTTATCTAGAGAGGACCGTGATGCTTTTGGCATTGTTTCACACCCAGGACTTTGGTGATTATCACTGTGCTGGCCATGCAGAGTCTGACACTGGAACAGATCATAATGCACGAAGCTTTTTAGTTGTCACTGGGAATGAAGAAACTTGGAGCCAATATAAGGGTACAGTCTGAAAAATTCGTTTCCTAATTTTAGACACTTAACATCTCTGGCTCTGAACAAAAAACCCTTGCACTGTTACTATTGGAAGACAGCTGTGTTTCGTCTTATGCTTCTTCCCATAGGGTGAAAAAAGTCAGTGTTAATCAAGTGAAGGATTTTCAAAGGGAGCTATAGCTTTTCAGAGAAGTCATGATGGCATACTAGATTTTTGGTTTGTGGGTGGTGTGTGTGTGTTTCCCCTTTTTTCCTCTTCTCCTACTTGCGCTTTCTGATGCTTCCACAATCTTTATTCATACTAGCTTGGATGGTGTGAAACCTTAATGCAGTAAACTACCTTTCACAAAGGCAAGGATCAGCTTGTAGGGAAGGCTACGAGACAAACTCATTGAGCTTAATTTGTAGAAGGGTAACAAATATTTTACTAATGCATTCAGATTTACTGAGATCTAAATATTCAGCCTCCTAACTTTATTTGCATCCATCTCTAATACAATTAAGGAAAGAGTTACAGATTTTCCAGGAATGGAACATATTTGCTAGTTAACTGTGCATATAAGGGCTGTGGCACCTAACATCAACATGAGGTTTCTGTTGTCGTTTCAAACATTAATTGCTTCAATAGCAGCTTAGTCATTCAAAGACCATAGAGAATGTGTTGTTCTTACAAGCAAATGTTTTTCCTCCTTTGCTCTTGGAATCTTGTGTATTTCTATCCCACAGAAAACCCATGGTGTTTTCTTGTGAGGCGGAGTGTTGCTACAGTCATATCAGCTTTGTTGTTAGCACCGGCCCTCTGAATTCCCCTTCTGCAAGACAGGGTCTGTAGACATAATGTATGATGTCTCCTTTATGTCTAATGTAATGGTTGAGCACAATGGTCCGTGTTTAGAAGTGACTGTTCTGTAGAAACTGCAGACAGCCTACAGCTCACCATAATATGCTTGACTTGCAGGGTATAATGCTGCTGTTTCACTGTATAGGTGCATTGTGGGAAGGCAAGGAGAAGACCTCACCTTGATGCAAAGTGCCATTTTGCTGGGGGTGCTGACTAGGGCCTCTTAAGTGTTAAAACAACATTTTTGTGTATTGACTTTCCTTGTTGGAGAAATTCTGTGATACTTCTCTACAGGTTTTTCTTATAAATGAAAAGTTTTGGAACACATTGAATTAGTTCCTAGAGTCATGACTGTACTGTGATGGATGGTTTTTCTTCCCAAGCAACTGATTTAGGCTTTTCTCAAATTCTAGTGATGTGACCAGATTTATAAAGATGATCAGATGCTTGTGTGCTGGCTGTGTGAATGTCTTTTTAGAGACTTATCTCACATTCCTGGTTGTTATGGTTGTATGTTTGATCATCACCAGCAAAAAGTAAAGAATTTCTTCACACTTCTTTACTGTGATACTGATCTCTCCAGGATGTTTGCCCTTGCTGAAGAGATATGGGCTTTCCCTGAACCTGCTCAGGCTGCGTGGACCTGCTCAGGCTGCATGTGATGATTGTTTATGCCTACCAATGCAGGTTGGAGGATGTACTTGTGCTATCCTGCCCATTACAGCAGGATTGCTATAGAGTCTTTTCCATGGCTTTTTAGTCCATCATGGAGTCTGCCCCATGCCTTGGATCCTAAAGATTTGGATAGCCTATTTTAATCCATGGCAGCCTGCTTCCTCTATTTTATAGCTTTTGGGGCACAATACAACGAGGTCCAACTTACTCTGGCAGTTTACCAGCCTCTGGTAACTTGGCTGTGATTTACTTTATCATAAGTATGGCATTACTGTAAAGTCCAGCTCTAAACTAGTGGCATAATTGGGCTTGAAATCTTAATCTGAATAAAATACATGATTAATTTTGTTCCCAGAAAACTTACGCAAGGCAAAGTGAAAATGTGTGGATTTGAACTCCTGATTATATTGTCCAGCTGAGAGGCTACAAGCAGAAAATGTTTGAGGATGATCTTTCTCCACCTAGTGGAAGTCTTGATGTGATAAGGTTTGTTTTGGGTGATCAATAAGGACCCTCCTGGAAGCTGCTCAGGCTGGCCTTACGTAGCCTCTCTTGTTTTTCCCTTCGTATTCCCCATGTAGCAGTACCTGTAATTCTTTGTAGTTCTAAGCTATGTGTATTTTGATGCTACTCTTTTTCAGAATTGACTTCAGTCACTCTTTAGATTAAAACGACACTCTCTCGGCTGTTGAAAGCTATTTGCTTATGAGAAAGGACAGCACCAGTGTGAAAAACAATCAGAAGAGAGTCCTCCTAAGCAGGCAACATGAGGCCATCAAATCTACTGACTGTAGATGTGACACATCTTTTTTTCTTAAAACGGTTAAGATTTCAATTGTGGCTGTTACTGCAGGTCATGTGTTAAGCTGTAGTACATTAGGAGGTCTGAGGTGCTTGGGTATGGTTATTTGAGATATTGCTGTGTCAAGGAATTAATTGTTTATAATTTATAATTATTTATAATTAATTATATATTATATATTATATATATTATATATATTATATATTAATATATATCATACATATTATATAATTATATATTACTATAATTATATATTATATAATATTATACATTATATTATTATATATTATATATTAATATTATATATCATATTATATAATATATTATATAATTATATATTACTATAATTATATATTATATAATATTATACATTATATTATTATATATTATATATTAATATTATATATCATATTATATAATATATTATATAATTATATATTACTATAATTATATATTATATAATATTATACATTATATTATTATATATTATATATTAATATTATATATCATATTATATAATATATTATATAATTATATATTACTATAATTATATATTATATAATATTATACATTATATTATTATATATTATATATTAATATTATATATCATATTATATAATATATTATACTAATCATATTAATCATATATCAATTATTAATATATAATATTTATACAATATTTATAATATATTAATAATATTAATATATAATATCTATATAATATTTATATAATAATTATAGAATAATTATTATATATTAATTATATATTATATACATTATATATTATATTAATTATTTATAATTATTTATAATTAATGTTTATTAATTGTTTATTGTAATTAATTTTTTATAATAACAAGTAAACAAAACAGAAATAGTGTGGTGACAAATAGCTTGTTCCAAGTGATACTAGCGGAAGGTAAGTTAGTGTCTTCTGTGAATGCTGAAGCTTTGGAGCTGTGTTGTAGCTTTCTTGTGTGTAGTGTTGTTCAAGTACTACTACAGCAACAGCTCTGACTGCACTTTACAAGTAGATTAAACAAATCTTGATCTAACTAATGTCTTCCTCAATTTTTTCTCAGTTTTGAGAGTCTAGAAAAGCCTACTTATGGACAGTCTCTCAGTATGATGAGCAAGTGTTTCTCCATCACGATATGTGGTATTGCTGGACACAAATGCTTTTCACCATGAACTTGTCTGATTTTTTTTTTTTTTTTAAATGTTTAATTTCTGACACCTGCAGCCTTTGATAGCAAGGAGTTTCACGGTTTAACCAGGCACAGTGTTGTTTTATATATATATATATATATGTATGAAGTTATAAAAAATGTAACATAAATAAAGATGAATATATATGTTCTGTTTCTTTTCCATTCTGCTTGTGTACCCACAGTACCCTTTTTCCAGTGGGTCAGTTTTGTTCCTTATGATATATTTGGTAATTCTTGTTATTCCTTTTGTACTTGCTAGTTCTTTCTGCATGTGGGGAGAAGAAAGCAAAGTTGTTCTGAGTACAGGATGCAGGTATACAGTAGAGTTCTACAGTGGTGGTGTTTGGTGCTTTTTACCTAATAATTCCTTGTATTTGGTTTGGCTTTTGACTGCGACTGATTACCGAGCTGATGTTACAGGAGATACTTACGACTGCTCAGAGAGCTTGTTTCTTAAAATTACTAGGTAGATTGATGCATCATTGTACTTACCCAGAAGTCATTTTTCCTTGGTTGCATCATTTGGCATCTAGCAACAATATACTTCATAGTATTTTATCACTCTTCAATCTTATGAGGTCCTTCAGATTTCTGTGCTGGTCTTACTGTTAAGTCCTTTGGTGTAACTTGTCCACTTCCTCCATGCTTTCTTTTTCAGATTTCATTTCAAAAGCAATGACTTATATTTGTGAAAACCAGGAAATCATGTGGAGCTCCCATGGTTGACTTTTTGTTCTATTTCCAAATTTTTAAAAAATTCTTAATCCATGTCAGGGCAAACACTTCTGATGGTAGCTTAGTTTCTTTTGAGATCTTGGTAGAACCCTATTGAAAGCCTGTTTGAAATTTAAGGAGAAAACAAAATTGTTCTAGTCCACAAGATCTCTGACTTTCCTCAGAACTGTTTATGGGTAGTGACTTGTCTCTTCATGAACAGTTGGATATTTTTCCTTTTTTTGTTTTGACTACCTGCTAACTCTAGCCCTAACTAGCATGGTCATCAGGCTTGATTGCAGACTAAATCTTAAAAGCTTCAGGCTTTGTGGATTTGTTCACACATGGAGAATCTGATGTGTTTTTATTTATGAATGGATGCTTCTTTGGATGGTTAATACATGACTGGAAGCTGAAATAATGTGCAGTACTGAAAGTACTAGTTTGCCTCTGATTCTGTAAATCCAGTGGGAGGAGTGGCAAAGAACTCAATCTACTGATATTTCAGAGAAAATCTTAACACTTTTCTAAGCAAAACATTTCCTTTCAGTAAAGGACAAGTGTGCAAAGTCCCTTCTCAAAGATTTTTACTATCAATTTCTGTTCTTAAAAATATGCTACTGCAGCCACCTGTTAAAAAGCATCTGTGTAAACTCATTAGTAAAACTTTTGAAGTACGGGCTTGGCAGGTAAGAGCTGTGCTCCTCCCCAGCTGACTGACCAGGTTCTGTGAAAGTAAACCTACAAATAACTTCTAAACTAAACTTGTAGAGACAAACCCAGTCAAACTTTTAACTAAAATGTCTTTAAAAAGAAATCTGGACTGGAATTTATAGCTCTTCTGCATAAAATGTTTGTGAAGAGATTTATCCTTCACTGAAATTTGATTCAAAATTATCTGATCAAACTTTAATTACATTTGATTTTATAAATTTGCACTCCTCATTTGTAGCAAGTAGAGCCTGTAATGATAAAACTTACCAGATAGAGAATGAATGTTTGGGTATTGAGGGGAAAATTTTTGCCAGTTTTTCAGGCCACATACATTAACACATTGGGACTCTTACAGTTCTAATAGATTGAGGCAAGAAATCCCAGTTCTAGACTACTGCTTAATATATTCAAGATTTTTGTAGTATTTAATTACTGGGAATGACAACTCACATGTCAGCGTTCTGTGATTGCTGGTTGTTACTCTTTCCCAAACTGTGTGTTTTCCTTGAAAATTCAAAATGCAACTTCATTAACTTTGGCTTGATCCTCCTAAAGAGAAAATTCTGGCTTTGTTTTTCTTGTGCTGAGTCAGGAACACTTTGAACCAGAGGATCTGTTTGATTTTTTTGTTTTGGGTTTTTTTTGGTTTTTGGTGGTGGTGTGGGTTTTTTTGTTGTTTGGTTCACCCTCATGCTCCCCCAAGCCCCATTTCAAGAAATGACTGTAATGGCTTATTTTCACAACAGACCTGAATTTGGAAATTCATGTTTACGTGTATAGTAGTTGTCTGCATTACATCTGCTCTGTACAGCTGAGTTCTAGACCACAGCATATTCAAAAAATGTGACGTACATGAAGAGAAATTACTGCTGAGTTACCTGATTTTTCTTCCTTTTTTTTTTAAATAAAAAAGCTATTCATCTTGGTTTGACCATATGTAATCAGAGTCATTAAAAGGCTAAGTACTTGATTCAGACTTGGAAATATTCTAAATGATATAGTGCAAAATCTGATAAGAGTAAACTACAAACTGTCATAAACTGTTATTGCTCCAGCACTTTTCCTTGTACACTCTCCTAAACAGAGGAATGGCAGGAGCTATGCTATTGCTCCTGTATTGTGTATCTGGGTCCAGAAATATGAAGTGATTTAATATTTTTAAAATTTAACTTTTAACTATCTCTGTTCCGTTCCTGACCTTTTCAAGAATGGCTTATGTGGTGATTATCAGTTGTTTCTTGATCATATCGTATCACTTCTTTCTCACTCTCTTGCTGTCTTCTTTAGTTAAAGCCAAGAGATCTAGTTAGTCGCTACCTGCTGAGGTTCTTCCTCATGGGGCTGACCTCACTGTGGAAACCTCTGCCTTGAGAAGACAGAGGTGAAGTGTGGTTCCTACTAGCTTTCAATGGGAGCAGTTTCATTTCTGGAGGAGAGATCTCTGGAGTTCTCTATCATTTTCTGGTTCTTCTTAAAGAATGTAGATTTTCTTATATACACATTGGGCTGCTTTTCCCTTATTGTTTTTTTTTTTGGGGTGGTGCAGGTTTGAGGTCTGTAGAAACTTTCAGGTATGAGACATGCTTTCTGCTGATACTGAATCTATACCATTCAGACTATACTGATTATGACAGCTCTTACTTCTGTAGTCCTGTGAAGGCTTTGTCCAGTCAGACACTTTGAATTATCAGGAATAAAGCTACAGCCTGGAGAATCAGAAGATTATTTGAGATCTTTGTAAAGCATCCACATAATACTGGAGTGAAATGAAGATCAGGAATTGCTGTGATTTATGTTTTTGTAAGTTATGGTTAGACTTAAAGTACAAGTTACAGCTAGAACTGAGGGAGACACTGACATAGATGCTTCAGTTTCTGACAAGGGAAGGACAAAGTAGTAGTTTGTGTTTTACTTCTGTAAGAATAAGCAGGCATGCTCAGTCTAGTGCTGTATGTGGCTGTTGATTTGTTAATCAGTGTGTCATACAGCATACTTCATGCCAGTCCTCTAAATCTCTGGCATCAGTTGCCAGTGAGTTTCAAGATAGAGTTGTGGGCACTGAGGAGTGCATGGGCTTTGACAAAAGAGTTTTTATTCTTCTGAGCTCAATGCTTTGCATTATTACTTGATTAGCAGAAGCACTCAAGCTGGAATCATTGCTCATCCAGAACATATAGATGAACTGTATAAGGCTTTCTCTGTGCAGATTTCTAAGCCTTAGACTTGTTTCGGTGCTTCTCTCCCCTCCAACCCAACTAAGAAGTCTTTATTCTTTCACGGATTATGGAAGAACATGGAAGACCTAATACTGTTGCTTCTAAGAAAACAATAATTAGGCTGATATTATGTCCATGTTTGCTGTTTAAAATTACTTGAAAAGCACATATTAGATGAGTTTCACTGTAATACTTACAGGTCAAGTTATCTTTTTGTTCTCTTTCAAAAATGTTGAACAGGAGGAGTTGAAGGAGTTGAAGCCTAAAATAAATACACCTTAATTGAGAAGATGGGGAAGACAAATCAACATTTAGTTTATCATCCATTTTTTTGAAGGTTGTTCTAGACAAACTTTAAACACCTACATAAAGAGCTTTGAAGATTATTTAAAATGTGTTGTCTCAGATTTTCCGGTGGTTTAGTTTATGATTTCTTAATTTCAAGGATACTACTGATGGGAACTGAGGGTTTGATGCTTACACTGGCTGGGTCTGAAGTGTATTCAGCTGTGTTCTTAACCTTCAGAGTGAATAATTCTTCGTTTTCTTTGTGTCTTGGTATCATGGGAAAAAGTTACTTATACTCTTTCTGTTCAAGAAAAGCTTCTCAAACAGTCTGTGGAATTAAGAATGTTCAAGGGAGCTCTCAGCTAGAGGCAAGGCAGATGAGGTGCTAAATCCCCCCCTCCTTATGAATAAACAGCAAACTTACTACTTGCCATTTGTGTTGTGTGAGGGGTTTTTTTAATAGTACTAGTATGCGGCTGATACACTTTTCTGGTTTGTTATCACTTAATATTGTTGTGACAACTCAGCAATTCATAAGAAAGAGTTAAGTAGTTTGTAAGGTTCCTGAGATACTTTGCAGGTAAAGGAAGTCATGTCCTGTAATCATCCAGTCTTCCATTTTATACTTAGTTTTCTACAAGTCATTTTGAGAATTCTTATGGGCCAAGGGAATATGTGTGTGTGTTTATAATGCATGGTGCTACAAATAAGAATGAAGAATCTCTTTTGGTGTGATTGGCTTTTACCCTCCTTTTCTCTGCTGCTTTTCCCCTGCTCTCAGTAGTTCTTTTAATTTTATTCCCAAGGTAATTTCAGAAGTGTGTGTATTACCTACTGGATAGTGTTCCCCTAAGAGCAAAAGATAGAGTTGCATTTTTAGCAATTAAAGATCTTTGAATTTCGTAAAAAAAAATGCAAAGAGTAAAATTTCATGGGTAGCGTGCCTTGGCTCCAATGGCAATTTATTTAGTTTTGCTTTCTGTGGAAGATACGGTTTTTGTAACTGCTTCTTCAGGAGCAAAAAACAGATAATCCTTTTCTATGGAGGAAGGTCTTTATCTAATAGATAATAAAAAAAAATTATCTCTGGAGGTCTGCTTGCAGGAGGTTAAACGGAATATTTTTTTCCTTCATTTGGATAACATGAATATCTAGGAATTAATAAGAAAACTGGTTACAGAGTTTTTTGTCCTGGATAGTAGAACTGTTGTAATACAGCTGGACAGGCAGGCTAGAACTTCTAAAGATGCTGCAGCTGTCTTGTTTGTGCTGCACCATGAAAGTGCAAATGAGAGGTTCTTCAATGTAAAAGCTGAGCTGTCCTTCAATGGAAGTTTAAAAAAAATAAGTTGCATATGCTTCTTTCTGAGCATACTTCAGTGATGGTCTGACTCTTGTTCTTCAAGAATCCTTTCAGATCAAACTAGTTGTAATATGAAGTGTATATGAACTAATGCAGCTGGAGCAGCAGGTCAAAAGTAAGCCCTTCTGGTAAGCTCTCCAGGAGGTGATGGCTGCCGGAGGGATGTTGCGAACTGGGTTATATTCAAATACAGTCTTGCAGCCTCAAGTGGGGTGATTTTTTTTTTTTTTTTCTGTGTGTGTGAGAATTTCTGGGTCATCCCTCTTTAAAGGCTGTGGAGCTCTTCAGAGCTGAGCGTTTCTTTATAATTGGATCTGGGAATACTGACTGTTATTATTAAGTGTGCAATCTAATACAGGCTAGTATGAATGACAGAATGGCACATTATTACCTCTCTTCTTCAGTGAAGAAAGAAACAGACTGATAAAAACTCCAGTAGCTGGAAGTCTAGAGCAAACACTGGTTTTCTCGTCTTTTGGATGAAGGCAACGTTGTCATTATTTTCTGTTAATAATATGTTGAAAGGCATCATGGATGAGGGGTAATGGCCTCAAGTTGTGCCAGGGGAGGTTTAGGTTGAATATTAGGAAAAATTTCTTCAGTGGAAGGGTTGTCAAGCACTGGCACAGTTTCACCAGGGCAGTGGTGGAGTCCCCATCCCTGGAGGGATTTAAGAGATGTGTAGATGAGGTGCTGAGGAACATGGGTTAGTGGTAACTTGGCAGTGCAGGGTTAATGGTTGGACCTGATGATCTTAGAGGTCTTTTCCAACCAAGGATTTGTGATTCAGAGATCCTAGGAAAATGGGAATAGGCTGAATGGCACCAGGGAGACCGAAGAAAAGTGGCAGATGGTAACAGGGCTGCCTAGGAGATGGGCAGAGAGCTGAGCTGTGTCATGGGAGAGGAAGGGGAGCAGTCTGAACTGCTGTGCAAAGAGGAAGGGTAACACTGGTGTGGGGACTTGGACAGCATGTTGTGGGGGTTTTTGTGTGATTTTTTTTTTCTTTTTAAGTTTTAAATTGCTCTGCAGATCTTGTCTCTTAAACCAAGTTTGTTTGCCCAGCTCCCTCAAAAATAGGTTTGGCAAGTGTTATAAAGTAAACCTTTTACTCGGTGATCTGTCAGTTAAATTAGCACTTCCTCTAGTGGTCAACAGATTCAACATATCATCAGTACACATTCTTTCTACTATACTGAGTTCTAGCATTAATTACGCTGTTCACTAGCTAAAGAACTGGAATCTGTTTACGTGCTGTGCCACCTTTTCTTAAAGGCACAGTCAGACCATTTCACTTTAATTGACTAGTCCAATGATGTGTTCAGTTTCACTTCAGGAACCAATCCTCTTAAGGTAAAAAACCTTTTTTTTTTTTTTTTCTTTTTTTACCCTCAGGAAAGGAAAATGAGGATATGCTATACTAGTTCTGAAATCTTGAAGGATTTGAAAATATAACTTATTGTTAGCATTTCTACTTTTAGCTAACTTAATTGGTTTCAAGTTTTTTGAACATACTGTCTTACATTACAAGCACATCTAAGAATTTGTATGACTTTTGTACACTTTGCTAGTTTAAAAATGCTATGTAGATTTTTAAAAAATGTTATTAAATGCACCAGTGATGTTAGATTAAGAAGCAAGCCCTAAGAAATCAGCGGAACTTACTACATACGGAAAACTGCAACAGCTCAAGTGTGAGTAATGCAGAGTTTCTACTGACTTTTTTTTTAAGAAAGCTTTGTTTAGTTGTAGATAACATGTATAGTAGTTGTCAATAGAAAAAAATATACTATGTAGTTGAAAATCAGTTAAAATCAGTTCAAATGGAGGGGAGAGTTAACTTGCAGTTTGTCTTAAAATCAGTGATTTTTAAGTCATAGTGAGTAAAAGGCAGCAGAAGCATGAAAAATACATAGAGAAGTGAGATGCTTCAGGTGTATGAAGTCATGGTTCAGAGGGTTGCAACATGGGATAAGTTTAAGCTTAAAGGTGTTCCAGCCAGTGTCCCCAAACTCGCTCAGGATAGCCCCAATGAAACATGTGTCTAGGGTGTTTAATCTGCAGAGGTAAAAGCTCTGGAGAAAACTGGGTGTTTGAAACTTCTGTGAAACAGATGGAAGCACAGGTCAGTGAGATCGAACTGCTGTCACTCACCTGGCCTCTGTATATAGGGAGTTTGAATAGGTTATTGCTAAAAATCTCTGCTGGGCTACTCTGCACTGGTGCTGAATATGTTCTTACTATGTTTGTGACTGCCTTTGCAGTTAAATATTGTAATGACACAGACAAATTACGGCATGTATATGCATTAAAGCTTTTAACTGCTAAGTCACCTGTCTTTAACAAAATATTTTGTTTTTCCAAAGTACTATTCCAGCTGACTGATAGTGCATCTGTGCTAAGAATGTGAGTGTTCTACAATGAAATCAATATGCTGGTCTTCAAACCCAGAGAAAAATGGTTTACTAGGATGTGGAAAGAATAGGAGTTTTCCAATGCTTGTAGCGCTTTACAGATTTACAAGGAGGACAAGTGTGTGTTTTAGTATGTATCACCTTACTAAGGAGTAAATAGAACATGGCATTATGGAAAAATTGAACGATGGTATGCTGATGCGTCGATATCCTGACTGCAGAATGAGTGTTTTGTGCTGGGGTGCTGCGTGAACAGAATAAAGACTCTCCATTCCCCCAATAGCCTGTTTAATAGCTGCCTATGGTTGCTGCATGATTGGCAAGCTGATCTATCTAGATCCTCTTTTTTGACAGTGACTGGTAGCAGATGCTCTGAAAAAAAAGTACAAGAAATGGAGTAGCACCTTTTTTCCCAGTAATGAGAGATTTAGGGAATTCAGGATAGTTCAAATGGAACATCCTTTGTGTTTAACAGGAGCTGATAGATCTATTTTTTTGGCTTTTTTTTTTTTTTTTTCATGATATGTTACGGTTTGTGCAGCATTCTTTGACAACTATTTGTGATGCATGACTTTCTGTATACAAATCTATATAGGTATGGCTACTTTGTTCCACCTGTTGCTTGAGCATCTCCTGCGTGTGTCCTTAGGAGGTGAAAATAATCATGCTGGAATATATATACCAATACTAGATGGTCACTGTCTGTGATAGACTTTTAAAATACTTAAACTTATAATTGTATAGCCCACTTCTAATTCATTATCTAGAGGTTTTTGGCATATCATGTCTATATATAATGATGCTGTAGGTATAAAAATGAACTGGGGACGTGCAGAAAGAGAAACTAAGGAATACTAGCTCTCAAGTTCTAATGTGAATGAATGTGGAAAATTAATTTAGACAATTACAGAGCAATATTATGTTTTTAATTTCATTGTGTGAGTTGGCCTAGATGCTAGGATAGTGTCATCATCTTTGATAACTGTGTCCAAAGCCTTATGTGCTTGTGGATGAATTTGTCAGAATCTTACTTGGCCTATTTTTTTGCAAATAGAATTTAATACCTTGATTCTGTTCATGATTTGTAAGAAAGTAATTTATTTTTGAGTAAATAATCTCTTCCTTGGCATTCATGTGTCACTGACAGTATGTAGCCCTTTATGCATAAAAGTTCTGAGTCCTATGACATTAAGCCTACAGTGACCAATTCTTGGTTTAGTTTAAATGAGAGAAAAGCATCTTTTTGTGATAATAACTTTTTTTCGGTGAGATAACTGTCTTGAAATACTTTGTGTTCACACTGAATTTATAAAGAATGATTAGCTCCCCTTTTATTTAGCTGGTGGCATCTGACTTGTCTATTTTTATTAGAGTGCTGAGGGCATTAGGTCAAAACTTATCTAGTGAATTCTTTGGCTGATTTTTGCACTGTTGCTGAACATGCTGCTTGAGCAGTTGCTAACCCTAGGTGCTCGTTTGTCTTCAGCATGCTGGTGCAAGCTTCTGCATGGCTGTATGATGGACTGGATGGAGGATTGATTTAGGTAAAATATGACCCCGTAAAAATAGTTGTTTTGGTCTCATTGGTTCAAGTAACAGCACAACTGCTTATGCTGGCAGAATTCAGAGTCTAACACTGCAAGAGTGAGCTCTCTAAGCACATGCAGGGAGGCATAAAGCAGGAGTCTCTCTTCAGAGGCTTCAGTTTTGACCTCTTTGAGTTAACTAACTTGTAGATAATCCTAACCAGCATAATGGTGTTTTTAGAGATACAGAGATGGCTATCTCATTTCTGGTCATACTTTCTAAACATATGGGACTTTGTTGACCTCTACTTTTCTTCTGCTTCATTTTTACTGTGGTCAAAATAGACCTGCAGACCACCGACAGAATAATAAACGTTGTTCCAGAGAGAAGACATGGGAGAAAATGGACTAGGCAGTTACTGGGCATGATTTTGCAATTAGTAGTACAGTTTGTTTTAAATGTTCAGCACGATCAGGAAAAAGAAGTAGGAAGTGAACTTTCCCTCTGTCTCAAATGAAAATTAACTTGGATGAATTAAAGAGCCTGCCTGCTTGCCACTGAGGCATCTTTGTTCTTAGTAACAGCACCATAAAACTTAGAAAAGCATAGCCTGTTTCCAGCACTTGTGCCATCTCTTGTATCAGTGTTGGTTACCAGGTGATTGTAAAATATCACCATATTTTGATGTGAGGGAAGGTCTGGCGGGAGAAAGGGTTCACTCTCCTTGTGTGGTGCTCCAAAAAATGGTAGACATGTAGAAGGCAGCATGTCAAAGAGGTGGCCTGGGAAAGCTAGATGCCTTAATTAAGACGCAAGACTAGATGTTTTAATGACTGGACCATCCGTCCATGATTTGGGACATGCATATGTGAACTTTCTCCCACATGGGTTCTCTGTGGGGCCCTGAACAACTCACTCACTGGATCTCCCTCAGTTCTGCATGCTTAAAAAAGCAAAAATGGGCTTTTCTCTGCAGCCTGCCAGTGAAAAGTTTTGATGAAAACCTTCCAATGGTCACTGCAATGCAATGAAGTGATAGCGTTTCTTATGTTCAGAGACCAAAGGAGGTCAAGGTTGAGGGGTGACCTCATTAATGTTTATGAAAATGTAAAGGGTGAGTGTCATGAGGATGGAGCCAGGCTCTTCTCAGTGACATCCAATGATAGGACAAGGGGCAACGGATGCAAGCTGGAACATAGGAGGTTCCGCATAAATGTGAGGAAGAACTTCTTCACAGTGAGGGTAACAGAGCACTGGAACAGGCTGCCCAGAGAGGTTGTGGAGTCTCCTTCTCTGGAGACATTCAAAACCCGCCTGGACATGTTCCTGTGTGACCTGACCTAGGTGTTCCTGCTCTGGCAGGGGGATTGGACTAGATGATCTTTTGAGGTCCCTTCCAATCCCTAACATTCTGTGATTCTGTGATTCCTTTCCACAGAGTCACTAGTGGGAGGAGGTAGTGCAAGGGTGGGCCTGGGCCGCTGTGCTCCCATGCTGGTCAGGAAAGTGCTGTGCTGACAGAACTGCTGCTGCTCCCCCCATTTAAGGAAGGGATAACCCATTATGACTGCTGCTGGTAGTCTGCTTGCCGCCTTGTGTGTGGGATCACCACAGAGGTGATGCGTGGGAGGGAATGGATCCTTCAGCTGAGTGGGAACGGGAGGGCTCGGGGCCTGCCTCATCCATGGCATTGCGCAGGCAGCATCCGCAGTGCATTTTTGAGACTTTTCGGGGGTGATGGGTTTCAAAAGATAGAACGCCATGAAAAAAAGTACTAGTTTCTGTTTGCGTAAGTTTAATGAGCCCTAACTGAAGGTTGGGTGCATAGACTCCGACCTGTTTCACTTCAAGTGTCAGGTATGTTTGAACTTTAAGTGAAACATTACCTAACATGTCTGGATTTTTTCTTTCAAGAGGCCCAAAGTCTCAAAGTATTTTCTGGGCTGCAAGTCCTTTACTCAGGTTTTTCATAGCTAGATTTTGACAACTTTTGGCAGCGACTCTTTTAGTGTCTTAAAGCAAGTAGCAAGGCTGGATTCAGCCCATAATGTGAGGGGGAGGATGTGTCTGTATCCCCTAGAGTTAACTGCCCCCCTGGGAGAGGACTTAAACTTCCAGGGACACACTTACTCAAATGAACTGTTAGCAAGTAGAGATGTTCTGGTGTCTTCTATGGGGAGATGAGAGGGAATGTGTGTCAAGTCTCAAATTGGTATGCATCAGGAAAAGGAATGGATAACAAGCTGGGGGTTTTTTTTGCCCTGCCCCCCTTTTTTTCACAACCCATTTTAAATTTAAATAGGGAAGATGAACTGCTGGAAGCTAAATTTGCTAACCTCAAGTGAAAAAGGGAAAGACAATGTCTGTATCCTAAATGGACTGAAATCACTAGCTGTATTAGTAAAATTGTGTTTAGGTTAGTACTCTCAAATAGTAGTATCTCTTTTTCCCAATGGCAAAATTTGTAGGATTGCATCAAGAGAAGCAATTGTACAGTGAAGCTGATTAGACACAGCTGTCAGATCCACCAAGTAAGCACTTTTAAAAGTTAATATAAAATCATCTTTTTTTTTTTTCCATTTTGCATATGTATTTGAAAAAGAAATATTTCATATTAGTTGGTATGGTGGAAAGGATAAGACACACAACTACATATTTCTGTATTTTGGTTATCTGTTACAAATTCACTAGATCTAAAGGATGCTTCTGGACATTGTCCACCTCCACTCCATCCCTGTGTGCATGAATGTTTTGGCAGAGTCTCCTGTAAACAGGATGTCGAGCTGTTGCAGCCCCGTTTGACTGCAGTTGTTGGAGTTTTGGAAATTGGACAAATTCTAGCTGCTTGTATCACGTGTACACATGTGCAGCCTTTCTCCTTTCCTTCTCCTGAGATGCTATTAATCTCTTTCAACTTGATACCAAAGACCAAATACTCTGGATTAAACACAGCATGTAATACTGCCTTTTGGTTTTTTGCCGTTGCTGTGTTACTTTTCCTGTGACATTAATCTTGGATTGTTTGGAATAGTCTTAGAGCTGACTAGTTACTCTGTGTTTCTTGGTAGGGCGGTATGAACAGAGCATTAATGATGCCTTACTATGCATGTTATTCTGGTTTTGAAAAAAACTAGTATTGTTCTGATGCAGAGTGGAGACACAGATCCTAGTATATAAACCCTCCTGGAACTGAGACATGCTTCAGTGGAGAATCTTTAAATGAGATGCTTGAATGGTCTTTTCCCAAGTAAATAAATATTGCCTTGTACTTAAATTCAAGAAACATGACACACAGCTGCTCTTTACTCCTTGTTGTAAAATAATGGCACATTTGCTGACTGAAGCAAGCTATTGGCATTATTACTAGCAGCTGCTGAACTTAGTGTTAACAGCTCATAAATGTTAATCATGTTGCAGTTTTGTTAGAGCTTGTCTGCATATCCCAGAGGCACTAGCTAGTATGTCACACTTTTTTCAACATGAACTGGTGACATTTCTTAGCAGAGATTCCAAATAGTAACTTCATAATTCACTAGTTTTACTGTGGTGCCTGAAGTTTCTTCAAAACTGCCCTTTTAACAACAGCTTCACTAGTACCAGTATCGCTTTATTTATGTGTTTCAGTAGGCTCAAAGCTGCTGAGTATGCGGTGGAATGAGTACACAGTTGAAGGGAATATGCTGTCCGCTTACTGTCCTGTTGTTTGGAGATCTGTGACAAAGTCAAATCCAAATCTGAACTGAACAAAATCTGTTCATTTTGTCCTGTGCTTCAGTTCAAAGTCACTTTCATATAATGGTTTTGCTGCTATACAAGTGTGTAAAGTTTACAGGATATATAAAAGGTGCTGTAGAAATGAATGTTATCTGCATAATAAGCAATTAAATTATGTGCTGTAGCCTTTTAACAGTCCCTCCCACTCTTCAGTCAGTAGGAATGTGTTCTTAGAAACATGACAGAGCTCCCAAACAAACTGATCCTTTCCTTCCTTCAGGTCAGACAGTGCTAGTGTGCTCTGTAGAAAACACTGGTAAGGTCCCAGAACCTGGTTTTGAGCCTGTCAAAATGACTGTAAATATAACAGTAATAAAAGCATAGATAATGAGGTAGAAGCTGCTGTGTTATTGTAGGAGTTTAACTTTTTGATTTTAATCATTGTGAAGGTCAGAAAGAGGACAGTGTTGTTGCTGGTGCATGCCATATAGAGAAATTATGCTTACTGTGTCTAAAATTTGTTTTCTTATCCTTACTTTTATATGAGCATCCAGTGGAATTTTTCTGTCTAGGGCAGTGTTATATGTTTATGAGAACTGCCCTTTGTGCCTAGAGGCAATACTCCCTCCTAAACTAGTTGAAATTGCATTTAGTCTAGGCTTCTGGTATCGGCCTCTGAACACAGGTTAACCTAACTACAATGTGACCATTCGTGTATGAAGCTATGTACTCTCTGCTGTGTATTTGGATGGTGCTTTGGTTATGTGTGTGTGTATGCTATTCTTCAGGGTTCTCTTCTGGCTGCTTGCAGGGGAATTTCTGTCCCTGAAGAGATGTGCAGGCCAGGGACAAGTATTGTGGACTAATGCTAAACAGATCCTATCCTGTAAGGTGGGAGGGTCCCAACTTGATCTGGAACCTCTTGAGCTTTACAAGATAGATTTCATGCAAGGAAGTATGGTTTAGAGTGTGAAGGATCGTAAACAGGACTGGGTTTTTTTTGTGCTTGTTAAAATATCAAACCAAAGATACATAAGGCTAACACTACAACATACAGAAATCTGTGAGCAAGGGTTTGATCTCAAAACATTCAGTCATTGTATTTCCAAGGACAGGAGTAAATGTCACTCTTTTCCAAGTAGGTGGATGTGAGAATTTGTTTCTGGACTTGTTCCTAAAAGCCTGGAGAAACATTGGTTAGTATACAATCTAGTAGTTTTTGGTTAAAAAATGAAACAGAAAACTCTGGGAAAGTAGAGGGGACTCCAGATTGTATGTGTGTGGTTAGATTATAATTTCATGACTGATGTTTTGGGGAAGGCATAATTGTAAAAAGAATTTTGGATTTTTAAAAAACTTTTGAGCTCACTTATTTGTGAAGAAGTGATGTAGTTTGTTACAGATAGTAGGACCATCTAACTGTCTGTTCTAGTCACATCTTTTTTCAGTGCTTTTCAGTGGCCTTCTAATTTTTGTTGGTTGTTGGGGTTTTTTGGATGGGTTTGGTTTTCTTTCCTCCAAAAAATCCACCTAAAATTTCTGCTGTTGCCCTTTAATTCTGTGCCATCTATATGCATGTCTCATGCAGCAGATTGAGACAGCTTGCTAAGATTAGATACAACCTCAAATATCCAGTGTGGTACTTGAATGGAAAAATAAAGAAGAAACCCCCCCAAACTGATGGAATACCTCAGGGACAACTGTATGTGGATTGATGTGAGTCTGAAGTAACTTGACAGAATAGAATCATGCTCAAATTACTGAGTTCAAGAAATTACTGAGTGAAGGAAATGATGACCTGAATTCTGGTTCTCTTCAAAATTCTCATCCAGAAATACCTTATTGTGGCTGTAGTCTAAGTTAAAACTTACGTGTTTTTTTTTAAACCACATGCATATATTTAGGCTTTGGTGTGAATTGAAGGCTGATGAAATGCATAAATGACTTGATGAAAGTTGTTAGACACATGTGGAAAGCTGTGTACCTGACAAATCTTGGCTAATGCTATAGTCCTAAGGCTGATCTCAGAGATCAGTCTGAGATGGACAGAGAAATGAATCCTCCCAAGTTACATGCTTTCCTTGTTTTTTGTTTGATAATTCTGTAACCCTACTGAGAAGTTTGAATGGGTGACGTAAATGTTGTTCCAAATGTCTGGTTGTTCCAAGTGTCTGAGCAAAGGAATAAATTGATCTTAAACATGAAGTTCTGCATTCAAGGATTTGGCTTTGGATTTGTATATTTCAAGAAAGCAACAGTTAAAAGGAACTGTAAGAATTTAAAGGCAATATATGGTGTACACTGTTAAATATTTCATCGCAGCTGTACAGTTTGAAACCCAAATAGGCTGGTGAATTACCAAAGAAATGCTTACCTATCCAGGAAGGGAGGTACAGCACCAGTACCATCTTTCATGTTACTTGTGTGACTTATAAGTAGGAAGAGACACTCAAGTTCACTAGGGAGTACCTTGTGTGTTAGTAGTTAATTTGTGTGGGGAGAAGGAAAACAGTGAAGAACTGAAATATTAAAACATGCAAAAGAAAGGCTGTCAAAAATACTAATAACTTTTTTTTTCTCTTGCAGACCTTCAAGTGCTGACCTTCTTGGTGTATTAAGTTATTATAAACTTTTGCTGCTCTGCAAACATATAAAGATGTCTCGCAGCCCTGATGCTAAGGAAGACCCTGTGGAATGCCCACTTTGCATGGAGCCTCTGGAAATAGATGACATCAACTTCTTCCCTTGCACCTGTGGCTACCAAATCTGTCGTTTCTGTTGGCATCGTATCCGCACTGATGAGAATGGACTTTGTCCTGCTTGCAGAAAGGTAAATATCATGGAACAGCAGCTTGTCTTGCACGTACCTCAAGGCTATTGCATTGTTTTGGTACCAAAGACATCCTTTTCTTTTGGGGAAACACTCATCTAGTCATGGCCTAGATCAAGGGTGAGGAGTTGGATCTTTCAGATTCTATCTGCGTATGTGTTGAAGCTGTTGTGCAACAGCTAGTCTTGGTTTGTTAAATTCAGAACTGGATTAGTAGGGGAAGCTGTGGATCAGAACCAAGGCATGCTGATGCTGGGAGAACTGCCAAAAAACCCCTAACCTTTGAGTTGGGGTGCTCATGCATTGACAAAGCCTTTTCAGGAGGGACAGTGAGGATTCCAGCATCAGGGGTTTGCTGAGGGCCAAGGTTCAGCTAAACTAGCAGAGCTGTCTGAGGGAAGCTTTTAAAGCACGCACTTGTTTTGTTTGTGGCACTGGAGCTTTTAATCTATATTTTTCTGGACACTAAACATGTAAAACCTTTGGAAAATACATCCAATGATATTAAATTTTAAAGCATTTCAAAATCTAAGCTATTTGTCTAGTATTCTGATCTTGTTGCCAAATGCTTAAAGGTAGTACTTTGAGAGTCACACTTAATTCCTCCCTGTTTCTTAATCAATGTCTGGCTGATACTTCAGTTGGCCACAACTATAAACTTTGGCTTCACTAAGTTGCCTGCTTTTTCCTTTGAATTATTTTCCTCTTCCTTTTAGTGTTTTCCTTAACCTCATTTTCCTGTGTCTTCAGTGTTTAATAAAATTATTTCTCAGTATCTTCTCTGAACTCTAATGACTTCCCTTGGTTGTAACTCTCTTGCCTGGCCTTCCTCTTTTTGTAATCGTAGCTACTTCTGTCCCCTCTTTCTCCTGCTGTTTAATCATGATCCTGTCGTCAGTTTATGCCTTTGTTGGCTTCCTGTCTCATATTAAAACTCCCTTTTCAGACCCCAGGTAATCTTACTTGGACTTCATTCATTGCCATAGCTTTCTGTAGGTACTTCCAGTCATATTATCTTGCTGCTCTTCTGGGGTTTGGCTACACTAGAGCTGTCACTGCTAACCTGCGTTTGGACACCTCTGCAAGCCTGAAGGTTGTCCCACAGCAACATACATTTGTTAACAAATTGCACAAATTTGCTATGATATTTGAGCTGCATGTTCTATGAGGAAGATCCACCTGTCATCAGCCAAATCAGTCTCCATGTGTGATACCTGCTGTAGATGACACATGCTGTATAGTAATTTATATAATACAAGCAAATTTCTGCTGTTCTGGTACAACATGAGATTTCTGGAATTTCCTTGTTTACATCTCTTCATTTACTTGGATTTATTACATGGCTTTTTGCCAACAACTATTTGATTCATTTCTGCCTGTTGGAAGCTTGTGGAATATATCTGAAAAATCACAGAAGCAGCATGTTATCCGCTGCCTCTGGGTATCTGAATTCTTTGAAATATGGATACTGCCACACCTGAACTTCTTAACGTGGAATAATCTGGCATATGATTGGATGTGCAAATATGTTGCTGAATTGGATACAGTTTGCTCAGAAAAACACTTTTTGGGAAAAGCTAGTGTGCTACAATTGAAATGAAGCACACCGACCATTCCGGGAGAAAATGGAGACCTCTTTCAAAACCAACAAGGATGATGTTCTTGATACTTTCTTCATCCATGGACTGCAAGATATTCTTGAGTAGAGTTGCAGCTATGTTGCTGGATTGTAGGAGATTTACATGGAAGAGGCTGAGGAGTACACCCTATTCGTGGCATAGACAAAATCATTGTGGCACAGAGACCCTCTCAGGATCTTTGGAGTAAATAATTTTAAGCTACACAGTTGATGGCAGCATCAAATAAGTCTGAAGAAGCCACCTTTTGAAGTGCGCTGGACCTTCTGAACCAGGTATGTGTTTTTGTGTGCAGTGTCTAAATAGTTCCTGTCTGTGTGTAGTAACGTTTCTGGGGAGAAGATCTAAGCCGTTTTCTAATTCACGTGTATGTGTTGGTTGTGACCACTTCAAATGCTGAAGCACAGAAAATGGCAAAGCAACAAAATTTTTGCAGGAAAGTTTATAGTAAGTACTGTAGTTTCAACAGGTATGTCATGTCTGTAATGAGTATACCAGTGCAGGATACTTAACTGCAAAATGGATTGTGAAAAACCATATGTTAGAGCAGGGCTGAGTATGTTATGCACAACTATGTAATAGAAAATGGCTATTTATGCCAATGGTATTGATTGCAGTGCGAGTTCTCCAGTGGTTTGATCATTAGTCTGTGGAGAGAAGCAATGAAGAAGTTGTCTAAGGATTTTGGTTGAAAGGTTTGGGGGAGATTTTGGACAAGTCTGTGATAAAATAGTTTGACTATATATTATGCCATTAGTTTGATCTTAACTGTGCATTACATACATACCGTAATTTTCCTACGCTTCTGTAATGCACTTCTAATTAAAAATATGTTAGCTTGAAGTTTTTTCTACCGAGGAGAAAATACTTCTACATTCTGGAAGTGTTATAGCTTAATATTTGCATGTGCAGAATATGTTCACATGGTTGCAGTCAATTGAGTTAGGTTTCCTCCTGTTAGTAGTAAAGGAACATTTGCTTGTGAGTTGTGAAAGTAAGGTACTGTTATGAATTTAACTTGAATGCTGATTGGAACCTAGTACTTGTTAGTCTTAACACATTAAAAGCTTTCTAAACTTCATCTGAATCTTCCGAAATAGACTTGGAAATTGTCTCTGTTTAATTCATTAACTACAAAAAGTACTTCCTTAAAAAATAGGACTGACCTGCTTGGAGTTCCTGATGCCCTTCAGAATTGTAGGTGTAGTCAATTGTAAGATGCGAAGCAAGCCTTCCTGTTTTTTCCAGTCAATTGATTTCTTGACTCAGTGAAATAGTCACTAACGAGTCAAATTAGAATGAAAATATACTGTCCTCAAAAGAGACTTGTGTAGCCAAAAGCTGGTTTGCAGATCACCAGACATGTTGGTAAAGCCAGTGATTTTTATCTTTCCAGTGATTTTTCTATTTTCTTTAATTTTAAATTCAGTGACCTAGGTACTGTTTGGCATATGACTAATATGTACCATTTCAGTGACTTGTGTTGCTTCAATAGAGCACTCAGACTTTAGTGTCAGTAGTTGCAATTTTTAAATCCAACAGTAAGAAAAATGCATAGCTCCTCATTTTTAAATTGCTTTGCCCTTTCACCAAATAATATAATTTGACACACAGCTGTTTCTGTGCTGTGGCTTTGCTTTGTTCTTCAGTTCCTTGACTTATCAAGCTTTAATCCTCCTAGCACCTTGTGTTAGAGATGAAGAGAAATAGTAAACTTCGTTTATGACCAAGACACTAACATGTTTTAAGCATGTTTTTGTCCTTGCTTCTCCTACTCCTGCTTCTGTGTAAAAGGAACACTTGCTCTTAATGCACATTCTCCAAACATCATTTATTTCCTCTGGTGCTTTTAATCTTACAACTGAGTAGTTCAGTGCAACAATTGATATCTAGAAATATATAGGAAATTACTATTTTTTTTCTTGATAGAGTAGTATGGTATATACTATGCATAAACCTTACTGACTTTCTCTGTCTTTCTCATTTCAGAACCTCTTCAGTAGCAAGGCAGCTACTGGGAAGTGCTGGCACATCCATTGTGTGGAAGGAATGTGACCCACCTGGGAACGACAAAAGCAAAGTGCTTGATAAATCCCAGCTCAGCTTTCAACAATTGGGAAAATGTGGGGAAAAAAAGTCTGAAAGAAAATAAAACTTAAATGACAAGGCAAACTTGGTCAGAAAGACTGAGAATTCATCAAGGGCCATCTCTGATTAAAGAAATGAAAATACAGAAGAGACATTTGAACTTTTGATAAAGTTCTTGTAAGACGACCAGCAACTTGCAGTTAGTGTAAAGAAAATTTGGTCATTTTCCATGTTGGTACCTCTTGTTCAGGTGGCTTCCATAGTTTCTGCTGAAGAGGATTTGTATAACTTAAGTGGAGGGTGTCAGCTAGACTACTCAATGAATCAGTGATGTTGGCATCTCTTAATGTCTTGCATCTGAAAATACATTAAAAAAAACCTAAACGTCATGACAGTAGCATTGCCACATTAGCTGTTGTAAGCCATGATTGCTTCTGGTACCTGTGATCCTACCCCTCTTTTGTCGGGTTGAACAGAGAGTAAACAACAGATGAAATGGTTCTTAGAGATACACCAGCAGTCAATCCACCTTACTTTGCTTTCAGTGCCATGTTCCACCAGCCTTCTCTGCATGTGTTCTGTTTGTAGTTGACTATCGTCTAAGTTCATTTATTTGTCCTATTTGTAGACTGACTTTGTCCTTACTTGAAAGAAACAGGATTTCTAATACTTACTATTTTTTAGAGTTAGCTTCTGAAATGTTGGTGCTGTGCTTACTTGCCTTCCTTCCTCCTTAAATGTGCAATATCTCTTTATCTGTCATCATGCCACCCATTATTTATAGGTAGGAAAATCATCTATCACTTCTTAGGATTGGGTTTCTGATTTATTCTTCAGATTAAAGAGGTGCATGCAGATTCATTTACAGATCATGAAAGTCAGGATATCCCACTACTCGTATTCCTTTGAAGCATTAAACATGTCATAAAAGTGATAAAAATACATGTGAAACATTTTATTATACAGCTGTACACTATCTAGCAAGAACTTTTGATGATTCTGTTGCTCAAACAAGTGCTGTTATCCATGGTGACAAATCAACTGCTGCTACTTCTCAGTGACTGAAATCCTTATTCAGTCTGTCTCATACTTTTGGCTGAGATAAAGACTGTTTACTTGTGTGCCTCCCAACAGTTCTTGTGCTCTCCTGTACAAATACAACTACGAGTTTTGCTGTGGACAAGTAACGTTCTGCTCAGAGTTGTGCTTGAGCTACCTGGCTTGTTTCCTAATGTTCAAGCCCTCCAGTAGCAAAGAGCTGTATAGAGAAGGAACATACTGTCTGACTTGCTTCTCATTAGAGAACATGCTCTGAATGTGGCTATACTTGGGAAGAAAGAAGCTGATGAACTTTGGCACTGTTTGCTGTAGTTTTCTTGGACCTTCAGGTGCTGCCTTACTGAACGCACTGAAAACCTTGAATTCACTTCTTGTAGAGTACCAGAGAGCTGCACGTTTACAAGCCTTGCCTTGTGTAGTATGGGATGTGGAAAAGGAGTTAATCTGTGAAAGGGTGGACTGTGGGTATGATACCATATCACTTGATGCAGGGCGAGTCATTTTATTTTTGGAGCTATATCTACTTCATACTAGTAGTTTTCTTTGCATTCCTACCTGAACTCAGCTTGGCTGTGATAACTGAATTAACTCTCTTTTTGCCAAGCAGTCTTTCTTCCCTAAAACAAAACAATATCTGTTCTTTATTCTACATGGTTGACTAACACAGACTTTGAGAAGCTCTTTAAGTGAAATGCCTTGCAGAAGTATTCTGCATCTCAAGTCCTCATGCGTGCATGTGTTAAAAATCAAGATAATCATTGGCTATAGCTAACCTCAAATGACCGTACTAACAGGTCATTGCTCTTCATTGACATTGTGAAATCTGTATAAGGTCTTCAGTGTTACTTGTGAATAACAAAACCGTACCATTTCTTAAATAGTTATAACTATTCTTCAAGGGTAACATGAGTCCTCATTGTGTTTACATGTTAAGGACTTAGTTGTGGACCTTTGGCTACTGCTGAAATATCTGACAAGTTTGAATTTCTTTGTGATACTAAAAATGTGTTCCCACGTACTTGATGTTTAACCATGAGACGCCATCTGCTGAAGTTGACTGCAGCATCTTTTCAAAAGATATCTCAAGTATAGCATAATGATGCTGAACTTTAAACTCTTTGAACTGTAAAATGGATCTTGTTTTGTTTGGGGATGTACTCGGAAGACTATCAGGTCTGAGCACTTGGTGACTTTCAGTAGCCTCATGCAAGTATAAGGAATATATGCTGTAAACCTAAACCTTATTTTCATCTGCTGCTGTAGATTTTTCTCAGGTCACTTAGTATGGTAACTAGTTTAGTGTTCTACCATTAACAGAGGACAGTCAGGAAAAAGTTAAATTAATTTTTGTTGGACTTCCATACTGAAACCTCTGGTTTGAACATAGTTCAAAACATATGTTGAACATAGTTCAACATATTGGTGGGCTCAACTTCTTTATCTTAAACCTTTACTTTAATGCATATCTTCTGTACTCTTCTCATTCTTTACTTTTATCTATGTGTTTAGAAAGACTTATTTTTGTTTGAGATTTGTTTTTATATACTTCTGTGCTTAGCATTACTTAATATATAAAATTTGAAATCTAAATTTTCAGTCTGAGAAAACCGAGATAGGTAAGGAAGGTGGGACTGCTTTGAGGGGTAGTCTAGGGCAGAGGACAGTGCAGTGTAGTCTATGAGACCAGGCTAAAATAGTGCCTTTATAGCAGTGCTCTGCATGAATAGAGCAATCTTTCTAGGTAACTCGGAGGATACTTGTACTTCTGCTAGGTACTTCTGAGATTAAAATCTACAGTGTTATGTCTGTGTTTGAGGAGTTACCTGTAGATGATAATCTTGAGGTTAAAAATGCACCTTTGTCCAGGGAGGAAAAAGCCCAAGTTTCAAACTGGTACACAAACATGGCAAGAATACTCTTAAATCAGTATGCGGTAACTGTGTTGAAACCTGTTTCTTCACTGGGGAAGGTAACCATGTAAAGATTGAGCCATATACTGTCTTGAACTTGGTGGGCTATTGAAATTACATTTGTATTTTGATTTCTTATCCTGTAGTCTTTACCTTGTTTGTTAATACACTTAAGTATCCAAATCTGTATCAGACAACTAAATATAAAATGTATATGCAGGGCATGCTTTCAAAGTCTGCTTACTGTGTTACGTTAGTGAAATCTTAACAGGATGTGTTGGCTGTCATGTTGTGTCTGTTTATAGTGTTACTAAACTGACTAGGCAGCTGGGTTAGAATTTAGATATTGCCCAGTATTATAAATAGGAGAATTTGATGAAAATGTGCAAGATGTTCAGCTTTCCCAAAGGGCAGAATATGCTACTTCTATAATGCGGCTGGCCGTAACAATCAGAACTGTATAACAGAAAAAAATTGTGTGTTAAAACATCGGGATTAATGATTTTCAAATGTATTGTTTCTTATACAAGTTGTTTTCAATGGTATTTGTTGTATTTAGCCATATCCAGAAGATCCAGCAGTGTACAAACCACTCTCCCAGGAAGAGCTGCAAAGGATAAAAAACGAAAAGAAACAGAAACAAAATGAGAGGAAACAGAAGATATCAGAGAATCGCAAACATTTGGCCAGTGTACGGGTTGTACAGAAGAATCTTGTCTTTGTGGTAGGGCTGTCTCAGCGCCTAGCAGATCCAGAGGTGAGTGGTTCACATTTGCCGACCTTGCTCTTAACTTACTGTCAAGGAGCCCTTGTCTCTCTCCCTGATGGGTACAAAATGAAGCAGCATTGAAAAGGTTCACTGCTGCTGAGGCCCCCTCTTCTTAAGGGAACCTGCTCAGCTTTCTCCTCCAATAAGCTCTATAAGTGTTTGTCTTTGCTTTTGGGAGTACGGATGCTCTATTTTTTTTAAGGAAATTGTTCTTTGTGTTTGTTTAAAAACAACTTCTTGTTAAGCTTAAGACTTTTTTAGGTACTCCTTTTCCTAGGCTGGATCTGCTGGCACTATACAGCTGTGTCATGCCACCACCAATTCTAAAATGGGAGCTTGCTTGGATTACAAAGAACAAATATGAAATTTAGCACAAACCTGTAGGGACAGAAGAAAAAAGCCAACAATTGAAATGTAACTGGGAAGAAGCATAAGGGTGATGTCAGTTGAGGGGGAAAAAATTAGTAAGAGGAAGACCTAGAAAAGAGTTGCCTTGCTAAGCTGCATCAAAAAAGCTTTTTGTTTGAAAAAATGAATTATGTTTAGAATGTTTTATTTACTTCGGTCATCAGTCAGCTGCAGGTGGCTGATAGAATTAGTGCTAATGAGTAAAAGTACCTTGAATTAGAATATGTAGGAAATCACAGAATGGTTTGGGTTGGAAAGGAACTTAAAGTTCATCTACTTCTAACCCCCCTGCCATGGGCAGGGACACCTCCCGCTAGACCAGACTGCTCAAAGCCCCATCCAGCTTGGCCTTGAACACTTCCAGGGAGGGGACAGCCACAACTTCTCTGGGCAACCTGTTCCAGTGTCTCACCACCCTCACAGTCAAGAATTTCTTCCTATTATCTAATCGAAGTCTACCCTCTTCCAGTTTAAAACTGTCACCCCTTGTCCTATCACTCGATGCCCTTGTATGAAGTCCCTCTCCAGCTTTCTTGTAGGCCCCTTCAGGTACTGGAAGGCTGCTAGGTTTCCCTGGAGCCTTCTCCAAGCTGAACAACCGCAACTTTCTCAGCCTTTCTTCATAGCAGAGGTGCTCCAGCCCTCTGATCATTTTCATGGCCCTCCTCTGTACTCACTCCAACAGGTCCATGTCCTTATGTTGGGGGCTCCGGAGGTGAACACAGTACTCCAGGTGGAGTCTCACCAGAGCACAGTAGAGGGGTAGAATCTCCTCCCTGCACCTGCTGGCCGCACATCTTTTGATGCAACTTTCTTTTGATGCTTAGGATGCAATCGCAGAATATACTACAGGATAAGACAGATGTCTTCAGAACTACTGTACCAAGTTAAATTCACCTGATTGAACTAAATTCTCTGGAGATTATCTTAGATAGAAGTGACTGTTTGAGGACTCATGGAGTATGGGCTGCATTTTGGTAGACTGGGAAAGAACAAATGTAAAAATCTGCTTTTAGTGCAGGGGAAAAAAAGGGGGGGATATGAAGGGAAGAGAAAAGAGAAGTTTAACTGATTAGTCATATAACACTTAAGTTTCTGCAAGAATATAGCAACAAGTATTTGCAAGCAACTGGCAACACTGGCTGGGTGCTATTTATTACCAAAAAAATGTATGCGGTTTCCTTGACCAGATAGGATTTGGGAATAAGAGAAGTAATAGTATATACAGTTAATATTTTTTTTTGACCTTGGATAATTCCACACTGAGTACTTGAAGCAATTAGAAATGGTTTTATCGGGGGGGTGGTTGTGGGGGTGTGCTAGGTTTGGTGGTAGCAGTATTCTCACTGGCATACCAGATGATAATGTATACTTACTGAATATTACATATAGCACCAAGGTGACTTGATTTCCAAGAAACCTGGCCTGAGAGATGGGCTAAAATATATATATATATATATATATATATATATATATATATATATATATATATATATATTTTCAATTTAAGTTTTCCACTTAAGCAGGCAAAAAACTCCTGCCCAAATAAGGGTGATTTGGAAGGAGAGATTGGCTACTATTTGCTGGTTCTGGAAATAGATCTGTGGATCACAATGGAGTGCAAGTGGATCTACTTCTCTTGACATGCTCTTATGAAAATTGTGAAGGCCGTGCTCCCATATCTTATCAGGAGTGCAATTTGCTAGAAGCTTGAGGAATCTCTTCTGCTTTACTCAGGATTGTGAGTCTTCTCTGGAATGATGCCCAAGGGTGGGTGTAGGATTTTTCGAGAGGTTTTGGGTCAAGTGAAGGGCAGTCAGAAGAGACCAGTGAGTGACTGGTTGCTTATACAACGTGCCCTGTAGTTCTACAGGGTATTGCATGTGTGATTAATGCTGTTGTATCTTGATGTTCCTGTGAGAAGGGAGAGGAGATGGTTAGGTAAAGAAGTTCTTGAATCAGTACTGTTTAACAGTACAGTTTAACAGTGTTAATATGAAGACAGAGCTGGGGAAACAAATCTTCCTGAGAGGTTTTTAACCTCTCAGGTTATTGTCTAGGACAAGAAATACCCTTAGCTTATATAGCTTAAGTCTGAGTAGTCACTACTTCTGCATCCCCTTCAATCGTGGGAATGGAAAAGAAAGTCTTTTGGTACCAAATGTGTCGGATATATTCCATTGGCACACAGGTAACAACTACTCAACAGAATTGCTTAATATGCTAGAGATGTTCTCACTTTGCACAGGATCCCTAAATGGTTTCTTATTACTAACTGATTCAGGGAAAGGCAAGACAGGAATCTATTTTTCCTTCAGGGATGTGATATTCAGTCATTCATTTCAGCATGATGTTGTTTCTGAACTGTTTCTTCTTGTCCCTGGAACCTGAACATAGTATGGTCTTCTGAAAACTTGAGGCTATCTCAAGCTAGTTAGTTTACTAACTCTTTGGAGTGGGGCAAATGAGTGAGGACCCAGTGTTTTCTTCCTAGCAGTTAATATATATGAATGCAAGTTTAAGGTGCTCATTTATTTTAAAACTGGAACGAATATGATTTTTCTTTTTTCCTCAAGTTATAAAGTAGATACATCCCATTTGGCATGAAATATTCCTGTATGTATCTTGCCCAGGTAGGATTTGGGTAATCTGAGTACCAAAAGAAATTGTAAAAATAAAACATAAAATGTCAAATATCCCTCATTTAAGTTCTTTACTGCAGTGGCAGTGTACTCTGTCTTGCAAATAACCATGTTTTACATTGGAAAACAAATCTACATGTTCTCGTCTTCATAGAAGACACCTGGATTTTGTTAGTTGAAGGCTTTAGTTGCACAATTACACAGAAGTCTAAGTACAGCTCTGTATGAATTAACTTTCCAGTATACCACTTTAACTTTTTTTCTTCTTACAGGTTTTGAAACGACCAGAATATTTTGGGAAGTTTGGTAAAATACATAAAGTTGTCATTAATAACAGCACATCGTATGCAGGCTCACAGGTAAATCAGGCTTTTTTTTAATCCCTTTAGAGAAAATACATGTGTGCAGAGTGAATCTTGGGCTCCCTATTTCTGATTAAGCAATAGGTTAAAGAAAAAAAAAAAAACAAAAACCAAAAAAAACAGCATTGCAAAAATGAAATTAAGTTACTGAGACTTTAAAAGTTTGATGCAAGATGCAATCTAGAAAGATCAAAAACTGGAAGACAAGACGAGAACCTTCAAAGAAGCAGCAACGTGGCATTTATTTGGTAATCTGCATTTCAGGGATAAAATACTTCTAAGTATTCTTATAACTCAAGCCACATTTTGATGCACTTCTTTTCCCCATTCTTTATGCATCATATCTAAATTCCTATAAATTCTACCATTTTTGTTAGTTTTCCTGTTAAAAGCATCTAGCTGTAAACATGAAGTAATCTGCTAAAAAACCCTTAATGTTCAGATCTGTCTGGGGGGAGAAAAAGAAGAAATTAAGTATTGTATGCTTTCTTTCTAGGGTCCAAGTGCCAGTGCATATGTAACCTACATTCGGTCAGAAGATGCTCTCAGAGCCATACAGTGCGTCAATAATGTGGTGGTAGACGGCAGAACACTTAAGGTGGTAATATTCTTACATTCTTATGTATACGTGCTAGGACACTTAGTGCATAGTATAAAATTTTATTTGTATGGATATGCTTGTGTTGGTGAACAAAAATGTCCAGTTTATTTGGTATTGGATTTTGACCTATTTCCTGGCATTAATCACAACACAGTGAGCTTCCAGAAGGCAATGTTTTAGGGGGTTAGCAGGTCACTTCATAAAACAAAAGTTTGAGACAAAGAGAGATGCACCACCTCTTCCTTCCCACAGTGGCTTTTTTGCTGTATAGCTTAATAGCATAATGTGAAAACCTGATTATTTGCTTTTACAGAGCATTTCTGTAGTCCAAACACCACACCTCACAAAAGCTCTCTGAGAAATTCAAGCTTTTGCATTTTGATATCTGGTAAACCAGGCTTCAGGTGGACTTGGCCACACTGGTGGCTATAGAAAATCATCAAGTTAATATTAATTTTCTGACCCTTCTACCAAAAATTAATCAGTTGCATGTAATGCAAACTCATAACTACTTATTTTGCTTCTTATGATAATGAATGCAAATATTTACTGAGGCTCTTACTTTGGCGTTTATTTAGATTAGGTGAAAATAGAAATACATCCTAATTACCTCATCCTCAGCTATATAGATTTCTTAGAAATAGACTTCCTAGTCCATCTGCATCAAAACATGCACTATGATGGAACTCCAGATCTTGGGAAATAATTTTCTTTTTGCAAATATAGCTTTTTTCTTACACTGTAGAAGTAATTCATAACCTCCACTACTTAATTAATGATTTTATTTTCTTTCAATTCAGGCATCATTAGGTACAACAAAATATTGCAGTTATTTTCTAAAAAATATGCAGTGTCCAAAACCAGACTGTATGTACCTACATGAGCTGGGAGATGAAGCAGCCAGTTTCACAAAAGAGGAAATGCAGGTAAGTATAATGAATGGGAAGCACGTAAATGTGTATGTATGTATTTTGTTGTATATAATTTATTCTACTGTGTGTATAATGCAACCTTTTGCTGAATGTTATGGCAGAGGTGAATTTTGAAATCCAGAAGGTGATTAACCAGTTGAATATTAAAAATGAAGAGTTAGTTAAATTTTTTCACTGCGTGCTGCTTGTAAAGGCTGAAAAGTACAGAGTGTTCATGAGTTTAGGAGATGGAGATACACTTTTAGCCAAGAATTCAAATAACTTCAAGTTAACTACTTTCCCTTTGTGTATACCAATGCAAGGTAACATATGTTATTTTAAATCTCTGTGAAAGAAGTTGGTACAGATAAGGGTTTTCCTTTAGGTTTTGTATGTGTGACCAGTTATCATGGTTGAACTACTGTACTGTGATTTGACCATGCTATCTGAATTCTGATATCCCTTTTAGCCTGTGAAGTGTATAGAAACCATTTGGAAATAAAACACTGGGGGTAACTGTAATAGAGCATAAATACTGATGTGGGAATTTTTTTACTATCTTGACCTCAAAATGCATATTATTAAGGATAGGGAAGCAAGTAAATGAATAGCTTTGCTTTCTCAAAGGTTGTGCATTCTGAGTTCTTTTGAGTCTGAGTCTGTCCCTCTACATGAGATATGGTAAAGCATTTTAACTCGCAGCTACCGGCCTTGTATCCATGCTGTAATTTCTGCATGTGGTCTGTCCTTGAAGCACATGGTTCCCTCCCCTAGTGCTAGCACAAATGTTGTACAAGGACACTTTATTTCATGTGTTAGGCTGATATAAGCCAGAGAGTAAGAAAGAATGTCCATATCTATCAACATTTTTTTTCAACAAATTATCAGTTATTTCTGAATTTCAGAAATTTCAGAATTTCAGGTACATTTTCATAAATTAAAAAAATACCCTGCTGGTTCAGATGAATACTCTCTGTAGTATATATTTAGTATATATAGATAATGGCAATAGGAGGTAAAATTCAAGGAGAATTTGTAAACCAGGCCACCTTCCCTGTTCATATCTCTGTATTTCTCCCACCACCTGGATTTGTTATATTATACATGCTTGAGGGTATGTTCCTGCCTAGGCTTTTTTAGTGTTTCATAGAGCTGTCAGTCATGAATTTGTTTAATCAGTTTTGAACCTGCTGATGCTGTCAACCCTATAGTCTTTTGTGAGAGCAAGTTCCAGAAGTTCACTGGCTGTTTTGTAAGGTGCTTTCTTTTGCCCGTGTTAAACTGATCTCCAGTTAGTTTCGTAAAGTGTCTTAGCATTGTAGTACTTGCTGAAAGAAAAAACCTTATTGACCTTATCCATTGCCTTTGTGATGTTGTAAAACTTGATCTTACTTCTCTCAGCCTTCCCTCCAAATCACAGTTTCTGGGCTTTTAAACTTCTTTGTGAAGTGGTTCTTCCCTTTCAGTGGTGATTTTCTGTTTCTGTTCTCTACCTTCTAACTGTGTCCTCCTTGAGATACAGAAATCAGATGCATCATACTCATTGTGAGAGAAGCTAAGCTCAATATAGCCGTTGTCAACATGTAGTGTGGGTGTTGTGGTTGGGGTTTTTGGTGTGTTTGTTTTTTAAATGCCTTTCCTAGTGATCCACAGCACATTTTTTGATTGGTTGCCAATGCATGATCAACTAACAGTCTCGGAGATCTGTTGGCAATAACCTCCTGTGGTGGTTTAGACCCTGCTAGGACCTGAGACCACATTGCCGCTGCCCCTTCCCCACCCTCAGATGGGGACAGGACAGGGAGTAAAATACAAACCCTGGGGCTGAGATAAGGAAGATGTAAAACTACAGTGTAACAACAACAACAATTACAATAACAGTGATGATGCACAAAACAAGAGCTATATCACACGGATACAGCACGAAGTACAGACCCGGACAAAAGCTGTTCCCACACTCCCCCGACATGATGTCAGCATGGGATGGAATAGCCCGGCTGTAGCTCCCTCCTAACTGCTGGGGAAAATTAACCCTATCATAAATGAACCAGGACATAACCCACCCCTTATTCTATACCATCTATGTCATGCCCAGCAGCCATTTAACAATTACCAAAAAATACAATGTAATTTACGGTACATTCTCACCCAAAATCAAGTCCCCTTGTGGTGCACATTGGACCTCTCCATCCTCCTGCATCACCCACCAGGTGTACCCAGGTCCTTGAGCAAAAGCAATCCTGTGGGTGGGTTTGCCTTTGCCTGGCACAGGACTAACCCAGACCATTTTTCCCAATACATCCCTCATGCGCACTACAGGGACTTTATCCCCCTCTACTGTACGTGGAAGTTTTGACTTAGCGGGGCCAGCTCGATTGGCAGATCCTCTTGTGTTGACTAACCAGGTGGCCTTTGCCAGGTGTGTGTCCCAGTGTTGGAAGGTTCCACCTCCCATTGCTTTGAGTGTAGTTTTTAGCGGTCCATTACAGCGTTCAATTTTTCCAGAGGCTGGTGCATGGTAGGAGATGTGGTTGACCCACTCGATGCTGTGTTCTTCTGCCCAGGTGTCTATAGGTTGTTTCGGAAGTGAGTCCCATTGTCCAACTCAATTCTCTCTGGGGTGCTGTGTTGCCACAGGACTTGCTTCTCAAGGCCCAGGATGGTGTTCCGGGCGGTGGCGTGGGGCACTGGATATGTTTCCAGCCATCCAGTGGCTGCTTCCACCATTGTGTGCACGTGGCGCTTGCCTTGGCAGGTCTGTGGCAGTGTGATGTAGTCGATCTGCCAGGCCTCTCCGTTTTTGTATTTAAGCCTTCGTTGTCCATTCTGCTGGGGCTTTACCCGCTTGGCTTGTTTGATTGCAGCACACATTTCACATTCATGGATGGCCTCTGCAATGGTGTCAGTGGTGAGGTCCACCACTCGATCTCGAGCCCACCTGTATGTTGCACCTCTACCTTGGTGGCCCGAGGTCTCATGGGCCCATCAGGCTATGAACAATTCACCTTTATGCTGCCAGTCCAAATCCACCTGAGCCACTCTGATCTTAGCAGCCTGGTCCGCCTGCTGGTTGTTTTGATGCTCATCAGTGACCCAACTTTTGGGTACGTGGGCATCCACATGGGGCACTTTCACAATGCGGTTCTCCACCCGAGCTGCAATATCCTGCCATACTTCAGCAGCCCAGATGGGTTTACCTCTGCATTGTCAGTTGCTCTGTTTCCACTGCTGCAACCACCCCCACAGGGCATTTGCCACCACCCATGAGACAGTGTAGAGACAGAGCTTTGGCCACCTTTCTTGCTCAGCAATATCCAAAGCCAGCTGGGTGGCTTTCATTTCTTCAAAGTGGCCATCTCCATCAGAATGGAGAAAAACGCATTAGCAATGTCAATTGTGGCATACCACTTGGCTGCCTTCGACTCCAGTTCATATTGGAGCTCTAGCATGTCCGGCACTGCAGCGTAACTTCATTCATGCCATGGTAGTCCAGAGTTAGTCTCCATTCACCATTAGACTTTTGCACAAGTCATATCGGGCTGTTGAAGGGTGAATGAGTTTTGCCAATCATCTTCTGGCTTTCTAGTTGATGGATCAGCTGATGGATGGGGACCAGGGAGTCTCGGTTGGTGTGGTACTGCCACCGGTGCACTGTCTTGGTAGCAGTTGGCACCTGCTGCTCTTCAACCTTCAGCAGCCCCACCACTGAAGGGTCCTCTGAGAGTCTGGGTAAGGTGGGCAATTGTTCAGTTTTCTCCAGGGCAGCTATACCAAAGGCCCACCGGTACCCTTTTGGGTCTTTAAAGTACCCTCTTCTGAGATAATCTATGCCCAGGTTGCACAGGGCGTCTGGACCAGTCACAATGGGGTGTTTATGCCTGTTCTTCCCAGTTAAGCTCACTTCAGCTTCCAGTAGGGTCAGCTGTTGGGATCCCCCTGTCACTCTGGAGATTCAGATGGGTTCAACCCCACTATAGCTTGATGGCATTAGGGTGCACTGTGCGCCAGTATCTACCAAGGCCTTACATTCTTGTGGGTCTGATGTGCCAGGCCATCGGATCCACACCGCCCAGTAAATCCGATTATCCCTTTTACTCCACCTGGCTGGAGGCAGGGCCCCTCTAATCCTGCTCAGCATCACTCACTTGTTCTACGAATGACTCTTGTTGTAGGAATGTCTCAGAGGTCCGCTCAAGAGGGTCAGGCACAAGATTGGCCATTCTGTTCTGTCTGGAGGATTTCCAACTGGAAACTGGAGCGGCGTTTTTCTTGGACGACTCCCCTTTCAGCTGCTGTACTTGTTCAGCTAGGGTGGAAGTGGGTTTTCCATCCCACTTCCTCAAGTCTTCTCCATGGTCATGGAGGTAGAACCACAGGGTACCCCATGGTGTGTACCTTCCACTGTCTTTCTCTTGGGTGGGGAGGCGTCTGCTCCTAATGTCCAAGACGTCAGCCCATGAAGGTGGAGTGTAGGACATGTTCTTTTCCATTCTCTGGAGCCTCTGAGACAGTTCCCTCACAGCTGAAACCCAGGCCTGTGGAGAAGAAGGGAGATTTCCTTCATATTGCCGGAGCTGGCCAGCCACTTCATCCACTGTTTGAACCTGGCTGTGTCTCCAAGACACCACTGCCGACGCATTGGCATGTGATTGTGGTGCGCTTCGCAGGAACTTCTGCCACATGGAGGGTGTGCAGTTGGCCTGATCTGGGTCCATGGGTGATCGCTCATCATTCAGATCACCGTAAATCATATCAAACACAGCTAATGCCCTGAGATACTGAATACCTCTCTCCATGTTGGTCCACTTGTTTAACTGACATAGGATATCATCCTTGTAGGGGTACCTTTCCCTTACACTGAACAGGAGTCGCCTCCAAAGGCTGAGGGGTTGGACCTGTCTCCCTATTACCTTGTCAGTTCCCTGGACTAGGATCCCAGCTGCCTGGCCTCTTTCCCCTCTAATTCCAAAACACCAGCTCCACTATCCCAGCATCGGAGCAGCCAGGTGATGATCTGCTCGCCTGGAAGGCGGCTGAAATCCTTCCGCGTATCTCACAACTCACTCAGGGATAGAGATTGGGTGATCACCTCTGGCTCTTCCTCTTCTCGTGGTGGGCTGGCTCATCTCCAGCCCTCACTATGTGGGCTGATTTTTTGGTATATTTCATTTTCTGTATAGGGGCGACTGATACTGGCACTGACTGTCTCTCTGGCTCAGCTGCTGTACTAGTGGGTTTGTTTTCAGATCCTGAGACCCTTTCTTCCCCCTGAGGGCACTGAGTAGTGTTAAGGAGGACACGGTAGGCATGGGCAAGTCCCCAACACACTGCAGTGAGTTGTGTCTTCCCAAATTTTTCAAATTGGCAACACACCTTTTCTAAATGTTCCACCAGTTTATCAAGACTCTGCACTTGTTTGGGGGTGGAATTCCAAAGCATTGGGGGTGATCACTGACTTAGGTTCTTGCCCATTTTTTCCCACACACCTTGCCACTCATAACTATCTGGCCTCAGGGCAGGTCTCCGGGTGATACTGTTATTGGAGAACTGTATAACCCAAAACAGGATTCAGACATTCAGAAAACCCTGCGCTGCAAACACGCTGGCCTGGACGCTCCAAGGATAGCTCAAACTCTCAAAAACTGAGAAGATCTCTTCCCCTGGCTCACCCATACATGGGTTGAGACCACTAACAAATGCCCAGGCTGCATACAGGTACCGGTTCACCCCCACAAACAGTGATGCAACCATATCATAAGTAGTTAGTATCCAGTACAGCAAAACAAGATGCTTGACACATTTTCCACAGACTAACACCAGCACTGAAAATACACCACAGTGGATATAAAGATTATTCCAGCCCCACCACGCGAGCAAATTGGCCAGCATTGTAAACATACCTTATTCAAACAATACAAATGTATAAACAGAAAACTGCGCCTAACAGATTTTAACACACCCTGGTTAGGTTTTTTGTCCTTATCTCAACCCTCTCCTGCCCCACGTTGGGCGCCAAAAAGGCTGTGGTGGTTTAGACCCTGCCGGGACCTGAGACCACGTTGCCGCTGCCCCTCCCCCACCCTCGGACAGGGACGGGAGTAAAACGCAAACCCCGAGGCTGAGATAAGGAAGATTTAATACAACAGTGTAACAACAACCCGAACAACAACAATAACAACAGTGATAATAACGCACAGAGCAAGATCTATACCACATGGACACAGCACGAGGTACAGACCCGGACAAAAGCCGCCCCTGCACTGCCCAAGCCTGGGCACCGGGACGTGACCTCAGCATGGTGTGGAATAGCCCGGCTGTAGCTCCCTCCCAACTGCTGGGGAAAATTAACCCCATCCTAGCCGAACCAGGACACCTGTTCTCTGAGCTGTAACAGCCAGTTCACATATCAATAGAGCATTGGTATGATTTAGGCTACTTTTCCCTTGATGTTAGCTGACATGTCTCTGGTGAAGCTTATTTGCCACGTTTTTGCCTGCTTGCTGAATATTGTCAGCAAAGAACTTCCTCTTTGCTCCTTTCTCTTGCATGCCAGTGGCGCTGCATAAAACTAATGCCGGTCATCACTCTTCATCGCTTGCTTCTGCACCCTAAGAGTGATCGTTACCTTTCTATCCAGTGACCTTTGCTTTTCTATCTTTGAACCAACTTCAATACACACAAGACCCTTCCTCTATCTCAGGCAGCTTTGTAAATAATTTCTGATGTGCAATCTTATCAAAGGCTTTTTTGAAAATCCTGTGGATTCTCTTCATTTATGCTTATTGACACTATCATAAAATTCCATCGCGTTAGCGAAGTAGGATTCTCCTTTACAGCAGATGTTCAAATCCATTCCCAGCTGATTGTGTTTATCCATAAACTTTTAATTTTTTTTAAGATAGAATTTATAATCTTAGGAGGGATGGAGGTTGAATTTAGCAGTCTGTAGTTCACAGATGTTTTCTACAGCCCTTTCTGTAGAAGGCAATGGCAGTGTGTCAGTCCTCTGGCCTGTCAGTTAAAATTGATAGGCTACATACCTTGGCCAGGAATTCAATTTCACATGAGTTTCTCTAGAAGTCTTGAATGGATTATAATTGATCTTGATGACTTAAATGAATCTTGTTTCCTGATACTTGTTATATTCTTTAAACTTTCTTCTTGATTTCATACTGTGTACTTGGAAATTACTGGAAATCACATAATTATTGAAGAGCGCGTTGTGCTTTCAGTGCACCAGCTTTCTGGAGTTGGGCTTAGTGTCAATTAATTTACAAGTCTGTTTTATGAGATTAAAAGTTCATTCACAGAGACTATATATATATATAATTAAAGAGAATCAATGGATGAACTTACATTCTAGGTTCAATAATTGTTAATAGAGCTAAACATTGTGACAAACTGAAAAGAAGTGGTACAACTCCAGGAAGTCTCTGAAAGTGAAGTTGGGAGTTTGGGTAAGATAGTTTGGAGACACTAAGTTTGACCTCTGGATTCCTTGTTATAAAGCATGATTACTGCAAACTCCTATGTAGGATTTTAATCTTGTTTCTTCAGTTTTTGTGACATGTAAGTGAGCTTAGGACTGGCCTGATGTTACTGGCCATGACATTCAGTTTTTAGCCACTGAAGTATTAAGCAAGTTGAGATATCCAGGAAGGTTTATTTTTACATAACTGCTTAATATTTGCAGTGCGTATCTGTGCATCTGAGCTAGTTGTTATATTCTGTTTACAGTGGATGGCAAAAGAAGCATTTCCAGAGTGCAGCATCTTAAAAAGTTTTCATTTAGGTGAACCTAGAATGAACTCTAGAACCACACTTTTTTTCTACTATAGGGTGGTAGCTTGGGTGTAAACACTGGCAAAGCTGGGTAAGATGATGCATACACCAGATGTTTCTATGTCTGTTTTTGAGGGTTGTGTATGTTTACTAAGTAGAGAATGACATGCTCAGAATCAGCCAGTAGTGAACTGGAAAATTAAGTAGCAAAGAAATGAAGATATTTATAGTGTTTGACTGATTTGGAGTATTCAAATGCGATATGCAGTTGCTGTTCTAAAGGAGTCTGTAAGGGAATTTAGTTTCTCAGCAGTACTGTTTTTTTTTGAATTTTGTCAAATATTCCTGTTTTTATTTTTTTAAAACAAGTAGTAGTTTTCTTCTAGGTTGCAATACTTTTTTAGAACAACATCAACACTGCCTGTGCATCAATTCCATTCCTGTTCCAACAAAACATTTATAAAGGGAATGAATTAATGTACAAATATTGTTTTCTAGTAGTGTGGGAGCTTTTAAAGCAGTACTGAACGTGTGATAGATAACATAAGTGTTTCAGACTTAAGATTCAGAAAGCCTGACTATAAATCTTGCACTTTTTTCCTCTGCTGAAGGACATCTCTTAGTATCTGGAAAGTAGATAAAAGCTGTTGATAACTAGAAATTCAGTGTTTTATTTTGCATCTTGATTCAACTCATTACAATACCTAACTTGCAAATAGCATATATAATAGGTTGGAGTGGTATAACAATGTATGAAAATTGTGATTGTTGTCTTGAATTTGTTTCAGATGTCAGTTTAAATGTTGGGGGGGGTGGATCTTGCTGGTTTTGATTTAAATGTTTAGCCACAGAATGTTATAGATAAGATAGACTAAAAAATACTCTCTGTAACTCGCCAGATTCAATATTCTGGAGTTGGATTGGGCCTCCTCAATTTCTGAGAGCAAGAAATTATTCTCAATTAATTTGATTAGTTACAAGAATATTTGAATTTTTCAGTTATTAAAAAGAATGATTTGTCAGTTATTGCTCAGAATATACTCCTTGTCACATGATAGTTAACACTCAGACCACCTCAGCTGTTTTTATTAAACTGATATAAAATTACTTCCATTTTGGAACTTCTGGTTTAAAAGAAAGACTCCTTGTTCCTTCCCATCTTCTAAAAGGCTTTGTATGGTTGGTATATCAAATGCGGATTGCCTTGGAGGTTTACCTGTTTGTGATTTAGAAGGTATATTGTGAAGCTCTTGATTAGAACTGAAGAGCAAGTTCTAATGAGATTGTAACTATTTTTCTGCTTTAGAAGTCTAAAAAAAGATTATAAATAGGTATATACATCCAAGTCATTTCTAGGTAAGCTTTAGATTTGTTGAGATAATGTCCTTGCTGAGAATGAGAAGCACTGTTTTGAGTTTCAGACAGGGATGACCTGTTAGGTTGTTAAAGCTCAATTACTAAGCTTTGCGACATACATACATACATTTATATATATTTTTTCTATATATAACTATAAAAATATATATTAAAATAGTATTCATTCATTGGGAGTTTCTCTTTCTTTAGGCGGGTAAGCACCAGGAATACGAACAGAAACTACTGCAAGAATTATACAAACTAAACCCCAACTTTCTCCAATTATCTACGGGTACAGTTGACAAGAACAAGAACAAAGTGACAGCTCTGCAGAGGTATGATGCTTAAGTGCTGATGCTGGACTGCCTGCCTATGCCTTCTTTCTGGTTATTCCCAAAGAAAACTTTCTTACTCCTATTGCAGTCTCCTAAGCTGCCTGCTCTTTTTAGTGGCTGTTATGTGATACCAGTTTTCTCCATGCAGAGACATATGCACCACTTTATTCTAATACAAAGTGAATGTGAGCTGTGCTTAATTAAGAAATGTTTTCCTGCTGTGTGCATTTGGATCACTAGTTCAGAATGAGGTATTTTGTATTCTGAAACAAGACCTTGTATTTTATATTTGCAAAACTACGTAGTGTTTATTGAAGACCAAGTGTCAGCTTTCTTGGTTTCATGATGAATGCAGTCTATGCTCTCACAATTGAGATGCCTTATAGTCTTGATATGTGTGTTTATTGTGTTTTCTAGATCATGATTTATAGTGCATTTCTTACATTAGGTGTAAGGATCTTGGAAATTCTTTTGTGTGAGTAAGAATTCACAAGATGTGAATAAATGACTTCTTACTTTGATCTAGTAAACTTAAATGATGTATTTTTCACTATGTTGTAATTGCAGATATCACTTATTACTGCTTATTAAAGTAATATTCTGTTCAAGTAGTTTGTTCAGTAAGTTATGGAAATATTTCTGTCCATATGAATACATAGGCATACAAAGATAAACAAAAGCCTGAGGTCATCAGTCTTTCTGTGAACTATCCACTCAAATGCAATATTTATGATAAATTAAAATGTTAACAATTTCTTCCACCCCTTTTCATAGGAGTTTCATAATTAGATGGGTAGAGTGGAATGCAGAAGTTAGATTGCACTTTGTACACATCTTGGCCTTGAAATCGGGGTTTGTGTTGTGTCCTAGTTTATCCACTACTGAATTTTTCAGACCATAATTTGCCACTGGCAGCATCACTGCACAACAGTTTAAGAAAGTGGGTACTGCATCTAAAATGCCAATGAAGCTTAAATAAACAGACTATAATTCTGAGAACTGGTATCCCAGCTGGTGTATTGGGATTATTTTCTTTAACTTCTGGGGGAAGTTGCCATATGCTCTTTGACTGCAATTGGTCAGGACCTACAGTTGGACCTTTTCTTAAGGACTGTGACACTTCTTATTTCTTGGGCACTAGTTCAGTATTGACTTAGAAGGTAGAGTGCAGCAAGTAAAGCAGATACACTACTTCCTGCATTTGGGTATTGATTATTTTATGTTCGAAGTCTGAACTAATCTTAATTTGAAACCTAATTAGATCCCAGCAAAACAGATGATACCAGTGAGGAAAGAATGCTCTATCTGAAACTGCAGAAAACCTTAAGCCTTCAGAAAGCAATTACAGATTGGAGTTCAGCCAGTCTATGGTGCTAACATTTTGGCACTTGTGGGAAAAATGGCATATTACTCTAAAGGTAACAAGTGCTCTGGAGTTAATTTCTCTTGTTAGCTGAACAGCATCATCACAACACAGATTCTGTTCTGCGCTAACAGCTAGGTACCACCTTTTGGGTTGCAAAGTGGATTTCTTCTTGCAGCTGGGATTTTGAAATGTTTCTTCAAGTCCCGTACAAAATGTAGCTTGTGAGCTGGTGAATGCTTGCTGTTTTCCTTTGCAGCTTTCTACCCAATTAGGTTCTTGTTTTTGTCCGATTCACTGATGATATTTCTGGGAGTATGGCAGAGCCTCTGACAATTTTGTGGTGGTTCTTGTGTTTCTGAGGTGCAGGATTTCTGTTTTACTATGAAATTGACAGAAGTTGAGTTAAAAATACTAGACGTTTAATTATACGTATCCAGTAGTACAAGGCATTTTCTTAAACTGTGCATAAATGTTTTTTCACAATTGTGTTCTAATTTGAAAGGTTCTACTTGCAGACTTTTTTTCCTTGCTGGTGAAGGCAAATGTTGAAATCCCCCAGTGCCACTTTGCATTTGTGGATATTCATCTCTTGGTATGTCACTTGATAGTCATGGTGACTGCATTCTATGACAGTTAGAGGTCTATTCCACATTTAAAACAGAGCAAGCTTTTTTTTATCTGCTGACCTTTTCCTAAAGAACTAAAATGAATGTTTTCTTGTGCTACAAGTGGAAACACTTATTAAGTACTTGCTGGTCTTTTAGAGAACAGCTTTTTAGAAGTGTGCAGCTTTGAACCCAACCCAAACCATAAATTTTCTTGTTCTTTACCTTTCTCCTTGGATACAAAACTGACTTTTAACTGTGGCATTTTAAAGTTAGTTTTAGAATAGAGATTGGCTTTGCACTGCAGCAGACATAAATTTTGATATTTAAAATAAATGTGTCAATGGATTGAAAGTCTTGTTATATCCTGGTTACAGCTCATTTTTGTAAGGGTGAGAACATCATATGGCTGACACTGCACTGATGATGTGTTTTCATTCCTTGATGTTCAATGTCTGATCAACTCACTATCTCTAACATATTTCAAAGCAAAGATGAGACCTGTATATCAGGTCAATGCTCTCTTCTGTGTACATATTGTATAGATATATGAGAAAATTTGGAGGCAGAGTAGCAAATCTTAGAATACTAGCTGAGATTTGAGAGTAACTAGTAATACCAATTTTATCTGAATAGGAGTAGGAAATACTTGTGTTGCTGTAAGTAGCTACAGGAATTCCCAGATTATGACTGTGAACTTACTCTACATCTCTAGGTCAGTCTAGTAAATGTTGGACCGTGTAATAAGAACATATTAAGAAAGGGGGGCACCATGAGGAACATACACATTTAAAAAAATATTCTTGGAAAGCTTATTCCTCATGAAGACAACATTTGGACACTACAAATAGCATCCTACTGGAAGCAAATGAAACACTAAAGTTAATATAAAAGAACTGGAGAACTCAAAGGTGAATCTTTTATAGGAAGATTGTAGGGTTAGCAGATGACACTATATTTGCATGCATTTAGTTACGGATGATATTCCAGCTCACTTCAATTTGTATAACATGTAAACTTTTTCAGCAAGAACTTGGGCTTTGAGCCCTCTCTTGAATGTCTTTCAGGTCTCATGTGCAGTCTTAAATTTAATGTTACTTTGTAAAAGGGAAGTAATTATGACTTTAAACTAGAAATGAAGGAGGCTTTTGAATGAACAGTGTCTTGGTCCAACTGGTCTTATGCTCTGTTAGTAAAGCTGTAGACTCTTGTGTAGGTGTAAAACACACGTCATCTGTTGGGGCCAGACTTCGTAGGGCCTGGAATACAATATTATTATTTTTTTTAAAGTTATTCAGGAATTCATGATTTGCAGAACTTACAAATACTTGTGGATAAAGCAAATAATTCTAAATGATGTGTGTGTGCGTCTGGATACTTGAAGCTATTGATAGATTTTTGGGGGATTTTTGTACTTTTTTCTTCTCCCCCGAATGGACAAGTTTGGACTTCAGTGTTGGCAGAGCAGTTATCTATTCAGTGAAGAAAACAATTCCCTCCAATTTTCTCTATCCCCTTCCTACAGCACTAATTCTTTTTTGTCATCACCGTTTAAAAATCTGAGAATACCCAGATAAATCTGTTCTTATGGATTGTCTGGCACAAGGATTCATTTCCCCAGTGCGTACAATTTTTAAAAACACTTTCTTCATAACTTGAACTTTTTTTCTTTTTTTTTTTTTTAATCTTGCCTTTTTCCAGACCCAACAGTAATAACAAAGATGCCTGGCCATCATTACAGAGTTCAAGTAAATCAGCCAACGGTTTAACAATGGAACACAGGAAAACGCCTCCTGTATTAGAAAATGGTACAGACCCAGAACACATGACTCCAGATGGTGCAGACTCAGATTTCGGGTAATTGTGCTGCCTTTTATACTTCAGATAGCTTGCTTTCTCTCTCACTGATTGGTGTGGAGGGAATGATTCTCCAGTCTCTCTCTCTGGAGAGCTGGATTGAAATCCTGATCAGGTCACAAAAAGCTAGGCTTAGCCTAGCCCATGTCAAAGAGACTGATTGGCAGATTGTGCAGGAGAACCCTAATATATAAAGTTAGTAAGTGATGGTACAGGTAACGGCTGAGGGGAACTGAATAACCAGGGGATCAACAGCTTGTATAGCTGCATGGTCCCAGCCAGAGCTGAGCCCTTCATTTCTATACAGAAGCTTCCACAAAAGTAACACACTAGTTGCTATACATCAGGAGGCTTGTTACTTGGAAAAGCTTCAACAGATGGAGGCTAAATGTTAGGGCTGAACATTTGTCATCTCTTTACAGTGGTGTGTTCCAGAAATGCAATTGCAGAGTTGAGGGTTCCCTGATTATCACTCAGTAACAGGAACAACAGGGCAGCAGATTCAACTGACGCTTCTTTGTGCAGAGGAAGTAATTCAACTGCTTGCAATAACTTCCTTATTGCCAACCAATATTTTTTCCTCTTTTGGTGCCCTCCTTGGGTAGAACTGGTGTGCTCTTCCATCATAAGCTTGCAGTTCTGATGGTAGTCTGTAGTCATGCTGTTTTGCTTTTTATGGACCCCCTTAGGTAATATCGGTTGGGCTCATTCGGAGATTGGATGGGAAAGTACCAAGGTAAACACGAATATATCAAGAAGTGCTGTTGCTGATTATGTAGCTGATCTTAATTTGATATCAACATTGAACCAATGCATTAACATTGTGGGTGCTGTTGGAAGTGCTACGTTACTGTTAGGCTTAATAGCAGTCCCGCTGAGGTGTGATCAGAGATCTGTGGTTGCATCTCAGTAGTGACATGCAGCTTCATTCTTATCTTTTCTGAAAAGAATGTACTAAATATAGGTAAAAATATTGTAGCAAATAGATAATGAATCTTGTTCATTCCTGAGGGCTGAAAACCTGTTTTACAATTAAAGGTTTCTTAGGCAGGTTCAAGTATAAAACATTTTCAGCATATAAGTTTTTAAACTGCAGCACTGTGACTTTGTTAGCAGTTTTGGAAAAAGAATTTTGCTGAAATAACAGCTTTAGAATCGGAATGACTGTGAAGAGTCTACAGCAAACTTCTGTGCTATAGGTATTCAGAAATTACTACCCAAGAAAGTTTGTTCCAAGTAGAAGAATTTATTCATGCTGTTCGACCACTGAGTAAAAGTATTTGTAAATCTTCACTGAGTAATGCTTGTTTGCAAGTGTGTATATATATACGTATATATATCCTTTTCCATCTTTCTCCCAGACCGTCGGTTTCTCACACCACCCCGTGGCTCAACATTGTCTCATGGGGGTAACAAGATTATGATAAGAGGGAAAAGTGCATCTATATAAAAAGGCATTTATATAAAAAAGCATTTATACAGTTTGAACTTCTGTTGCTTGCCGGTTTTGGTTAAAAATTACTCTTACTTGTTTTGTTTCAGTTGGAGATGTTGCGGTAACAGTTCATATTCCAGAGATAACATGTTGAATCAATTGGATTAAACATGGAATCATACAGGGCAAAAATATAAGGGTTGCTAATCCACACAATATGAAAAACAACATCTGCCTGACCTTTGGTCCTCTGGGCAACCAAGAGAAGGGATCCCATTTCCACCCTTCCCAGGTCTGAACAGGAACATGGGCCATTTTTTTTATTCCTGCTGTGATTTGCTTAACACCTTCACCATTGTCATCAGTTTTTAAACATCAATTTGAATCATTTAATCTACCACAAGCTCCTCCTTCAGCCAGTAGGTAATCGAGAACCATGCAGTGTTGAAAAACTGTAGTGCTCATTTGAGTGGTCTGATCTGCTAACAGATCCAGGGCTTTGAGAGTTTGATTAGTAATGATTTCTAGCACAGCTTGAAGCCGAATTATACAATTTAAGTTACAAATTTGTTCTCACGCTCCACTAATCCATTCATTGGGGTTTCAGGTTGCAGGACTGTAATGTTAGATGGTTTGTTGAGGGGTCTGTTTATCATATTCCCCATTATTGGGAACTCCCCTCTGTTAAGGTGGTGTCAATTGAGCATCTGTTTGGAATTAGATTATCATAAAGTTTTACTCCTAATCCATTACCATTGTCCCCAGGGAGTAGAAAAAAATAGGGGATGGACCACCCTGACATACCAAATTCCTGTCTAAGTTAAGAGGAAACGCTTTATAGGCACTATTTCTACAAATCCAATAGTCTCCGGTATTAAAGAGTCCTAAGGGAGCTGGGAAAGAAAGAAACTGATTTTTGGCAGTGGAATTGTGAGGAGAGGGGACTTACATACAGCAATACCAAGCACCGGTGTAATTTTCCCACGTACAGTCTTGTTTTAATAAGATCACAGAATCTTTAATAAGATCACAGATCACAGGGATTGGAAGGGACCTCAAAAGATCATCTAGTCCAATCCCCCTGCCAGAGCAGGAACACCTAGGTCAGGTCACACAGGAACATGTCCAGGCGGGTTTTGAATGTCTCCAGAGAAGGAGACTCCACAACCTCTCTGGGCAGCCTGTTCCAGTGCTCTGTTACCCTCACTGTGAAGAAGTTCTTCCTCACATTTATGCGGAACCTCCTATGTTCCAGCTTGCACCCATTGCCCCTTGTCCTATCATTGGATGTCACTGAGAAGAGCCTGGCTCCATCCTCGTGACACGCACCCTTTACATATTTATAAACATTAATGAGGTCACCCCTCAGTCTCCTCCAAGCTAAAGAGACCCAGCTCCCTCAGCCTTTCCTCATAAGGGAGATGTTCCACTCCCTTAATCATCTTTGTGGCTCTGCGCTGGACTCTCAAGTAGTTCCCTGTCCTTCTTGAACTGGGGAGCCCAGAACTGGACACAATACTCCAGATGTGGCCTCACCAAGGCAGAATAGAGGGGAAGGAGAACCTCTCTTGACCTACTAACCACCCCCTTTCTAATACACCCCAGGATGCCATTGGCCTTCTTGGCCACAAGGGCACATTGCTGGCTCATGGTCATCCTGCTGTCCACCAGGACCCCCAGGTCCCTTTCCCCTACACTGCTCTCCAGCAGGTCAGCCCCCAACCTGTACTGGTACATGGGGTTGTTCTTCCCCAGATGCAAAACTCTACACTTGCCCTTGTTGGATTTCATTAAGTTTCTCCCCGCCCAACTCTCCAGCCTATCAAGGTCTTGTTGAATGGCAGCACAACCCTCTGGTGTGTCAGCCACTCCTCCTAGTTTGGTGTCATCAGCAAACTTGCTGAGGATACATTCTGTACTCTCATCCAGGTCGTTGATGAAGATGTTGAACAACATCAGTCCCAGTACCGACCCCTGAGGGACTCCACTAGTCACAGGCCTCCAACTAGACTCGGTCCCATTGACCACAAAAAGATGTGATTAGTTCATCCCTTTAAGACACGGGTGTTATTGGATAAAGATCAATATCCTGGAAAAATTAAGACACGGACGGTTCTTTTAACCCAAGCCCATTGTGATCTTTTATAACTGAAGTTACCATATGAAAAGATCATCTTACCATTGCTTGTTCCCACATGTTGTCCCTTGGGAAATGAAAACCATGGACAGCTGATCAGACCAAAAGGTTCACTGCACACCCAACAATTAGTAAGGTTATAGTCTTTGGCAACTTGCGTCCCCAGCATAACAAATTCATTCATGGACCATGGGCTCCAAGAGAGAGTGGGGATTGGTTTTTCAGAGGTTTCCAGGATAATCCCCCAAAACAACATTGTCCAGGTTAACCAATACATGTTAGAAGACAGCCACAAGTTTTGCCCCCAGATTGTTTATACTTTTGGTTTCCAGATTATTATTAACACAAGAATAATATGCAAACTATTGTAAATATCAAAATTCCATGAGGGAACTAGAGTGTCCATTCATTGATCTTCCTCAGGAGAAAATAAAAAGAAGAAAGGTGCAAAACTGCGGTTATAAACAGTTGTACTTTTATCTCCTGCTCACTTGTCCCTCACTGTTACGGGAGCCAGCATCTAAAAAGGAAAAGAAACAAACACATTCTCACTTCCTTCATGCGAACTGGAATAAAAGATTAGTTTTGTCAGGATGGGACAATCCATCTGGTGTTGCTTTGTTGTGGGCATTTTTGGGATAAAAAGTTGTCAAATTTGGGCATCCATTTATCTTAAGAGCTGATACTTGAGCTCCTGTGTCTGTCAAAAAGGTTATAGATTGTCTGCAGGGACCCACACTAGCAGTTATCAAAACATCCCTTTTTTTTTTTGCTGTGGGTGAGTTGCATAATATACATCTATATCCCACCTCCTCCCCCCTCACCCTGGGGGAGTGAGGCAGAGGGGCATCAGCCTTTTCCGGCACTGGTCCAGTCCCTCCATGAGTCTTGGAGACGAAGGGCTTACCTGGCCACACTGGGGAATGAAGCACTAACTTTTTCAGCACCTCAGCGGGAAGCCCATTCATAAGGTCACATGGAATTCCCTTCTGCAACCCTCAAGTCCAAAGATCTCACCGATTTAGTAATTGCCTTTAATTTTCTATTATTTTGAGGGAGGGAAGCAAGGATCCCATTTCCCCAGGTTTTTTCGGAGGGTGAGGAGTTGTCCAGCGGACCAATTTTGTTTCTGATTGATGGGATGGATTGGTGACATGGCCATATTTTCAGCCCTGTTAATTAATTCCTGGGCAACATCACCCCAAATCCAGATTTTCTTCTGTCGGGGGTCTTGGGTTTTAGGCGGGGTTATTGCCTCCCCTAATCGTTCCACAGGGGTAATGGCTTTAATTTTTTCCTGTAATTGAATGCCCACTGACCTTGAAGAACCAGGAAGCCCACGAATTAACGGGGTCGTCCGTTCTGGATCTACTGGTGATGATGACACAGGAGATTCTTGGTGGGGGACCAACCATTGATCATGCATCATTTGCAGGCAAGCTGCCTTCTGCACGCTTTCTACTAGTTGTTCTATGGTCCCAGCAATAGTTATCGGATCGGCCCTCTCCAGGGGGCTTAATCCTCCAGCTCGTTGGGGAAGTAACCAGGGAGCCCTTTTGTCTCCAGTAGTTAGAAATACTCCCAGTCCCTAGTCCTCCTCCTTTTCATCTAATAAAATCTGGTCTCTGCTAGTCAGTGACACTTGTCAGAAATACTCAGCCTCAGATTCTTTAGGGGTCCAACCAAAATCCTTTTTAAGTTTTGCCAATTCAGTAGCTGAATAGGGAATTTCTTTTGTCACAATAGTGGGTTTCTCATTGTCACTCTCCTCATGTAAATATTCTGATTTAATCCCTAGGTGCAGCCTAGGAGTCTCATCCTTTGCCTCCTGAAGCAGTCTGTTCCTCATTTTCCTTCCTGAGTGATTCAACTAGTTTTTGTAAAGTTTTGATGGTTTTCCCTTCTCACGTCTGCTGGTTGGCTTGATCTTGTGCTGCCGCCGCCAGACTGGTTCCCAGCATTGCACAGACAATTGATATACTTTCGTCAGGTTTAATTTCAACAACTTTTTGCAGTGCAGGGCTGCTATCAGCTACAGTCTGCAGATTAAACCAAATATCTTTAGCCAAATTGAGCCTGGGAACTCATGGGTGAGCATTACAGGTTTCTGGAAGTTTGAACAGAATTTCAGGGTTAGCAAGATGTGAAGAACTTTTATTCTGCCTCCGTTTCCATTGCGACTTAAACTGCCAAAATGATACCAACCTCAGGAAAGGCAAACCTCGACTTTTACGCTCACCACCAGCACTAACACTTCAAGAAGTAACACAGCTTAATACTGAATAAAATGCACAAGTGACACTATTAAATGTGTTTCGAGACTTACAAAATGAGAATAATACTACAACTATGGACTCAAATGCCCTGCAGCCCCTTCCTCCACAGTAGCGATCACTTGACTGTAGAAACTCTCTGTGGACTCCTCCTCCACAGGCGTGTAGTCCAAAATGTCTCAAAAAATCACTTGTGATACTTTCACCAATGGGATCCTGTCCGTGACGCCAGTTAAAATGTCTTGACCCACTTCGGGCCAAGGGAGATTCGTTTTGATCCCAGAGGTGAAATTAAGACACAAACGAGGTCAAATGTCACAGACTCTCTATGGTTTATTATAAAGTTGTGTGTACTTAAAAAAAATTAAAGAGCAGTAGGAAAGAAGGGGATATAAGAATAAGCAGTATCATGAGAGATGGGGGGGGGGGTGGGACGGGGAAAAGGGTACCACCACGGGTCCTGGATATCTCGTGAGTCCGGTCGTTGATTCGTGGGGAAGATCTTCAAATTAGTTGTGAGCTGTTGTTGCTAGATATAGTCTCTTTCTCCACCCACTGACTCTGGGTGGGCGTTTCTGCTGCACGCCGCTTTGCATACGTCCGGCCTACCAGTGCCGACACCAGGTATCACTCCATGGGTCGTTGAGAGTCTTTAGGAGCAATCTCCATCCTCCTTTGTTTTCCTCTTGAAGACCTCCGTGTTGCTGGAGCATACTCGCTGATGCATCCTGTTTGTAGTATCCGTGTGAATTGTCCTGCTTATCTCCTTTTAGATGCAGAAGTGGGGAATGGTCCTGCTTATCTCCCTTTAGATGCAGGAAGGGGGATGCTGAGCCTGGCAGTTTCCCACAGTAGTCCATCTCCAGCTGCAGGAAGGGGGATGCCAAGCACAGACAATGTTGAGACATCCTGGCAATGCTGAGATATCCTTTTCCATCTTTCTCCCAGACTGTCAGTTTCTCCCAGTATATTCCTCTGATTTTACGTTTACAGTCATGAATAATTCAGTTTCAGTTATCTTTTTGAGATACCAATGCAATCAGTCGTCTTTTGCACAAAAAGTGTTTTTGTTGACTGATTACTCTTATACAGTTTCTTTAGAATGAAGAAGAATTAATTCTGCTGGCTTTCAACTCTAGTTATTCTGGAATGGGGAGAACAAATATGGGGGGAAGCAATCTTACGGATTTTTGACCTTTATATGCAATATTTCAACTTGGCAGCAGCAAGGGGTATTTGAAAACAAGGTGTAGCGAGGCTCCGAAGTCTGCATCCAGTTAAAATAATTAGTGTATATATTTTTGTCTTGTGCTAACACATCATGCCTGTAATTTGACTTATATCACGTTCTGGCCTCTTAATGGAACGGAAACTCATGTTCGTACTTATGGCTCTTGTTTGTAGGACAGGTGTTTTGGTCTGTGTAGCTTGATGCTTGTGCATCTTATCTTATGGGCATATGAAAATGAAAGTACCTTGAAGTCATAAAGTAGAGATTTTAATCTGAACTTGAATTAATACTGTTTCATTAGTGTGGTATTTAGCATAATTAAGGCAACTCACAGATGCCAGTCAGAACCTTGAATCCTGAGATGTACCTTTTCAGCTGAGTCATGTTAATTCCCAGTGAATAGTCTTCTGAGGTGGTTTTGTGCTGTATCTTATCTTCTACTCTCTTTATTTTTGATGGCAGTTTTTTGTGCTATATCTTTTCCAGCATTTTTTTCCCCTTCTGTCATCTCACAACTCAGTTCTCTTACCTTGGAACTAATTTCTGCCAGTTAAAGCTTTAAGGCTGGTGGAAAGCTTAACTTGCCACCAGGACTAAATAGTTAATTTAATCTTTTATCTCTTCCTAGATTTATTTAGAACTTGTATGGGAAGTGACAACTTAAATACTTGGAAGCAAATCTGTTCCCAAGTTTCTCTCCAGTAGTAGCATAAATGGAACTGACTACTACAGAATACTGCCATAGTATGAGAGTCCTGTTTTTTTCAATAGCATAGGGTTACTATGAACATATTTAAAACTTTCCTTTTGTTCCTTAACAGGGCAGCCAACAAGCAGAGTGGAGAGTGGTGGGAAGAAGTATTGCAGTATATGGCAAATGATTGGAATGCTTATGATTTAAAAACCCATTCTCGTAAATAAGTGGACTTTTTTCTTTCATAATTCCTCCTAATTAATTTCGCTTTGTCATTACTTCAAGGCTTTTCTACCACTACAAAAACAAATGTTGACTTTCACGTTAAATACTTGAGTGTCTTATTGTCTCTTTTTCCATCCCATTTTTGCAGCCCTATCGACAAACCTTCAGATTCCCTCAGTATAGGAAATGGTGACAGCTCCCAGCAGGTAAGACATAAAGATAAATACTGTGAAAGTAAGAATGGAGTTGGAGCGCTTGCTGCAACTTGTAGTTGGAGAAGCAAGTACTTTCTGAAGTGTACTATAATTTTATATAAAACTAAAAAATGCTACTGCTAAGTTGATTATCATGTTTGGCCTTGTACTGAGGTATATATATACGTGTGTGTATATATATAGAGATATATATATATGAAAAACCTGATTGCAGCCAAAAGTTTTGAGGAAATTTTTCAGCTGTATTAGTAAAGAATATTTTTATATATAAACACTCATGTCCTAATTGTTTTTCTTCCTCTCTTGCTTGTAGATAACAAACAGTGACACACCTTCACCACCGCCTGGTTTAACGAAACCCAATCCAGTCATACCCATCAGTTCATCTAATCACAGTGCACGGTCTCCTTTTGAAGGGGCTGTAACAGAATCACAGTCACTCTTCTCTGACAACTTTCGGCACCCTAACCCCATCCCTAGTGGGCTTCCTCCATTCCCCAGCTCTCCACAGACTTCAAACGACTGGCCTACAGCACCAGAACCACAGAGCCTCTTCACATCAGGTATGTACACAGGTTACATGGCTGGGCATTGCTTGCTTTTGCAACTGGTATCTAAAACTGTGTAAAATCAAAAACTCTTGGACTTGCTCCATACTGCTTTTTCCCCCCTTCAAGAATAATTAAAATTTGTCACTTGAATACAAATGAATTGCACTGATGTAAGAGTTTCTTCTAAAAGAAACTTCAGAGTTTTCCAGCTGTATGGCTAAATTATCAGAGTGCTTATTTTTGTTTTTCTTAACCATGTGCCTGTCTAAATAATAGGATGTGACATGTATGCCTAATATTTAATGTTACAGGTTTTTATTGAGAGTGAGGAAAATAAATAGTGCTAGTATATGTTGGTGTAATCTGTTATAATCTGTAATTCTATAATCTGTAATCTGAAACTGTGCAGTGAAATTCAGAATTTTCTTTAGTATCCTGCATAGTTATCTGAAGGTGCCTAATCTTTTGGTTTCTGAAGTGAGAGTGTATACATTCAGAAAAGTTAAAAGTATGGTTAATTAAATCAACTGAAAGATACCTGTATTTTCCAGGTACTTTCCTATGAAATACCACTTCATATGAATGAAATACTGGTTTAGTTGTATTTATTCTTGAGAATGGTTAACAGTGTTTAAGAGTTCACAAATTATAAATCTGAGGGAGTTGTTAGAAAATTAATTGCAAATATCAGTAATAAATAGAATGTAAACAATACTTCAGGACACAGTTGGTTTACTTAGTGATTAGTCATCTTTTGATGTTTATCTGACTTCTGGATGTCATAATCCTGTTTGTAAATAATATTTATTACCAAGGAAATTACCTGCTGCTAGAGTAGTATATGCACCAATTTTATGATAATTAAGTAGCAGAGAAACAGTTCCCAAGTAGTAGAGATCATGTTTGTTTCATAGTAAATATAAAATGCATGGTTGTTATTTAAATAGAGAAAAAATTATCCTTTGTATTTGTATTTAGCAACACTTTTTTATCTATCATCATCGGTTTTAGAGTGAAAATAACTTTTCTAAGAGTGGATACTGAGTTTAATTTCAACTACTTAAAGGAGCAGACCAGGTTCCCTACCAGCAGAGGGAGTTAGTGTTGTGAGTGATACTACCTTGTACTCATCAGCTTGCATTACTATAGTTTTGAGGAAAAATACTGTGAAACTAGGCCCAGCATTCACTAAACTTGAATAAGAAACTTAAATAGTATAATGTAATGAAGTAGTAATTGAAAATTCTGGGAAATTCTGATAACCCTTTTTTGCAACACTGCCTCAAAATATTTAACAATATCTTGTAATGCAGTTCTTGATAAAACAAAAGAAAATAAGGGTGTCTACTAAAGAATTTGGCTTGGTTTTCTTACTATAATAGTAGACAGTGGAGGTTTTTTGTTCGTTTTTAACCACTGCTGAGAGCTTCCCCTTTTGAGTTGGGACCAGCTCCTCCCCACCTTTCTTGCACAGCAAAGCAGAAGCACAGCACTGAAAGCAAAATATTGAACTGAATAACAACCTTATTTAAACTCTGCTTGGTCACACTTCTATCAAGTAATATGGGTGTAAAGAAGGATCTAAAAAAGTGTTTATTGGTCTCTTTCTACTTGGTGCTATTACTGAAAATACTTTTTTGACAAGACTTTTCTGTAGTTCAGGAACAGAGCAATTCTGCAGTAAAAATACTATTCGCTAGTTCTACCACCTCACCTTAAATAGAAATCTATGACAGTTTGATCTGAAAATGGCATTCTGAGTTGTTGAATGAGGTGTCTTTGGGAAATGTATAAAGAAGTATTATATGCAGGATAACTGGCAACATATATTCAGATACAGTAAAGCTGAAATTTTTGTATGGGTAAACACTTACTAATTCTTGTTCTAAATCCTGTTCCTCTTCTTTGCAACAGAAACTATACCAGTATCCTCCTCCACAGACTGGCAAGCAGCTTTTGGGTTTGGTTCCTCCAAACAGCAAGAGGACGATTTAGGGTTCGACCCCTTTGACATCACCCGCAAAGCCTTAGCAGACCTGATTGAGAAGGAACTGTCAGTCCAAGACCAACCTTCCCTCTCGCCCACATCTCTTCAGAACCCTACCCCACACACTACAACTGCCAAAGGGCCAGGCTCTGGATTCCTGCATCCTGCTGCACCCACAAATGCCAACTCTCCCAGTAGCACCTTTCCAGTCATGCCACAGAGGTTCCCACAGTTTCAACAGCATCGAGCAGTTTACAACTCCTTCAGTTTTCCAGGCCAAGCAGCTCGCTATCCTTGGATGGCTTTCCCACGCAATAGCATCATGCACTTGAACCACACAGCAAATCCCACCTCAAATAGTAATTTCTTGGACTTGAATCTCCCACCACAACACAGCACAGGTCTGGGAGGGATCCCTATATCAGGTAGGTGAATCGAGACAGCCATGAGTATGACTTAATTCATGCTTTCAGCTTCTCTGAGCCAGGACAGGAAAAGAGAATAGCCAGCTACAAGTGGTAAAGTGGTATCTCTTGACTGTCATTCTAGGTTTATGAACAGAGGGAGGTATATTGTTTTAAATAGGCCCTTTGAATTTAAAAAAAAAAAGAAATTATCTGGATGTTTAGCCTTGTAATATTGAGCTTTATAAGGAAGGTGGAGTATTCTGTGCCCGCTTAATTTTGTGCCAAAGAAGATTGGTATTTTGGTTCTTCAATTTTGCCAGACTGGCTTTCCTTAAGAGTAGGTCCTGGAAGCTCATTGCAACTTCCATGTCAACATGCAGGTGTTGACCAGGGTTCTTAAAATTGTGCAAAAAATTGTAGTGATGGTAATTTGTGCCAGATGTCTTGGCTGGGTTGTTCTCTCTTGTGCATAACCGAATGGCTGCACAATAAAACATTCAGTGCTGTTCATTTCCATACTTCAGATGACCTTAATATTATGCTAATCTTTCACTGGATGGATGCTTGCAATGTGTGTAAGAGGATTCATCTTGTTTGTGAGGGCTGTGATGTTGGAAGAAAATAAATGTGCGGTCAGGCCAGTTCAGGCTGCCCTGAATGGATTGATAGGCTCTTGCAGCAAATGCTACAACTAAGGAGCTAACTGTGACAATAATTCTCTTGATTAAAAATTTTCTTCCAGAGTTTGAAGTCCTTCCATGCTTCTGACTTAGCTTGGCCCAAAGAGGTTCTCTTTTCCTAACAGGGATAAAAATTTCATTAAGTGTATAATGAACTGCAGGTAGAAAGTCTCTGTAAGCCTTTTGTAGCCTTGAGATGGAGAAAACTGCTGTTTGAGATGTAGCCAGTGTTGTTATTTTCTCATGGGTTTTGAGAATTACTAGCCATACTATAAGAAAGTGACCTAGAAAAAGTCACTGTGGTTTTGATGCAATAGCTAATTTTGGCTGTTACTTCCCTGTATTTTGTCCTCTTTGAAGGCTTGTTGAAGCTACAGTACTGCTGTAGGGTCCTTAGCCTGATTCATAGTATAAACACTTGGTCCGGACTACAAATGCAAATAGTTCAAAGCTCTTTATACTGGTAGTGGCAAAGTTTTTAGATTAAAATGACTGGTACTGGTTACACTGAAATGTAAAAAAAAAATATTAAATTTTGACGTGGAGTCAAAACCACAGCATTTATAGCACTGCAAATTGTTGCTTACTTACCCCTAAACTATGTACAACTTCATAGAACTTCCAGGAACACTGCAAAACACCAAGTTTTGACTTTACCACTCAGTTCTAAAAAATAATAGTTCTAGGGGCCAGTAACAAGACTTACCTCCTGGACTAGAGGGACCAGGAAAATCCTTCAGTATTGAAAAAGATCTGTAGTACAGGTTGATTATAGGTTTGCGAAAGCATTCTTTAAATTGCATTGCTTAAATTGCCTGTGGCAATTTGAAAGTGGAACTCTTATTTGTAGAAGACTTGCAGATTCTTGGTACAGCTCCGGAAGAGCCAGTTGTGTCGTGTTGGTTTATGCACAGCCCATGCCATGTATTTCCCCCATATGTTTTAAAGGCAACAGAGTTGATATTTAAGTATATCCCTTTTTGTGTGCAACTGCTAGAACCAATTAATCTCAAAATATTTTTGGCAGATACAGTGCTAAAAACAGAAAATAAGCATCTGCTGTAGTCTCTATGGAAAGTTCCTTTGAGTTGGTCTTAATCTCTTGTTAGAAAACATTGTTAGTTGCCTGGATGACAATTAAATATCAGCAGTTGCTGCAGTGCAAACACTTCTCAGCTGATCTACAAGTCAGCTTCAATATATCTTGATTGAAAAAAAGAATCATTTTCACAAACATAGATTACTCCTTTTTCTTTTCCTGTTGTCAGAAATCAGCTGAAGTCTCAGTTCTGGTTTTATTTGCTGGGTTACGGATTTATATTATTTGTATAGTATTTAGTGCCTGGGGTTTTCTTTAGTGATCTAACTTCAGAAGTACAAATAATTTGATTGTCAGGAGATGCCTTCATACCCTTTTTTGTGTGCTGACTTAACAGTTTCCAATTTATTGATTATTCTGTCTTTTCAAATCTTTATCTAATGTATAGGTCTCTCAACTAATTCCTTTTATGTTCTTTTTGAAAGAGTAATTCTTGTTTTTTATACTTGCTTTTAATTTATTAGTAGCAGGTATATAATTACAGAATTTTCCTAGTTTCCTCATTTGATTTACAGATGCAGCTGTCTGGTGCGGTTGGGGGAGGAAGGTGATATACAAAGAAATCATATTGATGGGACTCTATTAGAGTGCTTTATAACAGACTCTAGCTGACCTGCTAGAGAGCTGGTGCATATTTTAATAGCTCTTCAGCAGTATGGAGAGATTAGCTGTAGTATACCTGAAGCTTCTTTTCGTTAACTCTTTTGTTAGTTGGTATTAGGGTGTTTCAGCAAATGTCATCAACTGCTGCTGAAGCTGCATGTTTCCCAAGGTCTTTGATCACAGTTTTTTACAGAAATATAAATTCCTAAAGCAGATAATACTGGACCAGTCATTAAAAAAAACCAGACACATGGACACACAGACACCCCACCCCACCCCCCACCCCCCAAAAAAAAAAAAACCTATTCATTTTTTCTGTACATTTGCCTGCTCTGTTTAATCAACCTTTTTGAACTTTTCTGTTTCATTTCTGTGAAAACAAGCAGGTCTAAAAACTTTCATAACGTCATATGATGTTAGTATACTATCTTCTAGGCTTTCTAAATCCAATTTTAGTTGATTTTACTAAGCGTATTTGTGGTTTGGAAGCTTATATGAAGAAAATGATACCTTTTAAACTGCTGCTGCTTCTGCTTTAGGTAGACATTAGTATTCACATGAATTTGAAATGCTGATGTGTGACATGTTAAATATAATGTTCTGAAGCTACCTTTAAGAATGAGAGCTGTGCTGTATTCATAACTCCACAGCTCTAGGTAGGGCTGTTTTGTGATGTGCACCAGATTTAAATGGAGGGATACAGGTACTACCTGCTTTTTTTTAATCTCTCATTTAAAAATAATTTCTATATGGAATTCTGTAGCCTATTTCTCAGAGGAAGTAGTATTTGTTAAACTCATTATGCAGTTTCCAGTGAAATGGCACATGATTGACTTCATAATTTTATTATGCATATACTTAAAATGTGTCATATTCATCAGGCATACATTTGTTCCCAACCGATATTTAGATTAACTTTTTGATTGACTGATTCCCAAACTATCTTTTTTTTTTCCTTGCCTACTGTATGATTTTTACAAACCATAGCAGATGTTACATGTTCTCATTGGAAGGGAGAATTTAGGCTTGTTGCTGTTCTCTAGCGTGGGATGGATTAGGTGATTTACTGTGTAACAACAACTGTGTAACCATGCTTCAGGGGAAAAGTTCAGTGACTAACAACACAGGACAGTGGCTATCCTCTATTCTGTCGATAATGCCAAAGGAAAGATCCACTGACAGCAACATGGGAAGATCCCTATATATTGGCTGTGATTGTCTTGTTTAAGAGACTTCATTTAGACTACAGAGAAGGGTGAGATATCAGAATTGGCATTGGCATGCTCTGCCTTTAATACTTTAATACTTTAATGTCCTTCTCTGACTTGGTATTTTCTCAAAACGTAACCTCATTTCCATGTGGGGAACACATTTCTCGTTTGTCCTTAGTGCTTTTTGACTTTGTCTCCCCTTTCTGGGTTGATTCTTAATAGTTTATTTTGTTCAGGAGACATAATCAAACATAGCTTGTTTTATACAGTCGTGGAACCAAAAAAAATTGAATTTACAGCATACCAGCTGACACTTTCCAGTCATCTCTGCTTCTCCTACTGTGCATTTTTAAAAGAGGCTCTGGCCTGTGTGGTATGACCATTGAATTCAGCATGTTGTGAAACTTAAAATTCTTCAGATGCTGTGTACAAAATGCACTTAATCCAATACCCTAGCAACAGCCAATGTGACTTAAACAGTGCTGCCTCACATCCTTTTATTTGGATGCACTGGTTGAAAGAGCATTTTGCTACACTTTTTCTCTTGACCTGACAGTATGTGAAAGGTTTAACATGGATTTTGAGTATTGATGGCCTTATACTTAACAGTAAGAGATGCATTAGTCCATTAACTTTTCTGTCCTAATCCTTTAAAGAAGACTGCTTGCTCACTTGATGGTCTTCCTTGGTGTTTGGCTTTTTGATGGCAGCTAGGCAGAAAGCATGGCAGCTGAATGTTGTCTTTTCTGTGCCTCTGGTTACATTTATGGCTTGTCTATAGCTGAGTTTTTCTCTGATTAGGTATAGATACTGAAAACAGGAAATCTGGTGGAAATCTTGGCTGGCACAACTGTTAGTTGTAGGTGCCATGTATAGGACCTCCAGAGACCTGTATCTTTCCAGAAGTGCAGAGAGTCCTCTGAGAAGTGGATGTGTTACCCATGAGTGATCATGGTCACTCCTCATTTGAAAATAAAGGCCTGAACACTGCTTTAAAAATGAGAAGTACTGTTTGTAAATGACTCTTAGCTGTTTCCAGTATTGCTTTTACTGACCCTTGCATAGACCCTGTCTGTCCTATTTTCCTCCACAAAGATGACTGTTCTTAGTGCAGTCTTTGCCACTGAATATTTTGTTCTTCTCATCAGTCCTTATGTCCACTGCATCCAGTTTCTTTCCATGGAGATTCTTGGGCCTCCACCCTACTTCTTTAGGAGGTACATTGAGTCTGTATGTCCAACTCCCGAAATTCATTCTCCTTTTATTTCCCATCATAACTAATTTTCTATGTCACCAGCAAAGAGGCAAAGTCTTCAGCACAGTGTGGAACAAATTCAGTTTGGAAGAAAATTTTTGCTTGTTTTTGTTGCTCTGAAGGTGTTTTTTTAAATGCACCCAGCGTAGTGCTTCTAGGTTTGAAATAAAGTAAATGAAAGTGGAATTTCAGATTAATTTCCTAAATATCAAATCAATGTCAAGACTGAAGTCACACTGTTTGAAATCTGCTATGGATATTCCTTGTCCTTCCTCTGGTGTGTTGTCCTTTAACTCCCATACACTTTCTACATTGACTACTGAGGCTTGCTTTCTTCAGTATGATCTTGTCACAATCTCGAGAGATCTTCGTCCACAGCACCTGTCCTTTAAGTCCTGCCACTTCTCTGTCTGTTCCAAAATCTCATCTCACACACCTGCCCTTTCCTCCCAGTGCCTCTTCAGTGCTAATATTGCAACTGTTTTTAAAACCCTGTGGAATTTTTTCTTATGATTGTATAGGAGATACTGTTCCAAATAAAGCTTGATATATAAATATCTATGCCCTCATCTCTGGGAGCTTGGTTTTAAGCTCTTAGGAATTTCTTAAAACGTTTGGTTGTAAGATTATTAGGGATGGCAGTGAAAGACAAACATCCTGCTTTTTTGAGTAGTAAGGTGCCTATTTTTAAATGTGTGATTTCATTTCAGAAGAAGAAAATGTGACAAAAAATATAAAGAAAAGTAAAAAAAAAAAATATATCCTCTAACTTCTCTTGACTGCGATAATCATATTAACACTGCTAGACTTGAAACAAATGCAGTGTTGGCTGAAATAGGTGGCATGAGTGGCTGACTCAGTTTGCATTCTGGACCATCAGTCCTGACAGCTTTTTGGGTAACTCTTCCCCAGAAACAGGGGAAAACAAGCACACCAAGTTTCCTGACTGTTTGTGTCTGTAGTAGTAGTGTCACCAAATGATCTTTAGCTGTACTAAATGTCAGGCCTTTTCCTGTGTTTTAGGGATGGACGGCTGCATTTACTGCATATAGAGCAAGAACTTTTCCCTTTGTCTTTAGGGCCAGTTCACCAAAAGTTAGAAAGGTTCTTTCCTTCCACAGATAGCCTGTAAGATCTCAGGACAGCTCTGCAGTAGTGTTAAGAGGCAGTTCCATTGACTGGTGTAGCACCTGTCTCCCTTCTCCAGCAGGCAGATGCTTAGCCTTGGGGTTCTGTGTTCTCTTGGATGCTTTTCTGAAATACAAACTGGCACTTCAAAATACACAGTGAACCACTAGCATGAGCTTAAAGATGTAATTGATTTAGTGATGTTAAAAACTTGGCATTTTCCTTTTAAAGACTGGAAGTACACTTGGCAGTGTACTAATAGTAGAGTTAGTAGCAGTGTTTAGCAAGAGGCTGTGCCTTGGGCATGGGCCTGAAACTTCGGCTCCGTGTGAGTTGAGTCCATCTCACAAAATATCAATGATGAATTTTAGCAAAAAGCACAAATATTTCATTGGCTTTCTGCATACATACCTTTTGAAATGCACCAACTTGAAGAACCGTTGAGAAAGGGCAAATGTAATCTTTTTTGAAAATTGTACTGGAGGAGAAGCATAAATGAAATGTCCTGAAGGGATAACAGCAATTGAAAGAGCAGCTTTACAAAAAGTGTTTGTACTTCCAGCAATAACAAATCACATTTGAGGGGAAAAAAAAATTCTGATCTTTTCCATCCTTTGCCATCTCTTAATTCCTTCTACCTCACAACCTCATTTGAACTTCAGCTTGTTCCCAAAGGAATTATTTAAAAAAAACCATGTATTTAAAAAGTGGGTCACCTCTACTGGAAGACAGCATTTAGTAATTGGAATGAATTTCATGTCATGGAAGATTTGTTTTTCTTCTCAGCTTTCTTGCAGTTTATCTTATCTTCCTACAGAATGACTGAAGTATCTACAAATATACATCAGCCTTAATTGTTTGTTACTGATGTGAAAAAATTAAAAGTGAGTTTTTAGTTTTTCAGGGTATGAATTCACTGTGCTAATGCTGGTGTCAGAGGTTTGGTTGGGTACTCCGGGAATCCAGAACCTTCATAACTAGATAGGTTCTTGCTAATTATTGATACAGCTTTGAAGATCTGGGTTTTTTTCTTTGTCAGTTCTATTTGTTGCATTGGCCATAGGGCAAATTATATATATTTTAGTTTTATTTACGCATATATTTATGCATGTACCCACAAGTACACTTGTACACACAGGATTTCCATTTGAGGTTGAAGGTGGGGGTTTTTTTGACAGATAAGGTAACTAGGTGAGATTGAACCCTGATGCAGGATCTGAGAGTAAGCAGCAGGTATACGTCAGTTAAAATGAACTTTTTAAATTTTATTTAGATGAATGGAATTGCCTGACTTTCTGACCTTTTTAATCAAACCGTTCTTTATATAGAATTTGGGTATCTATTTCCTTCGTTTCAGTATCTTAAGTCCTTGTGCTCTCAGTTTAGGTTTATTCTACTATGTAAGAATATCAGTGGCGAGATCTGGCTATTTTCTTATGGTGTCCTTTTTTTGGGTGAGAAGCATCTTGTAAGCTCACATAAAAAAGAGGTTATTTATGAACTAAGGTGGAAGCATTACAGAATATATTGTCTTTTTTGTAGGCAGGAGAGTGGGCCCCAACTTCAGTGAAGTCCTGTAGTTGACCACTATGTTTTTTTAGCAGTACATGATTAAAAAGTCAGTAATAAAAAATGGCGTGATACTGTGGAAACATCTGATATGAAGTCAGAAATGTTTTTCAAAGCCAGTTAGAATCTCAATTTGAAATTTACTTATAGCTTAAAATTGTGTGGCTGGCTGCTATAATTATATATTAGATTTGGTCTCTTGAGACATGGTAAGTAGAAGCCAATCACAGGAACTCTCCAGAATACTTAATGTAAAATTGCTTTTCTCAAACGTAATGAAATTCTGACACTGTACATGGAAGCAAATATGAATCTTCCTATTGAATATCTAAGATGAGCTGTCCCCTCCCTGATGTTTTAGAAGGGATTTCCCCAAAAAATAAATTTTCAGACTCTTAACAGTTATTTAGTCACAGTTTAAAAATTGTACTCTTAGATCTTCTTCAAAAAGGAAAATTACTTAGAAAAACTTACTTTCCTCTTTGAAGTGTGTATTTTAGAGTTCAATATATTCCTCTTCTGCTTGATAGTTTGGCTTACTGGCATGTGAAGTTGCACTTGACTTATTTTAAATTGAAAAATAGTGCTTTTTTGATTTACATGGTTATCTTTTAAATTGGGTACACATGGAATTAATGTGACTATGGAGATCAATGTGAAATCAAGATAAAAGCTGATTTACTTGCATTATTTTAAGGCTGAGGGCAGATTGATGTATCTTGACTACCAAAGCCAATTTTGTAGGTGAATGTATGTGTATATATATATGTGTATTTGTGTATGTACACTTTGTGTTTGCCCAGATTTTAGAGCTCTTGACCTAAGACTTTAATTTGAAATCCACACTGGAATGCCACATACAAAGCTGGTTTTGTGGATTGCCAAGTTGTTTCCAGTGTGTAGAGAATGTCTTTGAGGCTTTTTAAATGTTCCCTTCAAACAGCTTTATCTTCTAGTGCTGCTGTCATTTGATATATCCCCAATGTGAAGTGGCTTTTTGTATTCGCAATGGGCAGCAGTGCTGTCTAAGTGTGGACAAATTCAGTCTTTTTTAATCTGCCAGTGGCATTCTCAAGCCTCTGTGAATGGGTGAAATTTTAATTGTTTTGTTTAAGCATTGTGGGATTCCTAGAAATCATAGATACAGAGAATCAATGAAGTCTGAGAGTGAAATCCTTCAGACTGTAGCAGTTTAAATGGATGTAGCAAATTGTCCTCTTTTCCCCTTAGAGTGAAATACTGGACAACTTTTTGTGAAGTAGAAATACCAAATACGTCACAAATGTAGAGCAGCCAAATTCTAAATACTTTTGGGTCTGCATTGTGGCGTCATTTGTCAGAATTTATGAAGTCACAGAACAGCCCATGTCAATGTAGCTGACGCTTGTGCAAATGTTTTCTAAAGTATTGATTATGTACAACGGAACAGCGTTTCTGGCTTGGCCATCATCCTCTGCCATCTCTTCCCCAAATACACACTGCTCTGCTTGATTTGAAGGCATCACATTAAGGCATTGCAGGTAGAGGATACTGAAGTAACACCACCAGACTGTCTGGTAGGATGTCATGATGGGCAATGATCTTATTAAGCAATTCATTAAATGACCACTTTTTATACAGATGAATGTTCACATTCTATATTAAGCTAACTTGAAGTATTTTTTATTTAAATCAGACAGCTTAAGTTTGTGATTAAATGTTTGGATTTTTTTTCTTCCCTTTGCTCACTTTAAGGCAGTGATTAACTTTGAAAATTTTACATAAAAGTGCTTTTATTTCATGTTGACATCCTACCTCAGACACGTGAAAAAGAATAGAACTGTGGGATCTGTTCACTTCTGTAAACACAAGCTTCTACTAGACCAGGTAGGATTATGAAATGCATGTCAAGGGGAGATTGGAGTTCAGGATGTATATTTGAGTTTATTTTTCATGTGAGTAGTGATGCTTTCAGTTCAAAGTTCTGAGTGCTGCACTTGGGTCACAGCAACCCCACACAATGCTACAGGCTTGGGGAAGAGTGGTTGGAAAGCTGCCCGGTGGAAAAGGACCTGGGGGTGTTGGTTGACAGCCGACTGAACACGAGCCAGCAGTGTGCCCAGGTGGCCAAGAAGGCCAGCGGCACCCTGGCCTGTATCAGAAACGGTGTGACCAGCAGGAGTAGGGAAGCGATTATCCCCATGTACTCAGCATGGTGAGGCTGCACCTTGAGTACTGTGTTCAGTTTTGAGTGCCACAGTATAAGAAAGACATTGAGCTGCTGAAAGCGTATCCAGAGAAGGGCAACAAAGCTGGTGAAGGGTCTGGAGCACAAGTCTTATGAGGGGTGGCTGAGGGAACTGGGGTTGTTTAGCCTGGGGAAAAGGAGGATGAGGGGTGACATTGCTCTCTACAACTACTTGAAAGGAGGTTGTAGAGAGGTGGGTGTTGGTCTCTTCTCATAAGTTACAATCGATAGGAAAGAGGAAATGGCATTAAGTTACATCAGGGGAGGTTTTGGTTAGATAGGAGGAAAAACAACTACACTGAAAGGGTTATCAAAGACTGGAACAGGCTACCCAGGAGAGTGTTTGAATTGCCACCCTTGGATGTGTTTTAAAAGCCATCTGGATATGGTGTTCAGGGACATGATTTAGAAGTGGGCCTGGTGGAGTTAGATAATGGTTGGACTTGATGAGGTGTTTTCCAGCCATTATGATTCTATGATTCAGTGACACTTCACCAGGTTATTCTGTCCTCTGAGGCAAAGCTGGGACATGAGGGGAGAAATCTCCAGTTTATATTGGTGTGTAAAATCCTTTCATTGCTGTCAACTGGGTTTTAACTTGTTTTCTGGGTTTTTCTCTGATCTGTGGCCATACTGCTTTAAATTAGGATGAGGCTATGGAAGGAGACTGTTTCTACTCAGAGAGGGAAATGGTGTGTTGGTTCCCATGCCCCTAGGTTATGATGTCCGACTAAGGAGTCTACTAGGTAGTCAAAAAACTACTACCTTCAACTAATTAAGTTTAGAAGTAGAGAAAGATAATAGGTAAATGCTTTTCTAAATAGATCTGTATTAACGGAGAGCTTTTTTCATTTTTTACTATGGTACTAGCTTCATGGTGAAGCATAAACTTAAGTAACAAAAAGGACAAACTAGATGAGGGATGAGTATCGATTCCTTCTAAGGTACTTATTTTGTTCAGGTGGTGGAAGTAACTGCTGCCTCTAGGGTGGACTTGTGTTTTCACTTAGGTTCCTGTTTAAAACTTGTCAGACTCCAGCAAAGACATGCTGATTTAATTGTTGCTTTGGGTATTGCTGTATGGTGCCTGGGGATTGCTCATGTGCTTGGGTTGCATCAGGAGTTTTTATAACTGAGTGTTCTACCTATCATGGCCAGTAACTGAGGTCTGGAAGGGCACTGCAGGGAGTGTTTTAAAGCATTCCATTCTCTGTTGATCCCATCTACTTTCACACTTTAATGCATTTTAATCCCTTACCAGATCCCATATTACAAGAACAATTTAATTGCAGCACTTCTCCTTAGAGGCTTGGGAGTCTGACAAAGCTGTGAAACTTGGGTCATGTATGTTTGATTTTTTTACTCAGCATTGATTAGCCAAGCTGGAAAACCCTGTAACAGACATCTGAGTAATGTGTTGCTTGCTAATTTTTTGTGTGTCAGAGGGAAGGTTTTTGTCATAGCTTGCCTTTCAGCCCCACAAACCCAGCTGTATGGGAAACACAATAAATCTTCTGGAATTCTCTGTTTTGTCTCTATTGTACCCAGGAGCACAAGATTTTAATAAATAAACTTCCTTATTGCCAGCAAATAACACAGTTTTTATAGATACTGAATCCTTTTAGATTTTTCATCTCTTGACTTCTGTGATTCCAGGTGGATTTTGTACTGGCGGTTGAGACAAAGGATCGTCTTCCTCAGTTTCTTCTTATTTTTTTTTGTTCTGTGTTAGAGAGGATGCACAGCAATGTGGCACTGTGCCTCACAGATTAATGTCACCTCACCAACCAGTGCCAGCCTTTTTAATTCCACAAAGATCTTGTATCTCAACTGCTTGCTATCTTTCTGGACTCTTATGTATGCTGTATTATGTCTTTTTTAAATGGCAAATAACATGACAAAAATATGTATATTTTCTTAGCCCAAGGTGGCCTAATGCCTTATTGCATTTATTTTTCTATCCCATTCCTTGTCAGTGTGATGTCTTGCTGACTTTGGCTTCATTAGACTTCCTCGATGACATGTTGTAGGTGTGTAGTTTACTACACATTTTCTTGCACATGAGCTTGGAGGGTGTGTTGAGGGTTAGTAATGTCCGTGATTAAGATCATCATGAGCTTGCAGATCCCCGTCTCACAGGTATTGCAATAAATGTTTACTCATGCGTGATGCTAGTAAGCATCTTGTGGGTGCTTTTTGCCTGGAAGCAGAAGTGAGTAATTAAACTGGAAGTGACGGTGAGAAAATTAAGTGGAAAACAAGGGTGTGGTTTGCAGAATCTGCTGCACAGTTATTTCTGTGATGGTGATGTGGCTACTTTAGTTCCAAAAGATGAATTTAGAATTTGCCTCAAATAGGCTTGTGGATGTTCAAGAGGGTTGTGACCAAGTATCTATTGAGGATATTTCCGACCAGTACTTTTTAAATTTTTTTTTTTTTTTAACCCCAGGATCATAGGTTTGAATGAAAAGTTTGTTGCACCAAACTCTTTAAAAAAACTGTTTATTGTGTTCATTAGCATTGCAAAGAAAAAAGTGAGAGCTCTGGAGGGAATGGGAAGTAGCTTTGATTTACAGCAGGAGAAATGAAAGTAGAAGTGAAAGCCAGTTGTATGCACTATGGCTCAGTGCTAAGTGAACACAGAACAAATTGCTGATAAGGCTGCTTTTTTTCACCCAAAGTGACTTGTACAGCAGGCCCCACCGAGCACACTGCTGCACACTGTGTGGATGCAGTCACATCTGGAGGCTTGACTGCACCTGTGCTGTTACTAAAAAGCTGATGTTGGGTTACTGGCTTAAAACAGAGCTGCAGTTCTGTTGCTGCTATTTTTTCTCATGTAGCACTTAGAATTTTAATTTTTAGCTGTAATATGATGCATGTATTAATGGGCAGGCTTTTGGGGTTACTTCCACTAGCTAATTTTTGGCCTGTCTTTTCTTTGTTTATGGGAACGCTTAGGAGTTGTCTGTCTTCCTCATGGAGGTACCCTCACACTGTGACTTCTGAGGAGTAGTGATCCCCAGCCTCAGCCAGTGAGTTGGGGTAACAGTAGTCAACTGTAAACCTTCCAGTGTCTGTGGTCACATGTATTCTGCAAGCTTGCCCAGGCACAGAGATGATTTTTGTAGTATGCTCTTTGCATCTGTGCTGTTGTCTCTGTCTAGGTTCCATGCACAGCATCAGTCTGTCTGGCCGTGGGCTTTCTAGGTGTCAGCTGCTGTCCTGCTGCATGGGGCCATTTATGCATGGAGAAGGATGCTTGTGCTAGAACAGCTGTTAGACATGTGTAGGGTTAGAATTTAATGCATTGCTCCAACAGTTGTCATAGGCAAAGTGAATATAGCAGATTTGCACAGTAATTTGTTTTGAAAGTTGGTGACATGGACTGAGGTGCGATTTGCTGTGCTTTGTGATTGAAATTGCTTGCTGTAATTCTGTACAGAAGCAGAATCTTATATAAAGTTTATTCTAAAAAACTCTGGCCTGGGGAAGGGAAGATCTGCATGGAAGCACAGAATTTCAAGAACTTGCTTTTTTTTCTCCTATAGTTACAAAAAGGTATTTGCTCGAGACCTCAGTTCTTTCTGAGCATTCAGCTTTACAAAAATTGCCAAGGCATGTTTTGATAGCAAGTGAGACTGCTTTCTTCACTCTCCAACATAGAGAGTTGCAAGTTAGTGGTATCCCCTAATTTTCCATGAAGACTTAAATCTTTTCCATTGTTGATGAAGTAGGAATGTTATGTAAGTATCTCACTGTAACACTTCTGATTGACATCAAGGTCCTGTTGTTGATTAGGACAGGCAGAGATGGTTTGAGAAAAAAACAAAACGGTTGTATTCTAGGTTTTTGTCATAGAACATACTGCCAACGTACTACCCAACGCTTTCTTTTCAAATATATTTGACCACAAGTTAGTTAAATAAGACTTTCTGTATTGGCTGATAAATACTAGGATGCTCATATCTGGTTTGTTTTGCTTTGAGATACCTAAAGCTGGACATGGATCGTAGAACCTGATAGTCTGTTCGAGATAGCATAATTTAATGTTTGTGTTTGAGGATCGTTTGCTGTAGTGCAAATAGCCACGTTACCCTGCTGTCCTTTTTCAATACATGCCCTGAAACATGTAGGCAAATAGTTGAGACTTGACTGTTTTGGTGTCTAGCTGGTATGCTTCTAACCAAAGTTTTGAGGATGCTGCTGTGTTGGGAATTGTTCTGAAAGGCCTCTAAAGTTTTCACTACTGTTCTTCAACTGCAAGAGGAAATTGCGCTCCCTCCAACTTCATGAGAACCTAATTACCATTTCCTTCAGAAGAACATATGTAGGGCTGTGAATGAGCGAGCTGTTACAAAACAAACTTTTGTGATATTCCTTCACCTCCTTGGCTCCTCATGTTCTGTTTCTATTGCAAAGCCCTACCTAGCCTTTCTTCATTTTAATATACTTCAAAGAAAACAACCCTTTTGAGCCTGCTGCCCATATAATAAAGCAGCCGAATTGAGTTACCTAGCTTGCAACAGAGGTATTCTCATATAGGATCTGGTCGGTCTTCCCCTATTAGTAATAGAGGGAGAGCCACTCTGCCCTTGATTATTTCAGTCTCTGAACTGAAAACAAAGGGGAAATAAGAACTGGGGGAGGAGTTAAATCTTTCTCCCACTCTTTTTCTCTTGGTTTAAAACCTGCCAGCCCCTCTGAGTAATTCATCAAGCATATAAGCATTGACCCTAGTTTTTGGACAGGGAAAGTATTAAATGCTTAACTTAAAAAGTAAAATCAAAATCCCATACCCCACCAAAGAAGGACATCTGTTTCTAACTTCAGCTTTTTATTTTTTATCTTTCATTTTTTTTTTTTTGTTTTTTGTTTTTTGTTTTTGTTGGTAAATCTCCCAGACAACAGCAGTTCTGTAGAGAGTTTAAATATGAAGGAATGGCAGGACGGGCTAAGGGCACTTCTACCGAACATTAACATCAACTTTGGTGGACTGCCCAATGCTTCTTCCCCCTCCAACGCCAACCACAGTGTACCAACGTCCAACACTGCCACCACCGACAGCCTGAATTGGGACAGCCCTGGCAGCTGGATGGACCCCGCAATCATCACAGGTAACTGTTTCTCACTCCTTCAGCTCTGCTGGCAAACCATCAAATGGGTATTTGGCACAAACTGATTTACATCTGGAAAAAAGAAAAAGTCAGTATGCGGTGGTCTCTTCCAGCTTCCATCCACAAAACCTCAAGAGTTCAGGAATTTTTGTGGAATTTTTGTATACCGCTAGGTATAACAAAGTGTCACTGAGGCCTTTGCAGTGCATGCCCGGGACCTTTGCAGGCAGTCAGGTGGATCAGCACTTACAGGGTCAGGGTAGATGTCCCTTCTGCTGGATGGCATGTCCAGTATGTGCGCTGCTGGTCCTGAGGCACTGAAGGCATTCACTGGACTTTGTTATTTAAAAAGGGACATACTCCACTTGTTTATAAAGCTCTCTTTTATAAGGCTGTCTGGTTTTGTTCCCTGTTAGAGAGGCTGAAGCATGATTCAAGTAGGCAGAGTAGGAGGTGAAGCATGCAGTGTCCTGGTAGTTTGATGTGGTAAGGTCATGTCATCAGGGATGCAGTCCTTGAGCAGGATGTTTGATAGAAAACTGTGTGTTTTATGAAGTGCTCTGAGGGGGAACTTCCTCCTATCTGAATTTTATGTTAAATATTTTGTGGGCAGGGTAATTATATATAATAATGTAAAATGCATTCTCTGTACAAACTAATCATATTTTCTCACTGTTGCTTTTTGTTAGGTTAAGTTGACCTCCTTCATGCTGAGCTTATTGCTTCTGCTCTGACTTGCCTGTATCCCTGTTGTTTTTTTTCTTCTCTTCATAGGTATCCCAGCCTCCACAGGAAACAGTTTAGACACCCTTCAAGATGACAATCCTCCACATTGGCTAAAATCTCTTCAGGCCCTCACAGAGGTGGACGGCCCCAGTGCAGCGCCATCACAGACGCACCACAGTAACCCCTTCGGCACACAGATCCCTCTGCACAGAGCCAGTTGGAATCCCTACTCTCCTCCTTCAAACCCCACCAGCTTCCATTCCCCACCTCCAGGCTTTCAGACAGCCTTCAGACCCCCCAGTAAAACCCCCACAGATCTACTACAGAGCTCAGCACTGGATCGTCATTAGGAAAGGAGGAAGAAGAAAAAAAAACAAAAAAACCCAAAACGTTAGAAATGCAGGAAGTGTCCCACCCTGACTCCTCCCCATGCCCACCTACTGTTCCTTGTCATATCTTTCTTTCTGAAGAATCCAGTTCCTGATCAAACCTCCCCCCCAAATGCAATGCCATCGCAGGGTCATGACCATATCTTTTCATTAAGTTTCTGCTGATTCAGTGTTTGAAATACACTGTTTGAAATATTTTCTAGCCATTCTAAGGAGAAAAAAAAAAAAAGAGAGAGAGAAATCAAAATGCAGTCTCAGTGCTTAAGGAGAATATTACTGTCTTACGTCTTTTGCACATGAGTATTTCTGCATAGTGGAGAAGTTAGTCTGCAGCAGGGGAAAAATGCAATACAGAATGAAATGCAGAAACATGAAAAAGGTATTTAATTTAAATGAAGTTACCGAACATGTGGGGCAAGCAGTGGCCTAGCATTTATTTTGCATTCAGTGTGGCACTACACAGGGAAATTGCTATGTTTTGGGTTTTTTTGAGAAGAGGATTTTATTGTGTCAGAGTTTGACATGAAGTGTGTTGAAAGACAAAAACACATAGCTATGAGTTACTGGCATGTTGCTAAAGAGTGGTTTAAAGAGGGGAGAATAAGATTTTTCTTTAATTTTGGCTTTAGATTTAAAGTAAACTTTAATGTTTTGAAAGTTTACACAGATTTAATACCTAGCGTATACATAATATAATTATAAGCAGCTGAAACACGAGTGATATTTACTTCAGTCTTTTTGTCTCCTCTGTCAGTCTCTCTTTCTTTTTTTTTTTTTTAAAAAAAAAAAAAGATGCACCCGTTTAGGGCACTCTGGGATAGCACTGCATTGGGGCCACATGATCACCATCAGGAGCAACCTCTGACCTCCTCTGCCTGCAGCTTTTACTTAACCCTGTAGTTTCTGGACGTTTGTGCAGTATTGAAAAGACAGGAAAAAAGAAACAGATAAATAAACATGGTTATAACCTGACGCTAAAACTAAAACCAAGGAAATGTACCTCTTCAGAATTAAAACTAAAATCTTAAATAAAACAGGAGACTTGATGATGACTTTGTGTTTGCTTTTTGGTTTTTTTTTTAAAACGAATTTTTAATTACTTCATCTGGTAAAATGATATGTCGTTGCATGTTATGTTTTGGGTTTTTTTCCTGTTCATCTAAAGTGGAGCTACTTTTTCATGGAAATACTGTGTTCCGTGGCGACCTCTGTATTGAAGGATGGAAAAAGTATCCATGCTTTAGATTTTTAAAGGGATTCTGTTGTCTTTACTCACTGCAGTAGCTAGAGGCAGTTTGTCTCTAGCCTTTATTGGTGGTATCCTTTTAAATCTGAGGCATGAAGAACTTATTTATACTTTCTGAATTAAATGCCATGGCCCTTGGGACAGATAGCATGCAATAGTGTGTCTGAAGGTGTAGCAGAGAATTCTAGTTACAACTCTGTTTCCGTCAGGGTCCTCGCTTAAAGGTGTGAAATATTGTCACTGCACATGAGGGGATGAAGAACTCTTAACATACAGAAGTCTCCCAACAAGCTCTTATACTTCGAGCCAGAGATCTTTAAAACCAGCAGCCTTGTGATTGGGGTGCTGTATTGGTGCAGCTCATGAGGGTGGCAGAGCCTGAAATCTTGGAGATGCCTATGCAGAAGGATTTCTCACCTGGTGTTAGCTGTACAGTTAAAGCTGGCTGCCCCTTCTAAAATGTTTGGTGCTGGCGGGGGCAATGGAATTCACATGTTAGTGGGGGGGGGGGGGGCAGACGGACTGGCCTTTCATGATCCAGGGAGTGGGATCAAGTCCTGTATCACTGGACAGGGGAACCAGACATTGAATCTGCATAAAGTGACTCTAAATATCCTGCATTGCAAAACATCACTTGTTGGCAATTGCCTGCTTTTTGCTCTTCTCTTACCTATGTTGCTGTTTAGTGCTGTATTTACCAGCCGTGTTAAGGAACTGCATGTCCTGTTTCTGGACAGGCATTGTTGCTGCAGATCAGTCATGTGTCCCAGTTACCTGGGAGAATGCGCACAGCCTTTGATGCCAACCCTCTCCTGCAAAGCAAACCATGTTTTTTGTCACCCAGTCAGCCCCTGCACAATTCCCCCACTGTAACTGCTGTTGGTGGAAGGAGAAGTGCTGCCCGCTGGCACTGCAAGCTGGGAACATCCTCTCCTGTGGCAGTGCCTGCTGCTGCCCCTGGCACTGGAACAGTCTGCTGGAGGTGCTGATGAAGAACATTAAAATATATCAGTGTTCAGGTTAATGTGTGTGTGGGGTGCAGCTTCTGCCTCTTTTAGCCTGGTTTTATCTAGTGCCAGATGCTGATTCGTACATCCCCCCATTTGGGAAGCAACCTGGCATTTCACTCTGTTCGGCTGTGTGGACCTCAGTTAGTTTCTCCTGAGGTTTTTGTTGGTGCTGGATTCTACTGTCACAAGAAATTCTGTACAGGAACCGTTACTGAAAGGAGAGCATCCATGTGTCTGCTCTGTCCGTGTGATCATCTCAGTGCATGGTCTGTTGTTTCATATATTGTATGGATACTTGCAGCTCTTCCTTGCATTAAGCGGAGTGCTTGACTAAATGGCTGGTAACTCAGGACTAACAACACATTTGGTAGATGGTGTCTGGTGGAGATGAAATTGAAGAAAGAGGATGGACCAGACTCCTCCTCCAAAATAGATATGAGTGTGTGTTGAGGGAAAGAAGGGAGTTGTTAAGTATGAACATGTTGATACAAGAATTTGTGTTGCATTTTCAAAGGATTCTTAATAATAAGTGTAGTAATTTGGAGGTCAGCAGTGCTGGACTGATACTAAGGGTACCTGACTGCTTTTTGCTTTTAATATGTAATGAGGAAATGATGTTTCTCTGGGCTACAGCAAGGAATATAATGTCACCTAGGTAACTACGTAAGGTGAAGAGCTATTGCATAAATTCCTTTTCCTTCCTTTTGTAACTTTCTTTTTCTACTTGCAAGTTGAGTGTGAGCAGGTATGTGCCCTTATAAATGCAGTGTATTGATAGGGCTGCTCTAACTGTACTTGAAACACCATTACCAACTTCCATGACAGTTTTTAATAATTAGGATGAATTTGTATTCTAGTTCCTGAACTACAAACTTTTGTTTTCCTTCCCCTCCATAGTAGACACTCTTGTCCAAAAAGTTTTTTTTCTGAGATGCTTGTTTAATCATAGGCATTGAAGATGTTGGATTTTAGGGAAAACACAGTGTGTTTGTTTTTTTGTGGGGGGTTGTTTGGTTTTATTATAGTTTGGGAGATTTTTGGTGGTGATTCTGGGGTTTTTTTGGCTTTGTGTTTTTGTTCGTTCTGTTTCAGTTTGGTTTTTCCACAGTTCAGTAATGCTGGCCATGCTGCTCTGGAGATTTGTCTTGAACACCTTTTTTTCTTCGGTGAGAAGGGGTCACACACCAGTTTCCTCCCTCACCCTTGCAAGGAGTGAAAGACTGTAGAACAGTTACCTGGGTGCTTCTTGTTCGTCCCTCTCCTCAGGGTGTATGAAAGTTGCCTTATGTTGCAAAGGAGCTTAGGTTTGGTATTAGCAGGTCTCCAGCATACGTAAATCCACTGCGTGGCAGGTGCTGTATTGCCTGAGACTGGTTCCCCTTGGGAAGAGCTGTAGTGCTGGAATAAAAACTTACTGCTCAGAACCTGAGGTGTGTCAAGAAACACTGAGGGGTGGCACAGTGCTTTAAGGGTTTGGGGACTGGAGTTGTCACTAGCCCACTTGAAGGGGTTGTAGGTACTTGGATCTTCTTGGGGGAAGTTAACTCTCTTCCAGTCCAGCTGCCAGTGACATGAATTTTTAGCATGCACAGAGCAAATAATGTGAAGTGCTGTTTGATGTGAATCCATGCCTTGAGTAGCTGTTGCTTTACATCTTGCAGCAGTGTGTGGCTATATGGCTAGCTATAGAAGTGCTTTCCACTTCACTGATTTATTATCATCCGTTCAAGCTGAATGCAGATGTAGTAACTGTAAGACCTTGTGCTCCTTCCTCTTCACCTAAATTGCAGCATCTCTTTTTCCCTACTTTGGGATGTTCCACTGGTAGGGAACAGCTCTCAGGTCCTCTTCTGTTTCTGGCTGTGACTGTAAACAAAGCTTCTAAAGAGGAAAAAGGTGAAGTGTGATCATGGCTTTGGGTTACAGTGTGTGAAATGATGTAGCCTTGGTATGTTCTGATTTATATGTGATCTTCATTTGCCCTTCTTTCTGGGGTTTGCCTTTGCCCTAAGCTTGCTGCCTATGTTTATGTGGCAAAGTGAAAGCTCCTGAGGTGGAAAAGGCCAAATGAAGTTCTTGCCATACAAGTACAGGTTGATAAGCAACTTGTGGAGATGCAGGAGTCTGAACAACTGCATGGTGGATGTTTGACAGCTACTGATTTGTTACCATCTTTGCTGATGAAAAGCACTGGTTTAGGGTGGTCTGATGCAGTGATACTTGGTGTGAAAGTCATTGGGATGAAGGTGGTGTCACTGTGGAGGAAAACAGTATAGAGAAGTCCTTGTTAATCTAAAACCAATGGGACAGTGATCTGCCTGACCTGTGGTGGCCAGGAAGAGCCCATCTCCTGCCACGCAACCCAGGTGGAGTCTTTCAATGGGATACAGTCATCCACAGTTACTGTTGCTTTCTCCCGTGAAATCTTGCTAGATTACTATTTCTTATCCCCAGTCCTCAGACTTACAAATTTGACAAATACCTCTCCATTTCAGAGATGCTTGGAGAGAGGGTGGGACTTGCTCAGCTCTCTTATTCTACCAGCACAGCAACACTTAAAATGGTAGTCTAGAAAGCTGGTACTGGTGCAGGTTGGCTCTTTTCAAGATCACAATGAATATCTTGGAGTTTCAAGGCATTAGCATTTGAATGTTATGGGTCCTAGCATTAACCTTGCCTAGCTCTTCAGAGAGGGTTGGAAGCCCCTTCTATCTGTGTCGACAGTCCTAGGAGGCTGGTTTGCTGAGCTTCACTGAGGAATTTAAAGTTATGGCCAAAACTTGTTTATCTCCTTCTAGATAAGCATGGAAGTTGTGGTTTCCAGTGTGGAGTCTGAAGCTTAAAATCCCATTTCTTAAAAAAATGAGAGTGCTTTCTCTCTTTGTTTGGAAACTGAGCAGAAAGTGACAGCTTGTGAGGTTTGCCTGGGACAGAATCGGCAATGAGCTGGCTTTGGAGCTCTCTGTCTCCCTCTTCAGATGGTTTCCTCCAGTTCCAGGACCCACCTTTCTGTTAGATATTGCATGTATATATAAAAAATAAATAGAAATGTGATCTATCGTGTGTTACATAATTGGATATTGTGTTTGATATTGCATAAAACATTACTGCTAAGTCTCTTGGAGCTTCAACTTCCCTGTAGGGAGGTCAGAAAATTGTCTTCCCTAGTGTGGAAAGAGCTGGAGTTTCTCTGGTGGTCTGCAGCAGGGAAGCGATGGGGACGACAGCACCTCATGTGCCACTCTGGTGGAAAAAATGTTGGGTAGATGGTAGCCCCAACATGAACTACTGAAGAGTGTGGTGAGAGTGTATGGATTATAGGTTTGTGAGGTTTGTTTCTTCCCATTTACAAATTACTTAAAGCTTCTACGTTATTACCTTCCTTCTTCTTCTTTTAGCAAATAAATGCAAATGATGCTACTTGTTGCCTTATTGATGATGCCTTCCCAGGGTGAAGCTGAGTGTGGCTCTTCACAACCTGAACTCGGCTCTTTGCCAAGCTGGTCCAAGATGAGGAGGGACTGAGGCAAAGACTGAGGAGCTGGATTGGTAGAGTTGGGCTTCCTGTCCTTAACCCATCTTTCTTCTGTTGGTTTCAGTTTCCTTCAAGCTTGAGATGACTTTTGAGGAACACCTGGCTGTGCTTCTCTCCACTGGAGGAACTTGATGAAGTCTGCCAAGGTTTTGGGATCAAATTTTTGTGGTAGAAAGCTTAACTTCACGTACGCACACGCACAAAAAAGTTGGGAAAATGTTACCCCAAAGAAACTTTTCAATTTTCTCAGTAAATAATTTTTAAAATACCAGTTGTATAAAATGCTGGTTTCAAGTTGACAGTTTTCTCTGTATGAAAAACTACTGTGTCAGTTTTTTATTGAGAATGCTAACTTTTTGTTATGACTCTTCAAAATAAGCACCTTTCTGGACATGTTTGGCAAAAAGATTTTTATACCTAAAATGTGCATCATTTCTGTTTGCAGTGAAAGCATTGCAGGTGTCAATCTCTAATCTTAGGTAGCAAAAAACTTCAATTTTGGTTTTAAAGCCTCATTCAGATCCAAGGAACAGCAAACTCTTTGTACCAATTGTATTTTTTTTTTAATTGGAAATCTCTTTGGAGCGAGGGGAAGTTGTAGTGAGGTTTTATTTATTTTCTAAAACATGACAAGGGAGAGGTACAGAGAGAAGGAAATAGATAGGAAGAGTCTCATTCCTATCCTCTTTGGTTTCCCTTGATTTTTGTCTCTTAAGACAGCTTCTTCCTACATGAACAAGAATTTGGGCAGTGCTGTTCCCAGGGTAGATCCTGGGCTGAATCCCTGGCCACAAAACCTTTTTTTGTGAGACAGAAGTGGAAGTGTAGCCCATGGGTATGGCACTGATGTACTCGCGAGAGCCCAAAACACCTGTAGCACTATGTTCGAATTCATGGCTGGCATGTCTGCATGCAAAGTGCCTTTTCCACAGGCAGTCGTCTGGGCAGTCTCGTGAGCATCAGAGAGAGAACCAAGGAACAGTTTACCCCAAAGCAGGATTATGCATTCCCCTCCCTGTGTGTTAGACTTGGCTAGAAAAAGAGGGAGGAGGAATAGGTAAGGTTAGGATGTGAGCCAAAGGAAAGTGCAGAGCAGGTCCTGTTTTTCCTGTCCTTTCTACAGCTTCAGTTGTCTTAGGAGAGTTTTTTCCTTGTAAAACCTTTACCACCTGCTCCCTCCCCATCAAACCCAGCCCTCAAACTTCACTTTGGTGAAGTGAAAAGAAGACATAGGAGGTGGAATGGGGAGTGATTCTTTTTATTATTATTAATAATAATTATTATTATTAATTGTTATTATTAATAGAAGAAACAGTATCCCTAGCCCTCTTTTCAGGGAGAAGTGGCAGTGGTTTCCAGATCTCCACTAGTAGTAGGTCTTGCCTTATCGCAAAAATGTGCTACCTTGCATCTTTTAAGCCTTTTTTCCTTGAAATGCATTGCAGGCATTGATAGAAGTGAAGTCAGCAGACTAAAACAACTAGCCTTTGTAGCAGGATTGTTTGAGTATCGTAGTTTGCATCCTTGAGCATTGGATGGCAGGTGATGCTGTGAGTTCACATCCTGGGTTCTCATTTTTATTCCCTGCCCCATGCATGCAGCAGCTCTTGGGGCTGCCAACACTGCTTCTTACTGATGCTGTAGTGCTTCCCGAGATACAAACAGCATCTCTGTGCACACGTGATGCCACGTTACTCAACAAGCCCTGTGTGCCCAGACTCTGTGCTATGCAGGCATAGGTCTATCCTGCGGTGCAAAGAGGGGCCAAGGTGTCCCAAAGCTGTTTGACCAGGGTCTGCATGCGCTGCCTGGAACATGTCCCTGTGTTTCCACCCAGGGAATCCTGGACAGAAATGTGAGTGTCATTGCTTTCTGAGTGCAAACGATGGCACTTAGGCTAGCTCTTTGGGCACTGCTGTAGGTCCTGATATATCTGATGTGAATTTCTAATGGAGGAGAGAAGGAATAAAAAACCCCAAGGTGGTTTTTTTTTTTTTGCTTGTTTTGTGGTGTTTTTTTTTAAATGTCCTAGGTCCTTTGTATTAAACTCATGTTTTCCTCTTGACTGGCTATCTTTGCACACTTGTCACTGCATCTTGCAGGTATAAGATTATCTAGAAACAGGAGGATATGGTGAGTTCTGAACAGCAACAACAAAACCCCTTTAAATCTCAGCCTACATTCAAGTGCAATGAATTGTAAATGCTTCCAGTTATCTAATGACATAGATTCCTTGTTCCTGGTATCTGGCTCTCTTTCGGCCTTTAAAAGAGCCCTAAACAGAAAATCAGACTCTTGAGTTTAAAACCTGAAAGTCTGCACATGCTCAGCCTGTCGGTTAAGCTGGAGCTGTTCAGCCTTGGCTTTCTGCATCTCACCAAAATGATCAATTAAGAAGCTTGTGAGCCAGGAACTCTTGTTTGAAATGTGCGCTTCTGGATGGGGCAGGGGGTGGGGGGGAAAGGATTATATCCAAAAAAGCCTTTCAACATGAAGCATCAAATTTTCTCCACTGGAAAACCCAGGTACTGTAATTGGCTCTTGTGAAATTCTTTCCTGAGCTCTGCAGAGTTTTGAGGAATTGATGGTGTTAAAAGAAAAAAGGGGGGAAAAAAAATAAATGGAATGACAGTTTAAATTTTCAAACTGGCCTCTTGAACTTGTTGAAATGCTTATGTTCCTCGTAGCTTCTGTAGTAGAGGGGGAGTGGGTCCCTGAGGAGGTCGACACGGCAGGGCATGGCAGGCAGCAGTACGTTGCAGAGCGGCTGGCTGGGCCGGGCAGTGATGGGTGGGGTGCTGGCCTGTGACACCAGCTGGGGCAAGACCCGTGCTTCGGGGTGCCAGCTCTGCAGGGGCAAGTTTGGCAGATTTTCAGAGCTCCTAGTAAAGGCGAAAGGGAGAGGACAGTAAGAGGAGGCTGCAGGGTACCCAGGCAATGCTGAGGCAGGGTGAAGGGGAGCCCTGGTCCTGTGGCTCACCTCTCCGTTGACAAAGAGCAGGTGCAAGGGTTTTATTGCTGTTAGGTGCTAGGTGAGGAGCAGGTAAGAGCATAAGGCAGGGGATCGACTGCCCAAGCCATGTGGTCTTTTACTTCTGGCTGCTCCTGCCTGCAGGGGTTCTGGGAGCCACTCTTGTCCCTGCATGAAGAGCTGGGGGGGGGGGGGGGGGGGGGGGGGCAGTGCCAGCACAGGGGCTGAGCTGTACCTTTGGAAAGCCAGATTATTGCAGCCTGTGAATGCTTCCAGGAACTCAGAGCTGGAGAGGGCCGAGAGGTGGTAATCACGCCGGTGGTAGTGTTTCAGTCTCCCAAATGCATTCCTCCCCCTCTCTGGGGTGGAGGAGTCACATTTCCATCCTCCTCTGACTTTCGTCCTGTGCTGCTGCCTGCAAGGTAGGGAGAGAGAGATGCCCATGCAGATGCCTTCTTTGCACTTTGTGGGCTGGCTGTTTCCATTTACCCTCCTGGAAAGATCCAAGATGTTTTTTTAAACCAAGGATGTCACCCAGTGTTTTTCCCCCCCTCCTTCCACCCACAGAAGAAAGCACCAAAGCTGTTTCGGTCCTGCAGAAAAGGGGTGCTGGTAAGGCTGGACCAGTGAGGCACCAGCCAGGGTGGGGGAAAAGCAGTTAAAGCTGCCTCCTAGGTAGGCTCCTGCATGCTCCCTGTTGCTGCTATCCCTTGTCCAGGATCCCAGCAGTGGCAAAACCAAAGAGGTCCTACTGGACTGTATGCTGGGAAAAGAGGGAGATGCTGCTTTGTGAGTGTGGTCCTAGCTGGTGCCATCTCTGCTTGCTCAGCCCTATTTCCCGTCATGGCTTCTCTCTCAGTCTTTCACTGAGGAGAGTACTCCTCCTTTCCCCTTGCTGGGCTGTGCATGCACAGTTGCACCAAACTTGACCTCAGAAAAGGAATATTTCCAATGACTGTCCTCCATGTGTTGCTTGTTCAGGTTTTGGGGAGGGATTTTTGTAAATCAGAAAGCTAACAGCTTTGCATATGCTGCAGGTTTCCTCCCAGGAGGCCCTTCTGCAAGCAACATAGGATCATACAATCATTTTGGTTGGAAAAGACCTTTAAGATCATTGGGTCTAACCGCTAACCTAGCACTGCCAAGTCACCACTAAACCATGTGCCCAAGGTCCACATCTAAAAGTCTCTTAAATACATCCAGGGATGGGAACTCCACCACTCCCCTGAGCAGACTTGGTTCATCATCAGCATCCTCATGGCCAGGACCCATTGCAAAACCCCGTCCTCCATATGGGGGCCAAACATACCTTTGCTTGGGAGATGCATGAATGGGGAAGGTCATGCAGGGGAAGAAGTTGGCTGCAAGACACTGTGTCCCGAGTGGGTGCAACCCACGTGTCTCAGCAGATGGCAGCAGTGACTCTGCTTCAGCTCCAGGAGCCCCGGGCTGCTCCTCACCCCCAGACCCACCTCACTGCACCCCCACCTCCATACTCACCCTCTATGCCTCTTCCTCACCCTATCCCTCCAGCAGCAGACCGTGAAGGAGATGGACAGTGCCAGGATGATGGCTCCACTCAGCAGTGAGGCGGCCACCGCAACGCAGCCACCGGTGCTTGAGGGCTGCGGGGCGGCTGTGGGACAAGAGCAGGGCTGCAGTGAGAGGGGATGGAGCGGCTGCGGGTGTTGTGGACCTCCCCTTCATCCCCACTCCCCCATGCAGATGACCTCAAGCTGTGTTTCAGAGTGTAGTTTTTATTAGTAATAATTTCAAAAAATAATGGTGAGTGTGGGTGATGCCGCATCAGCTGAAAAAACAAAAAAATTAATGGGAAAAAATTCATATTAAAAGTTAGCATTTTTTTCAGATCATTAAAAAAATGACATGGGACAGAAAGCATAACAAGTCCCATGCATCTTGCGTAAAGCTCAAAGTGAATTGAGCCCTGAATAAAAAAATTAAGAAATTGTGGTAATCTGTTGATTGGGTTGTTTGGGTTTTTTTGCTTGAAAGACATATGTCTACTTAACAGTTCCTTGGGGAAAAAAAGGGGGGGGGGGGGGGGAGGGAAGGGAAGTTGTAAAAGGAAAAAAGTGATTGAAAAAGGAAAACAACAAAAAGTGGTTGGAAAAGGGAAGAAAAAAATTGTTAAATAAGGAAAAAAGTGGGAAAAAAAAAAAGTTGGAAAGCTGTTGAAAAGGAAAAAGTTGGAAAGTTGTGAAAAAGGAAAAAACAAAAGTGCAAAAGGAAAAAAGTTAAAAATGGATTAATGAAGCCTGAGTATTTGAAAGGGAAAAAAAAAAAAAAAGCCCTTGTGAAATTTTTTTTGAAAATAAATTAAAAATTAATTTAACTCTGATGGACATAATCATAGAATGGTTTGGGTTGGAAGGGACATTTAAAGGTCATCTAGTCCAACCCCCCAGCAGTTAGCAGGGACATCTTCAACTAGATCAGGTTGTTCAGATTCCCATCCAGCCTGACCTTGAATGTTTCTAGGGAAGGGGCATCTACCACCTCTCTGGGCAACCTGTTCCAGTGCTTCACCACCCTCATTGTAAAAATATAGCCACTTCCTTCAGAATTTTCTGTGATGGGTGTACGATTCATCTGAGTCTGTGATCCCTACCTGCCCTCAGATGGATGTCCAGAAAGAGCAGATAAATTACTGATCAAACTGTAAAGGGAACCTAAATGATGTTTATATTGTAAATGCCTAAAGTTAGGGATGTGGCTCCCATCCCAAGGGCGAAATAATATGAAAGAATTCACTAACGTCTGCAAAAAATTATATGCTTAGGTTTTCAAAGTAATAAAAAACATGATCTTATGACTCTTACAAAATAACCACACTAAGACTTCTGAAAGTACAGATATTTGCTCTTTTTGTTTCAAAGAGAACAAGTGCATGGGGATCTTTTCCTTAAAACCATCTTAAAATCTCTTTATTTTGGGGAGCTCATGGTGTGATGTGAAGTTTGATATTTTTTGTTCATCCACGTTGTTTCTTTATGAAGCAGCGCACAAACTACAGTCTCTGTTTAGAGTCAAGAAGACAAAGTTTGCTAATGAGCTTTATGGATGTTTTACTGCAGGAGTACCTGTAACATTGTGCCAGAGTTCATTGCTTTTATTTTACTGTGTTTACTTATATGAACGAAAGACACTCACTGATTGTGTATCACCAGGTTTTACAATGCTGAATTGAGGCAAATTGCTTTATTTTTGTTTTCATTTTTAAAGGGCAAGCTGCCTGGAGCTTCTGAGCTGATGTACCTCCAAGGATGTCCTATAGTTGATTTCTAATTTGACCTTTGTGAGATGTTACCTTTTTGAAAGGGATTTGCTTATCTTGAGCAAGTGAAAGAGAAGTGGCAAAAGCAAATGTGGCAGACCTTTTCCATTTCAAACGTTTTTTTTAGCCAGCTATTGCACCACAGATTTGCCTATAAACTATTTCTGAAAAGGCCTCGGGTCTTTATTTCTCATTGTCTGGCATGAGTAATATCATTCATGTGTAAGCTATATAGCATTTACAACTTCTGTGGTTTTGCTTGCCGCTGCAAAAATACATAACTTTCTTGAGGGCAATTTTCCTGAAATTATTTTATGTACGTACACAATATGCAGTGCGTGAGAGAAAACTTTTAAAGCAATAAACTTTGTTCCTTCAATGTTCAGCCATTCGTTCTTGATGAGCTTGTCCTACAAAAAATGTGAGGGCCATTTGCAACTGGCACGTGCTCTGCACATGCTTTCATAAACAGCACGTGCTGGGCTATTATAGAGTTTGGCTTTCCTCCTGCTCAAAGCTTTTGGCTGTACCCTGGAGTCCTTGTGCCTGGCACCTGCTGTCAGTAAGTATCAGGTTTTGATCCAACTTGGTGACTTCTGTACCAGTTACTGGGAGTGAGATAAGGGCTGGTTATCTTCTGAGCTGATGCCAGGTGAATTTACCCCTTTGGCACCCCCGACCTTATGCAGCCCATGAAATGCTGCTGCAGGGACCTCCCGACATTTCACCTGAACTGACAACCACTGACCCAGTCAAGCTGGACCTGCAGTATCCCTTTTTGGGGTGGCTGGGACACCCCACCTCCTCCTCTTGCCCTCGCTGGCTTGGCCAGAGTGAGGAAACCCCCATGTAAGGGCCAGTGACTGTGCCTCCTCTCCTGAGTTAGCAATCAGGTGGCGATCACTTGCACCCCATTGAGACCCTATAAATGGGCACAGGGGCTGGGTGATGCCAGTGAGCTCCTTACCCTGGCGGTGGGGCAGGGGGTGGCTCCAGGACAAAGTGCTCTCCTGGTGGAGGCAGGACAGCCTCTGGCTACCCACCAGCTGGTACCCCTCTTGGCACCAGTACAGGAGCACTAACGCTAAGGACACACCCGAGCCTCTGTCCACAGAGTAGTATCTGCAATGTGGCAGGGGGAGAGCTGTGCACGGTGCTGGGGGAGAAGGGAAGACATTAAGTGGAGATGGTGACAAAGCTCCCACTGGTGATGCTTTTGAAAAGGCTGCCTGGCCCCTCTGTCACTCCTGCGAGTCCTGTGACTCTCTGAGATTTTTATTTTGGTTTTGCGTAATCCGAAAGGAGAGACGTAGGAAGGTCTAGTGGCTTTATCTGGAATATAGATCTTCTAGTTGCAAACTCTGCAATATGAGCAGCTATTGAACAGCAGAAGTGGGACTGGAAAGGTGCAGATGGGGACAGGGTGCAGAGGGCAACACTTAGGAGGGAAAGGAAGAGAGCAGGAATTTTTTAATAACCCTGTATTCTGGGACAATATGGTTGTCTGGAACTCAAAGCAATAAAATACTACTCTGTTATATAGAGAGAGATACTTTTTCCATCCTAGCCTTTGATATTTTTTTTCTAATTTTTTACCCATAGCTATTCAGAGCTACTCAGTTATCCTGCTTAGATCATCCTTTCTGCATTGCACCCTTAGCATCTTTAGTGCTGTCCTTGTCCTTGAGCCGGGAGAGAGGCAGGCTCCAAACGGGATGCCAGTCTGCCTGTGTGCTTGCAAAAAACTTGGATAGACTAACACAAGGCCAAGAAAATGTGTATGAATGGATTCTTGTGTAACAGACATCACAGGTACCAATATCCTGAATTAAAGGAAAATTGATCATCTCTAGTTGAGCCAAGCTTAAAACCTGCAGGCAGAAATGTGCTTTGTCTGACTTAGGGGGAACTTTTGAGGGAAATCTCGAGTGCAGCAGTAAAGCTAATGCAAGAGAGAGGTTAGGTTTGCTTTTGATGAGGTGATGTAGGCTTCTCCTTCAGAAGGGCTGACAAGAAACAAATCCGGTTGAATAAGATCAGACTTCTTCCAGGTCCAGCAATACTATTAAGGGTAGTGGAGATGTCTACATAAGTAAATTCAGCGGTGCCAGGGAGGCTGCCCAGATGCCTGGACAGGATCTGTTGTATGGTTAAGGTATCTGGCACTGGGTAGCATGTTCCCCAACAATCCCTTGCCGTGATTTAGAGATAAGGTGGTCCAGAGACTGTTTCCAACAGGCATTCTGGAAGCAACACATAGTTCATAAAGGTCTGGGAAGATGAAGGGTTCAAGAGTATGGCATGGGCTGCTCTGTGCTGCTGCTGGCACATGGAGGTGGGCAGGCTGCCTGCACTGGGCGGGCAGTCACCCCACAGCAGCCCCAAGGCCATGTCCCTCTTGCTGGGTAACAGTTAGTGCACTGTTCTGGGAAGTGGATTTAAAAAAGTAATCACCCTCAGCATTTGGAGATTATCTGTACTTTTAAAAAACCTCCACTCTCATTTCTTCCCAAGGGTCCAAGCTCAGTGCTTAGGGACAGGGATATGTTCAGCCAGCCCATCCCCAGGCAAGGGAGCTGGCCCACTGTGATATGCATAGAGGTTAACAGAGAATTTTACTCTTAAAGGAAGACAGCCAAGCGTTAAATTTCCTCCCTGTGCCTAGTGTTCTGTGTTCTGTGCCTAGAAGCTGTTCTGGCTATGAGGACCACACAAAACCCTGCAGCCCCTATGCGTCCCTGGGTATGCCTCCACACCCACCGGGAGATGCACCGTCATGCCATCATCAGCACGTCCCCACACCCTTTACCCTGTGCACCTGCACAGCGGGGCCCCGAGCAGCCCTGTGGAGGGGGAGGCAGTCAATTGCTCGCTTGAGTACCTGAGATGTTGCTGTGCACATAGGTCCCGTTGGCAACGTCTCTCGGCAGCCCCTTTCTGATGTGTCCTGGCCCAGGCGAGGCGGTCCCTGGCCCAGCAGCATCACTCCAGGTAAAGCTCAGGCAGCTCCAGGGCAGCAGGCAAAGGGCAATGCATTTCCCAAACCTTTGTCCCGTCATGATGTAGGGAAACACAGCATCGTCGGGTGCCTGGCTGTCCCGAGTGCCTGTCGTTTCACTTTGCTTCTGAGCAGGAGTCAGCTGGGCTCTTAGGGCATTAAGCCTTGAGCAGCAAAGCTAGCAGCCACTCACCCCTTGGGGCTTGCCTCTCCTCCACGTAGGCACAAACCCCATGTCCATGCTCCTAGAACAGCCAGCCCTGCTCTGGCTGCTCGGCTGAGTGGCTCTGAAGTCCTGCAGAGAAACCAGGCGTGGGAAAGGGAGTGAGAAGCAGCAAGCACTCAGGATTCATCTTTTACAGTTCCCTGTTGCAGGGACTGGCTGTCACCATCTCTCTGGGTGCTGGAACTGCACATCAGGCTCCCTTCTCCTTCTCCTCTACCTACTGAAATCCATGCTCGAGCTCACTGCTGAGGCTCGTGAGCTGCAGACCTTCCTGTGCTCATTTCTTCCCTCTCACGAGAGCCTAGGGCTGATTTTCTGTAAACTGCAGCAGAGCGGGATATGTGCCACAGGAATCAAAAGAGTTTCGTAGCAGCAACTCTGCCAGCTTTGCCACTGCGGGAATGAGAGAAATCTGTTTTCCCTTTTCCTTGGGGTTCCCTCTGCATGGCATCTCTCTGCCTGTCACTTCAGGCCCTGATGTTTTATAGCTGAAGGGGCTGCACTAGCGACCAGCTCTTGCCTCCTGGGATGCAGGTTGCTCTCAACTGCCCCTACCCGCCTGGCCCCTTGTGCACACTCAGGAAGAGGCGAGGTGTCCTGCATTGCCCAAGTGCTCATGACAGGGAGGTTTTGGTGCAGGCAGTGCCTCTGTGCCGAGGCTTTCCCCAGCAGCCAGTAGTACACCAGCTGTGCAGCCAGAGGGGTTTTGCAGGGATTTTGTACTCCTTGGAGCTCCCCTCATCCTGTGGGTCTCCTTCACCCCTCCTCTCCTGTATCCTTGCCTGTCCTGGGGTGACCTGGGACTTACTGCAGGTATAAGGGTGGAAACCCAGGCCACTATTCATTAATAGCATTGGCACAAATACAGCGGTCTTGGTGGCTGGGTGTGAGAACATTTGCAAGAGCTCACAGCTTGGCAGGGAGATGCTCTGGCTCTGGGGGTCAGTTTTTGTTTGCCTCTCTTTTATATTTGCAGCCTGTAGCTGCAGCCAATGTGCTTGGCTGAGCATGGCTGCCCAAGTGGATCTAGGGGGCCAAAATATTGCCTTGGATGTGTGGGCAGCTCCTGTTTGTAAAACCAAACAGTGGTCTTACGGTCTTTGTGTGATTTACTGCAGTGCATAAAGGGGAAATAAAAATGTCAGATGGAATCAAACCCCTGTCCCATCCCAACCTATCCCATCCCATCTCATCCGAGGGGTCCTGCCAAGGGGGTCTGTGGCAAGGAGGGGAGCCACAGGGTCAGGCAGTGGCTTGACCTTGCTTGTGGTCCTTCCCCAGCACTGGGACCTCCTCTCGCTCTCTCCCAGGGTGGCTCAGCAGTGCTCCATCCCTCCTTACACTTGCAGAGGGGGGCCTCTTGTCACTTCTGTGGGCCTTTGTACCTGGGAACACCTTAATCCTACCCTGTCTGTCTCTCCATCAGTCTCTCAGACACTCCCTTTCTGGTTTGGCTGTGTTCATACCTCTCTGGGCTTCTCTCCAGAGGATTTACTTGCTTCCTTAGGAAAACCTGTTATAAACCTCCCATGACTCATAATAATCTTGCTCAAAAACTACTTAAATTTCTTCTCTTTCCTGGTTAATCGTTCTTAAACTGTGAGCTTTCCTCAGCTCCCCTTGGAGCAGGCCAAGGAGGAGGGGTCCTCCCTGTCTCAGTGAATATTGTTGGTTTCTTGATTTATTTTTTTCCTCCATTCTGACTGCAGAGATTTTGCTGTTTGAGCAATGAAGGTAAGCTTTGAGGCAGACTGGGCAGTGTGAGGGTGTAACACTGACAGTAGTGGGATCCATGCCCCCCTTGGGGCATGTCCCTGGTGCAAACACAGTCATGCCTGCTGCAGCCAGGAGCTGTGGCACAGGCAGTCCCCGGGGTGCTAGTGGTGCACCCGTGTGGTCAGATGGTACCAACCCTGAACTGGCCTGAGCCTGGTGCTGCGTGTGCATTCTCCTGCTGGGGCTTAAGAACTGGGCCCACCCTGCCAATGGCTGGGGGATGGTGGGAAGAGTGAAGAGCAGTGCCCTCTGCCTCCTCCCCACTGCCAGGTGTGTCCCCATGCTAAACAGTTGGGGACCGAGCACGTGCCGCAAACACGGCCTTCAGCACAGGGCCAGTAGCCATAAGCCTTGTCACAAGTGCCTGGGAATGAATGGGCTCAGCAAAAGCCTGGGGACACAATAACCAAGCTTGAGCTTGTGCTCAAAATGCCAAGTAGATGACATGGATTATTCCTTTGCTAATGCTCTTAAGAGCTATTCCTGGGCCCGAAGGAGATAAAGGGGCTTATTATTGCAAAATCAGTATCCTGCTATGGGGGAAATTCAATGCCATTACCTGCAGCCTGCTTTCTGGTGGTGGCTGTTTCCACAGAGCCAGGGAGCCAGGCACTGGGCTGTGCAGGCAAAGGCAGGAGATGACCCTGGGCTCAGGCAAAGAGCATGTCTGTGTCCTGGTTCAGCAAGCCCTTTCCATGTGGGGAAGGCAAGAAGGGGGAGCAAGCAAGCAAGCTGGTGTGGCTGAGGTGCTGCACCTCTCTCAGCCCCAGGGTCTTGGCTGCGGACTCCCACCTTCCTGGGAGATCACCTGTGGGTGATCTCCTTCAAGGTCTGTTCCTCCACCCCAGCAGCCTGCAAGGCAAAGCTCAGCTGATGGCATTCAAAGCTGGCTCAAAGGTCTCTCATACCTGCATTCAGGTCTCCCTGCTAGCTGATGGGCATTCACTTAGCCACAAAGCTTTGCTGAGTCATAATGGGATATTCCCCTACCTTCTGCTGTGCTTCTTTGAACCTTTTAAATACCCCCTTTGCAAAAATGTCCCTCTCGAACATTCCCACCTTCATGAGTGTTGCCCTGCTCTGGGCAATTCTCCTCCAGCCCCTACTCTACAGCTTCAAAGCTGGCACCCCAGCTCAGATCAGCTGCTGGGGCTCTCCCGTCTCCTGTCCCAGAGAAAGCAGCATTCCTCTTCCTGTGGCATAGGCAGCCAAGCAGAGGTATGTTGACATCAACGTGGCACAACTTGACTTCACAGATCCCTCCTTTAATCTCCTGTGGGTGTTTCTCCATCCTGGCATGGCCCACACCCTCAAACCATTCTCCTGTTTTTGGCACAGCTGCCGTCAGCTCTGCAGTTTGTTATTGTGCTGCTTTGACACCAAAAAGCACCAGCTCTGGAGAAGGACACAAAGGACATGAGGATGTCTGGAGGAGGGTACCTGGAGGAGCATAGGTAGATGAACTGCAAAGGTAACCAGAAAAGGCTACATGGTGCTCTGCCTTGTGGGGTCTCAATCACAGTGCACCCCATGTTTTGGCCTGTGCAAGGGCTGGGCATGGTGGGCAGGAGCAGCCTCACATGGAGAAGCGCTTGTCCCCTGAGACTGATAAGCTCCCCTGACAGCAGTGGGATCCAGGACCTGAACCCAGGGCAAGGCTGTGGTGTGGCTGGATGAACAGTGACAGGAGGAAAGAAGGGACTGGGTTAGGGGAAACTTACTGAGAGAGCTGGGCGACTGCAGGGGTCTTGTATGCATTGCACACAGCTTGATGGCTGTTGCTGTCTGGCTGCAGCCTGCACAATTTCCCTTGGGACACTGGTTTTTGCTTACACGGGAAACTGGTGACAGGAATGTAGATGTGTGCCTCAATTGTCTGTATGTCAGGTCCTTTGGACGAGAAAAGGCAACTGAGAGATGTGGGAGGGGGAAAGGCGAGCACAGAGGTAATTATCTGGCTGGGACTCTGCACTCATTTTCTTCCTATGCCCTAGAGATCCTGGTGCAAAAGTAGAAAGCAACAATCTCTGACTACTTAAGGGAATTTACTTTGGTCATGCTTGATCCCCTATTGTGTTTTAATCAAACATTCTCTCGAGTAAACTTTGTCATATTCCCCAAGTACCTTGCAGTATGTTGCACTCGTTGCACTTAAGTGATGAGACTTAAGTGATTTCTCATGGGAGGTAGTGTTTGCACACTTCAGCAGGCCAAGACTAAAAGCACAGGGCTCACTCAGGTCTGTTAGTGAGCAATGCAGAACTTTTCTGCAGAAGCCAACCTTCCATTATCGAACACATAAGTACTAATTTCAAGTCAGTGACCAGGAGTGATCCCATTTGCTTGCAGAAGGTTCTGCAGACAGAAGGACATAGAGGTATTTTGTGACTAAATTACTCATTGCAAGTCATTTGCTTAGCTCTCTTGCTAGTCCACCCTTCATGCAAACCAACCAGGGCTAGCTCTGTGGAAGAACAAACCATTCTCCTGGTAGATGATTCCAGGGTTTTTGGTGTAAGGTCTCTACATCACACCTCTTCTGTACTGCACTGCTTTTATTTCATAGTCTGGAGTTCCCTCTAAACCCATCTTTTCCCAGCTCCAGTAGCTGGGGCTCAGTGCCACAGCTTTGTGAGGGTGCTGTGGGTGAACCTCACCTCCCAGCAAGGTGCTTGGTGTGACTCACCAAGTCTGCACCTGCCTGGGTAATGTGTGGACAGCCACACATGGAGAGACTCCTTTCACTCAACTTTAGACATCTCCATCTGTGCCAGTCACTCTTGGTTGTTTCATAGTGTGGGAAGGAAATGAGATTTGTTTTATCTAGAACATTTGGGATTCCTGTTTTAAGATGCAGTGGAAGTTTTAGAGGTGCCCACTGAATGCAAAGGAAGCTTGTGTATGAGTGCCTGCATTGCAGATGGGTAAAGTCACTCGGAGGACTCTCATCAAATCTGCCTGTAGTTGCTGGCAGTGGAGGGCGCTGTCAGCACGTTCAGGTTTGTCACTACCCAGATGTTGGGGGATTGCCACATCTATATCTACTTGTAGAGCCTTGAAGTTGCCAGGCCGGTGCCACCCCAACCGCAACTCGATGGAGAAACCTACAGAGTGCAGGCAGCTCCTTAGTCCTGGAGGCATAATTGTGGACAGTTCAGGTTTGCCTCTCAGGGTGGCATTATAAGTTGATCAATTATGAAACACGCCCTGGGAAAGACTTCGAGTTTCAGGGAGAAACGTAGCGTAAGAGAGAAAAGGACCCTGTGAGGAGAGTCAGGATACAGGCAGTTGAGGCTCTCTGCATGGGTACAGGAGACTTGGGGTTGAGATGGAAGATTTGAGCTGGGTCTCCCATGTCTCCAGGCTTTTCTTTGATTAGTTACTGTTAACAGTTGTCTGCTTCTGTCCTCAGGGACATAAACTGAGACAACCCTTAGGGACACAAGCTGCTGGCCAGGTAGCTTGCCTGATAGCAGGAGATATGCCAGACATACAAGTCTAAAGGGAATCCATATTATATTTTCTTTTGTATTCATTCCTAACGCATCAGGAATGAGTTGAACAGGTAGATGCCTGCCCATTTATTCCTAAAAGCCATTCATACAATTGATTAGGTTGCTATTAAGTGATGACATTAGCGGTTAAGCCTGCATCTTTGCTAAATTAGTAATTCCTTGCTGTGAAAAACCTCACAATTCAGTAATGTATTGCTAATCCAGTTACAGATACGCAAATACATGTACATAAACATGAGACATAGACAGACATTTACATGCACACAGAGACTTCCTACATGCTTTGCTTAGTTCCAAGGGCAGGGTATTCCATGCTAGGGCACTTCATATGAGCTCCATAAAGTTCTACTTTAACACGTACATTCTGCTATTTCGTAACCTTCTTCTAGATTCCAGATTATGGCATGAACTGCAACCATACAGGGCACTGAATAACAAGATATGAGTAAGTCTGTACAACATGGGGTTTTTGGGCTCCCTCCTCTGCACTGGAAATTGGTAAAGTTGGGGGCGAAAGTGTCCAGTGTAGTTTGGCCAGAAAAGGAGCTCTTGTTTAGAACTTGCAGAAAAAAGTGGCCTCATGCCAAGATCAGTGGGGCTGGAAATGCACCCCCTGCAGTAAAAGTGCGGGGAGATCCTTGTGTAATGGGAGTTCAGAGAGATCTGGCAAAGCTGTTAACATCTGGTGTTTTTGATGCCTTCAGATTTGGCTGTCTCATAGCTTCACTGATGGTATTTAGGGCAAGGTTGTCTCACCCTGTAATGCAGTCCTGGTCTGAAGAAAAGGTCTGAGAATACCAAAGGTCTATAGGAGAAATAGGGACCAGAGTTTATTTTTTTCACACTGCTTCCTGTGTGTAAACCAGGAGATGTTCCCAATGGGTGGTCACTGTGTGTAGGTGATAGCATGCTCCTCTCTGCAGCTGGTCTAGAAAGTCCACTGCCTTAGGAAGCCATTAAATTAAATAGATACTTAATCTGAGGAGGGCTGGGCTGAGGTGGCTAGAATGGCTTGATGGAGCATTAACACTGTTTGCTACTTATTAAGCGACAGGTAACTGTGCTTCGGGCCATCTGATGATCAGCTAGGATCCTTAGCTGAATGGAGATAATCAGATGGCCTGAAGTAGTCCTTTTTCAGTTTTATGCCTTTTATACCTCCCTGGTGTCATGTTCTGATGACTCGATTATTGGTTACTGCCTTGAATAGGTTCCCAGTAAAATCTTCATTCTTTTCACGTTGTAATAGGATTATCCTACAAGATGACCTAAGCCAAAATGCACAGCAGTGTACATGCGGAATAAGTGAAACCATTTTGAAACTGAATTTTCTAAAGATCAGCAGAAATCTTGTCAAACGGGCCCAACCCACATGCAAAGCACAAGTCGCTGTTGAATCAATAATGAATCAAGTTTCAAGGCTGTGCCAGGAAAGCAGGGATATGCCTCACCTCTCTGATATCTCCTCGCATCCTTACCTACAGAGGAAGTTTTTTCTGCCATCAGTTACTGATTCACTCAGCCCAGGGAAGGGCTGCTTTCCAGTTTGGTTTGAATGCCCGTCCTCTAATCAGCTGGAGAAAAGGAGCCACTTATATAAGCCAAGGGAAAGGAAATGCTCCTGTGATACGGCTCACATGAATAGCTAGGACTGAGTGCTGGTTGACTCCCGAAGTCCAGCTTCTGCATCTGCTCACCCCCTTGCTTTAGGGCTGTATTGACGGGGACAAGTGACAATTTGGGAAACTTTCTTCTTCCTGGTCTTTCTTTTTCAAGGCAGTCCGTGAAGGAAAGTGGAAGGCATGACCCCCTTCTCAGACAAAGAGCTCAACGGGCTAGATAACCCCAGCTTCATGGTGAGTCTGCTCTTCTCTGAAGGGTAATACTAGTGTAAATGGGTGTGAGCCCTGCAAAAGGAGGAGGAAGGGAAAGCCAGGGGGCTTGGACTAGCTGCAGGGATGCTGGCATGTGGTAAATGTCTGTCTCTGCTCCTTTATTGACGGGAATCCGAGGAATGACTTCCTCACTACAGCCTGCTGCTGCAGACTCAGCATACTTTCTACTCTCTGGCATGCTTTTCACTTCTTTTCTCCCATTATTTCTCAAATGATAACATAGGTGAATGGCAGCACAAGTGTATCTGTACAGAAAAGCAAGCAAGCTCTTGGCCGTGTCCCCAGGTAGGGCATTTTACAATACAAATTTAGCCTAGTGAAGAGTGTGTTTCTTTGTCTTATGGATCTGTTTCTAGTGGGGTAAATTAGCAAAGAGAAGGGGAAAAAGGGGATTTGAGAATCAGCAGGGAAGAGCACCCTGTAGGGTTACAGCAGGGTGGTAGAAGCTGTAAATAACGTGTCAGTTCAGGGGTGTGCAGTGCACTGGAAAAACTGTGGGCTATAACAGCCATAGGGCAGGGGCTTGGAGCACGGGCAGCCCCCTTCTTATCTCAGTGTAGGGATCACCTACATTAGAAACTAAAAGAATGGCTTATATTCTGAGAGCAGGTGTGACAGTGGGGTCCTTACACTGTCTTTGTATGACAGGAGGAGGCATTTAACCTCCTGGTGCCCAGGTCTCCCATTTCTCAGGTAACTTGGTGAGCTGGCTGTGAGCAGTGGGAGTGCGGTGCCAGCTGCAGGCAGAGCCTCAGGGAGAGACTCTGAGCAATGCGGAAGTTTTCTTCCACTATTGTTAACTGTCTCCATTTCTATCTGTTCTGCCATACTGCAGATCAGACTTGTGACTTCCCCTGGTTTGAATCACCCCAAAGAAAGTAGAAGACAGAGGTTCAACCTGTGGTTCAAGCAGCTCAGTTTCTGCCTTCCTGATGCCCTTATTTAAAATGCTGTTGAGGGCTGTGATGCTGTGCCTGGAGCCTGAGGTATGGGTTTGTGGGAGAAGCTGGGCTGAGAACCACCAGCAGTGGTTCCCCATTCCCAGTCCAGATTGCCCCTGCCTTGTCCTTCTGCCAGCATCTCAGCACCAACAATCTGGCTGAGGTTGGAGGGGACCTCTAGAGGTCATCTTCTCCAATGCCCCTGCTCAAGCCAGGTCACCTAGAGTCAGCTGCCCAGGACTGTGGCTAGACAGTTTTTAAAAAAAGAATGGAACCTCACAACCTCCCTGACCTGTGCAGTGCTCGGTCACCCTCACAGTGAAAAAGTCTTTCCTGGTGTTCAGATGGGACCTCTTGTGTTTCAATTTGAGCCCATTGCCTCTGGTGCTGTCTTGTCCTGTTATCTCCACTGCATGCTTTTCCCGCTGAGCCCTGCTCACTTGCCACCAGCTCCTGAGGAGGGTCAGGCGCTCATGTGATGGTCATGCGGGGTTGTTACTGGCACAGGCTCTGCCCAGCTGGAATATGCCTCCTGGTTAACACGGGAAGAGTTGCAATGCAAGGCAAGGAGCTTACTGCTGTCTGCTTAGCTTGATTCATCTACCCGTGGTGTTATTCAGAAGTAGCTGTCCCCAAATAACTCCATGCATGGGCAGTCTTAAGTACCTTGCTGTACATTTGCTAATCCATGGCTCAGGCTCTCTTGTTCTGAAATGAAAATATCTCCACAGGGAGTTATTCAGGAACGCTTTTTCTCTTGAAGTTCATGCCTGAGCTCAGTTTGAATTAACTCTGCCTTTACCTGTCTATTCTGAAGTAGCCATAATGTACCCAGCCTGCCTAGGCTGAAAAAATACACTATGTTTAAAAGGTATTACATAGCACATTTTCAACAGCATGATCTAAAATGGGACTTCGGAGACTCAGCCATGAGAATGGAAACCTGGAGGTTCCAGGCAGGATTAATTTGCCACACCTGCAAACTTTACATCTGCATGTAACATTAATTTTACAACCCTATTCCCTGACCGCAGCATTAGTTGTTTGCCTCCATCAGTAGGCAGGTTATGAGCGTTACTGCAGCCACCTCACCTTGCTGGGCATTTTGATGTCTTCAGGTTCCAGCAGAACTTGGAGGATAAAAAAAAAAAGTAGTTTGGTGCTGACAAACTGGTTGGGCTTCTCCTGATAGCAGGTTTCTGTCCCTGCCTGATGGAGTAGGGCACCCCTGCCCAGAAAATCTTTCTGTTGTCAGTGTGCTGAGGACTCACTGTCTGGAGAAGGGTCGATGAAACAAATGGTTTGCATTCTTAAATAGCTTTTGCATTTGACTCAGAAAATTGTGGCTTCCCAGGCAGCCATACGCTACCCCATGCGTGTGTGTGCAGGGGTGTGTGTGTATGCACAAGGTGTCTGTGTGCCCAGGCAGGGTGTGTGTGTGTGTGCATGCATGCACACGTGTGTGCTCAGGAGTCAGGGCGGGCTGGGAGGAGGAGCAGAAAACTGGAGGTGTTTACTTAGCTTAAAAGCTGCGGCAACTGAAGCGAAGCAATATTTTGCTTTCCTTGGAAAAACGCTTCTTTGTATAAATAAACTCTGCAAGGCCTACAGCTCCCTGGGGAGCCCTGGGGTTCTGCCTACCTGGGAAGGGATCTGAGCCTTCCTGGGGAGCTTTCAGACCCTGGCAGCTCCCTGTGGGCCCAGGTCCCCAGGTGGTTTCCTGGTGCTTCCCCTGCTCTGAGGCATCCCTCCCACAGCAGATGGCTGAGCTGGGGCAGCACCCCTGTAACCCTGCTTTGAGTCAGCTCCTTTGAAATGTATGTTGGGACTCCTCATCTGCTGTTGTCTCTGTGTTTCACTCAGTTCCTCTATAGGAGCATGGTTTTCTAATAAGACAAGGGGCAGGTGTGTTTATCAAGGCAGAACATTTGTAAGGGTGAGTGTAAGGAGACTGGAAAGAGAATACTTAAGAAAATGAAATATAAAACATGATTCTACCCTGTAATTAGTAGCAGTCAAGTTGTTTTAGCATATTTTATCACAGATGCTCTTTGGGTGGGACATCCAGGAGGGACAGAGATCAGGGGACAGTGCAGCTTTCACTGGTTAGCCCACTGACCACTCTTCCTTGCTTCTGGTTGCAGCTTCTCCATCCTTAGCTAGACATTAATGGTAGTAATGCACTTTGTCCAGATGTCCCTTTGAGGCTGAGACACTCTCTAATGTTCCTTCTGGTCTAGACAGACACATGCGTATACAAATTTTCCATAGGTGTTTTTATCTCTGTTTTAATTTTCCCCCTTGCTCTTCTTTTTTTTTTGTCCTGCCCTTGTTGAACACACCTTGTTGAGGTGTTCCTGCAAGATGGGCAGCACAGCTGCAAGAGAGGCGGCTGCTGGGTACCTGTGGGGCTGGGCTGTGGCTAATGAAAGGTGTCTCCTGTTTGCCAGGATGAAGATGGGAGCCGATACTGCTTCTCGCTGGACCATGCTGTCCAGGGCCCAGAGGAAGGCAAAGACATGGGCCAGGGTGGCAGCAAGCTTGCCTACACCATCACAGACATGCCTCCCTGGTACTTGTGCATCCTGCTGGGCATTCAGGTGTGATGGGGGAGCAGGTGGAGGCTGGGGGTCGGTGGAAGTTTATTGGCTGTTCAGCCAGTTCATGGGGGTGAAACCTGAATGTGGGAGTGGTTCACCTTCGCTGGGCATGACTGGAGCTGTGGGTCTGGATCTTGGTGACCTCAAATCCTCTGCACCACCTCTTAGGCACCAACTGTTGTCCTTGTGCCCACAGCTACACTGTGCCCCTAGAAGTGCAAAGGGGAAGGCAGAGTTCTGGGGCCGGAGCCAAATAGTTAATAAGAACAGGTCAGATACTTTGGCTGAAGTTAGCCAAATGTCTAAGGGCTTCTGAACATCTGCCTTCCCACTGCAATGAAAACTAAGCGGAAGGACCCATGCTGCTTTGGTTGGTGTCCATGCCCAGTCGTGTTAAATGACCTCATGCCACACTGGGTACAGACACTCTGCGAAGAGAGACCTCAGAGTGATTAAGGTAATGATGGACGGTGCTTGTCATCTTAGATATAGCGTGTGTTAAGACAAGGTTTTCTGAACACATCTGCATAAAAATTTTAATAAAACATGCCTCTAATGAGCACAATGAGTTTCTAAATGGCTCCAATTCCACCACTGCAGTCCTGTGCTCTGAGGCAAGAATTGGGAAGTGATACTGACTGAAACAACTTTACCTTGCCCATTGCTCACCAAAATTAAGGTTAATATTTGAAGGAAAAAATAAGTTTGAAAAATTATTTTCACATTTAGTAATTAACTGAAGGTCATTGTAGAAAAATGTCTGTGACTCTTCAGAAAAACACAATGCCTGATTTACCCAATTTTTATGGATATCCGTAAGTGCATTGTATAAGAAAAGCTACTGATAGCAAAAGAATGAGTAGCTCCAATTTGCCAGCTTTTTCTACTGTCCTTTGTTGTGCAAATGAGATGGACTGAAACATTTGCACTCACTTTGCCTGTCTCTTCATTTGCACTCCCTCTGTCTCTTTATCTTGAGATGTCTGCACCTTCCTGGAAGAGTAGGACCATTGGCTTTGTCTGCAGGTGCTAAGGATAAACTGGCTGCATCTGACAATGATTTGGGGAGTCCCTAACAGAAGGTCTCTGGGCATGGAAAGTTGAAGAAATTTTTGGGGATGCATTGCAGTTTTTGTAGGTGCCTTGGAAGGGCCACTAACAGCATTAAAGTTGTCAAAAAAGAGAATGGGTAATACAGTATGGGTAGTATCACCCAAACACAAATCTGCAAGTTACTTTTAGATTTCCCTTGACAACATGGGAATAATATATGGCCAGTTCTGTGTCCTTCACCCAGTCTTTCTCTGTGGTTCCTAGCATTTCCTGACCGCCATGGGAGGTCTCGTAGCCATCCCGCTGATCCTCTCCAAAGAGCTTTGCCTCCAGCATGACCTCCTCACCCAGAGCCACCTGATCAGCACCATCTTTTTTGTCTCAGGGATTTGTACCCTGCTGCAAGTCCTCATTGGAGTCAGGTAGGCCAAATGTAAGAAATGGGACACTCAAGGAGTTTGTAGATGCAATTATGATGTGCTTGGCCACCAGTCTGCTGTAGAGTTTATCTATCAATGAGGGTCATTTACTACCTTTGGGCAATCAGGGCAGATGCCCAAGCATCCTGAATTCACTGTACATGATACCTTTGCAGGGCTACTTCACTGGTCTGTTCTTTGCATCTCCTGGTACTTGGTGCACCTTTTGTTGGGATTATAAGGAATCTGTCCTGCAAAATAATAGAGCAGTGAAACATGCAGTAAACAGTATCTGCTTGCTACTTACCCCAGGGATCCTCCAGCTGAGGCAGGACACTTCTAATCTGGAACTGGGACCAAGTGAGCACTGATCCCCTAGGAAACTCTAGGGCAGGGGATAATTGGGAGGGATTGAAGGCCATCTGCCACCCCTTAGGGACTCAGGGAGGAGCTCTGCAGCACATCCTGTTAAGCGGTGTCACTTCCCATGTTCAGGGACTCATGGCACAAGCTGAATGTAGGCAAGGTAAGCTCTGAATGTAAGCAAGCAGCTCTTTGCTGCTGAGCTGTTGAAGAGCTGGTGGTGAGGAGATGAGCATGGAGTTGCCATTCACCACCTATAAAATTAAGTAATTAATAAGAGACACGACTGCAAGCACTCCCCCTTGCCACAAAGACCCTGTGTCTTTTCTGGCCTTGCAAAACTTCTTTTATTCCCCCCGTCATAACTCTGTGCTGCCTCTCTTTTTTCACAGGCTGTTTTTTCCTCTCATATGGTGGGAACCCATGTTTCTTGCTTCAAAGGCAAAAATCACACATTCTTTGGCTTCCAAATCTCAGGGAGCTAGTTAAAACTCTCCTGCTGCCAAATCACTGGTCAACTGCCAGCTCCACAAAATGTTTTTACTCCTCTTGTTTCTTTCCTCAATGAAACTTTTCCATCTCTGTCTGTCTTAAGAAGTGGCTATAGGCAAATCTCTCCCTGGAGGGTGCTCCCCTTCTCCTACATTCCTACAAGATTAGTGGAGGAGTAGGGAGTACCCTGGCCACTAAAAAGAGAGAATCTAATTCTTCAGTTCAGTTAAATTCAGGTTGGGGTGCATGACTGTGGGCTGTGGCTGCTGGTGCGATTCAGGCTGGAGTCCTCCCCACAAACGCCTTGGTGAACACCTGAGAGCTGTGTTGTCCCCTGCTTGATGTTAGCTGAGGGTAAAAGTAGCAGGGAGCCTCTCCTAAATGAGGAACAACGGATCAAATTAAGTGGTAAGAAGTTGTTCCCATAGGATAAGCTTGAATGGCTTTTGCTGTGCTGAGGACACAATTGCCTTGTCACTGGCCCCAACTATAATGCGTGAGTACATTCCTACCAGAAAGGTGGGACTCACCTTGCAGGGTGGCCAGAGGCAAATGAAGCCCAAGGAGGCAGTTTGAGGCAGATTTTCTTTTTCTTGTTTTACTGTTCTCTGAAACCCCATAGTAGTTGATAACTGTAAGTCACCAACAAGACAGTCAGGAAAGTGATAAATATAAGTTGGAAGGGATGCTTTTTCCTGGAAAACATCTGTGCCACTCTCTGAGGCTTTGGGGAGCCCTCAGCTAAGCGCTCTGCACAGTTCCCGGTGTCTTTATTTAAGAAAGACTAATTCAGAGGAGAGGAGGTATGGAGATGATCTGTTAATGTGGCATGGGGAAGGGAGGCCATTCATCTTAGAGAGGTTGGCCTGGTTAGCCTGGCAAAATGGTGGCTCAGAGTAGTATGGCTGCAGCCTGCAACTAGGCTGGGAGATAAAGGGGGGTGTATCAGGCAGGGAGAAACCATTTTGGCTAAAAGACAATGTTGGCACATGAATAAATGTATGGGAACTGGCCATGGAGACGGGGAGGTTTCCACCAAGAGCTAGAAGCAGCCCTCCAGAAGCAGTAGCCAAGGGAAAAGTCTGTCCCAATGCAATCTGCAGTTCGATTGTGTTCCACTGTGTGAAAAAGTAGTGACGGTCTCAGACAATCACTGGAGACACTATGCAAGAGGCTCTGGAAGGGAGACACAGGTTGCTTGCCATTTTGGTGAGCCTCCCTTAGCAGATACTTGGACTTCATGTAGTGGTGACCAGAGCAGAATATTTCCTTCCCTAAAGCTGCAGCCTTCCCTCTTGCAAACCCCGCTGGAAAGAGCTCAGCATGCCCCATATGCATCACCTCAGCACCCCAGTTTGCTCTGGGCCCACCTGTGCTAGCATGGGCTGTGAAATAGCTTGAGGGCCAATGCAGCAGGAGCTATAAATCTACTGTAATTCAACAGTGGTGTCACTGAGCCTTCTCTGGGTTTTTTTTGTTTGATTTTGCCTTGCTCAGCAAAATCCTTTGAAAGCTGCAACATATTTGGCCAAGTGCTGTAAATAAGTTACTCCATGGATGACTGATATTTAAATATAACTTATTGGGAAAGCTTTGACAGTGCTTTGTGCATGGTATGAGTAATTGCAGTGGTATAAATATTTATTTTAGGTGCTAGAGACGTGGTGCTGTTACAGCTATGATGTCTCTTATTTTTCAGTGCTTTCCAGAGAATGGAGGAAATGCCTATGCTTCAGGGAAATCCATGCCCTACAAAAGCACTCACCTGGCTCAGTGACCTGCTGCTTTTCCAAGAGCTCCTGGTGCAAGGAGATGTTGTTTTGGAGGCTTCTACCAGGGGAGCTTCCTAAATGGAGGAAGCCGAGGCACCTCAAGGTTTCCCTTGGCTGGTTGAGAGCTGCTGTGCCAGCTTGTGCCCTCAGGCTGCTTCGGGTTTTTGCAATGGGGTCTTAATGCCTGTGGGGCTTGGAAGAGCCAGTCAGGCCTTTTAGGTCTCTGTCTCCATTTCTCCATGTGTGGAAGAAGAAGAAGCTGACACAGCTCACAGAAGCAGCAGCTCTGTTGTACAAAGCTCTGTATGAAGCCAGTGCTGAGCGCCCTTGGATGTGCAAGCTCCTTGCTAGCCTGAGGGGTCTCCAGAATGAGAGTCACTCAGGCAGGAGACATACGGCATGGGGGGAGAGCCAAGGTCTCATCCAGTCAGCGTGCTTAGACCCGTCCATGGAGGTCTCTTTTCCAGTGTTGGTGGGAAACAGTGCAGTCATTAGCCTTAAAAAACTGTACTGAAAGCTAAGTCACATTTTCCACTGCCCTCAGTCTGAGGATGGTTGTAACATGGGGAGTAGCCAGTGCATGTCCTTGTGTTCATGAGCAGGTTGTGAAGAAAACTGAGGCAGCTGAAGGGGACAGAGGAAGCAACTGGACATCAGAAGGATTTGGGCCTAGGTTGATGTTAAGCTTTTCTTCAGAGTCTCACCATCTTTCTTCCTCGGTCTTCTCCCCTCCTCCAGCTTTTTCCTTTGGTTGTTGTTTCACTCTGTGCAGTTCTGTGATCTAGTCACACCTTAGGAAGGATACTTCTTTTCTTAATGCGGGGTAGCAGAGTTTGACTTCAGCACCAGTGAGCCTCTCTATCAGCAGTGTTTGAACCTGAACTCTTCCCCTCAGTATGTTGCTCTTGAGTGCAATGGGCAGCAATGCCCACCCATGGTCAGTGATGGAGACCTGCCAGAACATTTCAAAAGATACTGCCAGAGGCTGTGTGCAGACCAGTTTTTAAATTTATTTCACTTTCCTTTCACTCACCCCTGTGGAGCTGGGTTTCTACCATTGTTGCTCATCATCTTTTCCCTCTGCTCTCCTTCCAGGTTGCCTATTATTCAAGGAGGCACTTTTGCATTCCTGACCCCAACCCTGGCCATGCTGTCTCTCCCCAAGTGGAAGTGCCCTGCCTGGACGCAGAATGCCACCCTGGTGAATGCCTCTTCACCGGAATTCATCGAAGTCTGGCAGACACGGATGCGAGAGGTATATTTCATTTTTGGTGGCACCTGCTCTCTGTCAGGGTTGCTTGCTTTCAGAAAAGCACCGGACCGTGGCAGGGTCTTCAGTGCTGGAGAACCTTCTGTCCCCATGGACCTTGGCCCTCATTCTGTTGCAGCTTTCTAGGCACCTAGACTCCATTAGGAAAGCAGGTGCTTTGCTGCTGCTGAACAGGGGACATGCAGACCTTGGGTGATTTATGGTCCAGCCAGATCCTTTCTCCATGAAGCAGGATTAGCCTTGAGGAAGGAAGGGAGGGAAGATGTTTCCAAGGAAGGGTCCCTGTCTATGCATAGGAAACCTAGTAAAAAGAAATGCAAGGGCAGAGCTTCCTGTAAATACTATGGAAAAGTGCATTCTTAGGTGGTCAGAAGAGAAAAAAAAAAAGGTCAGGGATCTCAACGCCTTGTCCCATATCTGTTGCCATATCAGAGTAGATGGCTAAATTTGCCTCTGTCCATCCATACATTTGGGGTTCTTCGCAAGACACTCAGGAAGCATTGTGAGCTCATGAAGGATTTGCTGTGCAGCACAGGCTTCCCTCCCTACTGACGCTCTTAAATCTGCCCCAAGGGCACAGCTGCCTTCTCCTTTTGGGCTGGGTGCGTCACGCCAGCCCCTGTGTTTCTTTTCCTTTTGGAGCCAGGGGGGGGAAGGTGCTACCACTGCATAGGACCCAGCCTGGGTTTATCACCAAGTATGTGAAGGCAGAGAGTACCCTCACCCCTGAGTCCCCTGCATGGAGCTGACATGAGCAGAAAACGTTATTTCAGGATATAATCACTGGTTACTTAGCAGTGATTGTCAAACGCAGGGAAGTTCAGGGTGATAAATGTGTCCCCAGAACACAGATTGATACTCAGAAAAAAAACAGGCTGTAGTGAACCCACCTGCCCTACCAATGTGCTGAAATTCTCCAAGTCCTTCCCAGATGGGAGATGAGTGGAGACCATGGACCTATTTCCATTTTCAGGACAAGAGCTTTTCCCCTGCATTTTGGGGGAGCAGGGAAGCTGATGCATCTTGGGTGGCCCAAGAGGACAGGGAGGAGGGGGTCTCTGGAGCAAAATTAGCCTTGTTGAGGAATAAATCCATCAGCCAAGAGTGGAGTTGGTATGCTGGTACTGTGATCCTTCCCCACTGGCTCCAGGTCAGTTCCTTGCTGGAGGCTGAGCCTGGCTCTCACACCAGTTTTGCACTGACTTATGAAGAAAAGGTTCAACAGCTGGAGCTTCTTTCAACCTCTGCTCTCTTTCTCCGTTTTTCCAGGTGCAAGGAGCTATCATTGTAGCTTCCTGCTTTCAAATCTTCGTTGGATTTTCTGGCCTGATCGGATTTCTGTTGAGATTCATTGGCCCCCTGACAATTGCGCCCACCATCACCTTGGTTGCCCTACCTCTCTTTGACTCAGCTGGGGATGAGGCTGGGCAGCACTGGGGCATAGCGTTCATGTAAGTCTCACTTCCTGGTGGGAAAGCTGAGTGTACACAAACCACCTACCTCTTACATGAAATCAAGTGTCGCAGTCTGTAGCAGGGTTCCGCTGGGTTCGAGGTTTATTTGTTGAGCACTAATGTGTGGCATGCTTGTGTAAGACAGCAGCATGGCATAGTTCCCACTCCTGCCCCCCAAGAGGTTAGAGCCCACAGCAACAAAGCAAAACCCAAGAAAGAGTTTAAAAAATCTGATTTTTGTGAAAATCTAAAGTTCACAGGTCAGTACAGAAATAAGTCTTTCTTGTGTGTGGTTCCTGGGAACAGTCTCTGTCACAGTTATCTATGCACACTGGACTACACACCCATTATTTAAGTTAAAAACCCCACATTCCTAAAGTGATAAAGTTGAGCACAGAGAGTTAGGTATTCCTTGAGTTAAAATGGCTTGTGCTTTATGTATTGTTTTCACGTGACAAGGAGGAATTGTTTTCTCCACAGAGAGCCTGGGGAGCTCTGGAAATGTCTGTGCTTGTGGCTTTGCAGCATTGAGTGCTGTTCCAGGGATATTGGGGTGCAAGCCCTTGTGCATGAGTGTATGAGTGTGTTTGGTGGCAGGATTTCCTTGTTTTTTCAGAAATGAATTCAAGAAGTAGAAATGCCACTGCATGGTTTCCTGGCAGATTTGGTACCTTCAGATCCCTACTGCAGATTTCAGCTTGGGATAACATGCAAGAGGAGTATGTTGTTATCCTCTCTGTGGGCTCCCATCGGTTTGCTAGTGCTTTTCAGAGCTGCCTTTGCAGTCTCGGGGCCAGGCTTGACTGAAGCCCCAGGCAATGTGCCAGTGGGAACATGCTCCTGTCCACTTCTCTCTGGTTCTCTTCTCCTCCCTGCACCTGCGCCCTCCCAGGCCCCAAAAACCACCTCTCTTCTCCACTTCCAGTCCCTCTCCTAACTGGTCTCTTCCACCAGCACCCCATATAACCCCAACCTCTGCCTGCCACCCACCTTTCCTTTCACCATTGTTTATCCCACCACATCTCTGCCTTATTGTCCTGTTCTCCAGCTCTGATGACTTACCCTAGCCTCTTTGCTTAGTAAGTCTGACTTTTCCCTTCTAAATGTACATTCTCTGTTTTCTGCCTCCTTTCTCCAGTCTGTGGTCCCTAACCTCAGTCCCTCACTTGACCTCTTTGCCCAGCTGTGCTGCTCCATTAATGGGGTCCCAGTCCTCCCGTCTGTGCCTGTGTTCTCAACCCAGGTCAACCTTTCTGTCCTGTTATTTCTATCTAATCTTCTACCTGTGCTAATCCCAGTCCTTTCTTTCATGACTCAGACACCTTAGCCCCAACCCGATCATTATTCTTCGAGCTCTCTGAGTTTGTGTCTTCTTTTGCTGCTTCCCTAATGCTCTGTGGGTGCCATTAGAGAAAGGTAGAGAGTGGTGATGGAGAAGGTGCAAGATGTGAACCATGTGGTCTCAGCCTTGCTCTCCAGCCCTGTCACATCCCAGAGTCCCCATGATGGGTGATACCTGCTGTTGCCTCAATAAACTGGTCTCAATACACAGGTTATCACAGGGTAGGCAAGGCCTGGACGTACTCAGAAAGCTCAGAAACTTTATGAGATGCAAATGCTAAAGCCTGAAATGTTTCTGCTGACTGCCTGGGACCTGGGATGAATGATCATTGTTACAGACTGACCATAGTTGAGCAGATTTTTGTGAGAAAGAGTAATATCCTGCATCCCAAAAGACAAGTTCTACTAAAGCTCAAATTTCTGCTCCAGGTCCTAAGCAGACCCTGCTACTGCTCAAGGCAAAATGACCTTCTCAATACAGGCTATACTATGTCTATTTTCTGAACATTGCTTTTCAAAATAGGTTTGAGATATATATTTCCCAGAAATATGTGACCTGAGGCAGACGTTTTCCATGGAAATTTTCATCCTGAATGAGTAAAGTTAGGCAGAATTATAAGCAGCTGATAATAGTGTTTGTTAATGGATTGTGCCAGGCAACCTGAATAATAAGCAGTGACACCTGCCTGAGATAGATGACAGCTCTGCAGTGATTCATAAGGCTTCCGATCACCTTTGTTAATGCAAATGCACAAAAAGTACAGTGATGCAGTCTAGGCTCTGTAGCTTTAGAAACCACAAATGGCAACAAGTTCCTCCTCAGACTTTCTGACTCCAGCCATTCAGTGCTTTGAATCAATAGATAAACTTTGGCTGTATGTTGTGGCATGTCTTTGCGGAGAGATGAGGTTAGCGTTTCCTTTGCACTGCTGGTATTCTGACTGCCCATGACTATTGCATCTATAGCTCATCACCATTTAAGGCATGGAAAACTACCAGTTTTTCCTGCACTGGCAGGGCACTTCAGCTGATACAATTGATTTTTCACCAAATCCTATTCAGATTAATTCACTCAATGTGTACAATTCAGATTTGTTATGGAAAAAAAGGCAACCCTTCAGAGGCCTGGTTGACAGAGGAGGAAAATGTCCAAGGTCTTCTACCAGCTCAGCAGTCAAGGTGGGGTGCCCAGTCCCTACCCTCTTGACACGTATCACAGCCTCCAGCTTCATCTGGTTGCCTTTTCTGGGGGGGAGGCACACAAGGGGCAGACAGCTTTTTCTGTGAGCGCACACAGCTGTGCTGTCATTCGCAGATGTGTCCTACATGAGGGATGGGAGAGGAGCTGCACCTTGTGGTTGCTTCCACCAGAATGAGCACCGGGTGCTGCCGGGGGCACACATGAGCACCCCTGCCTTGAAAGACCACTCCGCCACACAGCCCTCACAGACTGGACAGCCATACTCTCCCCTTCTTGGCTGGCTGAGAGGGCTCTGTGGGTGCCATGTGCAGCCCCACAGTTCCAGCATATTTTTTTCTTTCAAAACAGAGACTTGCACAACCAAATCAAATCCTCTTTTTTTTTTTGTTTGTTTTCCCTCTCTACCACATAGGAGCTTTTTGCCACTTGCAGAGCAGCATAGGTAAACCTGAAATCAGGAAGTCAATAAATCCTATATTTCCAGTATATGTGAATTACACAGAGGTTCAGGGGCATTTTCCTACATAGCCTACCTGGACCTTGCTCATCTTTCAGGATTTTTTTAACTCAAGTGTCATTTTTAAGCTCTGGCAACTGTGTCATACTCAGTGATGCACCATCTGGGGGGTCCGTTTTGAAAGAAAAGGGGAGAAAAATATTTGAAAATGCAGCAGAGCTGTCAGTAGAGTGTGATAGAAAGCTTGTTCCACCCCAGGCTTGCCGGAGTGGGGAGCCACCCTCTGATGCTGCGAGCCTGTTTTTTGGGGTCCTCTGGAGTCCTCGGTCCTCAGGTAGCAGGTCTTCAGTTAATGTGGGGACAAGTGGGCAGCTCAGTGCCCACTTTGTCTCATGGTCTGGTTTTCCCTTCTCCTAGGACTATTGGTTTCATAGTTCTGTTCTCTCAGTACTTGAAAGATGTCCCTGTGCCGCTGCCATCTTACCAGAGAGGCAAGAAGTGCCACCTCTCCTCGGTCTACCTCTTCCAGATCTTCCCGGTATGTTGGGGTTTCTGGAGACCCAGTGTTCATGGCAGAGGGACTGCCCTCACCCATCCCAGGCTGCCTGGGCTCTTTCCACTCATGTCCAGCTGAGTTGGTGCTTCCCAGCCTGGCCTGCATGGCAAGAGGGCAGAGGGGGAGAAGGTCCCCATGACCCTGCATGTGGGGAAGGAAGGAGGGAGGAATGGCCACCAGAGCCCCCTGCTATCCTGCTACCTCCATCCCATGTGAGGGGGAAATGGTCAGGCAGGGAGACACCTTGTCCCCCACAACCATGCCAGGGATGCGGCCATGCCCTAACCGGACCCCACTGCTGCAGGTGCTGCTGGGGCTCTCCCTGAGCTGGCTGCTGTGCTACGTGCTGACAGTGACTGACGTCCTTCCTGCGGACCCTACTGCCTATGGCCACCTGGCCCGGACAGACACCCGTGGGGATGTTTTGTCCCAGGCTCCCTGGTTTCGGCTGCCTTACCCAGGTACCACTGCCCCCCCTTCCCCCCTCCCACTGTGCTGCTCCCTACTCAAGCTTGCACTTCTGCTTATGACTAGCAGGGGAGATGAAATGGCAAAAGTCAGGCAAACACACACAAGCACCCTTGCCGTTCTTCCCCCTCGCAAACACGCCACTGACCTGACATGAGCTCTTTACTTGCAGGCCAGTGGGGAGCACCAACAGTCAGTCTGGCTGGGATATTTGGCATCTTAGCTGGGGTGATTTCCTCCATGCTGGAGTCCGTGGGAGATTACTACGCCTGCGCTCGCCTCTCCGGGGCCCCGCCACCACCAAAGCACGCCATCAGCCGTGGGATCGGGGTGGAAGGCATTGGCTGCCTCCTGGCTGGGGCCTGGGGGACAGGGAATGGTACCACGTCGTACAGCGAGAATGTGGGGGCCCTGGGCATCACCAAGGTGAGCCTTGCTGCAGTAGTGCCCTGGCCCTCCTGGAGGTTTCCCCCAGGGGTGTGGGTACAAAGGAGTGTACACATGGGTATGTGCTGGACCTGGGATGTGATCTTAGCCCACCTCCTGCAAGGCACACTGGAAAAATGTGCCCTGGCACATTGGTGACCACCTCTGTAGCACTGCAGATCACCTAACAGAGGTGATCAGTCCCTCTGTTTCTCTGCTTAAGGTCTGCACATGGGACAAGGGCACACTGCTGTGACTTGTGGCACTTGGCTTAGGTGAGACTAAGGAGAGCATGTTACATCTGAGCTCACCTGGAAACTTCCTGAGGACCAACTTTATCAAAGACTATCTGTCTGTCTGTCTCTCTCTGTCTATCTGTTTTCCTAAATATATTTATTAATGGAGGAGATAAAAGGAGAGGAGAGGAGAGGAGAGGAGAGGAGAGGAGAGGAGAGGAGAGGAGAGGAGAGGAGAGGAGAGGAGAGGAGAGGAGAGGAGAGGAGAGGAGAGGAGAGGAGAGGAGAGGAGAGGGAGAGGAGAGGAGAAGAGAAAAAAAAAAGAAAATATTTAATAGGGCTTCAAATTCCACTATTTTTATAACTCAAGGATGGCAATCATGTGAAAGGTAGACTATTTCTTTGGGATTATAAAATGTGATGGCTAAGTTTTATGTTTTTACCTCTCTATAAAGTTTTGTGAATCCCTTAAGTATCTTACTGCTCTTACAAGGGAAAGAAACTTCAGAGATAAGCTTGACAATCAGATCATATTTTCACTAAGCTTTACAGCCAGAGCATGGGTACAACCAGCAGCCAACTGGAAAACATTTTTAAATCATTGTCAAATAAGCAATGTCATGTCAGCAGGGCTGTTAGTCAGTGAAGAAATGCAGAATTTGACTTATGGCTCCCACTCTGTAATATTGCTCATTTCACTGGACTTTATGAACATCACTCACAATAACCATTTTTCACAGACTGAAGTGTTAGTGTTTGACCGAGGTGGCTGCTTCCAGCAGCAAGGGCTGTCTGGATGTCTGCATGGAGTCCAGTTTAGCCTGTCACCCCAGGTACCTTGTCACTATGTCATCTGTGCATACTGACCATATACTGAGCCCGTTCTTTCCTGACATGTAGTTTGCTGCATACATTGTATGTATGGGATGTAGCATAGTGCAGAAGTGCCCCACACTCACAACTATCAGATTAGAGGACATGTTCTCCCCATGTATGCTAAGTCCTTCATGTGGACATGCCATCCTTGCTGATTCAGGAGAGATGTTTCGCTTAGATCCCACCTCCGCTTACCTTGTGCACACTTAAGAGAGCATAAAATACAGTCTCATCTCAGCCAGCCTTAAATCAATGTAAAGACTCTGTCTGGGATAGATGGAGATGCTGAGAGTACAAGGCAGATTTCTTTACTTTTTGCATGGGAAACACATATTTCCATAACAAATGGAAACACAAGGGACTTGTCCCCTCTGCTTAAACAGAGGTGTCCCACACCTCCTGAAACATCTTTGGATATCTGAGAAATCCACAGGGGCAAAAAGAGAAGCTGCTGGAAGCTGCCAAGATGCAACATCTTAAATGGCACCAGGCATCTGTGTTTTAGCTGCTTGGTCAAGCCCAGCATGCCAGTACTCAGCTTTCATTTCCAAGTAAAGAAGAGGAGGAATTTAAGGAGAGGTAAAGATCTCAGAGTCACTTATACATCACAGGAAACCATGAAGTTTATTCGACCTTAAGAAAGAGAACTGGCTTTCTTGTTTTCCTGTCATAATTGAAAAAAACTATAAACTAGAGGCTTTAGCAGCGTATGCTCACAGTTGTGGTATCAGTGGATTAAATAATTTGCCTTTAAGGCCAACTCCATGTACCAAGTAACTTGACATTTTGACAAATTAAGAACCTAAAGCTTTATTCTAATCCTGGAACAAATAGATCTGTTGGCTTTTATTAAATTACAGTTTCGATAGTAATAGTGTCCCAAGATTTTAAGCCAAGGAATACAAAAAGCCCACCTGAAGGCAATGCATGATTTTATTTTGAAACTCCCCACCAAATATTTTTCATTTATCTTTCACAATCAAGTAATACTTAAAATATTTTAAAGGGAAATATTTAAGAAATACTAAGAAATACTTAGAAAGAGACACTACTTGTTACTGGGAATGTTTTTGTTGAAAGCATTCACAAGAAGTCCTTCCTGTAAACATGACATTCTTCAGATATTTAAAGGGAGAGATTAAAATAATGAATTGAATTATAAAATGTTTGCAGAGGATTAGAGAGTTTCCCTGCCTAAGATATGAATGTTGTAAATCCTAGCATGATTCTTTAAGCTGTCCAAGTTTTGGTGCACCAACATGTATCTTGAATTGAAAGTCTAACAAATATTGCTGCTTTTCTTTTTAGTTTCCATAGTCTGTAAATGTCTCTTTCATCCTTTTGTTTGGCAGATACTCTTTTTTATTTCCTAATCATCTAGCATATCTGAATGGAAGTCATGGCTTGGTGCTTCATCCTATCTTTGTTGTAGTGCCCATGCAAAAAAAGGCCACCCTGGATCTTCCTAGGGAAAAAAAAAAAAGAGAGAAAAAATTGTTTTACTGAAGCTAGATGGGAGGTGAGTGATAGAAACAGACCAAGAGACTTCCCCACTTCTTATTAGCCATTTGTTGACCATGGAAAGGATATGTCAGATCCTAAAGATCAGGATTGGAGCAGCCAGCCAGCTCTGGTCTCCCAAATCTTGGTCTCCAGGGAATGGAGGGATTGGTGTGGGACACCTCACCGAAAGCCATTTTTAGATGGTAATCCAAACCCTGGTGGAATTGACTGGGTGGCTGCAGTGCCAGCCTGTGTGTATGCCAAGACATTTCTAGGCTGGAGCGAGAGCAAAGCTGTGTGTGGATTACTGTGCTCTTAATTTAATATTTTTTTTGTTTAACAGCAAACTGTTAAAGTCCTCACAACAGTAGGAAAGAGGATAACATCAAGTAAATAGGTATGGATCTATGATGGCTCTCAGAGTGTTTTTCATCATATTTACTAGCATGCAAATACAGATGCTTCCTGCACAGTGTGAGCTTCCTAGCTCACCAGCGGCTGCATCTGAACCTGTGACTGAACGTGCCATTGAGTGCTTTGGCTAGAGGTGCAACCCCTGCCCAGCAGGTTGGCACTGGAGCCTGCCATCCCTTGCCTCTCTGTGGTCAGTGCATGATTTCCTCCTCTTCTTCTTTTCCCAGGTAGGGAGTCGAATGGTGATCATTGCCGGTGCCTGCGCCATGCTCCTGAGCGGCATCTTCGGGAAAGTTGGCGCGATGCTTGCCAGCATACCCACCCCTGTGATCGGAGGCATGTTCCTTGTGATGTTTGGAGTTATCACGGCAGTGGGGATTTCCAACTTGCAGGTAACAGCTGTGCAAGTGCCATTTCATCCCTAGCAATGGGACTTTGGTTTCAAGTCAGGTTCTTACCAGGCTGAGTCAGACATAACCATGCTGCAGTAAATGCAAACATTTGTGTTGGCAGTTCCTCAGGTGAAGATGAGAGCATGTACTCAGAGGGGCTAAATTTCAGGGGCCTCCCTGGTTGGGGCAGGGCTTGCTTGTCACTGGGGGCAGCAGGATCACTTATGTCCCAGTAGCACCAGGGCTGCTTCCTGGGTCCACTCCTGCAAGCTGCATTTACATTTGAGCATGTCTCATGAATACAACAGTAATCTACAGATTTGAGTAATTTTCAAACATAATGTATATGATTTCTCTGTGCAGTACACAGATATGAACTCCTCCAGAAACATCTTTATCTTTGGATTTTCTGTATTTGCTGGACTCACGGTTCCCAACTGGGCAAACAAAAATAGTACACTGCTGGAAACAGGTAAGAAACAACATCAGAAGCATTTTCTGTAGCACAAAAACTGAAGCAAAGGCTGATACAGAGAAATCTTTTAAAATACAGTTTTTCCTGATAAAATCCTGAAACCTATGCTTTGTTGCCTTTTTCTTTCTGTGAGGGTTGTTTTTGCCCTTTGCTCTGATGCGCAGTTCTAATGTGGAAATCTCTGCTCTTGATCAGTGGCTGCACCTCACCATATTCTGGTCAGGCTAAGGATTGGAGAGCACCTCCCTGGGACACATTGCTGGGGTGGGGCAATAGGATACTCCAGGGCTGAATCTTGATTGAGATGTCAGTGAATGAGGCTTTCTTATGTGCTCAGACACAATAAAACTGTGCTTCCAAAATGCAAGAGCAGACTCCTCTACTAAATTCCATCAAGTTCACTTTATTGAAATTTCCAGTCCTCCAACAGTTACACCTTCATTGTGTCTCATATGACTAATGTGACAAAGGCCATAGTGTCCTCTCTTAACATATATATGGCATGTTGGGTGGGCTGTTGAAAGAGTGGGGCCACAAATCACACACTCTATAGATGGTCTGTGTCACTGGGCTATTTTGCTCATGTCAGTTAGCTCTCATAGAGAAACATCACACCTGATTAACTTATGGTGAAATCCCATGCTAAATATACCTATATTTCTTTGGGAACTGAAGCTTGTGCTTTTGTAGGGAACTGCTTTGTGTTATGTCGTGGAGGTACAGAACACATTTGGGGCAGAAGGTGTCTTTCTGGGACAGTGCTGTGGTCTGCACTGTTAATAGGCTCTAATGTACTTATGAGTCATCTCCTGCCCACTGGCAGCTGGGTCAGTGAATAATTATGCAGAATAAAACTGTAGGTCTGAAACTGGCAGTGAGATCCATCTCCCTTGCATTGCCAAATCTTAAGCTCTGCTTTGGGATTTACAAGTCTTGTCTAAACAAGCATGCAGCTTGCAGCCTATTGGCACGGGGTATGCTGCTGGTCAACCATCCATCTCTCTGCACCACTGTCCAAAGCTTTGTTTTTCTGCTAGGAATCATCCAGCTGGACCAGGTGATCCAGGTGCTTCTCACCACTGGCATGTTTGTGGGTGGACTCCTGGGGTTTATCCTTGATAACACCATTCCAGGTAGGATTTGCTGAAATGAGCTAACCTACTAGTTTGTGCCTGCCCTTGGGTTTCTTTCCTAGTATTTTTCATCTTCATGACTACTGCTCTATGGGTAGGAGTTGTGCTAGCAACCATGAAACACCATGTGAATGAACTCCTCCCAGAAGGGGTGAGGAACAGGAGACATCACTGAAATAGTCTCTGGTTGGAAAACAGCACCTTATCAAAAACTAACTTATTTTTCAGGAACAATCCATTCTGAGGAAAAGGTTTATTTGGGAAAAATGTCTTTTAGGAAAAATACCAATGTAGAGCCATGTTCCTGGTTGAGAGGAGAGAGAAAGGCAACTACAAGGAGTGAAAGGAGCCAACTCATGCCTCCTTATGAGAGCTGCTAAAACAGCCTGAACTGGTGTCACAGCAGTGCAAAGGCTCATGACCAAAGACAGGATATAGCACCGGCAGCTGGCCCTCACAGACAGCAAAGTGCCTCTGATTTTTGTCAAGCCTGGGGAGGGATGACATAAGAATAGGAGAGGAAACCCTCTTTTCTGCTACAGAAAAATAGCAGGAAGGACACTGTTAACCAGATTCTTTTACCATTGCAGGCTTCTTGTAAATCACAGAATCACAGAATGGTAGGGGTTGGAAGGGACCTCCGAAGATCATGTAGTCCAACCCCCCTGCTAGAGTAGGATCCTAGAGTAGATCACACAGGAACACGTCCAGACGGGTTTTAAATGTCTCGAGAGATGGAGACTCCACAACCTCTCTGGGCAGCCTGTTCCAGCACTCAGTCACCCTCACAGTAAAGAAGTGTTTTCTTATGTTAAGATTGAACCTCATGTGTTCCAGTTTGTACCCATTGCCCCTTGTCCTGTCACTGGGCACCACCAAGAAGAGTCTGGCCCCATCTTTCTGACATCCGCACTTTAGATATTTATACGCATTAATTTGATCCTCCCTCAGCCTCCTCTCCTTTTGGCTCTTAAATTTTCTTGTAGCCCTAGATCTTCAGCTCCTCCAGGCAGAATTTGCAAGTGTGCTCACTCTCTTTCCCAAGAGGGACTCAGCCACTGCAACAATTACAGGCACTTAGTGATTCCTTGGCTGGGGTGAACGCCTGTGACTCACTAGTAATTGCTAGCTAAACCTTATTCCCCCACTCTGCATTATCTGGGCAGTTAACATCCAGCCTTGCATTCCTAGCACTGTATGACCCCCTCCTCCTTTGAAAGATTCTTAGATCCCCCATGGCTTGTGAAAACTTGTCTTGGAATACTTGATTCCTGTGGAAAGCAGTGGAGAAGACTGCTTATCTGGAAGCTGTTGCAGGAAGATGGGTATTGTCTAGAAGCTCATTAGTGAATTTTTGTAAAGAGCTTTGGAGCTAGAAGGGTTTAAGTGCAAGGGATCTGTATGTTGTGCTGGGTCTGCTGGGATTTGAGAAGTGGGTGTGATGCACACAAGCTAGTCCTATGCTTAGGACACCTGCTGTTTTAAACACAATGATCTCATTTTTGCTGTTGCAGGAACGCAGGAGGAGCGGGGGTTCCTGGCATGGAAGAACAGCTACAAGGGAGAGGTGGACAACTCTCAGCTCATTTCCAAGGTCTATGATCTTCCATTTGGCATAGGCACCAAATACTGTGCTGTATCTTGGTTTCGGTATCTCCCTGCTTGTCCCAAACAACTACCTGGCGGCAAAAGAATGGATGAACAGAAGGCTGCTGGACAGGAAGGCAGTGTTAAAGCAAGTTCAGAAAGAGACTCTGAGAGAGGTGCTGATACAAAGATATAAGCACCTGGCCTGCAGGTGAACTCATCTCAGAAGCATACGTCTGAAAAGCATGTCTGCAGCCCCCATCATTTGAACATGAGCTGGCAGCTGCTAGAGGCTGGAGCCAGAGAATGATAATGTTTTTTTCTTCCCAGCTCTGCCCCTGCACCACTGGTGACCTGGATTTTTCCCCTCTCTCCTCCTGCCTGCCCACCTCTAGGAAGAACACAATCCCTCTCTGAGGAACACCAAAACCCAAGAAATGCCTGGGAAAGATGTTCAGTTTCCTTCCTTGCACTGATCCTTGGAGACCCCAGGGAGCAGCTATTTAGCTGAAGCTTAGGTCTCCCTGTCCCCTATCCTGGCTGCTCAAGGGGCCACAGGAGAAGGTATGCCTGATGTGGGCCCTGTACCACTCTCAGGCATCCCTTGGGCTGAGGCTAATCCCCACCACTTTGAAGATCTGTAATGGCAACGCTCACCTCTCAGCTTGTGGTTTACACCTCATGCTGGACAAGGGGAAGGAGCAGGCACCTCTAGGTCATGATTCATCTCATTCACACACGTACCGTGTCACATTTGCACGGTGATTGCTGTACAGAGTGGCAGGTAGTATTCAAAGAAACAGAAAGTAATTCATTTGGAAGAGACCCCTGGAGGTCATCTGAGCCAGCCCCTGCTCAGAGCTGCTCCTGTTAGACCAGGTTGCAGAAGACTGCATCTATGGCTAGAGAGCCATAGCTTCTTTGCCAGCCTGTTCCTGTGTGACCATCGTCACAGTGAAAAGCGTTTTCCCTCATGTCTAACTGGAATTTCTAATGCTTTACCTTGTGTCTGTTGCCTCTTGTCCTGTCACTGTTCCCCTCTGAGAAAAGTCTGATCCCATCTTCTCTGTACCCTCCACTGGACAGATAAAGGCTGTTTTATCATACAGTGCTCTCTCATCTCAAGACTGAACAAAACCTGTGTGGTTTCAATGAAAAGCCTTTATTCCTCATGCCTATTCCAGTCCCATTCTTTAGTCTCATCCTGCAGCTGTAGCGTTATGTGGCTTGTTTTTATCAGTTAGGGGCATATTGGTGTCTCAGATCAAATGTGTGAATGTTGGGATCCTAAAGGAGGAAACAATATGGAATGAATTGCTGTTACAACATCATTTAAAATTTCCCCTTTGGTGTGTTTATGTTTATAAAATATCCTTTTATTTGCCTCAGGGGGGCATTTCCAAATTTTAAAACAAAGTAGGCAGGGGTTAGGCTGCAGGGCCACCACTCCTCCCAGCTGCATGTGGCCACTTGAGTTTTGGAAACAGCTTTGGCTTTGCATCGCTGTGACACAGCTTCTGTTTATTTGCTACTTAAGGAAAATAAATTAAAATCAGGGGATCCTCAAGTGTAAAACTGAGCACTTGAGGGCTGTTCTGGATTGCCTGGAGAATAATACAGCCAGCCACCTGTCAGCTGTATTACCCTTTGTGCTACTGTCAAGTCCTGAGTGCAGCAAGACTTACTGATTTCAACCAGGTTTGGGGTCACCCTGCTGGCAGCTTTGCAGAGGCAGACAGCTAATTGGGAGTCCAGGCAGATGCTCCTGCTGTTCTGGCTGAGGAGACCTGGTGATGCGTATTTGCTTGTGCACTGGCTCTAGAACACCTAATTCAAGGCTCATTTTCACAGCTTTCTTACAAGAAGATGTGACCTGGGCAATAGGTTTGCCCTTTGTTATGTTCTCTGTGTTGTAAAGTGAGGGGCCACCATGCTGCAGCACAGATGTAATTAATGTCCCTGGTGTCACTCTGCCCCGTTCTGCTTGGTCTGCCCAAGCCTCTGTGACGGCTGTACTTCCACTGATGCTTTCATGTTTCCCACTCCTTCCTCTCTGCTGCCTTTCTGCCTATAATTCCTTCCCACTGCTCTGCCCTAGTAGCCTGCTAGCCTATATTTTCCAAATTTTTTGATGAAAAGTCTCCATCAATCCAACCACCAAGCATTACACAAAGCGGTATCTGCACACACGTAGCAATAACATGCTCAGGAATTAAGGCCACTTCCCTGCCAAGGCAGAGCAGACCTCACACATGCCAGGGCAGAACAGCTATTGTCTGTGTAGTGCTGGCTCTGCAGGAGAGGAAACTGCCTTCCCATGTTACACACAGGCCTGTGCTCTTGTAAACTAGGACTGTGCGATAGGAGGAACCAATGTGCTCTTCATCTTCTCCTTAATGCCGTTATACCTCCCACAAAGCTTGCTGCTATCTAGAGGAGTTATTATTTTCCCATTGCCTGTACACCACTGTTGTTTCACATTGATATTCAGGCCAGTCTTAGCCTAAAATTCTCCTGGTGAAGTATCAGAAGCTATGACATGTGATGATCACGGGAATGCATCTACATAGCATATGGTGTCCATTCAAAACTGTCTCCTCTGGTAGGTAGCAGGCTTGAAGTCATTTGAAAATGAAATATTCTGCTGCTCACTTCTGTCCTGCCCTTCAAAAGGGTGGGGATGAAAGGCTAAAAAGAAAAGGCTGTAAACCCTTGAACATTATCTTCTCCAATGGCTGTCCTACAGTACATGGCAGTATTGCCAAGTTTGACCTCAGCTGCTGCAGTAATTAAGATGGACATGGTGAAAGAACCATTAATGTAACAAAACTGACCAAATGTTGTATGGCAAATGGAACTGGAGATGAGAGAAGTTTTTAAGATTTCTACAGCTAAAAGCTTGTAGAAAAAGTAGCCTCAATACTGAGAAAAACTAACCTATTTCCCCCCAAAACTACACAATGATAAGAAAACATCATTAGAATACTCAATGCAAACTCTTATTACTCTAGGTATCTATGTATGTCTTTTGTACTAGCTAAAGGAGAGAACAATTTGACCTTGGAACCCCTGCAGTCTGTACATGTATTTCAACCAGTATGAGTCCCAAAACCCAGACTGCGCAGGGGATGCATAATACGTGACATTTTGCAATGTGAGGGAGAGGAGGAGCAGGGAGAGACAGCATTACTTACAGCCTCAAAGCAGTGATAGCCTGTACACAATGAAGCACACAATAAAGGCCAGGGCAAGACAAGGCTGCACCCTGGAGACTCAGAGGGGCCCTTAAACCCAAACAGGATCTGCAATTAGGACCCCACACGCCTACTTCCAAACACAGCAGCCTGGCAAACATCCACCTGGGAGCGCTACCACAGCCTCAACCACATGGACAGAAGGTGTTCTGAAGGAATTATTCTTTCCTTGTCCTTCAGTACTAGTCTCTACATGTGTTCACTTGAACACGGATGCATGTATTATGCCCTTCTGTACCAAGGCAGCGCTGGGCCACAGCCCAGCCCTTTTGGATTCAGCCTAAAAGCCTGGGGGCTGAAGACTGATGGATACCTGGGCCTGCCAGCTTTAGTTTAGATTTTAAAATAAAACTTTCAGCCTTTCTGTTTGTGATGGCTGTTAGGATGACCTCAGCATAATCACTGTCAGAACACGAATTTTCCAAGTCTGCAGAGAGCCTCTAGTGATAGCTCTGGGATGTGAAGGGTTTTATTCATCTTCACAGCATTTTTAATTTCAAAATACTATCTGAGTGGCACTACTTGTCAGAGACTGAGATGTGGCAGAAGAGCACATGGCTGCTCACTCAGCTTTACATGCTTTGAAAAAGTAAATAATCCAAAGTGAATTATTGTGCCTGCGTGTCTGTGGACAAGTTGGAAGTGGGTGGTGACTGCTGTTGTCCTCATAAACAGATGGAAAAGCCTTATCTCACTCTCTGTGACAAAATCCTTTTTTCCTTGTCAGCCCAAGCTGAAAAATTGCACAGGAAAAGTAATCTCTGCCAGGGTGTAGGGCATTTTGTGATTTTTGCAGGTTGCAGTTTGAGATCTGCATCCTATGGGGGCATGCAGCCTATCATTGATGCATCCTCTCTGCAGCTCTTCCACAGCTTATGCCAGGTGAGGTCACCTAACTGTACATGCCTCAGTCTGCCTGTGAAGTGAGGTTAAACATTAAAAAGCAATAGACAAAAGTATTTATTAAGATTTTATAAATATTTAAAACCTGGAACTTTTAAAAGACATGAATTACTCAACTGATATATCAAGAAGCACTGACGGGGGAATGTCAACGGTAGTCAACGGTAACAAAACACTTTAACACAGTATCTCCACACTCTGCTCAGACAGGTGCTTCACTAAAAGAGATGCAGTCTCTTCACGTGCCTAGTGTAACCAGCAGTGCTTGGCAAAACATTAGCAAACAGAAATACGGTTTAGAAATCTTCATCATCGAAGGTCTCAGTGCACCTCAGCATCAGAGTCGCATAATCATCCTCTTCTTCCTGAAAGCCCCCCCAAAGGCAAGCAGGATTAAAAACCACAGAAGCTGATTGTGTTTCAAATATACAGTGGGTTGGTCAAGTGATGACATCTGGCAGCTTATGCACCATAAACCCTCCTTCCTCTCTGAAACAGCAATCAGCACTTGTCAAGTGCCTGATGAAGAATGGCTCAAATTTTCAACCAACTTCTTTCTAAAATCACAGGGCTCCACCCTGTGTCTGTTTAGATCATTTAGACAGCTGTTATTGACTGCAGTAGCTAGTGGGTGACATAACACGGTCTGAAGATTACAGAGCTTCCTTGAGCCCTTGACTTCTACTGACTTCAGGCTTTGCTGCTCTTTTAGCAACAGAAGGAAATGGTCTTCTCTTTCACAAGCTTACAGAGAATAAGAGGCTCTTGAGAAATCAAAGTCTAAGACATGAAAGTGTTCATGCCTGCAGTCCATTTAGTCCACCTTCTGCACTGACGCAAGACACTTAAGGGCAATACTGCTTTTAAAAATAGGTGCTGTTTAAAAAACGTATAGCTTAAGGAGCACTAAATCCCATTTGCTTGTCAAATGACTCATCTAAAATCCATAATTTTAAAAGAAAGTGTGCCTTTGAAGATGCAAACATGCTCAGTGCCATTTAGAAAAACCCCCTGACTTTCACTTAGATATTGTAAAACCTTTGGGCATCAATCTAAATTAATTCTCTACTGCCTTTGCTGCTAAGCATCTCTTATGATGTGACCTTAAGGCAACAGCTCTTGAAAAATGACAAGATTGCTTAACTAATCTCACACTCACAAATATTTCTCTATCACGTACCACAGAAGCATGCTCCTGCTCTCATTTTTGTGTCACTGTCCTTTTTAAGAGCCCTCCTTTTCCTTGTCCAAATGACATCCTCCCTCCTCTTGTGTGAATCTTTCTCAATTTTATACCAGTGGGGTGCATGCCCTTGACAGCCTTGAGAGCCAGTGCATCAGCTCACAGAGCTGCACCCAGTGGATCTGTGACAACAAAACGGTGAACATACAAAATCTGACAACAGTACTTCATACCTGGACAGTTACCCAGAAATGGCATAACACAGCACTGGCATGTAATGACCAGCAATAAGACCTGCCACCTCATCAGCTCTGCAGATGAGAGGAAAGGAGACCATAGGCTGCCTTTCATATTTCTGGTGGGTGCACATCACATGCTTCATCTTGGTACTGTACCTGCTACCTACCTCTCTAAATTCTACAATGTGTGGACACAGTGCAACAGGACATCACTTTATCCTCAGGATAATTTATCCCAGCACTGCCCAAAACTTTTATTTCTTTTCTAGGTGTCCTCAGTTTATGGTCATTTACACAAACACAGAAGAGCTCTGTTCTTACACAGAATATAACTATTCACAGACCAAAGGGCTATGTAGAACAGTACCTGCTCTCTGACAATGGCCAGGAGTGCATATTTAGTCAAAAAGTGCAAGAATTGTGCATGCAGTGTGCTCTGTTTCACAACAGATGCTCCCACATTATGGCAAAGTGTGCTGCAAGGACCTTCTCAGCTGGAAATTGTATCTGGACCTTCAGATTTAGTAACTGTCAATGGGTTGATGCCCCAGGAGTTAAATCTGTTAATCTGCACATACAAGTATTTTTTAATACGCTGTTTATTCATTTCATTGAGTGTTTTCTAGTTCTTCTTGTGTTAGACACAAAGCATAATCATTTGGTGTACCAGTCCACATCATTTAGGATCAAAATTCTCTCACGGTACCCCTCAGTCTTTTTTTAGTGGAGTCCTACGCTAGTAGCTCCTGTTTAATGATTTTTCCTGTGCCTGCTGCCATTCTCTGCACCTCCTCTACTGCTACTGTCTCCCTGAGATGGGAGGAACCAAATGACATGCAGCAGTCACTATGTGATAGATTCAGATAGTGGTGCAACACTAGTTTTGGCTTTGTTTTCTGTCCCAATTATCCCTCATCACAAACATGCTATTTCCTTCAAAGGAGCACCTGCTCAAGTAACAGAGACTGGGTGGAAGCTAGGCAATAGAAAATAGTGGAACAGTGGCTGTTGTGGAGGTACAATTGACTCTGAGCATGCTCTTGCTGAGGGATATCTCTCTTTCGGTCCTCTACCCATGTGCAAGCTCTGAGACGCCTCCTTGGCAGGAAGGCAAGAAGGGGAGGAAGAACACAATGACTTCTGGCTCAGCAAACAGCAACAGTAGGCTGAGGTTCAGAGGCAGCTCACCAGCTGTTTATCAGCTCTTTCAAGAACACAAATACCCTACTCCTAAGGCCTGCCAGTGGAGGGCTCAGGGTAGGGAACCTGGCACTCAGACAAGCAGAAGGTGGTCCTACTGAGCGCAGAATGAAGCAGCTGGGGCTTAATGGAGAACTGCGAAGTGAGCTTCCCCTGCTCCAATGAGATCATTCAAGCTTTTCCACAAAGAATCACACAGAATCACACAGAATGTTAGGGATTGGAAGGGACCTTAAAAGATCATCTAGTCCAACCCCCCTGCCAGAGCAGGAATACCTAGATCAGGTCACACAGGAACATGTCCAGGCGGGTTTTGAATGTCTCCAGAGAAGGAGACTCCACAACCTCCCTGGGCAGCCTGTTCCAGTGTTCTGTCACCCTCACTGTGAAGAAATTCTTCCTCACATTTATGTGGAACCTCCTATGTTCCAGCTTACACCCATTGCCCCTTGTCCTATCATTGGATGTCACTGAGAAGAGCCTGGCTCCATCCTCATGACACTCACCCTTGACATATTTATAAACATTAATGAGGTCCCCCCTCAGTCTCCTCTTCTCCAAGCTAAAGAGACCCAGCTCCCTCAGCCTTTCCTCATAAGGGAGATGTTCCACTCCCTTCATCATCTTTGTGGCTCTACGCTGGACTCTCTCGAGCAGTTCCCTGTCCTTCTTGAACTGGGGGGCCCAGAACTGGACACAATACTCCAGGTGTGGCCTCACCAAGGCAGAATAGAGGGGAAGGAGAACCTCTCTCGACCTACTAACCACTCCCTTTCTAATACACCCCAGGATGCCATTGGCCTTCTTGGCCACAAGGGTACATTGCTGGCTCATGGTCATCCTGCTGTCCACCAGGACCCCCAGGTCCCTTTCCCCTACACTGCTCTCCAGCAGGTCAGCTCCCAACCTGTACTGGTACATGGGGTTGTTCTTCCCCAGATGCAAAACTCTACACTTGCCCTTGTTGAAATTCATTAAGTTTCTCCCCGCCCAACTCTCCAGCCTATCAAGGTCTCGTTGAATGGCAGCACAACCCTCTGGTGTGTCAGCCATTCCTCCTAGTTTGGTGTCATCAGCAAACTTGCTGAGGATACATTCTGTACCCTCATCCAAGTCGTTGATGAAGATATTAAACAACACCGGTCCCAGTACCGACCCCTGAGGGACTCCACTAGTCACAGGCCTCCAACTAGACTCCGTCCCATTAACCACAACTCTCTGGCTTCTTCCCTTCAGCCAGTTCATAATCCACCTCACTACCTGATCACTAAACCCATACTTTATCAGCTTATCTACAAGGATGCTGTGGGAGACAGTGTCAAATGCTTTACTGAAATCAAGATATACCACATCTACCGCTCTACCATCATCTATCCACCTAGTTATTTCCTCATAGAAGGCAATAAGGTTGGTCAAACATGACTTACCCTTAGTAAAACCATGTTGACTGCTCTTAATGACCCCCTCATCCTTGATGTGCCTCGAGATCGTGCCAAGAACAAGCTGTTTCATCACCTTTCCAGGGATGGAGGTGAGGCTGACCGGTCTATAGTTACCCGGGTCCTCCTTCTTGCCCTTCTTATAGATTGGAGTGACATTTGCTATCCTCCAGTCCTCAGGCACCTCTCCTGTTCTCCATGACTTACCAAAGATGATGGAGAGTGGCCTAGCAATGACCTCTGCCAGCTCCCTCAGCACCCTTGGGTGCATTCCATCTGGTCCCATTGATTTATGGATATCCAGATTGCTCAACTGATCCCTAACCCAATCCTCATCTACCAAGGCAAACTCCTCCTTCATCCTGACTTCTTCCGGGGCTACAGGGATCAGGGGCTCCTGGGGAAAGCCTGCAGGAGTAAAGACAGAGGCAAAGAAGGCATTCAGCACCTCTGCCTTCTTTATATCCTCTGTCTCTAGGGCACCCCCCTCATTCATCAGTGGGCCTATATTGCCTCTAGTGTTTGTTTTATTAGCTATGTATTTGAAAAAGCCCTTTCTATTGTCCTTGACCTGGCTTGCAAGGTTAAGTTCTAAGGAGGCCTTAGCTTTCCTAATTGCCTTTCTACATCCTCTGACAACTGTCCTATATTCCTCCCAAGTGACTAGCCCCTCTTTCCATGATCCATAAATTCTTTTTTTCCACCTAAGTTTGCCCAGCAGTTCCTTGTTTAACCACGCTGGTCTCCTAGCTCCCTTACTTGATTTCATACCCATTGGGACACTCTGATCCTGAGCTTGCAAGAAGTGGTCCTTGAATGTTGACCAACTATCTTGAGCCCCTTTACCATCTAGCACCCTGTCCCATGGGACTTCCCTTAACAATTGATTAAGGAGGCTAAAGTTGGCCCTGCGGAAGTCCAGGGTTCTGGTCTTGCTTGGTACTCTATTCCTCCCACACAAGATCCTGAACTCCACCATCTCATGATCACTGCAGCCAAGGCTGCCATCGACCATCACTGCTTCAACAAGACCCTCCTTGTTGGTAAGTACAAGATCCAGCAGCGCTCCTCTCCTAGTCGGCTTATCCACCATTTGCATTAAGTAGTTATCATCAATGCACTGGAGGAACCTCCTAGACTGTGAATGGCTGGCTGTGTAAGTCTTCCAGCAGATATCGGGGTAGTTAAAATCCCCCATGAGGACCAAGGCCTGTAGTTGCGAGGCTGCTTTCAGCTGCCTGTAGAAAGCCTCATCAACTCCCTCGTCCTGATCAGGAGGTCTGTAATAGACCCCCACAACTGTATCGCCCATACCTGCCTGCCCCTTAATTCTTACCCACAGACTTTCAACTTGCCCCTCATCAGCCCCTGGAGAAAACTCAATACATTCAAGTTGCTCCCTCACATAAAGAGCAACTCCACCACCTCGCTTCACTGACCGATCTTTCCTAAAAACGACATAGCCATCCATGACCACATTCCAGTCATGTGAGCTGTCCCACCATGTCTCTGTAATTGCCACCAGGTCATAACCTTTAGACCGCACACAGACCTCTAACTCCTCCTGTTTATTCCCCATACTGCGTGCATTGGTGTACAGGCATTTCAGGTAGCAAGCAGAGCGCACTGGTGGGACCCCTGGGAGGCAGGAGGCCTCGTGGTCAGGGCCTAAACATCTATCCCTTCTCTTCAATGATCGAAAATCCTCCGTAGGCCACCTTCCTTCAGGCCCTAGCATATTGCTCTTGGGCTTGTCTCTAACAGACTCAGTTGTCCCCCCTTCCCCCTTCACATCTAGTTTAAAGCCCTCTCAATGAGCCCTGCTAACTCCTGACCCAAAAGCCTTCTCCCCCTCTGGGACAAATGCATTCCACCTGTCACCAGGCCAGGTGTCTCACAGAGCAGCCCATGATCAAAGAACCCAAAGCCCTGCCTTTGACACCAGTTACGCATCCATGCATTTATCTGTGAACTCTTCCTGCTTATCTCTTCACCCATTCTTGCAGGAGGTATGGAGGCAAACACTACTTGCACTCCAGACCCCTTAACCAACCGTCCCAGGGCCCTGAAGTCACTCTTCATAGCCCTTACACTTCTTGTAGTAATTTCGTCCCTTCCAACCTGAAAAACCAGCAGTGGGTAGTAATCGGAGGGTTTTACAAGATTAGGGAGTTTCCTTTTAATGTCTCTAATCTGAACCCCAGGGAGGCAGCAGACTTCCCTGTGGGATGGGTCCGGTCGACAGACGAGCCCTTCTGTTCCCCTCAGAAGGGAGTCGCCCACCACAATTACCCTCCTTTTCTTCTTAATTGAAGAAGTCCTGAGGCGTCGGGATGACTGACAAGCCTTAGGTGATTCGGGAGACTGATCTACCCCTTCAACTTCATTTACTTCTCCCTGAAGTTCCAAGGCGTGGTATCTGTTGCTCAAGGGCAACTGGGAGGGTGAAGGGGGTTGGGAGGGTTTTTGCTTGCCTCTCCGCGGACGGACCACCCTCCATTCCTCCCTATCTCCTGAACCCTCTGCTTCTGTCTGATGACAGGAGGGGAGGGGATCCATCACTTGCCCACCCTTTTCTGACTGCCCTTGCCTCAGGGTGAAGCTCCGCCCATCTATTTCTCTTTCACAATCTCTAATACTTCTAAGTCTTTCTACCTCCTCCATCAGTTCAACCACCTGCCCGAGCAGATCATTTATCTGCTCGCACCTCACACACGCAGTGTCACTGGCTCCCTCCGGTACCAGTGCCAGGCTCAGGCATTCGCTGCAGCCAGAAACCTGCACGGCTGCATGTCTGGTCGGGGGATCTGTCTGAGTCCCCATATTCTTTTTCCCAAGGGTTTTGGTGCGCGTTGCAACCATGTCCTATGCGGTCTAAGGTCTATCTAGCTAGTCCTGTCCTCGGCGCCGCTCTCCGCGCGCCGCTCTCCTCGCGCTTGCCTCTCGGCTGGCTAGCCGCCGCTCTCTGCTCCGCGTGCCGCTTGCTCTGAGGGGAGCTGCCGAGATGGCCGCTTTTAAAGTTTGCCGCGGCTCTCAGTCACGCCCCCTGCCACGTCAGCCTTTCGGTATCTCTTGAATTTTTCTCAGGATTCCCGCTCAGACTCGGGTTTCCTTGCTCTATCCCGGCTTCACCGTCTCCGGGAAGCCCGGCTCCTTCTCGAAGCCTCAGCAAAAGCCAACAGCAAAAGCGAACAGCACTCGCCGCAGCCGCCCCACCGCTCTCACAGCCGCCGCTCTCTGCTCCGCGTGCCGCTTGCTCTCAAGAGCAAGAACTTTGATGCAAACAATAAAAAAAAAAATTCCTCATGTAATTTGCCATTTTGAATAACATTCTAAACAATAATAACCCCTCGCACTTTGCCTCTCAAAAAGGCAATCCTACTGACCTTTTGGAATGACACATCTGAAGCGATGATCCCAAGTTCTTATCTGTAATGATCCTGGGCATTATGATCAGAAACACAGAAAACAGAAATCCCTTTCTGACAATAACAGAAATACATTGCTCCTTCTATAAGGAATCCTTTGGCAAAGCTTACCTGGCAGAACTGTGTATTAGGAAAGAAGAGGCTTTTTAGGAAGTCAGTGATCTGCAGATACAGTCTGTGGTGATCCTCTGGGTTTTCAGAAGTGGAGCTTGCAAATGATGAACTGAAAATGGAACCGGATACTAAATTTAATTTTTTGTTCCCTCATTTCCTCCTACTTACTTTCTCTCCCCCACATTTTACTTATAAATTAAAAAAGATACAAATTGTTTTCAAGACGATTCTGATATTTAAAGACAATAGCCAAGCAAGACAGGGAGGAGCAGAGGTGGATGTATTGACGAGATATTGTCTAACAAATGCAAGGAAAATATATAAGAACAGAGAACATCAACACAAGAAACCAGTGTCACAACAGAGAGATCCACTGATACAAGGCAGCTATAGTAACACTGTTTTGGGGTAAAGTATATATCCATTATAACACAGAGCAACAATGGATATTTGGTAGGGTATTCTGTAGGGCTCTTCAGAGGAACAGCTTTGACATCTTTTGTAAAGTTTATGAGTGAATAAAGTAACATGTGGTCATGAAATGACATATTAGCTATCACTGGTAGGTTTGTACTCAGGTAACAGGCAACTCTGGCAAAAAGCTAAGATACTCATTCTGGACCTCACTTCTATATTCTCACTGGGATTTTACAAAGTTCTGCCATCTCACCTCTGTCCAGAATTACAAGGCACAGAATGACAGGGAAGGAAGGGAACAGAATAAATGTTGAGTACTGAAATACTAATCTAATTTGGGACATAAACCAGATTGCAAAGATAATGGCAATACATTGCAGTATTAAGGAATACTTAATCTTATTTTAAAAGCGAACAGCAACTGTGATCTAATAAATGCTATTTAATGGATACATATTTGTTAAGCTTTGTTATGTGTTAAAGTACATTCTGATCAACAGCCAAAACAACCTTATTTCCATTCATGCTGTTCTGGAAGTGCAAGGTGGAATGGTGGTGAAAGAGAGAAAGGATGCAGACTAAAGAACTCTCTAAATATGGAAAAGTAAGTAGAAAACAGGATTTTAAAAAACAGATTAAAAACACTATTTGCAATGAGAAACAATCCTAACGAAGACTAAGTAGCAAGAATGCATAAAAGATGAGTCATAATGTGATTTTGCTCTTGAGGAAAGCAACCGTTTTCTTTCTTTGGTCTACTGGGAAAAATCAAAGGCAGTGCCAGCTTTGTATCTGACATGTTCTCTTTTAGATAATTCATCTGATCTACAGAGGAAAGGGAAGTTTTTTAATAGGTCTTGTGTTTCTTTGATGTTGCTGCTCAGGTCAACCACACTAGCTTGATCACCTCCTTGTGATGGAATTACCTTGAAAAAGGTGAGACAATGTTAAAAAATGATTATTTTTTGTCTCATTAAATGAAAGTACAGTTTATGATTAGCTGACTTATCCAGGGAATGCCTTATGGTCCTCAGGGACCTGGTAAATGAGAGACAGAAAGGAAAATACTACAAATATTGTAGTTTGAAAGATGGCCAGCTATGCAGAGTGGTGAAGAAAATCAGAAGGGCCCCAGTTATCCTGAAGTGATGGGGTGCTCATAATAACTGATTCTTACTGCTTCTGCTGTAAATGCCTATTAATCATTTCACTTTTGCACCTTAAGAGACAGTATTATTGTGAGCACAATTGCTAGAGGATGCTATTCTAACCACTTACTAAGAATTAGGCACAAAAAAGGAAGCTAGGCTATTGTCTTACTCCACAGCAAACTTGCCATGGAGTATTGACAGTGGGCTATTAACTTACTCTGTCTAGCAAAAGGAGTGAGTTTGTAACTTACTTCTGGCTAGACATTCCCTGAGTCTTGCTTCTGTCAAGGAAACGAGCAGCAACATCAAAGGCATCTTCAAACATTACCTATCAGAGAAAACACTTGAGATGTCAACATATCCAGCCACCTAAATGTTTTACCTAGGGCATCATTGTGAATAATGAAGTTTTTAAAAGTTTCTTTCCATTTAACAGGTACGTTTACAGCTAGAGTAAACCAAGAGGGTTTTGTGGAGGCAGGAATAATAAGGGATCACTGTATTTCATGACTAGGAACACAAGGTTAGTCCATTCCCTTAGGCCTGTGTTTCAATCTCTAAGAGTTAGACTTAACATTACATCTCCCAAAACATCAGTAAAAAACATGAGTTGTACCAGTATTTTAGAGACTTGTCTATGGGCTACTGCATCCGGCTAGAGATCTCAGCTGTACCAGCCAGCCTCCCCAAATCTGACTCCAGTGTGTGACCTGGAGTACAATGAAGCTGAGATGCTCTCTGTGACAGACCGATCAACTCATCAGTTCACTTTGCCATAATGCAGTTCACACATTTTCTGTACCAGGAAGTACTGTACATGCAACATCCCCATGGCATTTCTTAAGGACATCAGCAACATGGTTTCTGTCCTGTTACTCAAAAAGAACTTGTCAATGCAATTTACTTATGTGCTAAAGGTGGACATCTGTCCCTCCCTTGCAGCTAGTAAAATTACATATCTTTGAGCAGCTAGTTTCTTAAGAAATCAGTGCTCTGGCAACAGTTTACAAAGAGTTGGCTGTTATTTCATCTCTTTTAAACAAATACCCTGGTCTATGACTTCTTGGCTCTGAAGAGGTACATGGCACAGCCAGTCATCAGCCCTGTACCGCTGGAACTGGTCTACAAATACTTTCTCTTTGCTATGAGGTGCTTTGATGAAAAAAAACCACCCAAAGCAGGCCTTGGTAAACTGGGTATTCCTCCTGGATTTACCTCATATGTGTGCCTTGAAGAGTTTGCAGATCACAGTAAATGTATAATTCTTGTTCTTGCTCCGTCCTCTTAGAGCAAGTTAGAGCAAATTTAACTGTTACTTACCAGGGAAACTCTACAGGTCAGTGGAGACTAGCAGGATTACTACCACTGCACTCCTATAGCTTGTTGTGTACCTTACCAAGAGAGAATTCAGTGCAGACATTTACTCAAAGACTGCTTATTGTCTCCACATACACATTCAAGTGGCCTTGGGAAAGCTTAATTACAACTACTGTATGTTTCCAATTAAAAGCTGCAGAGCCAATTAGCAACTGAAGGCTTGAAGTTTCAAAGGCAGATGATGTATATTACTGAGCACTTACTTCCTCTAGAGTGGAGACTGAGGAACCACTGGCTTCCTCACTGTTACCTCGGCTGTCCCTCTCACTACCTTCAGTGCACATGGGCTCTTGGCAAGCAGCCTCAGAATCCCTGAGGAAATCTCTCTGGCTACAGTACTGCAAGATGCTGTCTCTCCTTTCTTCAGAAAGCTCTTGCCAGAAGTGGGAAACAGCTGTGGAGACCTCAGGAAGAGACACCTCCTCAGTGCCAACAACTGCATGCTTTATCAGCAGGTCCACTGTGTGCTTATAAAAATACAGGTATCTGTAACAAAAGGAAAGGGAGCATCTCTTAAGAGCAGGCTACGTGGCAGCCATCTGCTGGAAATCAGCAGGAGACTGGGGAGTAGCTCTGATTCATAACTACTTCACTGACTACCCCCTACAAGACTTCATACAATTACTGAAGGTTGCCCAACACTGTTTGAAGATTTTAGGAACTCTGTTCTGCCAAGATTTCATCTGCAAAAGGCAGGCTCCAGCCACAGCCTCAGCAGGACTGCCTCACAACAGAAGCTCCAAGCATTGCAGGCTCTACTTCTTGCACAGGTAAACCCTGTTCTGGCATTTAATAAATTTTGAGTTACTTGCCTTTGTATCCTGAGGCTTTTACACTGTAAGTGACTTTTTATACTTTTACTGGCATTGCACTACGCTTAAAAGCCTTGGCTGAGGTCAATTCCTGATACATTAGGTACAATATATGCACATAGAAAGAGACTACACCAGGCCTGGATGCTGTGACTTAAATAAGCATAGAGGTCAGTTTACATCTTAGGAAATGCACTTTACGTCTGAGGAAATGCATCCCTAAGACTGACTTCTATCCAGTCTGCAGTGAAACTGGCAGCTGAACATAACTGTCATAATTTCAACCTGGTGACTAAATCTCAGAACGAGCCTGCTTCTTGTTATCACTGTATGGCATAGTGAACCAGGGATAATAATGTCTATTTTGAACAGCAGCACTGAAGGTTATTTTACTTTTATTAAATGCTTAGAGCTTTTATTAAATGCTGAAAATAAGATGATCAAGGGAATACAAACCAAGAGTTCTATAAACAGCAGTCATTGTTATGAAGGTTGGGGTCAAAATGATTCCTTGGAAAATGTCCCAAATGAGCACATTTCCTGATTAACTGAACAGTCTTCTTTTTTCTTTTTTTTCCTTAATTTGTTCCAGTAAACTAATATTGAATATCTTACGATAATACTGCATGCAAGCATAAATGGTTTTAAACTCCAGTTTCCATACTCTGGAATATTTTCCACCATTGCTGGATACAAAATCCCAGAAGGAGCATAAGAGCTCTCATGTAAGGTAGTGTACTTACCGAGGATTCTGGATGTCCAGCTCTAAACAAAGGATCTGGAGTCTCTCAAACAGGAGAATATCAATCACCATTACACTGCTTTGCTAAAGAAATTAAGCTTGAACCATGACTCAAGTATTTCCTTCCCAGCTGTAAGGATACAACCACATTTTGCATGGGACAGAGTACTGTGTAGTCCTACTGTTGTAGCTCCTGCTGCTGAACATGGGAAAAAAAAGTCTGTTGAAGCTCAAAGCATTTCTGATGCTGCCCAAATAATGTGATAAGATTATCACCAAAATGGTGTTATTTTCTTTGCTGAAGAGTCACTATTGTTTTATGCCTGTTATAAAAGATAATTTTTCGAGAAGAATTAGCTATAAACTGACTGCAATTTGCCATAAGACTGTAGGATAAGTGCCAGCGTCCACAGTACATGCCATGATCTACCTTGTCAGTGACGAAAGGAAAAGTCAGGTGTTTACATCTCTGTCGTGCAGTCTTTGATGAAATAGAGCTTGCTCCCCCAGAAAATCTTGATTCAGCACATTTCAAGGTCTTGTAAATGAAGCCTTACTACAGCAGTCCCCAGATTCTCACAGGAGCAAAAGCAGGAGCAGTAGCAGGAGGCTGGTGCCATCTGGTGGCACAGCTGCAGTCTCATTTTGATGAAAAACTCAATAATCCAAGGGAATTTTATGAATAAGCACTAGTTCAAAGCAAAAGAGAAGAAGGAACTGCAGAAGCTTTTGTTTACGGTGGTGATGCCATGAAGTAGGACACCAGCTGCAGCTGTGAATTCTCCTGCACTGCATATTCTTAACTCTGGAATGGTTAGGGTGAAGTTGGTTCTGCTTGATGGTACAGGATAGATCAGACATCCATGCATTTTTCATATATCATTCACTCTTTTGGAAAAGCATCCATGACCTCTACCTCTCAGTGCTGTCTGACAGCAAGGGGCAGAATGTGATGAACAATGTATTCAGTCCTAAGATATCACTAACTTTAAAAAAAACCAGTAATTTTACCATTACAACCCAAGATTAAAATATACCACTGACATGAGAACAGTGGTCTTTGATTTTTAGGTCCTGCATCACTAGGAGCACTTAGGTGCTGATTCTAAAGGCAGTAACAGACTCACACCCACCATGTAAGTATTGAGGTTCCCTCCTTTCTTCAGTGTTGCACACATTTTGAAGAGTGCTTTCTGATACCTTTCAGGCCACTGCTATTCTTCAGCCTGCAGGCTGAGGACTATATGATCTTCTCTTGTTGCATCCAGCCTCACCATGCACTGTTCCCACATAAACACTATTTCAAGCTGCCAGCAGCTAAGGATTTATTTCTGGAAGGGGCAAGAGTGCTCGAGCTCCTCATAACAATGCCATTAGAAGTGGGACGAACATCCCTGTGGGGAAAACTATCTGCGTACCTCTGGTTCCTGCACCTCCCCAGAACACATACAGCTATACTCTCAAGAATTTCATCTGCAGCAGTTCCTACGTTCCTAAGAATTTATCCCCATTGCAGGGATACAATTTGATAGTGGCAGTGATACAACAAACACACAGGGACATGCACCTGCATAAATCATTCGGAATGAATAACCTCCTACTCCACCTGAGCTTAGCTGTTAAACTGCTACTGTTAGCAGGTACATTGCATCTTACTCTGCAAGCCATCTGGACAGTGGTAAAGCATAGCCACACAGGGACTGACACACTTGAAAGAATTTTTTTTTCTCTTTCTTGAGGATGGGTGGAAAATCCTTAGAGATTTTTCAAAGGCTAGAGTTGCTGGGGGCTGCTATGATGTTGGGAGTCCATTCCACATGCAAGTCACAGGTAAGGGACTTGGGAGGTGCTCAGCTTCATCACCAGCAGGGCCAAAGTTTCTGCCACAAGGCTTTTGCAAGGCAGATGCTGGCTCCAGCAGGGCTGCATGAATGGCAGTGAATGGATGCATGATGTTAATGAAAACAAATTTAAAACCTGAAGGCTACGTGGGGTGCACTTACCGTTCAAATTCCACCAGATCCGGGGATGAAGTCTCTGGAGACTGGATGAAGTTTGGCTTCCTATCCTCATTCATTGTTTGTTTTTCACATTCTTCAATCAAATACCAGATGGCAGAGTCACTCTCACTCACAGCTTCCGAGGCTGATGCAGTGCTGGAAAGAACACAGATGAAACAAGCCACATGAACAACTTCTTAACTGGATTAATAAGCCCCTGTCTTGGTCACTCCAGAGTCCAGGGCCATTGTTTCCAAGCCAGCTTTCTCCTCCTCCTTTAGCTTTGCAGGTGAATGAGAAGTCCTTGGTAGAGATGAGCTACACAGAAGGGAAAGAAAAGACAAGCATTGAGTGGAAATGAGACCAACAACATGCCTAGAGTGTTCGTGCATTGTATGAGATTACAGGGGTTCAGGTGAAATCTCTTCATCTTCTCCTCAGGATGAAAGGCCTCTGCTTGGAAATTCAGTAACAATGACAAAGAGGTTCAGAGATGCTGGGATGGAAGCAAGTGCAAAGTATTGTCATCTTTCCTTGATTTGTATAAACCCTTACCTGTGATTGCTGAAGTGCCCCTTGACATATTCCTCCCTGACTTCCTCCAATCTGGACCGGTTCTCATCCTTCAGACTGAGGCACTCTGCTGTTAGCAGAAGGGTTACTGTCACATCAGTGGCACTTTTGGCTTCCCTCTCACCCTTAGGCCTAATCAACCAGAGTAATTTCAACAACTGGTCCTTCATGAGCCAGAGCTTTTCATTAGGCAAAAAAGACGTGAAAGGAGACACCTCTGCCTCTCCTACAACGTAACTAGCTGTAGTGGGAGTTTATCAATGGATCACTGAGGAACTTAGAATCAATGCCTTCTTCCTAATGTTTGTCTGACAGAACTGATGGTGAAAACAATGAGCAAATCAAGTCCAGGCAGGCACTAGACAATATAATATTTTGTGATTGCCATATAACGAGCAAAATGCATGTAAAACCCCCTGACAACCAACTAGTGATTAACAAGCAGTATGAACTGTACACATACACAAGCAAATACAAAGGGAAGTTTGCTTCCTAAGTCTCCTCAACCAGCCTTGCTGCTTGTGATCCCTTCAATTTTGCTCTGCTGAACTAGTCCTTCTACGTATGACTGACCTTTATGGGTTATCCAAGGATGTGGGTTCAGAGGAGAGTGCTCATTTTATGCACTAGGACTTTTAATTAATGCAAATTATTTGAGGTGCAAGTTGCATGAATAGCAGTGTTTTTCTTCTAGCTGACAGTAATTTGGACACTTGAAGTGACATAAAAACATGTTCAAAGTCTCTACGCCCTCAGCCTCTCGTCCTACCTTCTGCCACTGGATGCAGTGACCAGCATCAGTGAACAGAAGGCATGTTGGTAAAGCCTTTAGCTGCTGACAGCACATGCCAGACTGGCATGACGTGTGGTGTCGCAGGCAGTAACAGAGGAGTGCGTGAAGACAACCCACCTAGCTGAAAGAAAACAACACCACAGCATCTCTCTTACTTGTTTCTATTGGAGTGAATTCTCAACTAGAGGCTTCCATTTCCTATACTAGGAAATCCTCAACACATTCTCTGTCCTTCTCCTTTACCTCACACCAGAGCCTGCTGTTCAGAAGATTAAGCTCTGGCTGTGCTCGACTTGCAATGCTGGGTGCTCATGATAGCTGCGACGCACACTGCACCACATCGCTGCGGCCAAGAGCACAGCTGGAGTCCAAGCATACAGCCTGGGGAACCATGTTAGCCCCACACCTGCTGGGGGTGAATCAGCAGCAGGGTGATGAGGACACTCTGCCTGAACTGTCTGATGCTGTGGGATAGCAGGAGTTACTTGTTTCCTTCCTTCATCTGGACTAGGCTGAGGATGGGGTTGGATGGACAGAGAGTCAGAGGGGGATTTCTGAGGTGCAGTGTTTAGTGGATCGATAGACTTTTCACTGTAGCTTATTGCTACAACTAAAGCCACAATTTGCTGTAATGCTTTAAAGGGCTCACCTGCATACTTATCTGTCTCTAACAAATAAATTAAAAAGAAGTCCAGGCGGTCTGTCCAAGGCAAATACTTGCATACAGTTACCTTTCATCTTCAGCGAAGAACTCAAGGTTTGCTCCAGCTTCTGGATAGATTTCTTAGCCTTATGCAAAACCTGATACTAAACATAAGAAGAAATCAGACCTGATTGCTCTCTGCTCTGACTAAATTCATGTCTTAACATGCCTTGGTTGTTTTCTTCACTCCTCCTTCATTTTGACCTTTACTTATCTTAACGTCTCTGTGAAAACAACTGTGTTGTTTCACCAGCTACCTTTATCCATAAGAAAAGGGGAAAGAACTAATACCAGAGCAAATTTAAATACAGAATATAAAAATTTGGGTATATATTATGCAATACGTACATGTAACACCCAGTCACATAGACATTTGCTACTTAACACTGATCTTTCATCAGCAACCGATCAGTCTTGTTTGGATTGTTCTTTTCTTGGAGCATGTCCAGAAATACCACGCTGTGACATCTCATTGGATGTCTACCAACTTTAGACATAAGATTTTACTAATCATTTCCCATGAGAATTTTTCTAGAAGCCTTTTCCATGTTCTGCTCTCAGCTACATTGATGTAAACTGGAATATCTTCAGTGCTGCACATCATTCCTTAGCCATTTACAGAAAGCATAACTTAGAACATATGGCCAATGCATTTAAACATACACATCTCAAAAATATTTCAAGATTTATGTGTTTGGTGAGACCATCTACAGTCACCTTATACAGGATGTCTGCCGTGCAGAGCTTTCACATGGGATATTTTAGCCAAACACAATGCACTACAATTATGAGTGAACTTCTGTATTTAGGCTCTTGAAGACACTGAACTTCCTTGGTCCCCAAAAGTCACACAAGGGCACATGATACTTTGAAAAATCCATTTTAAGAATTGGTATGTGAAGATAGTCCCCTCAGACTAGACAAGTTTCTGTTTAGTCTTGGCCTCTGAGATCATGGTGACTTCAGCTTAACTTGCATCTTGTTCAGAACATGACAAACTAAACTCTTACCTCAAACTTTATGAGAGGTAAGGGGCTCAGCAGGCACAAGCCCCAGATAACAGTACTTTGAATGTTCAGAGCCTCAAAGCCCTTTACAAGGACAATTCCTGTCCTAAAGAGTCATTATCCTATTCATTTTACAGACTGGAAAACTGAAAGTAGTCAATCTAACTCCTCATGTTTATTCCTCTGCCTCGAGCATAGTAATATCCATCTTTTCTGTAGCACTTTGGGTCAATTTCACGTTTATAAACCATTTTGTTTTGATAAAATACTTTCTTAGCTTAGTAGAGAGTAATAAACAGTACTGGTGGTTGGGTTTTTTCTGACTTATTTTTGCAGAGTGTCTTGAAGATGGAGGGCACCTCATAAGGCTGAATGAATTACTCTCTCCCCTGTAACTTCTTCTGTCCCTAAACTCACTATTCTGATTTCATAGCAAAATGCTGTGAAATCAAGATTACTTCATCATAGGATCCCTTGGTTTGTTTCCAAAACACTATAAAGAAGCTGCAAAATCCCCATAAGCAAAGTGCAGATAAGGCACCCATGACCCAGAGACTACAAAGTGAACAATGTTCCTATGCTGAGCTGGCAGCTTTAAAGTAAAAGGGATCCAGGAAAGCTGCACACAGTGAAATTACACACACACCGGCACTCATAGAGATACAGTGGTCATCCTAATAAACCTGGTTAAATTTAAACATACCCATGTCTAATAGTGATGCACAGAGAAACAGTCACTGCTCCGCACCTTTGAGGCCGAGTTGTCTGATGGGTATAAAACAGCCTCCCGTAAGCTGATGAACAGTCTTACCAGCGTAGCCCTGCGATGTGCCTGTGACAAGCGCCGCTTTGCCACGCGGGGTTCTACCTGTTGCAGGTGTGTCAGGGGACTGGGATTCACTCTGGCATGTGGCTCGCTACAGTCTCCAGCTGTCTCCATCAAAAGCTGCAATGCAACATTTATACTGAATAAACATGTAAGTAAAGAAAAAGAAAACTTACAGCCTGCTTAGTGGACAGACAAAAAAGAAAAGTTCAGGGTGACTGATGAGAGCACTCCCACCCATTTTTCCATAGGAAATCATGGAGTTTGAAACTTTCTCATTGCCTGAGAGATCCCAGCTCTAAGTATTGACTAAAACCTAATCTACCACTAATGATACACTGCACAGCATTAAACAGCTGAGAGAAGCCTCCTGCACCCCTCCCTGAAATGGTCTGAAGCTCCATTTCCATGGGCTATCCAGGGCTCGGCTTCACAAAGCACTGGGACTCCTCAGCTCCCTCCGACCTTACTGAAAGGGAGACTTCTTTACACCACCGCAATTTTTTTTCCCAATTAACCGTGACATTGGATCAGGCAACAATACCAGAGGTACACATCCACGAGAAGGCCCGATCCTCGCACTGCAAGGCCTGCTGGAGACACCTCACCAGCCTGACAGGGCCCCGGGCGCTTGCAGTCCCTTCAAGCAACGGGACTGATGCTCCCCGCCCCGTTACTGACGACGAGTACGGATTATAGGTAAGAACGTCCGCCCCTGCTCTTTCTTCTGCAGCCGAGAGAGGACAGGCTGGCCCAGAGAAGCCCGCGGCAGCCCACGTCGGCCGCCTCAGGGGACTGATCGATCCCGCCCTGCCCTGCCCTGCCCTGCTCTGTCCGGTCCGGTCCGGTCCGGTCCGGTCCCGCCCCTCCCAAGCCCCTCCCAAGCCCCTCCCAAGCCCCTCCCATGACCGCCGCCGCGCCTCTGCCCGCCCGCGCCCAGCAACATGAGCCGCACGTGGCGGAGGGCCAATCGGGACGCAGCTGGCACCCAGCGGCGGCCAATAAGGAGGCGAGAAAAACGCGGGCTGCAGGCACCAGCTGGGAGGGAGGGGAGGGGAGGGGAGGGGCGGGGAGGGGCGGGGAGGGGAGGGGAGGAGCGAGGCGAGGAGGGGAGGGGCGAGGCGGAGCGAGGCGAGGCGGGGCGAGGCGGGGCGAGGCGAGGCGAGGCGAAGAGGCGGGGCGAAGAGGCGGGCAAAGAGGCGGGCAAAGGCGGGCGGGCCGTGCGCATGTGCAACAGCAGGGACTACAAGCCCCGGCGTGCCCTGCGCTGGGCGGGCGCGGCAAGGCATGCTGGGCGTTGTAGTCCTCCTGGCGCTGGGCCGGGCTATTTCGCTCCGGGCAGGGCTTATCCCTCCCCGTCGTGTGGGCGGGCGGAGCCGACGGCGCCGCGGGGTCCCCATGGCGGCGGCCGCGGAGCGGACGGACGAGCTGGTGCGGGAGTATCTGCTCTTCCGCGGCTTCACCGCCGCCCTGAAGCAGCTGGACGCGGAGATCAAGGCGGACCGGGAGAAGGGCTTCCGGGTGAGCGGCGGCTGCGTCGCCCTCCTTGGCAGGGCTCCGGGCGCGGGTGCCCCCCGGGCAGGGCGCGATCCGCGGGTAGGCCGCGGGCGTTCCTCCGCGCACCCGGTCCCGGAGCTGGGCGAGGAGAACGGGCCGGGTGGTCGCGGGGCAGCTCTCGGAGCTTCCGCGGAGGCAGTCCGCCGTGCCCGTCCTGCCGCGCAGGCGGGACCCCCTGCATCAGGGTGGCGGGGCCGCCGCCCGGCCCTGCCGCCGCTTAGGTGTACGCAGTCTGCCGGCGGGGGGGCTTTAGCTGGTTGGAGGCTCTCCTCCTGCTTGGCTCTGGACCGGCATTAGCGCCGGGCAGCGGCGGTGGGTGACAGGTCCGTCCCCGTGCCTGCCTTCCCAGCCAGGGACCGCGGCTCCCGGCCAGTAGCCCCCCAGTCTGCTCGGCCCGGTCAGACCCGTCGTCAGTGGACCCTACATCCGACCTGTAAACCCCCAGAGGGTTCCTAGTGGGGGGAAGGCACGTACGAGAGGGCAGTGGCAGGAGGATGTAGCTTTGCCTGGATCTTTCCTCGGTCACGAGCTTTTTACCCAGCACCTTTACAGCTCCGCTCCTTAGTTTGGCTGTTTTAAGCACCACCTACCTTGCTAGATGTGTGGAGCTTGGCGCAGAATTTGCTAGCCTCGAAAATACAGTTTTAGTCCTTTGTGCGAGCTTCATGTTCCTGTAGCAGCAGTTCTGGGCACTGAATGTAGTGTTTTGACTGGTCAGATTTTTCTTTAACCAGCAGTGCAACCACTGCCATTATCATGCATAAACCCCATTGCTTCTATTTTACAAACACCAGCACTTTGCTAATGTTTAGAGGTCGGAAAACAGTTGATATAATTGGGATAATATTGTCTAAGAGGAAACTAAGAAGGCACTGCTGGGGTCACTGTTTTTCTGGAAGTCACAGAAATAGAGGCTGGATGATGTCCGAAGACATTAACTGATGAGAGTGGCACAAACCACATATTAAACCACTTAAACTTTGTACAGTGTGCAGATTTTTTTTTTTTTCTGATGCCTATCTTGGCCATCAGAAATCACTGAACTAAAAATCTCTTCCCATGCCACTATTCTGCCTTATTCGTATTGCAGAAATGATTTTCAAAGAGACATAAAAAAAAATGTTGCAAACATTTATGTCTGCTTTGTTAGTAGATGATGTTATTAAAGATACTCAAAAGATTGCAGTACAACAGATCTTTCTTCCTCTTTCTGTTGGCTAAATACAGTTTTTTCCTTTTAATCTAAAAATAATACTGTTTTCCAAGTGCTGCCCTTGAGTTTTCAACATTTAACCACATTATTCCTGTTTCTTCATTATCAACTGAATTTGAAAAGAAGTGGAAAGTTTTGCTTACTTGCAAAAAACCCCACCAACCTCATTTAACAAAATGGGATCTTTTTGCCAAAATCTGTTTGGCTGTGTTCTTTCATGTTTCTTTCTTTTTTTTTTCTATTAGAAAGGTGATGCAGAGTGGAAGAATGTTTATACAAAATGCAGAGTGTTTCCCAGATTAGGAAAATGGCTAATGCAAAAGTGCTGGATTGTAGCATTATTTGCACAGTTAAAGCTTCTCAGCATTAAGTTACAGAAAGTCTCTTGTGCCAGAAGAGCCCTCATGTGACTGCAGTCTTCCCTGTTTTGCCCTCTCTAGGTGGATAAGATAGTGGACCAGCTGCAGCAGTTTGTTCAGAGCTACGATCTGGCTGCCCTGCGGGATTACTGGAGTTATCTTGACCGACGTCTTTTCAGCCGTTTGGAAGATGTGTACCGGTCAACAGTGAACAAGCTGAAAACCAGCTTATTCCGATACTACCTCGTCCATACTGTTCAGGTAGTGTTTGATTTTTAGACTTCTGTTTTAAAAGATGCTGGTCTCTGAAACCAGAGCAGTGAAAATACCCTTGTGAACCTCCTGACAGGCCTGGTGGGTAAGGAACAAGCAATTCATGTGTCATGTATCAGGAGTGTAGTAAAGAGTTTGATGTGGACTCACATGACAAGCTTGTAAGCAGGATAGGGAAGCTCAGGTGAGAGGGGAAATACATTTAGCTGGGAGCAAGATATTCACACTTGGGCATGAAGGCAGGTCCTCTTCAGAGAGGATGGCTGTACTGCTAGCTCAGTCTTGCTAAGCCTCTGTTAATAGCTTGGATACAGTGAGAGATCACAGGGTTTCTGGCATTGAGTGGTATTGCCATGAGGACAGAAGAGGACAAGAACAGTGCTCAAAGCAATCTTTAGAAGCTGAAGAAACAGTTCCCAAGTTTGAAGAAAAGAGCCCCAAGCTCCTGTTTGTAGGTAGGAGTAGTCAACTGCTCAGATGCAGAATAAGGAATGATTGAGCAGGCAGCAGCAGTGCAGCGGAAGGCCTTACTGCAGTGCTGGGGATCAACCGGCAGAATCGTCTGTATTCCTTCCACTCTAACCTGCTGGCAGGACTCAGTCAGTCCTTCCAGGCACCACAGTTCTTAAAGCATCAAGGGAGTTGGGAGGGTCCAGAAGGAGAAAAGTGACTTGAAGTTGGTGGAGTTGAGTGTTAGTTTGTAACAGAGGGGAGAAGTGGGTTTTAAATCTACAAGGTAATGTGGGAGAGAAAATGAGTGAATGTGTTTTGCTTGCTTTGAATAGAACAGAAGATAATGAGCTTAAAATGGAGCAGAGATTATCTTGTTGAAATTCTAGGAAAGTCAATGGAATGCATCACACATGTTGGGCTTTGGCACACAGAATAGACAAATATTTGTTGGGAATTAATGTTTCATTTCTTAACATTTCGAAGCAATGTTTCCTCCTTGATTCCATTCCCTGACTGAAAATCTTAAATGATGGGTGTTGGTAGAGGAGTCAAAATCTAATGCACATTTGTGTGACCTGACGTAGGTGTTCCTGCTCTGGCAGGGGGATTGGACTAGATGATCTTTTGAGGTCCCTTCCAATCCCTAACATTCTGTGATTCTGTGATTTATGGAAGCGTGTTTTTTCATGTTTTGTTTTGCCCTATGCTTACCGTGAGGTGTGACTGTCCTGTCTGAATAATGTATCCAATTGAAACCTTTTCAGGCTGCATCTGCTGTAGACTTCAGTAATTTGAAGTATACTTTGGTCCTGTATACAAATGCACCCATATTATGTCAATGCACAAACTGTACCGGTTTTGCTGGAAATCAGTCTAAGTGAGTAGTTGAACTTGCCTCAGCCTTTAAACAAAACTGTGGTGACTGGAAAGAAGGTCCAATTCAATACATTTGTGAGCTTCTCCTAATGTATTTGAGATGTGTTTGTTCCTAGATGAATCTGTTAACTCTAACCACTTGCTCTGTTGGGTGGTGACAGTAGTTGTTAGTATGTCCATAACACAGAGCAAATATTCCTAGAAGCCATGTGGTGGCACGAATGGAAGCGTGAGCCTTGTTCTTCTTGCTGTGTTTCAGACTGGTCGCAATGACAAGGCACAGGAATTTTTCCTCAAGCAGGCCTCCGAGCTCCAGAACCAGGCAGAGTGGAAGGATTGGTTTGTCCTGCCTTTCCTCTCTGCCCCAGACTCCAACCCCACCTTCGCCACCTATTTCTCACGCCAGTGGGCAGATACGTTTATCGTGTCCCTGCACAACTTCTTGAGTGTCTTATTTCAGTGCATGCATATCCTTTTTTGCAACTAATAGTTAAATTTCCCTCGCCCCGGTGTTATGCTTTCTGTTAACAGTGGTGCCAAGAATATAGTATCACAGAACTTGCCGCTTTCAGGTGATTGTTTAGAGCCAAGACATAATAGGAAGCTGGTGTTTACCAGAGGATGTTGGAATAGTTATTGTTCAATTATCCTGGGCACAATCAATTGTGGTTGTTGCTAATGCTGAACTCATCCCTGTACTAGTGACTAGAAATATTGTGTACACCTTGTTCTGAAATGCTTTTCTTTTTTGCTTGGCACAGTACAAAACAAAAACCAGGCATGCGATCTTGGGTCATAGTCCATAACTGAACTAGCACGTTAGATGTTCCTCTGGGTACGTATGTTCACAACATTGTTTAGTGACAGCTCACTATAATAGGGCAGTTCAGCATTGGCAGAAATAATAGCTTTTGTCACATATTACCACATTCTGACCTTGTTTGCTGATGGGCAGGTTCGGAATACAGCTCATCTGGAACTGTTTCTTCAGTGTACGCTAATGAAGTAACATAACCTGCCTTGTCCTCTGCTTTTGACATATAAAAAAAGAAGCTAAAAATCCTTGCTAAGCATGTATGAAATAGTTTGTGCATCAGTAAAGTACAAAGAAAGCACAAAGTTGGCTTAGGTAACTAGGCTGTTACTAGTCCTCTATCCTTGCTAGTAGTACGGACTGGGCAGGTTTGCTGTCTTACAGGCAGATGGCCGGTATGAAGTGCTGGCTTTTCTAATTAAGCCAGGTGCACGCAAGTTCTTGCCTTGGTTTTCTTTAACGTTCCTCACCAGTTCCAGTCATTTTGAACTTTGAAGCTGAATGTCTCAGGAGCAGTCTCATACAAGAAGAAAACGAATTGCTGCGGCATAAGGTCAGAACTGAAGTCACTCTTTAGTTGCTGACCGTATGAAGCTGTGAGTTTTGTAGAATTGGTTCCATCCATTCAAGGAAGTTGTAACTATTCAGTTAAGTGCAGTTATTCCAAGACAGGTTCTTGTACAAGCCCTTTGTTTTTTTGGTTTATCTTTCAACTATCTCCAGCAAACTTAGGGTTGTGATTGTATTGTGAAATGTCTGTTTAGGTTATTACTGTCCCTCTGCTGGAGTGGACTGTCCCTCTCCCTGTGCTATCTGACAGGTCGATGAGTACTGTGAAAACTCTTTTTCTGCTACGTTCCAAAGTCAAGACAAGCTGAAACTAGTGGCATGTTAAAGGCATAAGTGGGTGACTTTGCATGGCAACGTGTGAATAATATTCAGTCACTTCCATATTTATCTGATGGAGCAACAGAAACAGGCAATAACTCCTGGTAAAGAGGCAGATACCGGTGTTTCTGAAATGACCACCATGCTTGAAGTGCACTTAAAGCAATTTAGATCAACTAATGGAAACATCGTAGATGTCTGTGTCTCAACTCTAGACCTTACTGTAAACTGTAAGAAAGGCTGACCAGTTCAGACAAAGTGTTGCCCAGCTCTGTGTCTTATGTTCAACAGTATCATCAGTAGACACCTAGAGAGAGGGTGTAAGAACATGTAGTTTGTGTTGGTCCTTTCCCAGTATAATTTCCTATTAGAGAGATTTGGAAAATCTACAGTTTAAGGACTTTCTAAACTACAGATGACATGGATGATCACGTACGAGTGGGAAGCCTTATTCATGTAAGCAGAACTTTAGTTTCACTTCCTCAAACATACCAAGTAAAAGCGCTCTCTGTATGAATAAAAGTAAAGTAAGTTTTGTGCTTTACCTTCCATGTTACAAAACATTATGTTGTATGTTGTGCTTCCTGTTTCAACTGTTTTGGTAGCTGATCAACACTGTTCATTTATCCTAAAAATGTTGAAGTAAAATAGAATAATTGATTTCAAGAAGAAGGCCCTTTTTTTGCAAAAGCAAAATGAGGTTTGTCACTGTGTGCTGTATGGAGTCAGTGGATCAGGCAAACTATGACAGGAGGGTTCTGCAAAGATGGTCAGAGAATAGGGACAGCAGGATAAGGTAGTTTGCTTTTTTGTTTTGTTTTGTTTTTTTCCCTCCAATTTTGTATTCTGTACTTCTAGTCAAGTTAAAGCTGTTTTTTGTTTGGTGTGTTGATTGATACCACTTACAGACTGGATAAGCATTCTCTGGCAAACAGGCAGAGGTAAAACTAGACTTTCCTTTTGGAGAATTACTCATGTCAGAAAAGGAAGCAGCTACTCATTGAGTACAGATTTACATAAAAATGGTGTGAATAAATATTTAATTCTATGCTAGTTGAAATTAAGTAGTGATTGTGATTTCACTGTTGAAACAATGCAAATAGATGAATAGCAAGCTGGATTTCTAAAGCTTCTTTTTCTTCTTGTAATTTCTTTGCTTAAACACTATGATAAAAGGAAAAAGAAGAATTGTATCTGAAAAATGTACAGAAACAGAAAAGCCTGAGGAACTCTTCATATGAATCAGAGTCACAGGCATAAACCACATCCGCCACAGAGAGCTGCATCCTGAGGTTCTTCTCTGCTAAGTGGGAAAAAGAACAAAGGCTCTTTCTCTGTAATGTGGAGATAAATCTCCCTGTCATCCTTGGGAGAGAGCTGGGCAGGGTAGGGAGCTGGATTTCAGGGTGACCTTATGGCACTGGCCTCAGTGCACCCTGCCAGCTCACCAAACCGTTGGCTGTGGGAGGAAGATTGCCTTCTAGGCTCAGTGCCTGTGCATCCCTGCTGGCAGTCACATGCATTGCCCTGGCCTTGGAACTGCCTGCACAGCGTGGCTGATCGGCTTGACTCTGCCCAGCTCTTTTCCCAACACTATTAATATCCCTACAGCAACAGCCCAAGGAGAGGAGGGAAGGGTATTAAGTAGGCTCCAGTTTCATGTCTGTAAAGTACTAATTGTTGTGAGTACTTGGACTAATGTGGTTCGTGGCCATTCAGAGCAGCTTGCTTCCCTCCCACCCTTCTAGGGCTGTTAAAACAAAAGGAGTAAACAGCTTCAGCAAGTGGGAAGGAGGTGAATCTCAGTTGACCCTCTGTTTTCTTGGCTTTTTTCTCTCGTAGCTGTTTGCTTTGCAGGCTGAATCCTCCCGCATGAAGAAAGAAGAACTGGAGGTGGAACAAGCAGTTGTGCATCACAAATTGCCTGCGTATGTGGCCAACATGGATCGACTAGGGGATTCTGAGCTGTGAGTGCCTGCAAGGGAGTTGCTGGGGACAGGCTCTGCTGTGCTGACTGGGTCAGGGAGGCTCCCAGAGGGTCGTTTCCTTGTTCCCTGCCCTAGGAATCATTTAAGACATTTAAGCAGAAATTCTGGTGGCCTAAGTGGGTGTAATGGAGGAATTCATGATGACCATTTCTCCTGCCATTTGGGAGAGAGATTCTTGCCAATCAGGGAGAGCCAAGCTCACATGGAGGTGATTCTCCTCTGCTCTCAGTGTTACACCAAGGTGTCCTGGGCAGCCAGGGCACTGGTAGCAGTGCAATACCCTACAGTACTGCTCAAATGAATTGGATTGTCTCTTGGCTCCTGTTTACGTTAGTGCCTGCAGTGCAGTAGGTGATTGCTCTGTGTTATTTTGTAGATATCATTACTGAGTGACTCAAAGGGGTCATGGTTGCTTTTGCAAAGCCAAGGGTAAAAGAGTTTCTCTTCTGCAAGGCTCAGTTATGCACAGAATTCCCCATAAACTTCCTGCAGTTAAAGTGTGTTATGGCTACATTTACTGTATTCTTCTCTGTGGAAATTGGAAATTAGGCAACCTGCACAGTGATACAGCTTGTTTAATTCTATTTAACCTCTTTCCCCCAGTACAGAGTTATGTGAAGCAAGTCTGTGTGTTTGAATTCATTGTGTTTTTAAGATTTATTTTTTTTCTTGCTTTAAAGGGATCTGAAAGCAAATGTAGCTTAGCCACAAGGTATTAATAACACTGTTGGGACTTTCTCATGTGCTGCTTTTACTTCTATTTAGACAGGAGGGGAACTGGTCAAATTATCCTCCTGACAATGACAAATAGAAGTTGTAGCAGAGACCACACACAAAGTCCTTGTTTTAGTCTAGAAGTTGTCTGTTTAAGTACTTGCATGTCTGGTGAACTATCTTGACAACTGCTCTGCACTTGCTGCACACAATAGACTACAGAGTTTAATTTGAGTTTTATTTTTTTGTTTGTTTGCTTGTTTTAACTACTCTGTGTGGAAAGCCCTGATGTTCATCTGTGCATGTGGGGGGTTCATTTGTATTACAAAAACTTGCTTTAGAAGTGACATTTGTTGTGTAACTTGTCTCTTAGTCTGGGGGGCAGTTCTGGTTGCTTTTCCCATGTCTCTCTGTCAACCTAAAGCCCAAATTTGGTAGAGCCATTCCTTCCTAGAAGAAAAGATTGACACAGACAAGATGAGTGTATTCCCCTTCCCCTGGATGCTGCTCTGCTCTTAGAGGAAGCTGTAGTAGACTGAGGTCAGGGAGTTATGTTCTGGGAAGAAGCTGCTGCTCTTGGCATTGTGGGGTGAGAAGGGAGGTGTGTGTAATCGTAGAAATGAACCTAAAATTTCTCATTTTCTTTGGGTCCAGTTTTTGGGATATTGAGGGCCTGTGCTTTAAAACTGCTGAATGTGACTTACTGAATATTTAAGGGTGTTCAGTGAAACACTGGATACTGAGTGCATCTTGAAGCAGGTCTGGTTTATGCCTTGAGTTGTGAATCCTAGCTGAATAGGTTACTTGGAAATTTGGATTCTCCTGCCTTTCCCTTAGGGTCTTTCTAAACTAACCAGATGAAGTGGAAGGAGTTTGAGGTGGCCCTAGAGGGGATTCAATTATAGTCGAGCCTACTGTCTCAGTGGCATCTCTGATAAGTGAGCTTTGGTTGCATTAATTATAATGGTCTGCTCCAGGCACTAACAGGATGTTTTAAAACAGATTTTTAATGCATAGTGATCCTTTGGCTTGGAAAGGAATCTCTGTTCTCCAGTGGTTCAAACAGCTGGAACTTTGCTTGTTGGGTTGTCTTTGATCAGGTTGACTGGCTACACTTTCATGTTCTGTTTGGTGGTGTTTTTTTTGTTTTTTAATTAGTGATATGACCTGCAGCCAGAGGAGTACTGCACATTCTTTTCAGTCCCGGGGAGGCTTTCTGTCCTCTTTTCTCTCCCAAAGTAAAAAGGGCCCTTCCAGACCAGCCCATCCAAGTGGAGCTTCTCCAACGCAGACTGGAAGTATGCTGCTAGGGAAGAAAGAACCGACAAATCACCAGGTAATCCTCGGTTATGTTTGTTGAAATGTGCTCAGTATCCAAGGAGTTAACTTGCAGAACATCACTGCTCCAAGCTTTTGCTTCCACTTGAGAAAAAGAAATGTCCTTTTCCTACTTGCAAGTGTGTGGTGGGCCTGAATGCAGCACAAGGGCAGCTGCTGGTGTCTGGGGGCTTGTGGAACCCTTGCAGGTGCTTGGTTTCTCTTCTTCCTCTTTTACTCTTTGTTCTGCAGCCTAGCACAAGCTTAACTTTGCCAAATCATTCCTCTGCCTTCCAGAGTGCCAAAGGAAAAGAAGGAACAGTGAGCTGTAAGGACGGGAAGAGCCACTTCAGTGGATTAGTAGCAGGCGAGTCAAGTTCTCTGCAGCAGCGGCAGAAGCGCCTGCAAGAGCATGGGAAGGAAAGGAAGGAACTGCTGTCAAAAGGGACCTTCCAGGTACTGGACAACACTGTGAGGCTGGGAAGTGGAGGGCTGGTATTCCTGTAGTTTGTTGTGCTAGATGTTAAAACAAGTGCAAGTGTTCCCATTAAGCTTCTGAGTTGCTACTCGGATCCAAATGTATCAAAGGTTAATCTCTGTAGTTAATCAACTCCTTCTACACAGTTTATTTCTGTGTCCCTGGAAGGGAATCAGTAGTGACATTTGAAATGGAAGAAGAGTTATCTTTTGTCATGATCTTTTCAACAGCCTGGTCCTGGGGAGGGTATGTTTTATCCGCCTGAAAGTATGTTCAAATACCTTGTTATAATCCCCATTCCTTTGTGGCAATGGGTTTGGCTCACCCATCCTGCCCAAATGGGTTCTCTCCTGTGGATTCTTATGCTGTTTTGTGCAGGCTCTGTGTGGGGCAGATAAAAATTGATGGAAAGTTTTCCTGGGTAGAAGTGGAAATATCCTTCCTAGCAACCTTTGCTTTTTGGATTTTTTTGCACTGTATGTTGCAATTTTGCCTGGGCTTGTGCCCTGCTTTCTGATCTAATGAAAGAATAAAACTGTGTCTTGATTTTAACCACTGAAGGTCATTGGACTACTTCTGTTCACCTGTGTATTGTCTGACTTTCAGCAGGTCAAGGGATACAGAGCACAGGAGGAATGATGGCAGCATCTCGGCCCTGTTTATTTTGGCTGTATGAGATACTCTGCCTTTGGGGAGAGACAGTGCTGAGGGACTGTGTCCTATCAGCCCGTATGTGTGGCTGTTCTGTGTGTGGGAGCGCTGCTTTAGAGAGCCGATGTTATTCCACCACTGTGCATTCAAAGCTATGAGAGAGCTTTTTTTCTTGATGGCCATGACACTCATCTAAAACACTTTAATTAAACATTGATTAGAAAACTGCAAAGCCCAGTTTTCCAATAAGTATCCTTTGCCTTTCCTTTTTCTGTGATGTTCCAGGTTAAGGCAGTGTTTTCCTGGCTTTGTAGAAGTTGCTTCTGGTGCTCTAGGGGAATAAGCTCATACTATTTAGCGAAGGGTGATGAGACACTGGAAGAGACTGCCTAGGGAAGTTGTGGATGCCCCCTCCCTAGAAGTGTTCAAGGCCAGGTTGGACGGGGGCTTTGAGCAACCTGGTCTAGTGGGAGGTGTCCCTGCCCATGGCAGGGGGGTTGGAACAAGATGATCTTAAAGGTCCCTTCTAGCCCAAACCATTCTGTGATTCTGTTGTTCTCAATGCATGTGAGCAAAAAGGAAACTGAAAGGCAGTACTGTTCCTTTCATTCATTGGTTGTTATCTCCCCACTTAAACTAACAGAGAGAGGCATTCTTGGATTTATTTCCCAATCTTTTCCAGCTTTGTGATTTCAGGTGATGTTATTATGCAGTGTTTGATCCATTGCTCAAGATGTGAAGCTGCTTTAAATAAGGCAAGGATGTGTTAGGTAGCAGGGATACAAAACCATCAAAACCAATACCATTTTGGGGCTTTTCATCTTCAGAGGATGGTTTAGCAAAGCAATGCTTGCAGATGTTTTACTGGGGTTTTTTTGTGCTGTATCTGCTTCTTGTTCAGCTTCTGGTGGCAAGGAAAGACTTAAAGACTTAAGCTGCTTTCAAACGCTTCTGTGTGCTGCAGTGCAGATCTTGTCTCATTCAGATACCTTCACCTCCTAAAACTTCATTTGATATGTCTGCCCTGTCAAATTGGGTTTTAAGCTTTTGGACTCACATGTCGACTCTATGATTGTCATCAGTTGTTTGCAGTGCACACAGCCTAAATGATTATCCACTGGGGCTCACCATCCAACAAAAGTGTATGGCTGGGCACATGGAAGGGAATATTAGGGACTCTACAACCAAGAAGGCCATATTAAATGGTGCAATTGTGCAACACACTATGCTTGGAAAAGTTCCTGGCAGAAGAGATGTTGAGCTGACAACAGTTCTGTTTCAGTGAAGCAGCTTGTTTGGTTGGGTTTTTTTGTTTTGGTTTGTTTTTTTTTCCTCCCAGCAGGCTAGGGTGACTGAAGAGCTTGTCCTGGAGCTGCTGCTTCCTTGTATTTCACACAGGATTTCTTTCTTCAGGGCCAAATTGCTGAGAAGAAAACAGATACTAACACAGTTGAGACAGAGCCATGCTCAGAGCTGCACACTGAGCAAGCAGAGACTTCAACCAAAATGACTGTCAGCAGTGCAGAGGCTGTGGGGGTCCGGCAGGAGCAGCCTTTCATTGTCCTGAGCCAGGAGGAGTATGGGGAACACCATTCATCTGTCATGTACTGCAGGTAAGGGACTGGCAGAAGAGGGCTTTCTCATAAAAGCCTTGGTAGAGGATCAGCTGTGTCTGGCCTCTTTCCCCCAGCCTTTGTTCCATCCCACACATTGTGCATGTACTCTCAGTTGTAGGGCAGTCAAGTTGGTGTGACTGAAAATAGCCTGTAGCTTGTGCAGTGAGAATGGACAGAGATTTCTGTGGTTGGGAGATGCCAGCCAGGAAGAAACTCCTGGGGAAAGCAGGATGGTAATGCTGAAGGGTATTATGCTTTGCATGTGGAGCTTGGTGCACTTGTGCCAGTTACTGTGGACTGAACAGGAAGTGGTGCGAGGAAGTTCTGATTCCTGCAGAAGGAATTGGTGTGTGGCCAAGATAAGAGGGATTAGTGAGATATCTACTCACATCTAAGAACTTCAAGGAAAAAAATATCCAATCAGTTTCCTTCTGCACATAGGGTTGATTGTTCTGGACGGAGGGTGGCCAGCTTGGATGTGGATGGCGTCATCAAAGTCTGGTCTTTTAACCCCATAATGCAAACTAAAGCTTCATCCATTTCTAAATCTCCATTGCTGTCTCTGGAATGGGCAACCAAGCGTGATCGACTGGTGAGTAGTCACAACAGAAGATTTGGGCCTGTGTTGCTGTGTTGCACATTAACTTCTAGACAGCTGCATTGTGGATAAGATCAGGCCAACAGTTAGTTAGTTTCCGTTTTAGTGGGGCATGGGGAACTGAATCCTGTACAGTCTAAAAAAACACTAGAGGGAGTGTGCTCTGTGTATTGAACAAGGAGTTCACATCTGGCTGCCTTGAGACAGAAGTTCCCAAGCTGCAGTGCAGGTACAGCTGCAGGATAGAAGTAGCTCCTTTAAGTGAAGTGCCTCTCTCCAGGCAGAGCAGGCAGCCACTTGTAAAGGCAGGAAGAGGCAACCTGGTACAACAGCCTATGGGAACTCTGCAGCAGGGAGCTGTGGAGCTTTACTCACCCCCTGAGCCAGAAGCAGAGAAGAGAAAGCAGGGCTGAGGAGCAGGGGTGTTGGCATTCTGCTTGTGCAGATATGAAAAGGGCTCCCTGGCCGATTTTCACAGAATTGCCTGGGTTGGAAAAGACCTTTAAGATCATCGAGTCCAGCCATTAACCTAACACTGTCAGTCCTTGACTATAGAATATCCCTGAGCACTACGTCAACATGAGCTTTATACTGGTGCCTTATGAGTTGGGGGTTGGTGTGTGTCTGTATAAGGAGCTCGGGGCTTTTTTAAATATTGTGATGGTTCGATTGTTTCCTATAACACTTTTTCCCTTGTTCTGTTACTAGAGAGGAGCCTTAAATTACATGTGTTCTTCTGAGTCCTAGAACTGCTGCTAGTGTTTCATGCCCTTCCGTGGTGAAGAGACAGGGCTGTGTGAGAAGGCAGGCCTACAACTGAGGGAATGTTGTTCACCTTCTGGCACTGATGATGTGTTGCTGCTAACCCCAAAATGCCACATGTGAAGAGCTGGTGCTACAGCTTGTCTTTCTTTTCTTTTGCTCTTAGAAAGGAAGTTGTCCATGCAGTTGTTTTGATGTTTCTTCTTCGTTTATTTCCTGCTTGCTGATAGAAAGATTCTTCTTTCTGAAATATATAGGGATTCAGCAGCAAATCAGGCTCTGAAGTGAGAAGGATCTGGCTTGCTTCATTTTCTTTGATAATGCATCCCTCCATGGTTTTATTTTTGAATTAAATTGTAGCACCACTGATCAAGCATATGTGAGCCCTTCTAAATGATTCCATTCTCCCCTGGATGAAAGAAGGTGGCTTGTACTTGGTTTTCTCTTAAACTTAGGCTGTTAATTCTGTGTTCCTCTTTCCTTGCTGCCCTAGTTGTTGAGACTCCACATGTTTTGCATGCTATAATAATGTCGAGCCATACTCTAGAAAGTGGCTTTTACTCCGGTGTGATCCCTATCAGATCTTTTTCTCACTGGAAAGCAGTGCTTTTACTCTGACTTCTGTGGTTCTAGGGTAGTGCTACTCAGCATGACACACACAGAAAGACAAGATTTACCCTAATGGAGTGATGTTTAATCCGAGTACATAATTAGAAAAAAATTTATTCTGTGGTGTGGGTGATTGTTGGACAGCATGGCTATACTCACTCACACTTCTTCCATCTCCTTGCTGGTTTCAAGCTATTGCTTGGCAGTGGGGTTGGGACGGTTCGTCTTTACGACACAGAGGCGAAGAAGAATCTCTGTGAAATCAGCATTGATGAAGACATGCCCAGGTAACTCTGGAATACTGATTTTTATATATAAATATAAAAGTTGTTGGTTTTGACTGTGAAAAGATAGGTGAAGTTTCAATGTTCCTGTTGCTTTCCTGCAACTGCAGGACTATCTAGCCTTCATCCAGAGGGCACTCCATGTCTGAGAAGCATAAAACTTAGTTAAACAGGAGACACTCAAAATCTGTCTAGGCACATGAATCCTGTCTCCCTTTTACAGTGCACCCTGTCTTGCAGGGTCCTAATGGTGAAGCTTGTAGTAGAGTGTTGTGCATGAGGCAGCTGCTGGAGAGAGGCAATTCAGACTGTTTGCTGTGTTTCAGGATCCTCTCGCTTGCCTGCAGCCCGAGTGGTGCCTCCTTTGTCTGTTCTGCGGCAGCCCAGAGCCCCATCTCCCACATGGACTTCTCAGCAGTCAGCTCTGGGGGCAAAAGCATGAACCAAGTTCCTGGGAAGCTGCTACTGTGGGACACTAAAACAATGAAGCAGCAGGTACTTGCTAGGTTTCCTTCCTTTCTCAGTCTGCTTGCTGAGATCGAATGTCTTCTGTTTCAATGTGTAGGAGCTCTCTTTCTAAATTACTGTGACTTCCTTTTCAATACCTTTTTCCCCCTTCTTCCTTTCCCCTCTATCACATGCAAAATAAGAATAAATAGTGTAAGTAGCTTCTGGGTTTGGGTGGAGTGTTTTTGTTTTCGTGTGTTGGCATTTTTGAGGGATTCTTCAAAATAGTCCATAGCCTTGTTTTTATTCTGCCTGCACAGTTTGTGACTGGAAATATCCTAAGTGGATGGAATGATGCTTTGCTCAGGCTTTCTCTAGTTGAGCTATATTGAAGAGTTTTTTCTTTGCTGCTATTTCCCCTGCCCTCCTTGTTTTAAAGTGAAGTGCTTATTTCAGAGGTTTCATCTCATGTCATCTTCTCCATTGTTTTGATTTAGATGGGTCAGATTCTGGCAGGGAATCTGCATCCCATCCCTCGTCTTTGCCCTTAAGAAATGCAGTCCCTGACGTGTAGGAGAAAGCAACATACTTGAGCTAATGCCTGCCAGAAGCTGGTTTTGCAGCCTTGAGGCCATGGCCAAGAAGGCTGTGGCTTGGCTGAGGTGAATTGTTGGTTTAGTGTAACAGTAAAATGCACCTGCCAAGCTTGAAGTCTCTAGTCATGAGAGGTGTAGGGCTCTAGACTGGAGGAGTTCCTGCTACTAGATACTGTCTTTCCTCCCTCTCCTGGAGATCAGCTCCTCAGCACCTCCAGCTCTGTTTCTTGGCATTAATGCAGACTTTCCCTTCCAGCTGCAGTTCTCCCTGGAGCCTGAGCCCATTGCTATTAACTGCACAGCCTTCAACCACAATGGTAACCTGCTGGTCACCGGGGCTGCAGATGGGATTGTTCGTCTTTTTGGTATGTTGAAATTGGGCAGTGAGGTAGCCCCTTGGTGTCCCCAGCTGGCTGCCTCTAGCACCCTTCTGCCAGCAGGGACGCAGCTGTGGGACATGCCTGAACAACACGGTGGAAGCTATTTTCTCTCCTCCACAATAGCTCTCAGGACTGGATCTATGTAAATTTTCTCTGGAGGACATTGGCTAGAGACCCTGGTAGAGCTGCTGGATTTGTTGTTTCCCTCCTGCCGAGGAGCAGAGTTGACTTGCACTTGAGCCATGTGTTCTCGGCTGTGCCATGTAGCAGTACCACTGCCAGAGGCAGAGTCTTGAGGGAAGGAGTTAATGTGTGACCTTCCTGTTGAAGGAAGGGACTTCACATCAGTCCTTCCATGAGCAATTTCTGTTTCTCAAGTTTTGTTCTCATCAGCCTGTCCCTGTGATAAAGGCTGTGAATGAGGGATCTGCTTCTGGCCCAGGTGCTGAGCTGGAGGCTGCAGTCCCAGGTCTGTGGGAGGACAGAGCTGGCAGCAGCTGTGAGGATGGACAGGATAGCAAGGGGAGGAGAATAAGAAAGGTGGCAGAGGGCTTGGATGCAGAATGCCTGCAGTTGACAGTGAGCATGTGAGCAGCCCTGTAAAGCTGGAGAAGGAGATGACTAGTTACAGGTGATGATTTTTGTGGCCAGTGTAAAAGCTACATGCTGGAGAATAAGCACAGGGTGCTGGAACTGTATTGGGCTCCCCCAGGCTGGTTTAGAGGGCTGGGACAGAGACCTTAGGAGTGTAAAGAGTCTCTCTTCACCTCAGCTCTGTGCAAGTATGAGGAGTGTTCAGTACTGGTTCTCCCCTCAGATATGCAGCAGCATGAGTGCGCCATGAGCTGGAAGGCACACGACGGGGAAGTCTACTCTGTTGAATTCAGCTGTGATGAGAACACAGTCTACAGCATAGGCGAGGATGGCAAGGTAGGCTCTGAGTGACCTACTGGTCAGCTGACAGTGAGATCCCTTCCGAAGTCTTCTCTGTATGGTGGAGATAGCAGTAAAAATACCCTCAGAATCTGGAGGATCTGTGGGCTGCTAACTGTAATCTTAAGTGTGCAGCACCACCCTGCTGCATGCAGTCTTTGCAGAGAGAGTGGGTGGAAACTGTATTAACAGCTGGAACTGCCTCAGACCTTGTCTGCAAGTCCTGCTATTGGTGACATCCCCTTCCCAGGTATCCATGTGGTGATGACCTTTCTGTGCCCCTGAGATCACCACGTTTGGGATCTGGGATTCACCAGGGAGCAGATCCTTGACCACTTTGCATAAACTTCCTTGTTAGCAGCTCCCTGTTGCTTATAATAAAGGCTTCAATTTCTGCAGTTCCACAGTCTTCACCAGTAGAGGTGTGGCTTAGGGAGGGAGACTAACTGAAAGTGTGGTGAGTCCTTGGCTGATGAGTTAAGTGAATTCTCGCCAGGATCCTGCATGCAGTGTGGAAGAACATATAGGCAGTAGTGCTTGTGGAAGGTAGGGCATATGTTTGCCTGGATAGTAGGCACTCTTACAGCCTCGGAAGCCTGTGTTTCATACGTATAGCCACTTAGATATAGATGTCAAAATGCCATCTTCTGTTTGTGAGGAACAGCCACTTTGCTTAAAAACAATGAATGGCCCCTCTACTTTCATCCCAGTCAATTTAACTATGGGCTTTTGTTACCTCTTTTTGTCATTCTAGTTTATCCAGTGGAATATTCACAAAAGTGGCTTGAAAGTGTCTGAGTATGATCTTCCCAGTGAAGCTACAGGTCCTTTTGTTCTGTCTGGGTACAGTGGCTACAAGCAAGTCCAGTTCCCACGAGGAAGGCTTTTTGCTTTTGATTCTGAGGGCAACTATATGTTGACCTGTTCTTCTGCTGGGGGAGTAATTTTTAAGGTAAGTCTGAGAAGTGATGGGGAGCACTCCTACGCATCCATACAAGTTTGTGTTATAAGGCTGCAACAGCAGCCACTGGAAGTTCTCAAGCAGCACCTACCCATCCCTGCTCTGTGAAGGCTGTTGCTCAGTTTCATACAGCATACATTTCAGCAGCGTGTGATGTTTAGCAGGTGTTTGAACCCTCTGCAAGCCTCTGTATGTAGCTAGAGTATGTGTTCCTTGTTCTTAAAACTTAGCTGCAGCAGTTTTCCTTGGTGCCCAATTGCCTAGGACAAAGTTTTATTTTATTTTTTTTAAAATATACTGATGCATGCCAGTTCAGTGCAAAATGCGTGGTTGTTGACTGATGCTTATCTTCAGTCTGCCTTGTGTGCTTGCTGATGCTATGTTCATCCCAGCCTGATTCTCTCCTCTTACTGTGTACTGAAATGAAATGAAGGTTAAGGCTGAATGGTTCCAAGTACCCAAATTTCTGTGCTGCAGTAACAAGCAGTTACTGACCATGTACCCCTTGCCTGCCTCTCTTGAGTCAATACCCATCAGTATAAGCCATTGCAAGGCAGATTAGATGGAATTTTTGATTTGCGTCTTGGGCATTCAGAGCATCTGTATTAACAGGAGCTGTAGCTTAGGCTTATGCATTGCTCCTCAGTGTGTGCTCTCAGCCTGCCTTATTCAATTACTGCAGCTCAGCTGATGTCAAAAGCTGAGCTGCTTGAGAACACGTACTTCTGCCATGAGACTGGAAATTTGCTTCCTCATATGTCCTATGTACATCTCGGGATCTCTCTGATTTTCTGCTTAATTATGTGTGCTGATAGGGGTATGGAGTCTGTAGCAGACTTTGGCTTCTCCTGTAGGTGCACTGCCCCTACTGCAGAAACTTGCTTCCTTAAAATCTATGATTTTCCTTTGTTTAGTTAAATGGTGAAGAAAAGGTTCTGGAGAGCTGCCTTTCCCTGGGAGGACACCGAGCTCCTGTTGTCACAGTGGATTGGAGCACAGCCATGGACTGTGGGACCTGTCTCACTGCCTCTATGGATGGGAAGATTAAATTAACAACCTTACTGGCTCAAAAGTCTTAACCTGGACAGTGCTGAAGGGAAAGAGCAACAGACTTGACAAAACCAGTGTTATCTCCACAGGAACAAACTGCATGGGAGAGAAGGCAAACCACAGTCCCTCTTCTTGTAGCTTTTGCTTCTTGACAAATGTTAAATACATTTGCCAAACCACTATGCAGTAGAATGCTGGTGTGGGACTGGATCAATGGGAGCACTGAAAAAGTAAGTCTTCACTGACCCATTGTGGCAGCTGGACTCCCTTTGTTCGGGAGTCTTCAGTAGCACATGGCTAGAAGGCCTGCTGGGATCACATCAGAGGTTCTACAGAAGAAGGTGTGGCTGGAGCAGGCATGCATGAGACAGCACAGTGCATGGTGATAAGATAGCTCAAACTGGAAAGGCCAATGTGAGACCAGAGTATTCTTTTGGTGTAGTATTTGTTATTGTGTTTTTATTTTGTTTGGTTGGGTTTTTTTTGTGGGTTCTTTTTTTTTTCCATAAAAAGAAAACACTCCCGTGCACTTGATTCTTCTGCTCCGTTCAGTTGTTGCTGAAAAACATAGCTGGGGCAGTCATGTGCCAAGAAAGTCTCCTGAATGGAGAAAAGTCCTCTGTGCTTTCACCAGGTCCTTCTGGCACTGACACTTGCATGGTGAGGGGGACAGCGCAAGAACAAAAATAGAGTTCATTCCAATGTATTGTGTTCCTTTGCGCTGTCTTCTACCAACTAGGGGAGAGATCCCTGTTGAAAGGCTTGTGTTGGAGTTCAGAAGCTACATAATGCCTGCTAGCTACCTGATGGGGGATAGGAGGGAGGGCTAGTCTCTTCCTGTATAATGGCCCACTGAGCTCCACATAAGGTTGGGTAGAGGGAACAGGCTAGCACAGGAGGGCAGAGCCAAGCATCAGCTTGCCTCCTGCCCCAGCTTGGGCAGGCCTCTGGTAAGTCCAGTGCTGTGAAGCCACTGTACTGGGCTTTGCTGGGTCCACCAGCCACGGTAAGTGGAGGCTTTGCTACGGGCAGTACCTGTCCCTTACTGCTTCTTCCCATCCCGCCCCTTGATGTGGAGCCTCTTCCACCAGTTTGAGAGGGAAATAGGGTGGGGTGACCACGCTGACAAGGCTTCACCTGATCCCACCTCTCTGCTGGTGCTGCGTCTGCTCGGCTGCCAGTGCCTTCAGACCGCCGGTCTCTCCCAGCTGCCGGGCTGCCCCCGCAGCCCCAGGCTGCTTGCGCGGCCTCCGTGTCCGCCTGATCGGGCACCGGGCACTGTTGTGACGGGCTTTGGGAGCGGGGCGGGGTAGTTTTCCTGCTCGCTGCACGCGAGGTTTAGCGAGGAACAGGGCTGGGAGTGACGGGACAAAGCTGCCCCCAGCGGCACCGCCGGCTCTGCCGTGCTGTGTGGCCGCGGCTGGTACCAACGCGCTGGCGCCGCTGGGGGGAGCCCTGGGCTTCCCGGACGGGAACAACGACGACGACGGCTCCCGGGGCTGTCGGGGTGCTGCCGCGCGGGGGATGGCGGCAGATGGGCGGCGGCGACGGTTCCTCCCGGCCTGGATGGGGGCGGTGGGGGACGAGCGGGCGGCGGCGGCGCCCCCCAGGGCCGAGCGGCAGCGGCAGGCGGCGGCAGGGCTCAGGTAGTGTAGCGGGGGCGGCGGGCGGTCTGGGCCTGCCCGCGCTGAGCGTCTCCCCGTGCGGTGCCCAGGGCGGCGGCGGTGGTGTACTGCATGAACGAGGCAGAGCTGGTGGACACGGCCCTGGCGGTCCTGGCAGAGGTGAGCTCGCACCGGCGGGGGTGCGGACGCGGCCCTGGCGGTACCGAGCGCGGGCGGAGGGGCCCCCTGGCGGCCCCTCTCCGAGAGGCGGCGGCTCTGGGGGCGCTGCGGAGCGCTCCCCGCCTTTCCCGGCTGTGTCCTGACCGGAGGCTGCCGGGCCTGGGGACTGGCGAGGGGGTGCCCTGCCCTTTGGGGTGCTCCCAGGGTGAGTCGCACACAGCTGGGTCTGGTTTTTTCCCTTTGGTCAGACTCTACAGCGCCAGGAAGATGAGGAGAAGGCCCAGTCCGGGACCGAAGAGGAGCAGGAGCTCCAGCCCACACCAAACGAGGCTCCTGGAAGCAGAGCCGGCGCTGGGGGAGGCAGCGACTGCAGTCCGGCTCTCCCATCCCCGCCCGAAGCAGGTGCCGGTGCCGATGCAGAGAGGACAGGCTGGGAGGACTCTGAGGACGATGTTCTGAAATATGTCAGGGAGATCTTTTTCAGCTAATGTTGCCTCTTCTGCAGCTCCCTGGGAGCAAAGGGGACAGCGGGGAGAGTGTCCCTTCCCACAGCACTGAGGATGATGTGAGGAGGGTCTGAGTGGGCTGTGTATCTGCCGTGTTGGTGGCCTGTGCAGCTACTAGGAGGCCCATGGGAGAAAAGAAGGGGGACACTCATTTCTCCCACTGTGTGCTGGGTTCAGTGGGATTTGGCTCCAGATTAGGTTATGTTCATTTCTGTTTGGCATCTCAGAACATGGACAGATTAAAGAGGATGTTTGGGTTTCTGTTAATGTCCCTTTGGTGGGTCAGTGTTGGGACTGGAGGGGAGCAGGGAGTTGCTGGCCCTGGAAGGCCTTTGCTGGCTCTACGGAGCTGGATGTTCATGGTTCAGCCTTGGGGCTCCCTTCTGGCAGCTGCAGGGGGGGCAAGCAGGCTGTCCCCATTGGGCCTGGTGCTGAATTTGCTCCAGGCTGTGGCAGGCCTCTCCCAGCTAAGGAGGAGATGGGTGGGACCATCCTGAGGGGGCTGATCTCATGGCAGTACGCATGGGGATCTAAGAAGGGATGAGGATTGCTCAGCATCCTCTTCCCGGTCCAAAGGGGGGGATGAACAAACCACACAAGGCTGGTGCAGGGGTGTGGGCCTTTATTGAAATGAAGAATTGGTCAAACCAGCATCAGAAAATGGACCCTCGTGCCTGAAGAGGATGAAGGGGAAAGCAGGCGCTTCCTTGTGTGAGGTTAGATGTGGCATGGAGTGGTACTGTGCACTGCTGTGGCAGAGTCCCCGTTCAGCACTCTGGCTATGATGGACCGGCTAGGGCACTGCACTCTGGCCTTTGGCAGCCCTGGCCTTGCTTCCTGAGCACACCCTTGCATGGGGCATGTGTTGGGCTGAGATAGCTCTGCAGTGAGCTGCCCTCACAGAGAACCAGTCTCTCCTGGAGTCTTAAAGGCTGCTGGAGTGCTGGGCTCAGCCCCGTAATATCAATGGGGACAAACCTGGGACTCTGCAACGAAATCCTCTGCTTCCTTGTGGAAATCCTCTTCATTAGAGCAATGTTCATCAAGTTGTTAGGCTGCTGTTCCAGCTACATTGCTGCTGCCGGGGCTGGATGTGGGTCACTTTGCTCTAATGAACTATGGCATAGTCACTCCAGATATTATTCAAGCAGGTGAAGTACAGGCGCTCCTACTGAAAGGTGTATTTCCAGTGCACCTCTGAGGCTGCCACTGCTGTGATGACCATGTGAAGCCACAGTTCCTCAAGTCAAAATTGCCTTGAAGGCATCCCTGGTTAGTCCAGAAGGTGGAGAAGGAGTGAAGTCTCTTCGGGCAACTCCAAGAAAGAAAGCCTGCTTCTCTGCCTGCCTATACTTAGGCTAGATATGGCCAGAGGGATGTGTCCACTGTGTGCTGGTTCTGATCTGTCCCCTTCACTGTGCTCTGGATCAGGGCCAGAAATGCTGTCACTTCGATGCTGTGCCCTAGGCTGAGGGGTGTGTTACATGCTGCTGTTCTGGGAAGCTCCTGCACCATGCTGTGGGTGTTGGTGCCTGCTGCCTATGCGCTGCAGCAGCACTGCTAGCCAGCAGTGGCAATCACAGCTGTGTGCCACAGCATGGCTGGACATGGGCCCTTGGACTAAGGATCAAATTCCTGCCAGTGACTAAAGCTGTAGTAGGATTATTGTTTTAAATCATGTTATCAATAGCGCTTGCATCTTCTTCATTGTCAAATCTTAATGGCCAGGGCCTCCTCAGTGAAAGGGCTTCGACATGGGTGTGTATGCTTGGCCCAGCTGAGGTAGATAGTAGCAGTGAGAATCTGGAGCAGTAGCAGAGCCTGAGTCCCAAGCAGTGCCAGGAAGCCCCCAGTGAAGTCAGAGGGGTGAATCCACTGCGAGGTTTGGAAAAGAAATATACCCAGGCCTCCAGACAGGATTATCACCTTGAAGATGAGTATGATGAGAATCCCCTTCCAGCCCTCTCTCTCCTCTGTGCACTTCACATGTGCAACAAAAATGGGGTAAAAGATGCTGAAGATGAGACAGCTGTACACACAAACCCTCGCTAGCACCATTCCTGCTAGGCTGATGCCCATCACCTGCAGATGCTTGTACTCCAGGCACTGCAGCTCCCCGGCTGTCTCATTCCACAGGCAGAAGTTGTAAAAGCCAATGCGTTTGTAAGGGAGGTCAACCAGGTTCCCAGCTTCCCATAGCAGCGCGTAGAGCATTAAGGCCAAGGCCCCAGCAGCCTCAAGGTGGATCAGCGCATAGACCAGGTGCCCAGTGCACTTCTGTTGCAGCAAACCCATCCTGGTGCCCACATGCTCTCTTGATACCATGGTAAAACCTCCTGTAGAACATGAAGGAGGGAACCCCTTGGTTGGTGCGTGTTATGGCACCCTTCCCAAGACCTGCTCTGGGCTTATGTCACTAAGGTCTTAGGACTGCCCTTGCAAGTCTTGCCAGCTCTGCAGAGCCCTTGGAGGCCTGTGGCTACTGGTGTCCCCCTGGGGTTGGTATTGGGTCTGGTCCTATTCAATGTATTCATTAATGACCTGGACAAAGGGACAGAGTCTATCCTCAGCAAGTTTGTTGATGATACAAAACTGGGAGGAGCGGCTGACACGCCAGAGGGCTGTGCTGCCATCCAGCGTGACATGGACAGGCTGGAGAGCTGGGCAAGGAGAAAATGAAATTCAACAAGAGCAAGTGCAGAGTCCTGCATCTGGGGAAGAACAACCCCATGTATCAGTACAGGCTGGGGGCTGAGCTGCTGGAGGGCAGCTCTGGGGAAAAGGACCTGGGATTCCTGGCAGACAACAGGCTGACCATGAGTCAGCAATGTGCCCTCATGGCCAAGAAGGGCAATGGTATCCTGGGGTGCATGAAGAGGAGTGTGGCCTGCAAGTCAAGGGAGGTTCTCCTCTCCCTCTACTCTGCCCTGCTGAGGCCTCATCTGGAGTCCTGTGTCCAGTTCTGGGCTCCCCAGTTCAGGAGGGACATGGAGCTACTGGAAAGAGTCCAGCACAGGGCCACAAAGATGATGAAGGGATTGGAGCATCTCCCATATGGGTCTGCTTAGCTTGGAGAAGAGGCGGCTGAGGGGGGAATCTCATTAATGCTTATAAATATCTTAAGGGCGGTGTCAGGAAGATGGGGCCAGACTCTTCTTGGTGCTGCCCAGTGACAGGACAAGGGGCAGTGGGCACAAACTGGAACACAGGAGGTTCAATCTTAACATAAGACAACACTTTTTTACTGTGAGGGTGACTGAGCACTGGAACAGGCTGCCCAGAGAGGTTGTAGAATCTCTGTCTCTGGAGACATTTAAAACCCGTCTGGATGTGTTCTTGTGTGATCTACTCTAGATCAACCCCCCCCTGCTGTAGCAGGGGGGTTGGACTAGATGATCTTCAGAGGTCCCTTCCAACCCCTGCCACTCTGTGATTCTGTGAAGTAGAGCAGGAGCATCTGAGTCCTGTCTCTGACTCTGCTGTGCACGTGTTACTGGGTTGAGGGGAGTGCGTTTTTGGTCACAGCAGAGGTGGCTTTATGATGTCCTGTGCATGGTCCAGCACTGAGAGGACAGTATGGCTCCCTTAGCCCCACACATGTGCTTTGCACCGTGGTCTCATGTTGGACAAGAGAGGCATTTGTCAGCAAACTGCAGTGATGGCAGGGGAACAAAACACTGCTGTCTGGTAAGGAGGGAGTTAAAAGCTATTCTGGGAAAATGCTTTTCTTTTAGTTCTGGTCAGACAAGGACATCCCTTGTGATCTTTGGATGACTCAGTAAAATGCAGCATGACAGGGTCTGAAGTGCAGGGCTCCCCTTTCCCCCCACCCCTAGCTTTGGGACACTTGATGCCATTGATGCCACACATTTGTAGCATCCACATGCCCCTGAGGCCCTTGGATATCTGTACATTTCTGGGCACAGCAGGACTGATTGTCCACAGGTCTGCTCCCCACTGAGGCTAGCTTCTCTGTCCTGGTTGCCTGAGGACTGATGCCCCATGTGGACAGGCAGTTGTCCCCCACAAACAGGCAACCTGGACCCACCTGCAGCCACTCGCCCTTCTCTGGGGCCCAGGGAGATGGATGGTACAGAGACAGACCTGTGATTGCTGTCCTTGCTCCTCTCTCAGACTGCCTGGAAAATCGGACTCCCTCTCCCAGAAATGTGGACTGTCCTCAGGGCCCTCTTGCAGGCTTCTGCGTTGTGCTAAAAAACAGGTAAGTGGCATCAGAAAGGGGTATCACCAGCTGTAGAGTCACATGACATCACAGCACTGGCCACTCGGGTCTGCACAGAGGCATAAACAGGGCAAGTAGCTCAGAGACGCTGGCTTCAAGCTCAGCCTCTGGCTTGAGGCTCTGCAAATAACCTCTTTCCTGCCTTTGCCAAGCATTTTCTCCTGTCAATCATTTACCACCTTCCCTCAAGAAGTTCACAAGGTCAGTCCTTCTGTCTCCCCTCCACTGCCTGTTGCCTAGTGATATATCATCCCAATGTCCTGGATGTCCCAGGCCATCACCCCACAGCTGTTTGTGGGTTTGGTACAGTGTCTGAGTTTTTAGAGTGCCCGCTCACATCTGTACCCATTGCCTGGCTGCAGTCCTGGTGACTAGAGACCCTTCAGCGTGCCCCTCTCGCTCCCTGTTTTCCTGGATACTTGGGAGCGGGGCAGCTGTGTTTAGTGTGCACAGGGATAAAGTTTCTTTGTCCCAAAACTTCTCTTCCTCCGCCCAGTCATAGCCAGGAGGTGCACACATACAGCATGGAAAGGGGTCATGGCATCCAGACACTGACCTGTCCCCTTCCCTGGTCAATACTTCACTTCTTGTAGCTTCCCTTGGAGGCCTTCTTCACAACGGGCTTCTGGAGAGACTGGAAGGTCACATGGAGGATGCCCATTGTTCTGAATCTACAATGAAGACACAAATGATCAGGAAAATACCCGTGTGCAGGCCCAGAGTGCTGCAGAATGAGACCTCACGTGCATGTAATTTAACCAGGTTTTGTCTTGCCCCTGAGATTGCCTTTTGCTTTGTCTGTCTTTACCCATGCTCTCCTACAGCCAGGCATTCCTGCTCTTCCTCTCCCTGGCCGTAAGGGCTCACACCTGCCCACTGTTTTCCCTGCCTCAAAGCCCTCAGAGGGGGAACAAGCCATGCTTGGAAGGGACTCTTGGTTAGCTGACCATCTCCCAGGGATTTCTGTCAGAACTCAGAGCTAGGACTGGTATAGCCCAGCCAGCTCCTGGCTATGGCCACTCACCAATCTTTGCTGTCATATTTCTTTAGACCAGTTTCCTCAGGAAGGCAGGCTTGTAGAAACACAGTCTTTTTGTTCACTCATTTCATGTTACCTTTTATTTACCCCCCCATCTCCAAAAAAATATAAAAGCAATTAAATTTTTTTCTTGTTGCCCATGTCTACTAGAGAGGGAACAGAATTAACTTTCTAGCAGGTTAGTGGAAATATATGGCAGGGTGGAGGAGAGCCACCTCAGAGACTCTGTGCTGCTATGTGATCTCTGCATGTGTGAGAGCCCAGGCAAATCCCATAGTATCTCTGCCTTCTCATCTGCTTGGAGGCTCATGTCTGGCAAGCCCCAGTCTGGCTTCACCCCCCTGTGCCTGCACAGGCATCTCTGGAAGCACTGGACTTCACCACGGGAGAGCTCTGTGTCTCAGTCTCTGGGGCAGAGAGAGGCTCCATGTGCACAGCTCAGGAGCTCCCTGCGGTGTATGTGTGCAAGATGGGGCTCACAGGGACTTTCTGTGCTGCTGGGACTACATAGCCCTTCCCTCTGCTGGCTTGCAGGCAGGTGAGCACCTTCCCACGCTGGGGCTTCCCACTGAGCGGCTGGCTGAGTGCCTGGGCAAAAGCAGCGGGGGGGGGAGCCCAAAGGCACGCAGCTCTGGTGCAGGACCTGGCCTCTGTGCAAGGACAAACATCTTTGTGGAGCTGCCGGACCCCACCACAGTGAACAGGCTGAAGGCAAAGGGGCGAGGGGATGAGCATTTTCTCTTGCACTGAAAAGTCCCCAAGAAGACTTGATTTTCCTACATCCCTCCTCCCTAGGTGCTGGGGGAATAATGCTGTGCAAGAGCGGTGAGAAAGGAAGGCAGCTTTGAACTTGGCACCTTTTCTTCAAGCCACCTGCTCCTCTGCCACCCCCCTCCCCCAATCCCTTTCCCCCTCAGGCAGGATTGGCTTCAGGGAAACCTGCAGGTGAAGAAAAACCACTGACAAGCTAAGGATTGCTGGCAAACAGAAATCAGCCAGTGGCACACGGACCGGACTGCAGAACTGCCCTGAAAGTGTCCCACAGTTGGGGAAGGACATGCTCCTTCCCAAATATTCGCATCCTGCAGCGCCACTTCTTCCCCTGGCAGCTCCCCTTGAAGCCAACAGCATTTAAAAGGTGGGGAGCTCGATGGAGGATACTTACAGGCTGCCCATCCAGCTGGGTGCGGAGCTGAAACACTGCAGAGTGCTGAGGTGCTGCCCTGGTGAGCTGAGCTCCTCTCTGTCTGCTACCAGTTCCTGTAACCTTCTGTAACCGGCTGGGTTCGGATACCACTGCCCCTGTGCCTCTGCTTTCTGTTTCGTTTTTGAAAGCTCTGCCCAGATACTGCGTTATCTAAATATGAGCAAGAAAACAAGCTGAGCGTAGCCACCAGTGTCCGAGCAGGGGGCAGGTTTGCGCTTTCTCCTGGCCGTGGTATCTGACATGAATAACTAACAAGGCTGAGCTCAGCTGGGAAAGCTGTGCTGCTAGAATGGCTTGAATGTCCGTGGGGGCTGAAAAAAGTTTGTTTTGTTTGGACACTTCTGTAGAGGTGACCGACTGTCCCAGTGCTGACCCCAGTACTGCAGCAATGTTGGAGTTCACTGACCACTTTGCCCTTCCTGTGCTCTGAAAGCTGCTCTCTTCCTTCTGCTTCCCAGACTCAGCTTCACCCCACCTCCCCTTGCCCACAGACACAGTGCTTACTCAGGCACAGCTCAGGAGAAGCATCAAGCTGCCTCCTGTGACAGGAAACCTGTGAAACCTTGAGTGATGTAAGGGGCAGAACTGTCCTTCCTTTAGCCCTCCTGGCCAGACCCAGAACCATTTGCCTTGTTCTATATGCACCCTTGGCAGTGGGTCTGTTAGGAGAGGTATGTGTTACGAGATGATATGTGTAGGACATCGAGCCATGAAGCTGCATACCACCAAGTAGTTCTGCATTTAGGCATGATCTGGAAACCTCCAGGTGATACATAGGTTGTGAATCTGTAATATTGGCACTCGCATCCAAGAGCACAAGGCAGGTGGAAAGAAATATGGGAAGAAACCCTAAGAGAAGCTCAATGGATAGAGCCATCAGGCACATGGTGGTGGGGAGCTGCCTTTCTCTCTGGCCTGTGTGCATGGAATAATTCTAGCACTGAGAAGGGCCGAGATCTGGATCAAGGTGGTTCCGATCACAGATGGCTTGAGCAGGGGTTATGGTGGGAGAAATCAGCCAGGGGTAGAAGGCCTGCAGAAAATAAAGCCTAGCAAGCCATAGCTGCTGAGCTGAATGTGGTGAATGGTGGGGACACAGAAGGAAGCCTTGGGGCTGAATATGGCCATCATCTAATGTTGGGGCTGCTGGTTGGGGAACTGGGGAACACGCAGAGATGACTGAGTGGAGATCTCTGTTCCAGTGAGGAAACATGTATTGGCAGGAGGTATATTTGTGCTCCTAAAAGGGATGGTCACACAGTATGGCCTCATGCCACTCACTTCTCTGTCATACAGGAAAGAAAAGGGTGCATATATCTGACCTCATCACTGCAGGGAAGGCTGCTGTTTTGCTGCTGCAGGCAGAAAGCACAAGCAGCTCCTTCACAAACGTTCTCACTTTGCAGTGGGGTCTTGTTTGCTGGGGCAATCAGGATGACTGCCACAGCACTTCTCCCTTGACCCACTGTCCTCCTAGATGGGTGGCTGATCCCCTTCCCATCTCCTGCACCTCAGCCTTCATGGGCATGACAGATGGCTACACATCCTGGCTTTAGCCTTTGCATACACCTCTATCTCTCTGGCTATCTCTGCACTGCTCAGAGCAATAAATAAACCATTTGGGAATGTTACTGTTGGAGCAAGGCATCTTCCTGGCCAGAGCTGGTTGCTTGATTGTGCACTTATGACAGAAGCACTCCTCAGTGTTTCCCAAGGAGTCCTGTGTCTCCTTCCCTGCAGGGTTTTGGTCTCTGCTGCTTGTAATGTCTCCTGGGATGCCATAGCTGCCAGCAAGCAGAGGTCCAGTCAGCCTCTACCTCAAGACTTGCCCTTGGTCCTAGATGACCTTATTCTGGATGCCTCCTTCCACGCCTTTGGCTGCCTCTCTGGCAGGTAGTTCCCCTGCTTTCTCCTTCCAAGTGCTTGAGCAGAGAAGATTGTGCCTGAAGGCTAGACAGGATACAATATGCTCTGCCGTGCTCCTTCCTGCATTTTAGAGGTGTCCCCTGGCTGTCGCTTTGGCTTCAGATGCCCAAAGTCTATCTGATGATGGAGCAGCTGGGGGAGGATAGGTGTGATGGGTGTGGGGTAAGCAGGGGGATGATCATCAATATGTCTCATGGAGAAAAAGTGGGAGGAGAGAGGAGAAAGAGAGCAGGGCTTCTGCATATGTGTCTGGAGGTAGAAGAGATTGGATGGAGTGTTTCTGCTGCTGAGGCCTGGTGTCTGTGGGTGGGAAAGGAGAGCACTTCCCAGGAGCCAGCTTCCACTAAATAACTGTGCAATCGTTTCTTCCTGGAATTGTTTCCTGAAATAGATATGTGATTTCTTGCGTGCATTAAGGAGATATTCACATGGCTTTACAGTGAAATGAACTGCTCTGCAGCTCTTGGTTTCTTGTGGTGCAGTTAAAGCACACACAGCAACAGTCAGCAGTTCTAGTTATACTGGCAATCACAAGCAAAGCATGAGATGATCTGGGACTTTCAAAAGTGTTTTGCTTATTTTAGCCTGCTGTTTTAAAAGTAAGCTACTACACTTGCTTCCTAGAAGTTAGGCATGATCCTGGTTCTCATTCCTGAGGGAACCTCCACAGCAGAACTCTGTTCCCTCTAGTTCCTCAAAAATCCTATCAGCTATAGCTAGTACTGCCCCATTGTACCAGACTTGAGGGATTCCGGTGGGACTCCTTAGGCTGGTGAAAAGAGAGGTTAGAATTCACTTCATATTCTTCTACCTTGTTTAGCAATCACTTTTATTCAGAAGAAATTGTAAAATGACTATTTTTTTTTTTCTCATCTGTAATCTGCTGACAACTGAAAATAAACAAATCTCAGTGAAACAAAACCAACTCTGCTTTTCTCTCTATAGCTGTCATGAGGAGGTTGCTGGCAATCCAGGAGCTGGAGTCCAAGGCAATACAAAGTTAAATGGCTTTGTGCTATCTGCAGGTGTGCTGCATTTAGGATTCCACGAGACTGAACCCTAATCCCGCAGGGTATCAGATGTGAAAATCCATATCAACTACTATGAAGTTACTACTTACTTAAAAGTACTTACTTAAAAAGTACATGGTTTTAGTTTCATTCACAAGAAACTGTGGTATTATCGCAGAAACATTTCCTTTACTTAAGGAGATCCACAGCATGATTCAAAATCTACTACTAAAATGTGGAAACTTCAGCCATAGACACAGGACCTGGTTTTATTGCTCCAGTAATACAATATTCTATTGTCCTCCTCTGGAAAGGTTAATTCCAACATTTCACAGAATCAGACCATACATCCCTCTATGGCTCTTCTCCCTAAGCTGCTCACAAATAGGTTAACGAGCTTCTGGACCTCTGGTGTCTCAGCTGGAAAGCTTCATGAAACCAGTTCTGGTATCTGCCACAGTGTACCAGCTGCTGCTGAACACGTAGGAGATTTCTGCCACTGCTGATGTACGGCTTCCATCTGTCTTACGTCTTTTGGAGACAGCTAGACCAAGAAACCTACAAAACAGAACTAAATCTTATTCTTTGGTGCATTTTGAATAGAATAATAACTGAGAAACCTTTTAAATCTTGAAATGTTTCTCTGCAGGCTTGGAAACGCTTTTGCCATTGTGTTTCTTCATCTTCTGGGAGACCAGATTAAATTTGGATGAATGGAAATTTTCTCTTGTGGATGGAGTTGTATCATGGCACACACCTTTTCCTGCCTCCTGTGGCACAGATTACTTTTCATGATTGCCTTTGGCATCACAGGTGAGACTCTCAGAGCTAAAACACACAAAGGTCAGGCCAGAAAGTATTTTATCTCCACACAAATTCATGACAAGATATACATAAAGATGACCACACAGAACAGAAAATCCTTACGGATAAAATTTCTGCTACTTTAGTCTGAAGCATTTCCTAAAAATCTAATGGGGGGGGGGGGAAAGTGAAGAAAGAAAAAAATTAATTTACTGTATTTCAAACTACAAAGAACCACAATGCCATCGTATTAACTTAAGGACACTATTGCCAGTGTCATGTAGCTGCTATACCACTATTCCTTCTGAGTCAGCTGAAGTACCCCTGATAGAAGAAGCAGAGAATTACCTTATCATCACAGAAGTAGAGACAGACACCAAAGGCCATTCTTTCCTCTTTTATCAGAGGAAAGCCTAAAACGTTCAAGTTTCTATAGCAAAACCTGAGCTGTAAGTTGCAAAGCAGGAGTCCTTGAAATCATTTAGAGTGAACAAATTAGTATGTACTATTTCATAAGGTGTTTGTGGCAGGATCTGCTGCAATCCAACTAGCCAGCTAACTCCACTTTGCTCTGTTACTCAACAACAGCCACATGTATGCTTGGCAAGACACAGAACATTTTATGCTATCAATAGGTGGTTACTTTGGAAAGTAATCAACAGTGATCATCAGCATTACTGTCATGGGGCCTTGCACACCCATAAGAGTGTACAACCTTTACTGTTCAAAGCCAAAGCACCAAACCCTAGAAGTGAAGGGAGTGCATTAGCAATGAACTATGCACCAGCACCATGACAATATTGTGATTTTAAGATATCCAACCATTCTAAACTATTTGGACTGTCTGCCACCTAGCTTGGCTAGGCCTTTATTTTTCTCACCTCTGCCCTGTTTCTTAGTAGTCCTATGACCCTACGTTCTCCCTCCCTCTCTCCCAAGGCAGCAGCAATCATCTCTCCCTCCAGAAAAGCACCAGATTAGTTCCTGTGCATCAGTGAGTCCAGCAAAGCTGGAGAAAGGAACTTCAGCTGTGTGCTGAAGAAGGGGCTGTGGAACTCCAGATAAGACGGAGGGAAGAGATTTCTCTGCTTCTCTAATATCACCTTCCACTGCAGTCTCAACCATGGGATGAAGTGGCCAAAGACAGCTGACTAGCTGATGAATGAAAAATGATGAAGCACAATGTCAGAGGAGCATACAAAGGAGGAGAGTAGATTTGTAGATAAATCAGGTTGGGATCATTCTCTCACTCTTGCTCTATGAAAAATGCTAGAAACCTGTAAAATATAATAGTATCCTACCTGAAATCCTCTCCTACTTGTTTGGCAGAGGCTGTAATTGGCAATTTTACTGTAAAAAGTAGAAAAAAGAAAAATATTGAATGTGCATTACCAGATCTCTTGAAAAAAATCCATATAATGAAATATCCAAGTTTTGTCTTGGCCAGTTCAGACTCAATAACTGGCTGAGGCTGATACAGTAAGTAGAGTTACAGTAAGCAGACATCACTGGACATGAATCCATTTACTCGGGTGACTAGTTGTGGGGATTAAGACTTTCTTCACATTGAGCAGATTCTAACTCACATGCCCACCTCCTCTTCTTCATCTATTGCCTCATAAAGGTTATTTTGGGATAAAGACACTCTAAGTAGCTCCCACTGAAAGTGAAACTGTTCCACTATGCAGAAAACTGTACATCAGGAAGCAAAGGTGCCAAAGGCAACATGATTATTTTGCCATTGGCCTTCTTGGCCACAAGGGCACATTGCTGGCTCATGGTCATCCTGCTGTCCACCAGGACCCCCAGGTCCCTTTCTCCTACACTGCTTTCCAGGTCAAGCAACATGGGTGGGAGTGGGAGAGAAGAGCTGGTGCCACCTGACTGATCTTGACAGGCAAGATGTGCTCATGAGCTGCTCAGCTGCTAGTGCTCACTGCAGGGTGGCTGGCTGTGTAAGAACAAGGTGCCTTGGGCCATGAGCAGTGCCAGCATCCAGGGAAGCTAGAAGTTAAGTAGTGTGGTAGCCTCGAGAGTGGTGGTGCCACTGGATTCAGGCAGCATCTGAACAGGGTCCAGCACAGGTGAGATGAAAGTACCTGAGTGACAGTAGCCTTTGGGCTAGAAATTGTTTCCTCTCGGGTATGCATAGCACCTGCCTTCTCTACACACCCTGCTGAAAACACATCTCTGTAAGAGCAGTAGGAGTGAGAAAAAGAGGATATAAGGTGTTTTACAGGCTGTGGGATAGTACTCCAGTCCAGATCTAAAAATCCACAGTAACAAAATATTAAGAGCTAGGATTTTTTTTGTTTTGTTTGTTTCTTTCTGTCCTCTCCGCAACATCAATTCCAGGAAAGCCTAGAAGAACATGATCTGTTACATTTTTACCCTTGGGTACGGTACACAATATCTAGGAACAAACAGCGGCAGCTGAGGAGGAAAGTGCTTTAAAGTCACCTCACCCAAGATTGCAAAAACATTTAAACACACATTCTTTATTAATCTTCTATTTGGCAGGCAAGCCCTCATCAGTGATAACACTTAAATGTACTCAACTGTATCATACTTAAACTGTACTTAGCTGGACTGTCTGTCCCATGGAAGCCAATTACAGCAGTAATAATTTATGCCCAGACTTAGACACTGGCAGAGAGGCAGTCGTTTTAATTTCATCTCTCCCTCCTGTGGCGGTGCAACGCCCCCCTTCCTCCCTCCGCCCGGAGCCACTTGGGGCTTGGTGTGATTTCCCCTCCCTGGCCAGATTGCAATGTGAATACCAGTCAACACTGGTTTTGCTTTAGTTACAGGGGCAGCGGGCCTACCATTATTCTTGTTTCAATTGCAAGTGCAGTGGACTGGAACAATTTGGTACATACTTGTCCATACTTGCAGGTACAGTGAGGTAAGATAGCCCAACAAACCTGTACCTGAATCGTGGCCCAGAGGGGCTGATACTAGAACTCCATGATCTAGTGAGTTCTGGGTCTGCATAACTGATGAAAAACACCAGAGTATTACATCAACCAAACTGGGCTGAAGTGGAAAATTACCTGACAAAAGTCAATTATCTCAGACCCTATAAATAGAGATTCTAAATGAGACCCTTTGAGCTCTCCTGGATTGCAGCAGACTGTGACCACTATCTCCCCTGAGGTGGGACACCCCCCAGGTACAAAATCCTTGAGGACCGTCTGCCAACAAAGCTGATGGAAGGCCAGGGTGAGTCAGCCTTCTTGCGTCTCAGTTATCGCCCACTGAAGAAAGCCAATACATTGTGAGTATTTAAACTCAAAGAGGGAAATTTTAACTATAAGCTAGCTTTCTCTATCCACCTCTCTGTGTTTCAATATACACGTTTGCCTTCACGAGTATTGGTGACGTATACCACTGGGCCCAAACACTTCTATCTGCATATATCTGTCTGGTTTATGTTTATCTATATATACATCCCTATACATTTTTGATTTAGGACATCTTGTATTAAGTTACTGTGAATCTTGTAATCTTAAAATCTGTAATTAAGTTGCTATCTTGATTCTGATGTATTCTATTGAATCACTGGTGAAATTTTTAAATTGGTCAATCATTAAGTGCTGCTAAAATTCAGCCTTTGACCTACCTCACAGTATTAATTTTGAATTTTCATCCATGATGCTTCCATACTGCAGATGGCTCATGTATCTTCTTTCTCAAGACGCAGGTCTTCAGCCTGTTGGCTGGTGTGACAGACATGGCCCTGGCACTGACAGCAGACAAAGAGCACATCTCCTCCCCTGACAAAATCCCTGCTGCAGCCCAGGCCCCTGGCCTCTCTCTCAGCATGACCTTGCCCAGCAGATGGACCAGGTGAGCTGCAGCTGGCTTCAGTGCTGTGCTGCAAACACCTTACCTGCAGAAAACTACTGGGTAAGGTCCATGGTCAATGGGCAAGATGAACCAGGTCTGACAGTGTTTGGGGAGGTATGTCCCTTGGACATAAATAATACTTAAAACATTTTGAAGCTCCTTTTATTCTAAGCAAAGAGGTGGTTTATATAGTTGATACTGAATTTCATTAATATTATTTAACCCAACTGGCCAAAATAGAGAGGGCAAAACACAGGAAAGCACTCCAATTATTTTTACATGTTTAAAAAATACATTAAGAACATAGGATACACTCAAACAATTAACCCAGTCCTCTCCTACAAACTAGTTCACAAACCAAATATTCATTTGTTATTTTTTCAGCTACCATACTACTTTGGTGTTTGGTTTTTTGTTTGTTTGTTTGTTTGGGTTTTTTTTTGTTTTGTTTTGGGGTTTTGTTTGTTTGTTTGTTTGTTTTTCCTGGGTAAACTCTCCAGGACAAACCCAAAATAGTCATAATGCATGATAGCTCTGGGTACATGTCTGAGAAAATTAAGAGGAATTCAGAACCAAGCACAAAGTCATTGCTAAACCATACTGCTACAGCATGACATTGTTAGATTTTCAGCACCTGAAGTGTGAAAATCACATGAATAAGGATTGTCCTGAGAATAAATTCCAGTATCCTTAATATAGGCAGAGAATAAGTAATATATTTTCACATTCCTCTGTTAACCTGATCTGCTATAGCTCATTATGAATGCATAAACGCCACAGATTTATATAAAAACCCAGATAATAAGCATGACTACTTTAATATTTCTCATGCGGTCCTCATTGAGGAATTCTAGATCTCTGCTCATGAAAACAACAGCTGAAGTACTATTCTGCATACTTTGTTGATATGACATCTGGAAAAGATTTTAAAGCTCTTGTTTCAACGAAAATAATACTTTTTTTTTTTTTTTCTTTTTGTAATTCTCAGAATATTTCATGAGGCTTGTTTATCTGTGTAGGAGAGGTAAGAACTGAAGAGAAATGTATTATTGGCTTTGCAAAATTTTGGCAATATGAGCTGTAAGAATTTTAAAGAAGTGACACGATGCTGTAATTAACACTGCTCACAGATGTTTGTTGGAATAAATAAAAATAATAATGGCTAAAATCAGTGAATGCTGATTTATGGTGCTTTGAGTTGAGGACAGGCAGCTTTCTCTTCAGGACATTTCTACTTTGTAGCTTTCTTCAGAGATTAATTTGTGGGTTTTGTATGCTTGAGAGCAGGCTGCTTCACGGCTTTGTGGGTATCTGCAAAACCACAAAGTTTGACGCTAAGCATAACAAATTCCACTGTTTTTCAGCACTATGTCCACAGCAATGTTTTCTATTAAAAACCTACCAAAAACTTTACCAAACCCTATCTGTAAACTGCTAGATTGAATAAACTCCACATTCCTCTAAGAAGCCTATTCTGTTTTAATGTAAACCATTAAAAGTTTATGAAAACCAGACTTCTAAGGCCTGAAAGAACCACAAATCATTTCATAATTCATTTCACATACCATGAAAAATAGGCTAGCAATTTAACTCAGTTTTCTGTGGAACTTGTTCTAGACTGTGTGTTTGACTGAAGCAAGACAGAGAACCCACCACATCTCCTGGAGTTTGCACTAACAGGCATTCTGAATCCCTGCCAAAACATGCATCTCATTTCTAATGAAAATTTGTCTGTTATCAGTTGCAGTCACAGCTTCTCATGCTTTCTTTTTCATGGACTGAGGCTATCTCTGCTACTCTCAGCTGCTCCACTGAAGAACATCGTCAGGGCAACCCCAGTATCAATACAGGCTGAGGAATGAAGGGATTAAGAGCAGCCCTGAGGAGAAAGACTTAGAGATACTGGTGGATGAAAAGCTGGACATGAGCCAGCAATGTGTGCTCAAAGCCCAGAAAGCCAACTGTATCCTGAGCTGCATCAAAAGAGGTGTAGCCAGCAGGTCGAGGGAGGTGATTTCCTCCCTCTACTCTGCTCTCGTGAGACCTGACCTGGAGTACTGTGTTCAGCTCTGGGGTCCTCAGTACAGGAAGGACATGAACCTGTTGGAGCGGGTCCATAGGAGGGACATGAAAATGATCAGAGAGATAGCACACCTCTTCTATGAGGACAGGCTGACAGAACTGGGGTTGTTCAACCTGAAGAACAGAAGGCTCCAGGGAGACCTTATTGCAGCCTTTCAGTAATTAAAGGGGACTTATAAGAAAGATGGGGACAAATTTTTTAGTAGGAACTCTTGCAATAGGACAAGGGGCAAGGGTTTTAACATAAAATAGGGTAGATTTAGACTAGATATAAGGAAGACATTTTTTTACAATGAGGGTGGTGAAGCACTGGAACAGGTTGCCCAGAGAGGTGATAGATGCCTCATCCCTGGAAACATTCAAAGCCAGGCTGGACAGGGCTCTGAGCAACCTGATCTAGTTGAAGATGTCCCTGCTTATTGCAGGGGCTTTGGTCTAGATGACATTTAAAGAGCCTTTCTGACCCAAACTATTCTATGATTCTATGATTTTAGGAGACAATTTTCATCCCATAAAGCCTCATTTCATCATAAAGTGCCTGAGCTCTCTTCAGACTCATAACAAGAGGTTGTCTCCAGTTTTTAAATACTTTGAAGGGTTCTCTTTTGCATTCTTCTTTTCTTAAAAAAAAAAAAAATCTTTAAAATAATGATAACACCAGAAGTAGTCAAAGAACTCCCGTAATAGTCTCAGAGAAGTTCTACAAAGAAGTATATGTCCTTATGGCACAGTATGAAGAAAACTCACATTGAGCTACTTGCTCACTTTGACACCTAAATCTTTCTTAGATTTCCTAGTGTTTGCAATGACACAAGTCCTCCAGTTCAGTTTCCTTAGCCTCCACAGTTGCTTCTTTCCTTTTGTCTGTACTGAAACCAAAAAGTTTTGGTTGATCCCAGTTTTCCATAGGATTTAGCCTGCCTTGTTTGACTTCAGTGAATGTTTTCTCCTCTAGTTTCTCTGGACCAAATGAGCACTCTATTACAAATGTGTAATACTGCCAATAGGAGAAAATATTCTTTTACTTCTCTGGAATTTGCTTCAGGTTCAGTTTTCCTTCAGTGAGACTGTAAAGCAGAGTGTAATAATGTAAAGCCGACAGTTTAAGCTAAAGAAAAATGAGCTCTTCCAAATGCAGAGACTGAGTGAAATCCCAGTCAAAGAACTCTGTACCTATCTTTTTGGGACATAATCTTTACTGAGGTTTGAGATTATAGAAAAAAGGCTTATTGGGATTTTAAGAATTAAACAAACATATAATGTTTGCCTTTTTTCACTGGGTCAGGTACCTGAAACATCTTATGTCAAGTTTCATTGTGCTGAGTCTGAAACAGAATAGAAACACTAACGCGTTATTAATATTACTAATTTCAAAAAGGTATTATGTGAATCTGTTTTGCCAATTAGTAGGCCCAGTAAAAAGGACACAGCCAGCAGCAGAACAACAATCCAGTACGTAGGTTCTATTTCACGTAAAGGGGTCAGTATATAGAGGATTGCTGGGGGTACAAACAAGTCAGATAGATCACGGATAACAGACATCAACCCCAGCGACCCCAGGAATGACACAGTATCGCTCATAACAGATGGAACAAACAGAGACACGAGATAACCCACAGAGAAAATGGGAGACAACCAGGAGAACAAGGCAGTTACATATGACAAAAGTAACCCCATGTTGCCTCCCCACAAAGCCCACGTTTGTATGTGCCAGACCTGACTGCGATCCGGTTCCATGAGGAGTCAGGAGGTCCTTCCCCAACAGGAAACTCTGTGAAGTGCGTCCACTCCACAGACAGACTCTCCAACCCTTCCTGCAAGCGGGCCCAGCTTTTATCCCCAAACAGGACACCTGGCACTTGTTACCAAAATGCAGGGCACCTGGGGCTTGTTTACCCAAGGGCTTTCCCTGCAAGGCCGGCCGCACCCTGGAGGAAAGCCAAAAGGTAAACTCATCCCCTCCTCTTAAAGGGCTGTGGAAACCACCCATATGTCAACCTTAATTCAGGGCTGGGGGTTCAGACCCCAGCACTTCAGAATCACATTCTGTGATTCTGTGATTATCATCTCTATGAATTAGCATTTTATGGCTTGTTCAGGGAGTGTACACTAGGTTAGGACAGGGGAAGCTTGGTAAAGGTTCAATAACTAGTGGGAAAAGAGTTAACATGTAAAGATCAGGCTTTTTTTTTTTTTTTTTTTTTTGCCCCCAATCAGAAGGCAAGCCAGGCATCCAGCATTTGGCCTGATTTTCAAAAGCTCAGAAAACTCAGCAACTTGTGTTCACTTTGCAAGCTGTTGAGTGCTTAGCATTATAAAAAATATTTAAGTTAAATTCCTTTTCAAGAAAATAGGAATATAACATTAGACTCCACTGTTTTCATCTGGGATTTTAAAGCGTTTGTTAATTTCAACAAGGCTCACACTTTCTAAACAGTTATGTAGGATGCAGAACAGCAATAATGGAGAAGCGACATTTACAAAAGATTAGATCTTATACCAATTATTCTGACAATGACCTTTTAATAAACTTAATCCCATGGTAGTTGCTAGGCCAGCTAATACTGAGTGTCAAATCACACACTTTGAATGGCAGGAAGGAGCTTGACACAGCTTTACAAATACTGCCAGCACAAGTATTTCAGAGCTGGGGGTTGGCAATGGTCCTGAAGTTAATTAAAAAATTTACTGCCTGTTTCCCTAGAATGTCCTGTGACCTTTCCCTTTCTGTTCACTTCACAGCAGTCTACTGGACTGGAAAGCACCATGGAAAATGTTTCCATGGACTTAGCAAAAATCTTGTTCAATGAAACTGGAAGTGAAATAAGTCCAGTTGAGGGATTGAGGTGTTAGTAGTTTTGGAGATTGAGGAAGAGCTGGTATAATCTCCAGATCCAAGGCATATTCCTTGACTGAAACATCTAAATGTATCAGATAATATTAATGAGACATAACTTCACTATTTTTCCTGCCCCAGGCTTGTTGATGTTGACACTTCATTCATAGATAAAATAGACAATAAAAATCAATGGGCATTCCAGGTCAGCAGCTTTTGTGGACAAAATTGTTCGTCCAAAGTTAACAGTGATTGAATTAAGTTGTCATATATCAGTCTCTGGTCAAAAAAGGAGCACAACATGTTTCCATCTATCCACTACTATCTACTAGTAGTTATCCAGGCTGGTAGTGATGATGCTTGTGAGAGGAGCCTGAAGACAATTAAAAAAGACTTCAGGGCTATGGGGAGATCACTTGAGGGATCGGGAGCCCAGGTGGTATTCTCAGTTCCATTGGCAGAAGAGAAGAATACTGTTAAAGGAAGGAAGACCCACCTGATAAACAAGTGGCTAAGAGACTGGTGCCACAAACAAAATTTTGGGGTTTTTGCACATGGGTAGCTTTATGATACGTGGGGTCTGCGGGCAGCAGATGGAGCTAATCTGTCTCAGAGGGGAAAAAGAATCCTGGCAAACGAGCTGGCTGGCCTCATTGAAAGGGCTTTAAACTAGCTTTGAAGGGGGAAGAGGATAAAATTGGGCCTGCTAGAGTTGAACTCAAAGGAGGCAGACCACAGTTGGTAAGGAAGACGTCAGCCTGGCTCAAGTGCTTCTACACTAATGCACACAGCATGGGCAACAAACAGGAGGAGCTGGAAGCCATTGTGCAGCACGACAGCTATGATGTAGTTGCCATCATGGAAACGTGGTGGGATGACTCTCATGAGTGGAGTGCTGCAATGGATGGCTATAAGCTCTACAGGAGGAATAGGCAAGGTAGAAAGGGCGGTGGGGTGGCACTCTATATTAGGGAGTGTTTTGACTGTATGGAGATCAATAAGCGTGATGAGCCAGTAGAATGTTTATGGGTTAAGTTGAGGAAGGCGAACGAGGTGGATATCCTGCTGGGAGTCTACTACAGGCCACCTGACCAGGATGAAGAGGTTGATGAACTGTTCTGTAAACTGGCAGAAGCTGCAAAGTCACAAGCCCTTGTTCTTGTGGAGGACTTCAACTTACCAGACATCTGCTGGAAATATAACACAGGAGAGAGAAAACAATCCAAGAAGTTCCTAGAGTGCGTGGAAAATAACTTCTTGACTCAGCTGATAAGTGAGCTCACCAGGGAAGGTGCCTTGTTAGACCTGTTATTCACAAACAGGGAAGGACTGGTAGGGGATGTGGTGGTCGGAGGCTGTCTTGGGCTGAGCGATCATGAAATGATACAGTTCTCAATCCTTAGCCCGGTTAGGAGGGGGCGCAGCAAAACTCTCACCATGGACTTCCAAAGGGCAGACTTCAACCTGTTTAAAACACTGGCTGAGAAAGTCCCTTGGGGAACAGTCCTAGAGGGCAAAGGGGTTCAGGAAGGATGGACTCTTTTCAAGGAGAAACTGTTAGAGATGCAGGAGCAGGCTGTCCCCATGTATTGTAAGACAAACTGGCAGGGAAAGTGACCGGCCTGGTTGAACAGGGAGCTTCTGGTGGGATTTAGGAGAAAGAAGAGAGTCTACCACCTCTGGAAGAAGGGGCAGGCTACTCAGGAAGAGTATAGGGATTTAGTTAGTTGTGTAGGAAGAACATTAGGGAGGCAAAAACCCAGCTTGAACTCAGCCTGGCCACTGCCACAAAAGATAATAAACAATAAAAAAAGATGCAGGGAGAATCTCCATCCCTTATTGGATGTGAGGGGGTACATTGTTACCAAGGATGAGGAAAAGGCTGAGGTACTTAATGCCTTCTTTGCCTCGGTCTTTAACGGCCAGACCAGTTATCCTCATGGTATTCAGTTCCCTGAGCTGGAAGATTGGGATGGAGATCAGAATAAAGCCCTCTTAATCCAGGAAATAGTAGTGAAGGACCTGCTGAGTCAATCAGACACCCATAAGTCTATGGGGCTGGATGAGATCCACCCGAGAGTGCTGAGGGAGCTGGCGGAGGAACTTGCCAAGCCGCTCTCCATTATCTATCAGCAATCCTGGTTATCGGGTGAGGTCCTGGGCGACTGGAAACTTGCCAGTGTGACGCCCATCTACAAGAAGGGCAGGAAGGAGGATCTGGGGAACTACAGGCCTGTCAGCCTGACCTCGGTGCCGGGGAAGATTATGGAACGGTTCATCTTGGGGGAGATCATGCAGCGAGTGCCGGACAATGGGAGGATCAGGTCCACCCAGCATGGGTTCACAAAGAGCAAGTCCTGCTTAACCAACCTGATCTCCTTCTATGATCAGGTGACCCGCCTAGTGGATGAGGGGAAAAGCAGTGGATGTTGTCTACCTGGACTTCAGTAAGGCATTTGACACTGTTTCCCACAGCATTCTGCTGCAGAAGCTGGCGGCTCATGGCCTAGACAGGTGGACTCTTCCCTGGGTTAAAAACTGGCTGGTTGGCTGAGCCCCGAGAGTTCTGGTGAATGGAGCTGAATCCAGATGGAGACCTGTCACAAGCGGTGTCCCTCAGGGCTCGGTCTTGGGGCCAGTCTTGTTTAATGTCTTTATTGATGACCAGGATGAGGGGATCAAATGCACCCTCAGTAAATTTGCAGATGACACGAGATTGAGTGGGAGTGTCGATCTGCCTGAGGGTAGGGAGGCTCTGCAGTGGGATTTGGACAGGCTGGAGCGATGGGCTGAGGCCAATTGTATGAGGTTTAACAAGGGCAAGTGCCGGGTCATGCACTTTGGTCACAACAACCCCATGCAGCGCTACAGGCTTGGGGAAGAGTGGCTGGAAAGCTGCCTGGCGGAAAAGGACCTGGGGGTGTTGGTTGACAGCCGACTGAACATGAGCCAGCAGTGTGCCCAGGTGGCCAAGAAGGCCAATGGCATCCTGGCCTGTATCAGAAATGGTGTGACCAGCAGGAGTAGGGAGGTGATCGTGCCCCTGTACTCGGCCCTCGTGAGACCACACCTCGAGTACTGTGTCCAGTTCTGGGCACCGCAGTATAGGAAGGACACTGAGATGCTGGAGCGAGTCCAGAGAAGGGCAACGAGGCTGGTGAGAGGTCTGGAAAACAGGCCTTATGAAGACCGGCTGAAGGAACTGGGGTTGTTTAGCCTGGAGAAGAGGAGACTGAGAGAAGACCTCATTGCCCTCTACAACTACCTAAAAGGAGGTTTGTAGTGAGGCTGGTGTTGGTCTCTTCTTTCAAATAACTAATGATAGGATGAGAGGAAATGGCCTCAAGTTATGTCAGGGGAAGCTTAGTTTGGATATTAGGAAGAAGTTCTTTACTGAGAGGGTGGTTAGACATTGGAAGAGGCTGCCCAGGGAGGTGGTGGAGTTACTGTCCCTGGAGGAGTTCAAAAAACAAGTGGATGAAGCACTTGAGGCCATGGTCTAATGGTTAGGAATATGACGGGATAAAGGTTGGACTTGATGACCCTGGAGGTCCTTTCCAACCATAGTGATTCAGTGATTCTATGGGGTAGTCTGATGCTGAGAGCATGTAGCACCAGTGCAATGGCTTGTCTGCATGCGTGAGAATACAACTCCCGAACACTCTGTACTGGGTATCTGCAAAGTATGGCTAACACTAGTGTGCAAACAGGCATGATACTTCTTGTGCTTAAAGCTGGTGCTGTCCTCCTCACCCTGACCCCATGTCTGCTTACTCAGCAGTATGGCCAAACCTGACAGGTAGAAAGTCACCTTCTTTTGGAAGAAAACCACCACTTTCTAGACAATCTGGGTTAAGCTATAGGGAAAATTAATACTATTGCTCTGCACTGTCAGTATGGACTGTATATCTATAGACTATTGACTTATTAATTACTATTCTGATTGACTTAATCCTAAGGTTCTTCAAAATAGAGCCTGTTAAATTCTGGTAACTCTTTCCCTGTGGCATTCAGGACAGAGGTGTAAAAGACAAGAAAAAGTCACGGCATACCTTAGTACCTAGTTTTAGCTAATGTGCAACAAGATCACAAGAGTCTGAGCTGTCAGAAGCTTGGCTCCTGTGAAAGACAAACATTGATCTGTTTAATTTCCAAATTTGGCGATTTCAGACAGTGTTTTTCAACAGTCATTCCAGCCATTAGCAGGTGTTTTCTGTAGTAGCACTAGTTGTAGAGAGGTAAATCTGTTTTCCACATGCCTGTCTTTCAGATCCACATTTTAATTTTACAGACCTATGGCTAACCTGCAAAAGTTGGCACTATCATCTTAGAGAAAGCTTGGATATTGAAAGAGATGTGATCTATCTAGATGGCATCTCCTGCTTCTACCTAGTTCTGCTTCACACACCTTCTCCCTCCCCTCCTATGTCCTGCCATAGAACGTCATCCTCTTTGTTCCCAGTGAGTCTTCTTCTAGTTCTGTGATGATGCATTAGTATCTTGTGTCTCTGTTTATTTCCTTGCAGTTCAGTACCAGTTGTGAATCTCAGCTCTTGATTTCTATACTCTGGGAACCTAAAGTTTGATGAGAGATCCAACCTAGTAATGTTTCCTCAAAAAAAGAAATGTACAAAAGTTTTATTCCCTAATAAATGACCATAAAGCCACAGCTGTTGAAAACACATAAATGCCCACCTCATCTTGCAGCCACTCAGTCTGCGCTGGCACAGGAGGAGCCGATCACGTTTAATAGGCATATCATTTGGTCCATGTACAGATTCTTGCACTGCTATCAATTACCCTGAACTTAACCCCTTTGGCTAAATGGAATCAGATTAGCATCTTCCATGGTTAACAAAATTATCTTTACACAAAACCAAAACAATAAACCTTATATTGTGGCTAGATTGCTCTCCAAAATGTAAGGCTGAAAAAAACCCATATTGATTTAAGTGATGCAATAGACCAAGCTCTGTACCAATGCAGTTTCATTTCTCCTCAGGTAGGCAACCTTGGGTAGATACAGACCTCTGCTTCCAATGAACTGGCTATTAAAGTTTGGATATAAAATTCGCATGCAATCTGTTAAGGATTGTTAAAGTAAGGAGTGTGACAATTAAAAGTCTAACTTTAGTAACCTTTCTAACATTTACTCCGGCGCTCTTTATGAGGTGCAGAGAACATATAATAAATTGTGGCATATCTGAATAGTTACTTGGAATCCCGGTCTAACACATCAGAATTCAGGACCTTGGAGTTCACCCTGGCTTGCTGTTTCACTACTTTCTCATGTTCCTTCAGGCACAGATAATAATAAGAAACATCACATATTTAGTTTACTGCTTAAAGAAAGCCACTATCAAATTTATTATTGCTATAACCCTATAGAGTATTACATATTTTGTCACAGTAGGATCAACTGAGGCAGGAGAAAAGGCCTAGAGGGGACCTTCCTTAACTCCTTGTTAGCAACACAGTAGTTCAAGAGAGCATCACAGAAATGCTGTCCTATTGACTCAAGTCTTTCATGTCGAAATGGGTGTTTCTTCTGCAGCCTGCAGCATCAATGGCAGCAAGACAGAAATGAAAATGTCAGTCATCCTGCTGACTGCTAGGTATCTATGATATTTCAGGATGGTGGCTGACTGCAAACTTACATATCTTTCACTGACAGGTGATAGTCAGGTCTATGACTGCCAGAGTTTTATGCAGATATTACAGATCATTATTCTGCTTATATGAAGAAATCTGTCCACTCAGAGGAGGTAACTATAATGCATCATTGCATCATTAACTGATTCCCTATTACAAAATTTTCTAAGAATACAACTGGCTTTAGTTACTGCTTTAATTTGTCATCCACTAATGTTGTTTCATGATACATAAGCAATAATGCTAGTGGTGGCCTGAAATGTTATGAGGTGAATGCCTTAGCTTTAGTGGTTTTTCTAACTCTTATCTTAAATTGTCATTCATTTCTACCCAATGGCACAGAACACCACCCACAATGGTAGCTCAAGCCACCATTTTCCATGAAAAATGAAAAGTAAAGATCTTATTTGATGATTCCTAATAAACAGCTACAGAGAATTGTCTCACCCAACTTAGAGCCACAGACAGAGGCTTCCAAAGTATAGCTGTTGTTGATGCTCATCTTCCACATTACCACTCGACCTGTGCCTTCTTTGCTCTTTCGTTCTCTGAAACAGCAGTCTGGGAATGAGAACTTAAAAGACAGATACAGCATTAGCCTTTGAGGTAGACAGGATGATGCAATAATTCCATTTTAACCTTGCAAGTTTTTAAAAATCTTACCTACCGTGTAAACAATTGTGAGTTTTCACTCCACTTGAATACTGTACAACATAGCTCAGGGCGTACTGTTATTACTGGTATAATGGAGATGTAGGTGAAATAACAGCCATTTGATTAAAAGTTTATTTTACTTTAAGGATTTCTGAGACATCTGCAAATAATTTTTTATGTGGTTTTACTTACTGTTTCTAAACAATCCTTTACAGACAGCTGACCAGCTGAGTTACCACAAATCCTGTTATATACCAACATGCATATTTACTATAGCTTTTCTCTCATGAATTAATGGACTAACATTTTGATGCAACTGATCTGGAGCTATCAGCCACCTCGTTATTGATATCTGAGGAAAACAGCATTAGCTGCAAGTATTCAATGACATCTAGTAGGTTAGTTTGTGTGTTGATTTATTCCTGAGCCTTTGCAACCTTTCTGGTTCAAAAGCAGCTTATTGCAGTCAGATTTTGCTGGAAAACGACATTTTAAAAGCTGTCATTTCCTACTAAACTTTTTTTCCTAATTGAAATGTCTTACACAAACACGGCAATTTTGACACAACTTTCAACAGAAGTTTTCAAAAGGATACAATCTGGAGAAACATTTTTCTTCTTTAGTTTCTTATTTGCTTACTTATTTGTTTTTAATTCTATAATATATTTTAAAGCTGCACTTAATATGCACAATATTTAATATTAGTTTTTGTCATTGTTAAAACAATGTTACTTTATTTTTTTTCATTATTTTAAAAATATTTTAAAAATGCTAACTTTGTGTCCATATTCAGCAGGATACATTTTGGAGCGCTGGAATTTCAAAGGAGTTAAAATTTCATATTCCTTCCATTTCTAGTTTTAGTCAATTGAATATTATTTTACTGGGTGTATTCTTTTAGTAAATGTGATACCTTAACAAAAAATTAGGGATCCCAGATGGTACTTGAATTTTTAGGTAAATTTCTAGCCAGACATTGTCTTACCTTATCTGGGCAGCTCTTGCTCAGCAAGAGTGGGAAAACACATGGATGCATGTGTGGTAGTTCTGCTTGCTGCTTTTTCTCACAACCATACATGAAGACATTTTGTTTCTTATTGTGACCATGGATGTCACAATACAGAAAAACATCACATTGCCCCATCACTCTGTAATACAGGATGACATAGAATACTTTAATAAAAGTGGGTTTTTTTTCCTCCACCTCTAGACCTTCAGACTAGAAACTAGGCTGAGCTAATAGGTTACACATGAGCTCACGTGTAACCTAAAGAGCAAGAAAGCTATACAAATTTAATATTCTGAGCTCCAAGTTAAACTTTTAATGTGCTACATTCGAGCCAAACTGATCAGTTCCCTCCAGAATAAAACACTTGGCACTGCACAGAAGGAAGATATGAATGCACGCATCATCACCCTATGTCTATGTGTATGTTCTAACTCTCAGGTTCAGTTACATACATGCAGCTCTGCAGATGTGTAGACGATCATGTCATACAGCGGAAACTCGGTATTCTTATCTGCTGCTCTTTCACTAATGTACTTATGTTGAATAATACACGCTGTACAGTTACAAGACTGAAGCATAAATGGCAGTGAATACTCTTATCAAAATGGAGACATCAATTTAAATGATGTGCCAAGATTCTGCAATGTGTAGCACTACTGAAAACTAACTTTCTAAAGAAAATTTGCAGGTAGACATATTGGGGTTTAGCAACCCACACCCCCAATGCCCAATTCATGTCCAAGCACAGCTCTACAGGGAAGATGTGGTGGTACCACAGCTTGTCACCTGGGGTTTTACCCCAGGCACAAGTTGGAAACCTACAACAGGACTAAGAAAGAAGTGATAATAAACATATCTGTCTCAGCTGATAGTAGCTGAATGTGAGGCTGAAGGTCTGTAGCACTTCAGCAGACATAATTAAAGGGCATTCACAAGTGCAGGTGGTCTCCATATAGGTAAGACAGAAAGAGGAATTCTCATGGAAAAGGAGAGGTGCAGTGCTCATTCCCTGTAAGCTAGGGATCTATATGCCAAAACATTCATTTGAAAGAACACAGATCTTATTTAAAACAGGTTGTAACTAGATAAAAAATATCAAATGTACTAATTCTGACACTGGTGTTTTGCACAAGACTCTTGTTGATATTAATTTGTTACAGAAGTTAAACCAAAGGGATTTAGTTTACTAGCTGAAGGCTTAGTTTAACACCTGAAGGCTTAGTTTTATATTCAGACTATCAATGTGTCTGTGACTGAAGTATGCATAAGAAATCAGACATATTTGTAGCAAAACATACAGCAAACTCTGCAATCTTTGCTGTCAAATGGACATCCGGGATCTATGCTGAACCTAACTTCATTCTGGGATGTGGTTGCACACCAGAAAAGAAGAAAATGGGAGAAATAAGGAATTCAGTAAGTAGATTTTGGCAGAGGATAGAAGCGAGAAATATGCTGAAAAATGTTTTGATGAAAACTCTTTTACTTTGGAGATATAACTTATTGCCAGGAATGGAGAAAGGATATTAAACGACAACCTGAACAATACTGAAGAAAGAAGTAACCCACTGTGAAATACAACTGAACATAAACAAAACAGTCAGGAAGGCTCAGATACAGGGCAAAGATGTAAACAATACCAAAACAACAAGAGACAGAGAAGGGATTGAGAGCAGCCCTGAGGAGAAGGACCTGGGGGCATTGGTTGATGAGAAGCTCAACATGAACTGGAAATGTGCATTTGCAGCCCAGAAAGCCAACTGTATCCTGGGCTGCATCAAAAGAAGCATGGCCAGCAGGTCGAGGGAGGCGATTCTCCCCCTCTACTCAGCTCTCATGATACCCCACCTGGAGTACTGTGTTCAGCTCTGCGGCCCCCAGCACAAAAAGGTCATGGACCTGTTGGAGTGAGTCCAGAGGAGGGCCACAGAGATGATCCGAGTGCTGGAGCACCCCTGCTATGAAGACAGGCTGAGAGAGTTGGGATTGTTCAGCCTGGAGAAGGCTCCATGGCGACCTTATAGCACCTTCCAGTACGTGAAGGGGCCTACAAGAAAGCTGAGAAGGGACTTTTTACAAGGGTATGTAGTGATAGGATGAGGGGTAATGGTTTTAAACTGAAAGAGGGTAGATATAGATTAGGTATTAGGAAGAAATTCTTGACTGTGAGGGTGGTGAGACACTGGAACAGGTTGCCCAGAGAGGTTGTGGATGCCCCCTCCCTGGAAATGTGCAAAGCCAGGTTGGACGGGGCTTTGAGCAACCTGGTCTAGTGGGAGGTGTCCCTGCCCATGGCAGGGGGGTTGGAACTAGATAATCCTTCAGGTCCTTTCCAACCCAAACCATTCTATGATTTTATGAAAGAGACAGTGAAAAGGAAAATCATCTATCCTAAAGGGAAAGAAAGTGAGGTTACCTTTTGATCATGTTTTGGGTATACCAGACAGAAGGATAACATTTCTTCATCTTAGATCTGTATTTGCGGTTCAAGTCCTGACCTGTTAAAGAGCAGTGGTGATTTCCCACAATCACACCATCTGTATTCAACATGGGTACCACTTTGAAGACAAAATTGTCCTGCAGGATTTCAGCTTTGCCTGAATCACCAAGAATGTAATCCAGAAAGCCCTTCATTATCCAGGAACTATTAGTTTCTCCTGGATGCGCCCTTGCAGTTAGTATCACAGCCTTCCTCTTGATGCCCTTGCCACTTCCAGAGGAGTTGGTGATAGTTAAAACATACACTGTATTCCCTGCCAGTGAATGGCACAACATATGAATCTTGCAGAATTTGGACTTCACTGGATCTTTAGAGATGGCCAACAGGTACTCCTGCAGGTTGGAGTAGGTGTAAGGATAGCAGTGAGCAAAGTAGCAGGTGTCTCTGTCATGAGGGAATGTCCAAATGAGTGAGAAATGTTGACGTCCACCTTGGCCCGCATTGTTTCTGTAATACTTGATTTCATTTCCAGTCCTTCGCCAGCCAACCTTGTGTTTCTTAGCATCAGCTTCAGAGTAAAACAGTGGCTGCAAGCCACATTTATATAAGCTGTTATGCTTGGTAAAGTTGACAATAGTGAAGCGATATGGCATCCCTGCCTGTGTATTGCTTACTTGGAAGTAGTACTACTGCGTGTGTCTGCTTGTGTAGAGGTCAGTGCACAGGCTCAGCTGGTACTCAAAGTCATTACTGGTAAGCAGAGAGAAGACAAACAGTTGTGATGCTGGTTAGTGCTCTAGTATGCTGCAGTGTCAAATAATGCAGACTGCCATGAAAAAGTACCCCGCAGTGAATCAAGTGCAAAACCAGTTTACACTGTCAGAAATCAAAGTCTATACAGCTGCCAGGAAAAGATGCCTAAGCACACTAAGCGTGTCAATAATGCAGCCGCTGTCTTCATTAGGACCTTTGATAATAACTAGGACTTCTAAAAACATTCTCCACACTATGCTTTAAAATGAGATGTTTAAGAAAAGGTGTTGAGTTTGCACGGGTGGCTATCACCTATAGAAAATGTTCAGTGCTATGGAATGGCTATCAGATCATTCCAAATGAAGGCTACTTGAAACTCATTCAACTAATGTAAAACAAGTTACAAACAGATTAACACATCTGTTTTGCCAATTAGTAGGCCCAGTACAAAAGACACAGCCAGCAGCAGAACAACAATCCAGTGAGTAAGTTCTATTGCACGTAAAGGACTCAGAATATAGGGCATTGCTGGGGGTACAAACAAGTTAGATAGATCACAAATAATAGACATCAACCCCAGCGACCCCAGGAATGACACAGTATCACTCATAATAGATGGAACAAGCAGAGACACAAGGTAACCCACAGAGAAAATGGGAGACAACCAGGAGAATAAGGTGGTTACATATGACAGAAGTAACCCCATGTTGCCTCCCCACAAAGCCCGTGTTTGTAAGTGCCAGACCTGACTGCGATCCGGTTGCACGAGGAGTCAGGAGGTCCTTCCCCAACAGGAAAACTCTGTGAAGTACATCCACTCCACAGACAGACTCTCCAACCCTTCCTGCAAGTGGGCCCAGGCTTTATCCCCAAACAGGACACCTGGCACTCGTTACCAAAATGCAGGGCACCTGGGGCTTGTTTACCTGAGGACTCTCCTTGCAAGGCCGGCTGCACCTTGGAGGAAAGCCAAAAGGCAAACTCATCCCCTCCTCTTAAAGGGCCATGGGGACCACCCATATGTCAACCTTAATTCAGGGCTTGGGGTTCAGACCCCAGCACTTCACACATCCTGGGTCAGAAACTGATAGCAGGCTGCTGATAATAACAACTCTGATAATAACTCCATCTTAATAAAAGAAGAAAAGATTAGAAACTTACATTTTGACCACTTTCTGCAAATTCCCACTTTCAAACCGTGCTTCAAAGATCAATGTGCTGTCTTCTTTCTGATGGAGGATCTGCTTCAGGGGGAAGAGACCTCCCACTTGGGAATACATAAAGCAGGAGTTTTTGTTAGCCAGGGGAAGGAGTAGAACAGATGTCTTTCATTTCAGTCTGAGTCATTTTAAGGGACACCTGCATTCTTCTGAAAATTCCTTATAAAATAGACAAGTGCATGGAGCTGAACTTCAAAGCACATCTTAGGTAAGCATAAAAGAAACTAATAAAAGGTTTTGTTGCCTATTCCCACTTAACCTTATGGATTTCAGCCAGCCTCAGATTTGACTCAGTCCTGGAAGTGCCTGTGTCTCTGTATGAGCAAAAGGCAATTCATACTCTGTACTTCGGCAGAGCAACTGAGTTAGGTGGAAAGATTCTAGGACTCAGCTCCTACAGGTATTTTCACCAGTCAAATGGGCAACTTCTCTACTCAGAATCATATGTAGCTGACAACTGTTGCCATCAGTTTGTTTTTAAATCTGTGTATTCAATTTAGTCTAGAAATAAAAAAGATTATCCTAGACCCAGCAACGATCACTTTAATATGGCAAGTGATTCACTTTTAGCATGCAGTTTGAGTCCATAGCTCCTTTTGCTCTGTTCTGCTATCTTGTTCACTGTTCCTCCGATGAGACGCTCACAGAGGCATAACTGAACTTTTTACCACAATCTTCTTTACCATAGTTCATTAAAAAACAGAACTTCTAGATATGCTGTCAGCAAGAACTTACTTTTCTGTTTGGGAAGTTGTTTAGATTCCAGAGAACATTTGCCACCAACGTGTGGAAAACTGGGGTAATCAAAACTTCCTGTCATGCCCATACTGTAGCCACAAAACAATGAGAGAGGATACATCTCTTCTGTCGAAAGCTGGGATCCCAGAGATCCTGCTGTAGAGTCAGTGTAGCTGCGTTGGCAGCTCCAGCCAATCCTGGTAGCACAATCTGTGCTCTGACACTTGGGTTAGGGCCAGTTCAGGTAAAAGAAGTACAGGTGAAAAGTGCAGGTATTCCAGGATGGAACTACATACTGTGAGAATGTGGGTCTCTCACTGCCAATATCGAATTGGCTGTCTTACCTGCCAGAAGTGAAATTCCCTGCTACATAACTTTCTAACTGGCAAAATGAAGGATTGGTACTCGTGAACAGACCACTGATCACCAAGCTGTTGCTCCTGTATTCTTGATTCTCTCTATCTCCTTTCTCCCCTGAGGAGAAACTGCTGCCTTACCATGCTACCAAATAATGGGGACTGACCCTGCTTATAAGTCTTAGGAAAACCACTATAGCAAACAGGATAACAAAGTATTCTCCCAACACAGACTTTAGTGTTGATCTTGCAGTTACACAGCTCTCATCTTCACTTTCTCTTTTGGCTGTTTTTTTTTTCTCCACTCATATTTTCACAAGAAACTCATTTTAGGCTGATTTATACTGTTATTCACTGAGAACAATGGCTTGAGCTGAGCTGGATTTCTGAGGTAATTAACAGTATGAGCAGAACTTATGGATGATTAAACAGCTGTGTAACTAATTTCCTTCTTTAGCTATAGGAAAATAATTTATTCCTAAGTGCTTTAAATAACAATAGAAAACCACATTGATTTCATCAAGCTTTGAATTAGGTTCATAAAGGAGACTAAAGCAGGTGCTTCATCTACCTACAGTTGACAGCAAGATTTCTTAGGGTGCTACCACCTTCTTCTCCTAGATATATATCAGTGCCTTTGACAGGAGTTTGGTATGGCGGTGTCATCTCCAAACCTGTTGGAGTGTACAATGGCTCAGGGGCAGCGGGTATCCAACCTGAAAAAGAGACACACAGAAGGAGCTCAAGCGAGAAGATTGTATGAATATGGATAATTCTTTATAATAAGTCTTTATAATATGGACACATTGAAAAGTGGTTCATCCTATTTATACCAGCTGCACATTCAAGTCTTCACTATCTTGTAACAGATTTGCAGTATGTCTTTTGTACAGACTGCATAAAAGCAGTTATTAGCTGACATTCATTTTTAACCATATAGCCACAAAATATAGTTCTGCCATTGCTAGTAACAGGACATGAGGTTTACACTGAATTTGTAAGACCTCAGAACTGAGGCTTGTCAGGTTTGCTCTGCCTGAACTTTTCTTTAACTGCCTACAGTTTTGTTTTACTTCATTTAGTAAATGAAGTAAATTTTAGCTGTGACAGCAATTTCTCTAATTGATCTGTATGTAATTTGTTTTACTTTTGTTTATCTTTGTGTGGTACAACGATAGGCTTATATGGACAGAAATAACAAGCAGTTGTTCTGTGTAGAAATGCAGATCTAGAGCTGGACAAAATTCTGTTCAGGAGTAACAAAGAGAACAAGGAAATAATATCTAACATGCAAAGAACATCATATATAGTAAATCCAGTTGTAACATGGAGCTGCAGACCGATGAAGAAAGAGAAAGGTGTGAGCTAGCAAACATGAGAACAACCACAGATTTATTTGGATCCTAGAGTGAGGAAGAAGAAATAATCAATATACACATCCTATTTCTCCCAGCAAAGGTGAGGCCACACCTCAAATACTGTGTTCAGTTTTGGGCCCCTCACTACAAGAAGGACATTGAGATACTGGAGCGTGTCCAAAGAAGGGCAATGAAGCTGGTGAAGGGTCTGGAGCACAAGTCTGATGAGGAGCTGCTGAGGAAACGGGTTATTTAGCCTAGAGAAAAGGAGGCTGAGGGGAGACCTCATCACCCTCTACAACTACCTGAAAGGAAGTTGTAGAGAGGTGGGGATGAGTCTTTTTAACAAAGTAACATGTGATAGGACAAGAGGTAATGGCCTCAAGTTGTACAAAGGGAGGTTTAGACTGGATATTAGGAAGAATTTATTCAACAAGAGAGTTCTCAGATGTTGGAATGGGCTGCCCAGGGCAGTGGTAGAGTCCCCATCCCTGGAGGTGTTTAAGAGTCATGTTGACAGGTCTCAGGGATATGGTAGTCAATGACTGTCAGTGTCAGGTTGATGGTTGGACTTGATGATCTTCAAGGTCTTTTCCAGCCTAGGCAATTCTGTGACTCCAAGGCTGATAAATTGCAAACAGCCTCTCCCCTCCACCAAAAAAAACCTCTGCAGTGAAACCACTGACCTTAGGACCTAGAGGAGCAGTGGAAGGGGAAGCCAGGAAACAGGCATGAGTGAAGCATACACATAACAATTTTAACAGCATTATTATTTTTTCTTTTTCTGTAACAATTAGATCTGAACTAATACAGATTTGTCTCCATCTACATTTACCCTGTATCCGGGGTTAAACTATAACAGTTGTTCTAAAACCTTTGTAGTAGGAGCAAATAATGGGAAAAATCCTGGAAACCATACCACAGATGAGTCCTGTGCACTGGGCAGCATTGTCCTTTATCAGAGCTCAAAACTGAGCTACTGAGCTGGTAGGGGGAAGTTCAGAGCTGAACTTCAGTCTGGGGTCTCCAGGAACCTTTAGGTAGCTCTGGTGAGAACTTAGGTATTGCTGTATTCTTTCTTGGGGGGAAAAAAGTTGTGTTGGTAGCAGCTTGATTTAAAAACTTTAAGTTTTATGAAACGTTTCTCTGTCTCAGTGCTAATTTGTTCCTGGATGAATCAGGATGAGTGCACTAAAGTTTTTTTTTTATATATTAGAGAAATTATTCTTCACAAATTATTCATTTGTTTTTAAAGCATGTATGCTATCTTTCCTTAAAAGAGTTTTGTTTGCATTTGCACACTGGAGTTGTAGATGCAATTTTGAGATCCTTGTGTAGACTTTATTAAAAAGGTTTTTCTTATGTTTTTCTTTAATGTTACTCTTTTTCTACAGTGACACAGTTCCCCCACAGTGCTTTGGGTGTGCTTCTTCTTTCCCTAAGACTCATTTATATCCAGTGGAATAGATAAGAGAACAGGGGAAATAAGAATTGATTTTTGACAGGTTTGGCTGCTGTTGTCAGCACAGGGAACAGACTGGCCACAAGGTGGTAGCAGTCTGTAAGGGAGGGCCAGGAGATGGCTCCGGGCTTTGCTTATTTATCCAGAGATGCAAATAACTGCCTGAGTGCCTTACGCCGTTCAGTGGATGGAGCATTTGCAGTGTTCAAGCGGAGTTATTTTAGATCTATTTTCTGTTAACTTGGGTTATTTCACTTTGAGGTGATCTGTATGAGGTAGAGCAATGGGGGGTAACACCACAGAATCTCTCTTGTCAGCTGTAAGGCCCCATAGGCTAGCAGCATGTGACTTTGCTGAGGATGCCGTGTGCAAATCCATTTAAAATTGCCAGCATAAGCTACCATCTGGGCTTGTGCTGCTGGCCAGTACAGTCCCTCTGCTTTTTGGGCTCTCCTAATGGCATCCAGAATGGCATGGCCCTAGGCTGCAGAGTGCTAACCTCCTACATACTCCTGCCAGCTCAGATCAGTTCAGAGTAATGTAAAGGGTTAACTTCATCCTGCCTGGCTTTGTGAGAGATCAGATGCCACCCACCCTCTCCGGGCTGACATAAAGTTTTGTGTTAATAGAAAAAGACAGTGAAAACTCCGTCATGTGCTCTCTCTGATTTGACAGCAGTGTGGTCATATGCCCACATGTGATTGAGATTAAATTTGTGCTGCTGAGTGATCTGGCAGTGTGCAAACCCCTATTAATGTGCAGGAAAACAAAGTCTGGGAAAAAAGCATTATTTTACTTCTGCTGCTCCTGCTATGAGAGCAAAGATGAGAAAGGGGAGCCTCTGACAGATTACCGGGGCAGGCAACTGCAGGGATTCTTTTGGTCTGGGTTACAGTTACCAAAAAAGATATAGGAGGTTGTTCCAAAAACTGTTTCACTGAGAATTCTGGGAGAACTTCATCCTTTCTGGATGCATGGGAATTATAGGAAGGTGTGTGAGGACTGGCAGCACTAACCTATTTCTACCCTCTGTCTGCCTTACATCATACTTGAATCAAGTTTTTATGCATGAACAGGGTTTAATATAAAGGTAACTTGAATGTTACAAGTTTATATGGTTAATTTAACTCTTCAGTGAAGATAAGCCCAGCATTTCTTGTGGCACTTCTATGTACAAATGCTAGTTGTGCTGTGAATAGCAAGAGTTTCATTTAGACATGGTGCTGAAATGAATGCTCAGACATTTTGCAGCACACAGTTTAAGTCTTTTAAAGGGGAAAAAAAAAAAAAGGTGTTAGGACTAGTATGGCCTCACACTCATTGTCATTTGCTTACTGAGAGAGAGCCATAACCAAGAGCCCAAACTGTTGTTTCCTCTGTGGAATCCATTCTTACTCTTGTGCAAGTTTTTCTTCTCAATGCTAATGATTTAAACACCTGCTCATTATTCAGTAAGACTCTGTCCCTGGAGGCAAAGAAGGAGTGAAAAAATGTCACTTAATGTTGCACAAAATAAAGCTGTGGCTTGTATTATGTCTCTTTCATCTCCATGCTGCAAACATGCACACATGCTTTAAATTTACCTTGATTTCTATAGGGCTGCTCTTAGTAGTATGGTGAAATGTGCTTATGTTAAACATGCTACAGAGGAGTTTCAAAATAAATCATGTCCTGAATTGACCTGATTCCCTTCATTGTTGTTTTCCTTTGGCTGTAATATAGCTTACGGAGTGATAAGATGCAGCACTGAAGGTAATGGTCTAGTTTCTTTCTCTCTGATATAATCATTGGTATATTTTTCTATTTATGACTTTATTTACATGTTTTCCTTTGATTCCACAATTCTTAAAGGTGCATCCCCCATTTTACAGAAGGCAAGCTGTTTAAGAATATATATTCCAGCTACTTTTAGCTAAGTAAAAATAATATACTCTCTGGATACTTATACAACAGGCTCATTTATGGGATTTAGCAAATCTCTATGAATTTTTACAGGTATTTGAGAAGCTTTTTGTAAAGAAAGCCCCATTAAGTCCAGTTATTTCCACTTTGTTCTTTTCTGTTCTTTCCAGACATTTTCTTTTCTCAGGCCATCTCATCAGTGTCACATCCCTAGCTGCCAATACTGATTCTTGTGTCCATGCTTGGGTTTGGTTTTTTTTTATCCCTTTTCCCAGCTTCAACATTAATAAGCCTCCTGGGCTTTCTTTGAAGATTTCATCTGCAACTGCAAATAAACTCTTGTGTATCTCTGATGCTTCTATTTGGATTAAAGAGCCAAGTGATCTTATTTTAAAGATGGAACAAAGAGCTCTACATGGAGATGAGTACTTGGCACACACCTGAACTCAAACCTGGAGTACAGAAAAAGTAAACAAATTTTTAAAATATTTTCTGCCTTCATTTACAAATTGCTTGGAGCATGTTGTAACGTTTAAGTCCCTTCCTGTGTTTACTGAGTTAAAAAGGAGTTGTGTAAATTTTTTCATTAGAGAGGTTATGTTTCTTTTCTATTTTCCTCCAAACGTTCTTGTATATATAAAAAAAGTTCTCCGACATGCCCGGGGAGTATTTCTAATGTTTTTCTTTGTTACCTCATTCTGTCTTAAAGCCATGGCTGAAGCTCTTGAGGTACGGTGAAAGAACCTGAGATCACCCAAAAGGAAATCTGAAATGTCACGGTACAAACTTGGCCTTGCAATGTCAGAAAGTTAGCAAGCAACAATATATGCGCTGTTCTGAGGCAACAGTGCTTTAACACAAATGCACCCGAAAATCATGTTACTGCATTCCAGCAAAACCTCTTGAAAGAAGTGGGCAATGGTGAGACACCTCTGGAAATGGTTGGGAAAATAAACTCAGACAAAATGGGTGGTGACCATACATGGATCTTACTGCTTCTGCACATGTTCTCCAGGGATAGGGAGTGTCTTTATTATATGGTTGTACAGTGCTTAGCACAGCAAAGCTTTCAACTCTGCTAAAGGTTTTTGGATGTTTTGGGAGTGCTAATCAAAATTGTGCTATTTAATCAATGGTTATTGCAGTGCTTTCAGAATTTGGTTTGTTCCCACACATTTTATTTTTATCCACATTCCACAGCTACGTATTGGTGTGACTGTCACTGTCATGCCAGGATTGGTCCTCACTGCATTCTGGACTACTTTATTTTTGGATTCCAAGTATGACACTCTAATCACATGTGAATGTCTGCATCTGAGCTAGGCACCTTAGATTTTCTCCCTTGTTCATAGAGTTTTAGTCAATGTAGCTGAGTCTAGGGTAGGATTCAGAGTTTTAGTCAATGTAGCTGAGTCTAGGGTAGGATTCATCTCAACGCTGGAGCAGATGACTGTGTTTGGTTAGATGAATACCTCCTTTAGTTCCAGTGGTTTTATTGACTAGATCCCCTTGGCAGCTGTGCTATAGATACCTAAAGTTGGGAGAGATGGATCCCATCCTTAGAGACCAAGCTTATTCTATGATTCTATGATTCCCTACCATGCTGATGTGATTCTCTACTAAGCTGATTCTCTACTAAGCTGATGTGTAGATAGTGCCTAATGCGAACACAGTCAGAAGGCTGGGTGCTGCAGGAGCTGTGTCCCTGGCCCAGCAAAGGGGCTCCCATAAGGCTTTCCCTGTTCTGTGAATCTGTCGTAACCAGACCCATAGATTTGGCAACATCTGCAGCACAGTGTGAACTCCAGATAATAATCTTTCTCCCTTTTCCCCTCAGCCACATCTTCACTCCTTGTCCGCCTTGTCCTGCCCTTCCCTGAGGCTAATCTCTGCTGCTGTTCCCAGTGCTGACACTGCCTTCTACCCAGTCTGCTAGTTTTTCACTGGATTTATTGTTTTTTCACTGGGCATTTTTCACTAGTGTCTTTCTAACTACAGGAACAGCAGAAGCAAGATAAATTCCTTCCTCAGCTTTTAAAATATCTTAAGACATAATACAAGCTGTACTGGGACAGCCCCAGGGTTCACACACTCACCATTGTGTTTCTGACAGCTGCCAAAAATGAACGCTGGGGGAAAATGCAGGGCAAGCCCATGGTGATACTTCCAACCTGCAGAGGTCTGGCTCAAAGGTTTTCTAAATCAGAGACATTCTCTTTGAATCTCACTCAGGGTTGTGATAATGGAGCAGAGTCGAGTTGGAGGCCTGTAACCAGTGGTGTCCCCCAGGGGTCAATACTCGGTTCGGTCTTGTTCAACGTGTTCATCAATGACCTGGACGAGGGGACAGAGTGTATCCTCAGCAAGTTTGCTGATGATGCCAAGTTGGGAGGGGTGGCTGACATGCCAGAGGGCTGTGCTGCCATCCAGCGTGACCCGAACAGGCTGGAGAGCTGGGCAGAGAAGAACCTCATGAGGTTCAATAAGGGCAAGTGTAGGATGCTGCACCTGGGGAAGATGAATGCCAGGCACCAGGATAGGTTAGGGGGGGACCTCCTGGAAAGCAGTTCCGAGGAGAAGGATCTGGGACTCCTGGTAGACAGTAAATTATCCATGAGCTGGCAATGTGCCCTTGCCACCAAGAAAGCCAATGCCACCCTGGGCTGCATTGGGAAGCGTGTGGCCAGTAGGTCGAGGGAGGTCATTCTCCCCCTCTGCTCTGCCCTGGTGAGACCACAACTGGAATACTGCATCCAGTTTTGGGCTCCCCAGTTGAAGAGAGACAGGGACCTACTGGAGAGAGTCCAGCAGAGGGCAACGAGGATGACTGGGGGATTGGAGCATCTCCCCTCCGAGGAAAGGCTGAGAGAGCTGGGACTCTCTAGCCTGGAGAAGAGAAGGCTGAGGGGTGATTTAATTAATATTTGTGAATACCTAAAGGGAGGGTTGAAGGAGGATGGAGCCAGATGCTTTTCAGTGGTTCCTGGTGACAGGACTAGGGGTAACAGGCGCAAGCTAGAACATAGGAGGTTCCATTTAAATACGAGAAAAAACTTATTTTTGGTGGGGGTGACAGAGCACTGACACAGGCAGCCCAGACAAGTTGTGGAGTCTCCTTCTCTGGAGATTTTCAAGACTCGCCTGGATGCAGTCCTGTGTGATGTGCTCTAGGGGATCCTGCTTTTAAGCAGGGGAGTTGGACTAGATGATCTCTAGAGGTCCCTTCAAACTCTGAAAATTCCGTGATTCCATGAATCTAAATACACGAACTTTCATAAACAAAGTAGCAATGTGGCAGTGGGTCTGAGGCTGATATGTCCAACCCCTCCTCTTCCCTCCTTGCTCTCCACTGGGCATTGCTGACTGTGTGGTTGTTTCGTAAACATGGGGTTTGCACACAGGAACCTACTCAATTACTTTTTCTCCTTTCTAAAAATGAAACAACAATTATTTTTTTTCCTTAGCTATAAACTCCTTAGAAATTGGCTATAGTCAGAAAGCGGAGAAGCAGTTAATGAAAGCACTACCATCTGGGGTGACTATGGCCTTGTGACAGGCCAGTGCTAGCAGGACTGATGCATCTCAACGTCAATACAGAGTCAGTGACTTTGAGACTTGCACTAAAGATTGCCTCTGATTTAATACTCAGTCATCCAGGACATGGACCTTCTGGGATAACCAGGCTCTGGACCTTGTGACTTACGAAGACCTCTGTAAGGTGCAGTCCAGCCAGAATTCTTCTTTAGCTCAGAGGGTACACTCCCAAATTGTAAAAATAAAGGCTGATCATAAGCAACATTGTGACACCAGTGCTGGGAGGAACAGTGACCAGCTTTCAAAATGACACAGAAATAGAGGAGGCAGTGGTAAAGGCTGATGAAGGAAGATGCTCTGGGGTGGGAAATGTTTAGAGACCTGTTTTAGGAAAGGAAAGGTGGGCAGACATATATGCTTACTAATGGCAAGCTCTGCTCCTACAGCATTGCATCAATAAACCAGAGTGTTTGGAGAACAGCTGTCCAAAATAAGTACACTGTTAAGGAGCACAAGCCTGAATTTACTTTTCCAGAGCATGCAGTGACAGCCTAAAGCAATCTGCTTTCCTGCTGAACTCAACCTAGGAATGACCTCAAGCGGTCCCCTGGTGGAATGGCAAATAGATGATTTTGCTATGGCTTCTTTTACCTGCTACATTTCTGATGTACCACCCTTAACATGGGCTGTTCTATGCTAATGCATAACAGCATGGAAAATATTTTCTTATTTTCTTATTTGTTTCTTTTATGCAAACTTGTCTGGAGGTGATGTGGTCTGTGTAAAATATTCAGAATCCCTCCAGTGATTCTGGACTAGCACATAGGTGGCATGTCTGTACTTCATAGGTCAGATGTCCTGGAACTAGCTTCAGTTACAGCTGGAATATCTGAGAAGTGCTGTGCTAAGACAGCAGTTCAGATCTAGGGAACAATACAGCAGTTTCACTAGTGGCTCAATTTCTCTGCAGGGAAAATTAGCTGACCAGGCTGCTGTGCTGAGGTGTGAGGCTGTTTCCCAATCCAGAGCTATTTTGGTGGTCATTAACTCTGTGATCTTTACAGCAGGCTCTGTTGTACAATGCAGGTATGCTCTGTTGCCTGTTTCTGCACCAAACAGATCTGTGATATAGCAGACAATATGACAAATATTAACCCAGCAGAGATTATTTTTGTCTGTCTGTTGCCAGATAGCTGTACCCAGATCAGGACAATATGGAGCAGATGTGGTGGTGTTTAATGAGTCAAGAAGATCCAGAGTGACTGGGTAAATAAGCAAAGAAGACCTATAATGCAGAAAACAAAGAGTTCAACAATGTTTCTACTTTTAAGATCAAAGCAAAACCTCTTGACTTTGAAATAACAACAGCTCAGATAAAGTAGAAAGGTGATGAAACCACTGCACTAGCTTTAAACTGTCTGGCATGGATGCTGCTGAGGAAATTGGTGCAGCAGCAAGAATTCTGCATGGGCTGCAAAATGTTGCTGAGAAGCTCTATAAAACCACCACAGTTTAATGCTTCAGCCAGTTGAAACACTTATAATCCAGAAAGTGGTATGTATGAAGCAGATTCCTTCTCTTTAGGTTGGTTCATGGACTCTTCTAGACCAGCTCCAACCTTGGATGATGTCTTTTATCTTTTTCCAATATGTTTTCAAATATTTTCTAATGGAGTGTGAGTTCCTGCCCATCAAATTAAAGTGTACTGACAAGCATGTTGCTTGCCTCGGTTGTTTTTCCTGGACCCTTTAGAAATAGTTCATAGAGTCCCTGGGGACTGTAGACCACAGGCTGAAAGTCATTTAGTAATTCTCTTTCCTGGTGCTTCACAGATTCCTGGGACACAGCATCTCTTTCAGCAGAAAGATCAGGGTGATGCATCCACAAATGATGTCGTAACTTATTTGAGACAGAAGGCCTGTTTTTTAGTTCAGGAAAGTGGTGTAGTAATGGCAAAAAGAACCAGACAGAGAACAAAAGGGCTAAGTGACTTTTAGCATGTGATATGAATTATTTTCTTAAATTCTTTTTGTGTTTGAAACCTTTTTTTGGATTTATAAGGTAGAAAATAGTGGTTAGATTTACTCTGCCATGGCTAGTTTTCCTTTTTTTTAATATTTTGACTTGGGGTTAGGAACAGTCTGTGGTTGTTTCTTTCTTCTTCAATTGTATTTTTAACTTTTGGCAAAGTCACAAAGTCTTGAAGATGCTTATTTTTATAGATTTCAGAAAACAAAATAAATAAACCCAAGCTATTTGTATCTCTGTGCTCCTGTCATTCAAAGTCGTAACTATGACTTCCACTGGTCAAAACAGGACCTAACAGCTGTTCTTCTACAGCTGTGGAGAGCTCGGATAATACTTGATAGTGCTAAAGTTACAATATATTTTCCCCAAAGCCTCCTGTCTCTGCTTTCAGTAAGTTTTTATTCATGGGACAGCTGCCCAAAGATGAAACTCATGTTATATAAGGCTGCTTTTTTCCAATTAAGTCTGTACCAGCAGCTGACATTTCCTAGAGCAGAAATCACTGCTTCCATGTAAGGGGGATTTATCCTGAGATACACATACACCATTGTGAATGAGTATCCTAGCCCCCTCTGAAATGCTCCTGGCCCCGGGCACTATATATTGCTCCCCTCCTGCATGGTGGGGTGGGTCATAGGAGGCAGCAGAGCTCTCTGTGCTCTGCATTCAGATGTCAGGTATTACTAATCCCATGGTTCTTCTTCTTTCAGCTTCTGAAAACTCTCTAAATGTTTCTATGGATGAGAAACTTCCCTGTGTTTCAGTGCCAGTAATGGGAAGCTCTGTTTAAGGATGTTGTGTGCTGCCATGTGCCAGCTGTGGCTTTGCAAGCCAACTGTTGTGCTGTTGGGCAAGTCTGGCAGTGCGTTTTGGAAGGCAAATTCTACTCCAGCTCTCCTTTCTCCAATTACAGGGCAACAAGAAAGTGGATAAAGGCTGGAAGATGGCAAAGAGCAGTGGGATGGGACAGTGATGCTGAGTCAGGAGCATCTCCTCTTGGCACAGCCTCGCTCAGAATGATTTTGCATCAAGGCCTGAGAAACAAGCATGAGCTGGTAGGGCAGAGGTTTTAGGGCTCTGTATTTACAGCCTCTTAAAGAATGCCGTTGTCATAAAAGGAGCATTCTGGTATTTCTGGATCTAAAAAGTCCAATAAAAATGTAAGAGGGAAAACATACCAAAGTCACCCTTATTTTCTGTATTTATAGCTCCAGTTCTCACAATACACCACAAACATTACCATCTAACCATACAAGGCTCTGTCCTCAATAATGACATCTCTGTATTAAGGAAATTCCCCTTGGATTTGGCATGGCTAGGAGCTGAGTTCACAGCACTGTGTGCAGAGGGGGAGTGGGGCACAGTGACCCTTGGATGAAGAGCAGGCAGAACCAGGACAAGCATGTGGGGAGCCCCAGGAGAGCAGGGCATGTTTGCCACCCACCATCATCATCCTCCAAAAGGAGCTGAGAGGAGGCAGTTGCATACAGGGAGTGGGGAGCAAGAACTGGAGAGAGTGCCCACTCACGTGCCCACAGCCTCGCTGCCTCCAGCACTGGAACAAAACCAATGCCATGTCAGTCCCAGTCTGTGCTTACTGGTACTGACAGTAAGTCCAAGGGGAGGCCTTGGTTCTGCAGCTGCACTTTGATCTGAGGGAATAGGGGTGTCCTGGTTATCTTCTTGTTAATTAAACCTTATTTGCTACAAATAAATTATTAGCATCCCTCTGTTTTGATACCCACAAGAATCTGCAGTTCTCCCTCTGATTCTGCAATGTCAGGTGTGAATGCTGCCTGCTGGACACACTTACCCCATCTGAACGTTAAGCACCCAGTTTCTGTCCTAGGTGTGTCTTGCCAGTGGTTCTGTGGCAGTAATTCTCCATCATACTCTTGCTTTGAGTAACGCATAAAAATAGGTTAAGACATCAGTGAGCACAAGGCACTGTCTTCTGTTTTTCCATGTCTGGCTAAAATGTTAAATCAACAACGTACCTCATCTTCTCTGAAATGTTCCTCCTTGCTAGTTACCTCATGAAAGCTAAGAACTTTGCATCTCTTTTCATAGTAAAGCTCTCAGCCCCATTGTTTCAATGAGTTTAGCTGGGTTTTGCTGCTGGGATCGGCTGCCACCCCTTGGAGGAGCCCAAGATTAATACTGTGAATGGTGTTACCTCAAGAAACAAATGCAGAAAAAGACTGCTTGCTGGGAGAAAACACAGCTCCTTGAAACAAGGCACATAAGAGCACTTTGATCTTCTCCTAAGGACCTGGAAAACTGGTCTTGCAACCAGTTGCAGTAATGTGTATGGGAGCAAGGTCAGTTTTCAGTATCAGAGATTCTGACCCTGTGTGTAGGGGAAGGCCATGAAGTGTATTTTTTAATCTTGAAACTACCGGGAGAATGCAGTAATTGTAAATATTATTTTTTCTGCCCACAGGAACTTTACTAACCCAACTTCCAGTAACTTCTAATCTCCACCGTGTCCTGCCTGAATTTTTGAAATGCTGCTCTTAATGAACACTGACTTAAAAGAAAAAACAACCTCCCACTGTCATTTATTACAGTGTAATGTAACTATATTTAAAGGCACTTCACCTCTCTAGGTGAGGAGGAATTTAGAGCTTTTAGTATTTGTCAAGCAACAATGTTCTAACCTGGAACCCAACATGTACTGTTGATCCATAACTGGCCAAAAAAAAGAATGATCACAGCATCCTCTGCTTTGGAGCACCAAGAGAGGTAGGAAAGATTTGCTTTTGTCAGTATAGTGCTACTGTTTCTTTCAAGGAATTTATTAGGGAAACTTGCAGGTGACAGCAAGCAAAGTGAGGTGTTTTTTCCTGTATTCTGGGAGAAGCAAAAGGTGACACTTCTAGTTATTTCTCTATTAGGTATGAATAGGTTTATTGTATGAACTCCTTGCCTAAGGGTACTGTGGATAGTTTCTGTAGGTTTCTATAGGTTCAAAAAGTGTCCAGACTGAATCATGAAGGAAAAATTTCAAAGTGCTATGAAACACAAAGATTTCATATCTGCCTCAGAATGTTCTTGAGTGCAAATCACTGGAAGCTACTAGATTGTTAGTAATGTACTGTTATATATTGCCACCTTCTTGTATCTTCTTTGCATCCATTATTGGCTACAGCTGGAGACAGAGTACTGGGTTTGGGGGATCTTTTGTCTGATTTGATAGAGATGCTTCTACCTTCTTATGCTTTTTTGAATGTTTCTGATTTAAATTCAACATACATAAGACAGCAGTGAAGCTCTATTTTGTCTGTCCCATAGCAACAGGCTAGAAATTTTACAGTGCCTGTGTCAAACTCAGTGACACTGTATAACGTACATGCCAATCTCTATTTCTTCAAAAACTTATGTAGGAGCATAAAGGCTATCATATTTAAACACTACTTTTGCTGATGGGCTCCTACCTGTGCACCAGTGGATAAGGATGGGTGTCAGACTGTCAAAACCAGCTGGGATCATCCTAGTGACAATCTGGTGTATCTCTGACTTGAAAACTTCTCCAGTGGTCCTGCACAAGAGCTCTGAACTGCATCAGCCAGAGATGTTAGCCACAGCATATCTACCCTCCATCCTGCCACACATTTTTGGTTTGAAGACCTACAAGGCACAGATCATGTGGAAAGTTGTTTCTGAGGTTCATTATTTCCTCTGTCAGAAATGAGCAAAGTGGTTCTTATCTGAATTTGTCAAACACTAGCTCCCAGCCACCAGATCTGATTTTACTTTTGTGGCTTGGAAGAAAGACCCATCTCCTATCAGAAATCTCTTCCCATGAAGACATTCCTGGGTCTGATCAAATGGCCTTTTGACCATCTCTTTAGTAAACCAAACAGGGGTTATGAATCCCTGATAGAAAGTAAAGGAGCCATTTCGGGTTACTGACCACTGCTCCACAGCTGAGCTGCAACAATGAGTTGTGCTTGCATTCTGAGCTTGCCGCAAGCAGAAAGGATAAAGGCAAGCATAACCTCCCATGAACTGTATTTTGTTTGGCAATTGGAGCAGCCAAAGAGGTCACCTTCTCTAACCCAGTCAATGAGCAGTAACTTTTGAAACTGTGGCAACCCCCTTGCTTTAGATGTGTGTCTGAGCCCTGAGCTAATTTATCCCCTCTGTCCACTTTCAGGGACTTGAGGGACTGAAGGGGATGTGGAGACATATTTATCTTCTTGTTTTTAAGTAGTGTCAAAGTGAAGACACATGAAGGGTAGTAAATGGTTTGTGCATGGTTGTGTAGTCTCTGGCCACAATTCCAGTTTGAAAGCAAGCCAGAAATTTTGTACTATTGGGACCACTTGGGACCTTTATTTGGGGCTCATAGAGAAATTCCAGGGAGTCCCCACAGTATGACTTTTCTCAGTCCTACAAAAGAGGTGATTTAAGATTTGCTCTGTAATTTAATTATTATAACCATCAGCAATTTCCTCCTATTTGCAATTTAGTTCATATTAAATTTATCTGTATAGTTTTTGTCTGCATGAACTTGGGAATCTTGTTTTTAATTGACTAATTTAGATAGGTCAAGAGGTAAGATTCTTCTGGGAGTAGGCACCTGAAGGCTCCAAACTTCTTGTGTTGAATCACCATATCAGCCCAGAGCCAGGGTAGTGAGGGTAAGAAAATATTCCTTCCTGCAGAATTTATCAAGAGCATGCTGGGATCAGTGTAGCTAATTATTCAGGCTATCACAGAATCACAGAATCACAGAATGTTAGGGATTGGAAGGGACCTCAAAAGATCATCTAGTCCAATCCCCCTGCCAGAGCAGGAACACCTAGATCAGGTCACACAGGAACATGTCCAGGCGGGTTTTGAATGTCTCCAGAGAAGGAGACTCTACAACCTCTCTGGGCAGCCTGTGCCAGTCCTCTGTCATCCTCACTGTGAAGAAGTTCTTCCTCACATTTATGCGGAACCTCCTAAGTTCCAGCTTGCACCCATTGCCCTTTGTCCTATCATTGGATGTCACTGAGAAGAGCCTGGCTCCATCCTCATGACACTCACCCTTTACATATTTATAAACATTAATAAGGTCACCCCTCAGTCTCCTCTTCTCCAAGCTAAAGACACCCAGCTCCCTCAGCCTTTCCTCATAAGGGAGATGTTCCACTCCCTTAATCATCTTTGTGGCTCTGTGCTGGACTCTCTCAAGCAGTTCCCTGTCCTTCTTGAACTGGGAGGCCCAGAACTGGACACAATATTCCAGATGCGGCCTCACCAGGGCATGCACTGCTTGAAGTTCTTGTGAATGCAGATTTCATATACATAGAAAAACTTTGTGTTAGAAGGATATAAAACCATAGCACTTCTTCAGTCAGGTAGTTCAGCGGTTTGCAGCAGGTTGTTTTTTTTTTGAAGCCTGACCTGATCCAAAGCCTGTGGAAATCAGTGGAAAAACTCCAAAGAGACTCCTGGCTCGAGGAATTAAGTTGTATGTCTTAATGCTATAGGATGTTATTGTGCTAGAGTTTATTAAGATTAAAAATGGGATTAGGCATTACCATCAATGAATGCAAAGAGGTTACATGGGTAAGGTAAAGCTGCAAAGCTTTATTCTGCCTTTCAGAGAAACGGACTCAGACTGGAGACAAGAAAAAAGATTACATATCATAGCATTATATACTATAAAGTGCATCTTATATCTTCCAAAGTGCAGAAAGCTGTCATTAAAGGTAGGATGTGGAACTAAAATCTCAGTGTATTTTTTCAGTAAGCAGTGTTTGCTGATCAGTGAAATGAAAATGCCTCATGTACTTCCATTCTGTTTCTTTTGAACCTTAGATGGAGAGGGAGAGGGAGAGGGAGAGGGAGAGGGAGAGGGAGAGGGAGAGGGAGAGGGAGAGGGAGAGGGAGAGGGAGAGGGAGAGGGAGAGGAGAGCTCCCCAGCTGCTGTCAGTGGGAGCAGATGGAGGAGGTAAAAGACTTTCCTGAAGTGCATTGTCTGGCAGAAAATAAGGGCGAAGCACACCACGGGAAGGAAGCAGAAATGGGAGGAAAGAGGGGAAGGGAGGATGAGGGAGAGTGGGAGTGGGCAGGGTAGTGCCAGGGACCACGATGAGGGCATACAGATGACATGTGGAGATCAGGCCCCCCACGCCTCAGCTTGATGAAGGGTTGCTAAGGACTGCCACTTACTGCAGACATGCCCGCACCACGCTTCTGTAGCGCATGGCGAGGGGGAGGCCATTGCTGCTGACTTTGCTCTCTGATGGTGAAGCAGTCCTGTGGCAGCAGAAGGTCGCTTGGGCTGTCAGATGCTTGCTGAGGGTGAAGGGTAGGCAGAGCCACCTTTCCCAGAGGGCTCACTGGGCACTAAAGGGGGTGTGGGTCTGAGCCAATGGTCTCTATTCTTTTTTTTTTTTTGGTTGCCACAGAAACAATAAATCCTGACTGGTAACAGGGAGCAGGCGTGAAAGCTCACCTCAGATGTTATTTTTTCCGTCATATTAATGTTTCTATTTCTTCGCTGGTCTGTTTGTGTCTTGTTATCGGAAGCTTACAGATGGCTGCTAAACAGAGCTACCTGTGTATTTAACTTTGATATTGTAATGACTGAGCATAAATTTCATATGAAAAACAAACTTACTTTCTGTACATGACTACTATATAGCTTGAGAGAAAGCAGTGATGGTGAAGGCCCAGTGCAACTGCCTGGCCTCCTGCAGGAACTACGCCTGATCCATACCAGATGTTCTCTGCAGGGGATTCTTTCTACAGCCCAGTCACAAATGTCCTAAGTAACAGAGCCTTCCCACTTCCCATGAGACAAGAGGCTAGCTTTCCCAAGGAAGGAATTTGTTAGGACTTGATAAGAGCTACTTAAAATTTTGAAGGCTTGTTATGTTCAGATAAATTTTGTTTCATCCTAGCTAATATTTGTCCTCCTTTGTTATCTATACTCTACAGTTACCTCCAGACGGGAATCACAACTCCACCTGGCTGTTTCAGGGGGCTGTGCATGCTGGAGCTGCCTGTGGAGCCCTTACCCCTCCTGTCTTATTTTTTTTATCTGTATGTTTCTTTCCTCTCCCTCCCCCTTCTACATTAGCACAAAATGCTTATCAGTCTCTGTTTGCAAAATGCCTAGAAATGAATGCAGCTTTCTGAATGGGGATGCAAGAGTGTTAAGTTTCTCTCAGGTTTCTCATAATATAGCTCCTTGAGGTACTATTTCTGTGTAGGCAGCTTTAGTCCAAAATTGCTTCATTTGCTGACCATATTTCATTCCAGTTTCATTGCTGACTTGCTTTTTCCCCTTCCTCTTGTCTGCAACCGATGCTTACCAGATCTTTTCCTAGCTTAAGACTTGTGTTTAAAGGGACTGTTACCTGATGCCTCCATCTGTGTGTTCCTCATCCCAGCTGTCTATATGTGACCTGGCCATGTACTGACATTTTCAAGACTACTGCATCTCCAGTGTCCCCTCCATGTTAGTGAAGTTCAGTATCCACCCACTGCAGTAACGTGCTGACTTAGAGATCAGGACTATTACTAATTTATTAGTTCCCAGTGATGTACTTAGAAAATGCCTAGCATGGAAAGACTTTGATCCCAGCAAGGGTTTCTGGTAACACTGCAGTTGCTAAAGCCAGATCTAACACTATTTGTTTCCCATGTGGTTGCCCTGCTGTTATTTTTCTTCCTTTACTGTCAGACCTGCAGCCAGCTCCCCTGGTGCAGATAGATGCAAACCTGCTATATCCATGCCAGTAGCTACCTGGATGACAAGGTGGCTGTCTTGTGGACAGCTTTGAGCTCACTTGTATCCAAATAGCTCATGGGATGAGCAAATGAGCTTGCCTTCCCGTGCCTAGAGAAACTACTGTGTGGTTTTGATGAAGGAATGTGAGTTTGTGCCTCAGGTCACTTGAGGGGCAGAAGGCTCTGTATGGCTGAGGAACTGGCCCTGTCTTTCATCTGTCTATAACCTGCTGCACCCCTCTTCATCCTCTGTAAGCCTGTATGGATCGCACTTTCAAGGGATGTGTGCTAACAGCCTACATTGGAGGGGGTGTTAAAAGTCCTGGGATTTTAATCTTTTGCTCCTTCTGATGTCCTAACCAGAGGTGAGGGGAAACACAGGTTATTGAGTTCTCCCACTGATGTTGTTCCTGTCACCTGTGATTACATAGCCATTATGGTGGTAGTCTGGAGCATCCCTTGCTCCCACATTTTGATATGTTTCTCCCCAGGCTCTCTTTCTGCCTGGATGGTTGTGCTGCTTCAGCCACTCTCTCAGACAGAGCAAGGCCTCTTGTAAGAGAACAAGTTCGGCTTGCTCAGTGGATGCCCCTTGCAGATAGTTTGTGCCTTGTGCTTTTCTTCAGTACCATGACAGGCTTGGAGCTCCTGCAAGTATTTTGCATCCATCTGCGTGCCCTGTCTGGCATGGTCTGCAGGGCAGAACCCAGTATACTGCTTTGACAGGCAGCTCACAGAGCAGGGGCTTCACCATATTGCTGCTGTTCTTCACATTCTTGAAGGAATCTTTTCTTCCTATGCACTTTTCCTGTGCTCACCACTGTCCTGGGTAATGATGTAGTTTACCCATTTTTGTTGTCCCCAGCCTGGTGGATGTTGCATATGTGCTGGTGATTGCTCAGTCGCTTCATTTACAGCCTCAGGAATGTGAGAGGCCCTCAGAAAAATGCCAGAGACAAGAAAGTGTTTGAAAATGCCTGAAGGCAAGGAGCCTTCATAGTGAAAATATCCATTACACCCAGCAGGAGCAGCATGGGCCAAAAATCTCACCACAGTTTTGCTAGACTTCAAGAAGGGGAGTCACATAAAAAATAAGAGTGCTTGTTAAAGATAAACTAAAACTTGCAACTGATAGAATTAACTCCTTATGTGCTCCCAGCATAGAGGCTTCAGCCATCCCACTCCCTTCAGGTGGTTTACAGTTGGTGTGGAGAAACCATAATCAGGTATTGGAAACCTAAAGGTGATGGATGTTCTTGATATTAATTTTTCTAACCCTCAAGATCCCATATATAAAGCAGAAAAATGCCCCACAAAACACACATATTGTCAGAATACATTTTTAGTCTGTACCATATTGATCAATACCGTAAGAGAATGTGATAGTGGCTTGATACCAAGTGAGGCACTGATTTACAAACTGTTGGAGGATGGGAATCTTGCACTGAGCATCTTCAGATCTCCTGAAGAACCCAACTTACACTGAAGATTTTTTTTTTAGTTGGAATACCTGAGGTGATTTAGATATTATGAAGAAGGAAAAGCAAGACATGTGCTTCTCACTTATCCCAAGGTTCATGTTTCCTTTCTTGCAGAGATTTAGATAATTTTAACTGTCTCACTAGAGCCAGAAACTGAGGTCAGTGAGGATGAGACCTATTTTTGAGGGCATTTTTGGTGTGCTATAGAGTTTTCTAAGCATCAGCTAAAACCAGCTTTAAAGTTGGTACTATTAAATAGCTGTAACCATGTGAAAGGATGTTTCTCTGGGGTTTATAAGTACTGGAAAGAACTTATAAAAAGCCCCACAAAAATGACTCCTGGCTAACTCATATTGTGTCTCACAGCATAGAGTATTCAAAGCCAAAAGACTTTCAATTAGACACTCAGTGATGAGGCGCAAGAAGAAAGCTTCAAAGATGGCACAAAAAAAGACACTTTCTAAGGCACCTGGCAGCATACAACAGGAGGCAATTGAACCTGGCCAACCTGAAACCTCTATGAATGTTCAGAAAGTTCAGTAACAACAAGAAGCAAAAGGAGATGAGTGCTGCAGCTCTATCTTGCAGTCATAGCAATGAGAAGGAACTAACTGGCATTCATGTCTCAGTCATTTATTGCTATGGGGTAGAAGCATGCTGACACTCACTTGCATAAGGAGTCCCAAAAGATGTAACTGGCCAAAAGATTTCAGCTCTAAGGAAATCATGTGCACCACGCCTGGGAGAATACACCAGTCATCACTCAGGGAAAAACTGCTTCACAGTCCCTCTTTGTTGCCTATTGTTTGGAGATAAATAGCTGGTTTTCTCTCATGAGGAGTGACCAGTGGCTTTCAGATCTTCCCTCAGGAAAGGGTTCTAGAATTAAAAACTAAGTCATCTGCCTTTCTCTGCGTATATTTTGTAAGCAAGTAAGACTACATTCTTAGACTTTTAAAGCCATTTTTTATTCATTTTTATTGCTTTTGACTTGTTTTTATAGTAAAAGAACAAAGCATAACATATTACAGTGTATGTAGACTGAACTCCTTCAACAAGCTACTTGAACACATTTGCTTTCTTGCACCACAGCTATGTCTCACTGTTTGAAAAATGGAAGTTTCAGGGGTCATAGCTCATTAGAAAAAAACTCAGAACCTCAGACAAAACAGCTGTAAGGATGGTTTAAGACTCCTAAGTCTCAAAATTCCTGACAAGTAAAGGAATGAATGTAATCCCAATTAATGAATAAAAATTATCTTTAAAATAACTAACAAACTGTGTTGATTCAAAACATCTTCTGACACAGCTCATCAGCCAGGCATCAGAGCTCGGGTATGTGTGCATTCCTGTTGGACTCCTCTAAGAAGGAGAATGGAATAATTCTCTGATGGGAGTTTGGGTAATGGCAATCAGATGTGAAACTACACCAGGGCCCTCCCATTTGCTGAAATGCTTCAGTCCCTGGGCTAAGAACAACATTGCTTTAACCCCAGTATTTTCTGATAGAGGATCTCACTGCCTTTGGACTACTTTCCCAAGACCTGGGATGTAAAGGAAGCAAAAGAACTAATGCAAAGGTTCTCCTCTTGTTGTTCACCTGCTTAAAAAAGGGAAAACTCGATAATAGAGGCAGCCTGGATCCAATCGGTCTTTTCCCAGATAGAAAAGGACAAACTGAGAAGGTGGAATAAGGATCACATGATACAGGATGGTGTAATGTGAGGGAAAGCACAAGACCACTGACACAGGAACATTCACATTTAACCATAGAAGGAGAGGGCTAGCACATGAGCTTGAAAAATAATGAAATCAGTCCCGTACAGTAAAAGCTAAATAAAATACTGTTTACATAAAGAACACTTAGGGAAAGACAAAAAGTCTTAAAAGGTGAGAAAGGAGGGATAAATTGGGAGTTAGTAGAAAGGAGACTGCCTCTGCCTCTGCCCAAGAAAATAGCTGTGTGCTGCAATGAGCTAAATGGTACATGACTCCTGCACTGTGATTATCTTGCAGTTCTGAACTGCTCATTGGTTTGCCGCTGTTTCTAATGTCAAGAGTGGTAATAATAAATGCTGTACTCTGAACTGCCAACAGGAATTTCATTTAGCTTTTGGTGCTGAAGCTATATGTTAAATGAAAAGTGCTAGCTTTTATTTCTGGAATAACAGTAGCAGATAACTATAGCACAGTCATGGATTTATAGCAATGCTTTATGCGTGCAGATCAATCTTTTAGGCAGGATTTGCTCGCCTCTACACAACCACTCCTTACTCCCATGAGCATGTTCAGCATAGGAAAGATAAGCTCTGGGGAGGCAGTGCTTATGCAGTGAGGCTCATCAAGCTGAAGGCAACAGCTGAAAATGCCATCTCCTCTTAGGAATATTATGTAGCTACACGAAAGCTCACTCATTGCCTCCAAACAAAACAAAAGCCCTTCATTAAAGCCAGGGCAGCAGGGAGTCTCGATGCCTTCCCCGAGAATTTAAGTGGTTATGAGTGCCTGACCACTCACCAGCACTCAGGCTGCCAGGGACCAGGAGACATAAACCGATAGGGTTAAGGGAATTTGCTCTGTGCTTGCCTGCATATATGCATCCTAACCTCCCTCTGCCTCCCCACCTACTCTGCTGTTATCTCTCCCTGGGTATCCACCATTTGCCTGCTTGTCCAGACAAGCTCCAGAGCTTGAAGTTGCCAGAGGGTGAAGAGAGAAAAACCTTCCTGTTGATGGGGAGAGTGTGTGAAGGGAGACTTGCCGCATGCTAACTACAGGGAAGAGGGAGAAATAAATGCAATACCATCTTCTGCTAGATGAGGTGGGACTACTGGCACTGTCTGGTGACAGATCATAATGATTCTCTGTCTTTTAAACCAGCAGCAAACATGTCCTGAGGAGCAAATGCCTCATGTAAATACATATAGGCCTGGGGACAGTGCAGGTGTCACACAGGGGCCTTCCATTGAATGAGAGGAAACACAATGTCATTTGGATTGCTGCCTCTTTGGAATTGCAACCACTCAGGAGAAGAAAAGGAATGAACAGTAGGATTAATTCACTTAGCTATTGATCTCAGACACACACATTTTCATTTAACATTATTAGAACAGCCAGAGTCTCATGGCTCATAGCTGGTGGGCAGTGCAGCAGAGACAACATTTGCAAGCCTTTTTTCCCCTCTTGCTGATGAGGTAAATCTTAGCAGCAGATTCTTCATGGTGAGCCCCTAGGGAAGGGAGTCCTTCTACATAAAAATAGCCTAATGTCTGGATTGGTGATTCTGATCCTGTTCTCTACAGATAGATTCTCAGCAACTAATTAGCAGCCTCGCTAACATGGGGACATACCCACAGAAATCTTGTACAGGTAGCTGTCAGGGAGGGAGGGAAGGAAAAAAGAACGGACTTGGTATAATTAGGTCTGGACATACATGCACACCCATGCACACAATATCTCAGCTAACCAGGGGAAAAGTTAACGAGGGGAAAATACAGCCTCCCCTTATCTCCATACACATGAAGATCTATGACAATGGGAGAAGACAGGATATGGTACAGAGAGGCATTAAGACATTTTTCAGTGTTTTCATCACATGGAGCATGAGGTTTCTTCAGGATCCTGAGTAACTTTGCCAAATTAATCTGCAAAGGACTTTCTCAAAACTAGCTCTTACAAAACCACTCTGACTATGAGCAGATGGATGTAAGGGCCAAAAATAAGTGTCAAAGGTGATGAAGACCATGTTTGGATCTGTGGAGTCACTAAGTGACACCAGCAGAGATGCTGGCACCTTAGATGATCCCAAACTGGGCCAGTTCATGTAGTTCCAGATGGCTGAAAGCTTCCCATGGGCAAATCACTGTGATATCTGCAAAAGAGAGAGAATGAGAAGTGGCTTTTGGTCACTGCACTTCTTGGATTTCTTTTGTATTAATAGAAAGTCTGATTTACTCAGGAAACATTAATAATGGGAAGTGCAAGAAAAAAATCAGAATTCACTTGAAGGTTAAATGAGCAGATGAGCTCTGCAAATCTGGTACTACCTCCCAGACTGAACCATATCAGTGTATTTTCTCCTATGCCATCTTTCTCTCTGAGCAAAAGCAAACCAGCATTTCCTATAGTCTCCTCGTGACTGTGTAGACTGATGTGAAAACTCATTCTGGTTAAGTGGTTTCTCCTGTTCTTATAAACTGTCTGTAGCCAACCTGTGATCTCCTTGAAGACATGTGCGATCTTAAATCAGACGCCGAATAATTCTGTCTACAACATTCACGATCTGTAACTTATTGATAGGTGCAGTTGTTGTTGATACCTAAGAAATTTTGACTGGTTACAGCTCATCCAGTATATGTTTCTCAATCCCAGATGGGTGCATAAAATTCTTAAAATTAGGATTCTGGTGGAAACTTAAATAATTAAACAGCTGGGATTTAGTTCCTGTGATTTTTGGTATTAATAGCTTAGCATTTGGCATTCCTTTGAGAACCTCATTCTGCTGAAATTCTTAGCCAGAATATTAGCAGAAAACAAAGACAAACAAGCACATTTGCAGCCAAATGAAAGTATTCAGAAATTGAAGCATGCCTAAATAGCCTTTCTGTCTTTTAGTGTATGTAAGCATAAGCATAACCGTGGCAGCTTGCTGAGAGAGTACTAGCTTTCTTTGGTGACTCTGAGAGCTGCAAAGAGGCCAGGGAGACAGAGAGGCCACCCCAGACAGTCCTCTCCTGTGCTGAAGTATGACTGTGCTTGTGTTAAAGCAGGGCTTGATAACAACATCCTGCAGCGCTTACCTGTGCCCAGTCCCTCCATGCCTGGGATGTCATCTCCAAACCTAGGGGAGAAAAAGAAAAGGCAAGGGGTGAGTTTGGGCCAGCAGCACCCAGGAAAGGGAAGCTTCCTTGCATCCCCAGCCAGGGAAGGAGAAGTGTGGGTGGGCAGCAGATGAGAAGCAGCAGCTCCTGGTGTGAGAGTTGGTGGCACCAGGGGCAGGGGGGAATCTCCTGGCCCCTTGCCCAAGGGGAGATGGTACTGCAGGAGCTCAGTTTAGCAGTGGGGAGGGAGCCACCCAACTGGCATGGTTTCTTTTCTTTCCAAAATGCCCTTACCCTTTTACTCCTTTTTTAGGAGGCTTGCTCTTGAATTGCCTTGTCTGTCTCTGCTTGAACTTGGGTGGCCCCTTGCGTGGTGTAGTGGGACCAGTTGGAGCATCTCCAGTGTTGAGTTTGGTGGCTGGGTTCTCACTCATCACTGGGCTGCTGTGTGGCAGGCACGTGCCTCTCTCAGATCTCTCTGTCTGCAAGATAATGGCAAGGACTGACACAACACTCTGCTTATCATATCAGTCAGGTGACAGAATTATGTAAGTTACAATTGTGACAAGGTTAAACATAAAGATATTAAACGTAAAGAAAGAGCATAATGCATAGAAAGTAAGCAGGATAGCACTGCCTTTCATCTGGTACACTTGAATTAAGATGCCAAACAAAGGACAGTCAAGCTAAGGATGGGTTCAGGATATGACTACTAGGAAGACAAAGGCAAAGACACACTTAGGGCTTAGAGAAATATCCTGTCCTTGGGAATCATCATGATATACATCATTTGATCTTATACTTGTGGCTAAGCAGAACCTTTTGGACACTGATGGAGATGGGATGCTGAGCTAGATGGGCCCTTAGTCTGGGTGCAGCTGCAATTAGGGCCTCATGTTTGCCAATACCAACCTTAAGGGAAATATCACAGGAACTTTAAAGGACTGTAAAGAAGGCTAAGGCAAAGCACTGGAGACTGTCTCGTAGACAGAAGTTAATTTCTCAGGATTTAGGAGAGCAAAGCCCATAACTTTTCCCAGGATATGTCCATTTCGGTATTTTTGAGCATTATATTACATGCACTGACGTCTTCTGCACCACACTGCACATAAGACAAGCTCCACTTCACAAAGGCTAAATAGTTATCGGGGAGCAATTCTTGCATGGGAGACACCTCTCCTGTCTTGGAGGGCAGAACTGCTGCACTCAGAGCCTTTTGTTTCTCTCCCAGGGAAGACAGCAATAACTCTAACCAGTGCCCAAGGGGGAGCTCCTAGCCCTTCATTGAATTTTTTGCTAATTAGTATGCTAGAATGATCTGACCAAGTGTATTTATGGAACATAAGTAATTGCCAACTTTTTCTCCCCTCCTAGAAGTCACATTCTTCCCCGTGACCATTACATAAATCCTATCTCCAGGTGTTCATTCCTGTGCAGCTAGGCTGATGGGATCGCTGATGGAATTAACTTTGGGATTTAGTACGAAAGCCTAATCTCATTATGTCGCCATAGCGCTCTGGCCTAATCCCCAACATCACCTGCAGTGACACACTGGGCTTTTAATCTCAGAACTATAAATGCCATCAAAGGTGGGTATTTTTTTTGGTTAGTCTGAAGACAGTTCACATCTTTGACAGTCCTGAAATAGAGTGCCGGAAAGCAAAGCCTGATATGCAAGGACAAAGACCATGCAAGCAACTGTGTATCACTTCCACATCAGTGCAAGGAGAAGAGCCATGTTTCTGTATCTGTGGCAGTGTAGGAATACTTCACCCCTGACATCTTTCCATCTGAATCCTAATGATAGTACCTAGAGGCACGCTACTTCTTCTGTCACTTGATGTCGGGCTCCTGTCTCAGCTGTAATATCCCAAGCAGAAGACTGGACAGGTTCCAGCAGCCCCAAATGGAGCAGCAGATGGTTGTGTCTGCAGCTGAAGTATGCACAGATGCTATTCTCCCATCTGTAACACAATGCTTCCTAAGCACACACTGTGCCCACAAACACAGAGATCAGCTCAAATTGTCGAAGTTACTTATTTGGCTGCCATCTCTGCAGCACCTGAACAATTATCCAGTATTTACAGCTTTAACCTCACAGCACAGTGGCAGGATAGGGAATGGAGGTGCAGTGATCGGTATGACCTGGCCTACACAGCTTGGAGGTGTGACAAAATCTTTTGACTCAGTTTTTTAGGGCCAAACTGAGAGGTAAAGGCAGTTTGGCTCCAAACCAAAAAGGGAATTTGATGCCTTATTGTTACTCAGGACCAGTGAGGAATTCAGATGGTACTGCCCTTCCACAAGATGCTTTGTGTTGGAAAACTGCTCAATGGCATGTCTGCTTATGCCCCAAAGTATAGTATTATGCCTCTGCCTGAGGTGTAGTTCTCATCAGTAGGGTATCTGTCTCAGTGCTAGATACCCTTCCTGAACTTCCACACATCCACTTCTAAACACCATGTTCACCTGACATGCCAAGATACTTGGTACCCCTCTCAAGGACTACTCCCAAAAGCACAACAGAAAAAAACAAACCAACTAACAGATTTCCAACCCTTTGGACTGGCATCCAAAACTTGTAAGATGCATTTGAGCTCATCTCCAAGTGGGTTCCTGCTCTGCTTCACCAACCCATGCTGCCTGCCTTTACAAAAATATCTTTGAGGGTCAACTCCTCTTAGTTTCTTGAGTCCATACCTTGGCCTTGGCTTTCACTCAATAGAGAAATAGCTAATGGGAAGACTCAGTTCTTTGGAGTTTCTTTTTCCTCCACTCTGAAGTAGTTGTATCCACATACCAGCTACTCAATAACCCAGGATTTAGTAGGAAAAAGGATCAGTCCAAATCACACTTCATCCTCTCTCTCACCTGCATGAATTTAAGAGAGAGAACTCAATGAAACTAAAAGGGACTATTCTAACTTCTTCCTAATCAACTTCCCTTTACCTCTTCTTTCCACATATCACCAAAAGAAATGGCAGAGGACAAAAAGTAACCTTAATGTCACGTAGCAGCCTCCATGTTGCAGCAGGAATCAAGCTGACCTCCTACCATTGAGCTGGTGGGACTCGCTTGCCATCACATGCAGGCAAAGATGTCTCCATTCTTTCTGGAGATGGCCCTGACCCACAGCACAGGAGCTACCCCAGTTCCCACACCTTGGCAACCAGCTGCCCCTACACACAGGCAGATATGGGTGGGCAGGCACTCTAGGATCACAGACACGAAAAAATTGCCCACAGAAGCTTCCAAGGGGAATTTCCCAGCCTTTTGCCTCCCCGTACCTGGATACTTGGATAGTCCTTGGTACCACACCAAACAGATGGCTTGACAAACGTTTGATGAGACTGAGTCTCCTTCTATAGATTGCTAGAAGTGCTAGAAGTGCTATGCTGCCTCCCTGCAGTGCTTCCTGGGCTGCCACAGCTCTTCTGCTGCCACTGGCACTTGGATGCAGTCCCTGTGTGAGAGCTGATGGCTGTGGATGCAAAGATTGTTGAGAAAAAAGATGTTCTTCCACGAACTTCCTCTGCCCCCTCCTCTGACAAGGTGTTACCTAATCGTCCCTGACAGCTTTTCTGCTCAGTCCAGGGTTTAATCCTTTGGGTAAGAGCTTTGCTTGCATCCAAATGCTAATTGTTCTTAATACATGGTAATGGACTTATCTCAGTTGCGTCAGATATCCCACCTCCTGGGTTGCTGGCCAGGTTAATCATCCTTCTTTTAGTTTTATTTGAAGTTAAAGAGGCTTGAATACTACTGACAAATTCTGACTCTTTAATCTGCACCCTCCTTAATCTCTGATTCTCTGTGGAAAATTTCCCTGACAGATAATGCATATGCCTCGCTTGAGCTTCTTCACACAGATTCAGTGTAGGATCTCATCTTCCCTTGTCTGAAATCTTCAAAAATGCAGACTTCTCCATGTGCATTTGTTTTCATGGTGCCTCAGGGGTGTCAGGCACAAGAACCCCCATGGGCCATGGCTCTCTATGCAAAGATATGTTGGGAGAAGACAGCATCCAGGAGGAAATACTCTTATTTTTACATTCCTTTTGATGGGATTCTTGCATGCTCAGGTCTTGACCTTGTGAAAGCCACTAGCATCATCCTTACAGCCAGGCTTTCATAATGGAATATTGTATTCAGTGTAAAATGCCTGTGAGGAGTCTCACAGCTCAGTCTCGGTTACTTGAGCTGGCTAATCATAGTGATGGAAAAAGTCCATGCAGGTTCAGCCCTTTCTGATCCTGTGTTTTACACAGGATCTCAGACCCTTCATTCTAGCAGCATTTTTAAGACCAAGAACAGATGAAAGAGGATGCTCTCTAAAAGATGTAAACTCATTTCAAGCAGAACTACATTCCCACAACTGCTTCCTGGATGAGGATCATTAGAAAGACTATCCCAGTTGAAAGAAGGAATTCAGTAACACCGGCAGTACAGCATCACATGGTATAAACTATCTGCCTCTGTCCCCTGCGTGTCTAACTGGGCACTGGGGCTGGAAACACCAGACACCTGTCCCACCCACTCCTCAGGAGCACCCCCTGGTGCTGCTCACATGCAGCCTCAGCCAGCCGAGGACACAAGCCAAGAAGGTGCCAGGGAGTCCCAACCGAGGGGTGCCCATCATAAGAAACCGAGCGGCCCCACAGAAGTCAGAGCTGCTCTCACAGCCAGGGAGCTTTGAGACAAACCACTGCTGCAGCACTTGCCCTAATGTTAGAGGAAACAGAAAAGGACCATGCAAGAACCACAACTCTCTCTACTAGCTACTGGGTCTCTTCGTGCTCTCCAAGCACAAACATCCAAATTTTTCCCCCATGGGGTTTTACCAGGACTTTTCTCTCCTCTGCATTTTGCAGCCAGTTCCTCTTTCATCCCCCTGCCACCCTCATTATTGCTTTGAGCTCCTGGGAAACACTTACAGTGCCAAGGGCTCCTCTTGCAAATCGTTCAGCTCCTGTCCTCTAGCCTGCGTAGAAAGGATCTCGAGGTGTCCTTTCTCTTCTAGATATACCCTGCCGCCAGGTGACATCAGCTCACCAACTGTGGGCGGGCCCTTGCATGGCAGGGGGAACACGTGGGGAGTGTTGTGATCCTGGTGCTCTGCAGGCACAGCTCCAGTGAGGTCTGGGGGAGCAGCAGAGCCTCGACATGCTCCTGAGGGGCAACATGCCCTTTTCTGCAAGAAGAGGTGGTGGCTTGTATGGAGCTCCTGCAGGGATATCTCTGGAGAAACAAAGGGGAATAAGAAAATCACCTGCCCTTTGAGCAATGCCACTGCTCATCAACACACCCCCACCCCAACGCCCCCACCCCCCTCCCCCATACAGAGAAAGGAGGAGTTTGTTCTAATCACCCCAAGTCCCTCCCCTGTACGGGTGAACACATAGAGAGGCTTCCAGCAAACTTCTCAGCAGTGCTGCAGGGGTCTGGAGCACCTGAGAGAGTGGTGCACATGGTCAGCTCAGTGTCAAGAGGGCTGAGTCCACTCAAGGAAGTCATGGGAAATGCTGCTAAGATGCTGCGCAGGGGTCTGACAAATATTTAGCTGCATTCAGCAGATGGGATGGCGGGGGAAGAATGGAAAGCCTTCATCCCTTCCAGTCCCTACCATTCTGTGATTCTGTGTTACATGTGGGTGGCCAGCCAGCGGGATGGCATGTTGCCTCTGAGACCTGAGGTGCTGGCCTGAGAGTAACAGCTAGGTGATGCGTGGGTACTGGTAGCATCGCTACTGTGAGGGTGCTGTATGAGAAAGGAAAAAGCTCATGCCTCAGCCTAAACACCATCCCAACGGAACTCCATGGATGGTAACACATGCTGTTTTATGAGGGGCTTTGCATCTCTAATGCATTTTAATAGCCTGCCATGACTGCCTGGGAGACCAGTGTCAGAGAAGTGGAAAAAGTGAGAGGAGGAATCTCTGGATGAAAAGGCCCTGCTGAAAGATCATCCTCATGCTCAACTGCAGCAGCACAGTCATGGACTAAAGCTCTCTGGCTTGAGGCATAAACCACAGGGCAACAGAATCACAGAATCACAGAATGTTAGAGGTTGGAAGGGACCTCTGGAGATCATGTAGTCCAACACTCCTGCCAGAGCAGGTTCATCTAGGACAGGGTGCACAGGATCATGTCCAGGCAGGCTTTGAATGTCTCTAGAGAAGGAGACTCCACCACCTCTCTGGGCAGCCTGTTCCAGTGCTGTGTCACCCTGACAGTAAAGAAGTTTTCCTTCATGTTCAGATGGAACTTCCCGTGTTCCAGTGTGTGCCCATTGCCCCTTGTCCTGTCACTGGACACTACTGATGCTCCAGTCCCCTAATCATCTTCTTAGACCTCTGCTGGACTCTATCCTTCAGGGTCCATGGGCTCTGGTGAGGCACCGCTCACTCACTCTCATTGAGCATCCAGCTCATCACATGAGATCAGGGCTGGCAGGGCTGAAAATGGTCCCAGAAGAAGGAGCTGCACAAGGAGCATCAGAGCAGCACAGGAGCAGAAGGAAACTGAGGTGTGGGTTTGTGTAGTGATGGACAAGCTTTGTTGTGGGGTGAAGCTGAAGGAGGGGATTTTGGAGCAGCCATGCTAGCCAGAGGTGTGACTGCGTATGACTGAGAAAGGACAGGACCTCTCTGACATGACAGACCCTGGCAGTGGGGACTGGTCCAGCACTGCTCTGGTGCTGAGCAAGAGCCCCACAGTTGAGGCCTCTGGCTTTTCAGATGGCTGAAGTTAAACAAGATAAATCCCTCAGTGAGACTCTTAGCTTACATTTAAAAAATCAATAAGGTCCTAGCCCTGGAGTGGGCACAGAGAAGCTGTGAAGTAAATCCTGAATGCAGCTGAGGGGCTTTCAATCTAGCAGAGAAGCAGCAAACACAGCGTTCCCATGTGTTTGAGGACGATCACACAGCTTTCAGAGGCTTATGCGATAATTCCTGGGCACAGAAAAGAGGACGGGGGCAGTATCATGTTGGCATCATCTCTTCCCTGTAATGACTACAGCTTGTACACAAATGCACGGAGAGTGATTATGCTCAGCAGCTCCTGACAGCAGAAGTGATTACTGTGGGCAGGGACCTGCTTGTGTAGATATAAAGAGGTGCAGCCTGCTGACAGCAGGCTCTGCTTCCCTCCCTGCTGCTCATTCCCATGCCTCCATCTGCTGCAGACAGGTTTTTGGGAGCACCCCCTCCCCTTCTGCCTCCTTTTATGTAGGTAGAGTTGCTGGGGAAATTGGTCCTACAGCCCCCTATTCCTCTTCTTTGAAACTTAAAAATTCACATATTTTTTTCAGGCTGCTTGTTTTCAAAACACCCCCTTTGTTTTCCTGTTTTTCCAATGTAATCTGGCTCATTTCTCTTTAACAAAAGTGGACATGTGGGAAAAAAAATTCCCTGGTGTCACATGAAGCTATTTTTTGGCCACTGTCATAATACGGCAGAAACTCCTTAGAGAGCCCCACTTATCATGTTCTTATCTCCTATGATTATCAGGCCATTTCACTCCTTTTCTCCCTTCCCCTCACAAAGCGCGTGGCATTTTCTCTGCAGGGATGTGGCGTGCAGCTCCTTTGCAGAGTAGCAGACATCAGCTTTGTGTCAGTGCTCGGCTGCCACCCCAGATGGATGATGAGTTCTACCCAGGGACTGAGTCCCTGATCCCTGTCCCTCCCTGCCCCTGCCCAGGCTTTTCCTCACCTGGCCCCAGAAAAGCCAGTGCCAACCTTATGGGCCACATCAGTTGCCACCCATTTCAGATCAGAGATGCACCAGAAGCCATGGGGTCCAAGAGGCAGCAGAAGTGCAGTCCTGGTGGCCCCAAAGGAAAACCCGTGAGCTTCCTTCCCTCTGGCCGGATTATTCCCTATTCCAAGGAATCACTTAAAAACATCTCCAAGGTTTCTGACCCTATTTATGAGCTGGTGTAGCCATGGTAACTGTAGTTATACCAGAAATAGCAGCTCACTTGAATGACAAAGAAAACACCAGTTTACAAGACAGTGACTTTTCCAAGGGCTGGCTGAGCTTATGGGACTGTGGGAGGAAATCCCAGGCGAGGTGCAGACGTGGGGATGCAGTGCTTGAGGGCTGTTGCTGGCATGGGCCACAATAACTCTTTTGAAACATATCTCTACGAACTTGTGCCAGGTGCTTGGGAGACTTTGTGCCTTCTTGATAGAGCTTTATCACTTGCTGCATAGACATACCTGACTGGAAATGAGCAGGGAATTCCCCAGGCATCTCCAGTTATACTTTGGTTTCCCTCCTGCAGATAGGCAGCCTGCCAAGTGCCTCCGAGTTCCTGGCAAGACGAGAGTAGTAGGACCTGGATTTGGAATGAGATGGTCTATTTGTCTTGTAGAAGGACAGTGAGGTTGCCATGTCAACACCATTTTGGTGAGAATCTTGCTGCACCAAGGTGCCTGCAAAAGAAGATTCATATACTGTAGCCCTCATTCCCCAATGCCCGTCATGTTCCTAAGCCGTCTGTCGCTTGTGCTAGTGAAAAAGCAAAACAGATATAGAGGAATTGGACTCTGCTGGTGCAGATATTCAGCTGTTTGAATACATGCAAATCAGTCCATCAAAAATGCAGAGAAGAAGGTAATCTCCTGGAGAGTTTTGCCGTTCTTCAGAAAATCATGTACCACTACTCTTGTGTCAGGATTAAGCATCTATAAGAGTCTGAAATAAACTGAGTGTACTGACCCTGGGAATCTGTGCCTGCTGCCTGATACAGCAGCTATGTTGAGTGTCTCTGAGCTCAGCTTGCAAAAGAGCCTGGTCTCGATTCTCACTTCCACTCATGCCCTGGAGGCTGCTCTGGCAGTGGGGCAGAGATTAAACAGGCTGAGATCTGTTTTTCCACTGCCAGGGCTCTAGAGCGAGATCTCCATGGTCAGTCTGGAGAAAAGGATCCTTTGAGGAAACATAAATCAAGCCATAAGGTTTAACTGAAGTATCAGCAATGGCCCTGCCTGTGTTAGAAACTGGGTGGCACTGGAAACATGACTAAGTCCACAAGCCAAATGGCCATTTCCAAGGCTTCTGCAGGAAAAATGAAGCGCCTGTTTTTCTTATTCAGTCAAGGGTTCTCAATTTGTGCATGTCAGAACATCATTACAGGCCCAGGCTTTCAGGCACCAATGCTTTAGGACATGCTGGGGCTATTTATAGCAGATGATATAAAACTCATCTACCCTGTCATACACTTAGTTACCAGAGAGTTACATTTTCTTCTGAGCAGTGAGTCACCTTTCTGAGAACAGATAACCAAGTCTTACCATCTAATACTCACAAGACTGCTACATTGGTATGATTTTATTAACTTACATGAACTTTTCTCTGATCTGCATAAATAAAAGGCAAACCAGAATGAATCCTCTCTTTTTTAGATAGCATTTTTCACCCACAGATCTCAAAGCACAGAGCTAAATTTTTGTCATCTCTCTTTGTAAATATGAAAGCTGATGGACAGAAAGTTCGTGTACCTGTAGATGAGACCCAGCCATCCAGACATCTGCTGTGGGGACTGATGTACTTGGCCATGCAGCACAAAAAAGCTCAGTACTTCATAACTGCTTTGTGATTCATTGTTTAAGAGCACCCCTCTGCTCATTGCTGAGCTGACCCATGAGAAAGCAGTAACATTAGTGAGCATCCTTTCTGTGCACTAACTTTGCTTAATGTCTGCATCCAGGCTATTGGTAGTGCTGCAATGCGATTGAGTTTGTTAGATTATTTTAAAAAGCTTTCTCTCTTTCCTGTTTTCATTTTGCCCTCAATTAAAATATCTATTTTTTTTTCTTTTATAAGATTATTTTTCTTCTGCATGCCATTTAGAGAATGTGCTCAACATTTATACAGGGAACCATGACCTAACATTTTTCCCTTTTTTGATCAAACCCAGGTAATTAATCTCATTATCTATGTGACTGCCAGAAGGCAGAGTATGTGGTTGTACTTAAAAATGTACCTGAATAACACAGTTTGTACAGTATTGTCTCAGGGGTTTTCCTTAGATTTTTCTTTTTTTCTATAATTGATTCCTTCTGTATGAATTACATGCAATATATCTGTGAATAGTGACTAAATGGTCCACTACCACTCACTAAAAGTGATAACATGTTGAACTAAACAGATAAATAATACTGCTTTGTTTAAAAAAAAAAAAAAAAAGAAGAAGAAAAAAAGAACAAGAGACTGCAAGAGGGTTTTTGTGTTTTTTTTTTTTAAATGGAAATCAGATAATTCCAGAGCTTTATTTGGTTTAAAACAGTGAAGCAAGTGATTCAGTGTCACTGAGCTAAGAAGAAGAAACTGTACACAAGTCAGCTCCAGATGTCTTCCTTCCTGACAACTCCTTTTCTCATCTTTTTCTGAACGATCAATTCTTTCTCCTTGGCAACCAGCAGCCCAATAAAGAAAGGCTCTTCTAAAACATTTTGGTAAAATGTTTCTTTCTTCTTATGGGGGCACATCTCTTCCTATGGCTTTCACACCATGCTACAGGCATACACTTCTTTCCTCCTCCTACCAGATAAAAGCACCGCTGTGCAATCTCATTCAGTTCAGATCTTTGCCACCATTATTATGATTTTTTTCATGTGACAGCTGAGGCTTTCAAACAGAAATGATTGCTTCTGGGGAGCTTCTCGCACTCTCCTTGGGAACGTTCAACTAATGGGCAGAGGAGGCAGCTCTTCCTGCTCCATTATCTTGTCTCTCGGGTGGCTGCTCACCTCCCAGACACATGGATGATAAATGCCCTAGCTGCCATGTGATAGCAGATCCCTGGTGGAAATAACTGTGAAAGGGGAAAAGCCAGGGAATGAAATGCAAACAAATTTATTATTTTTTTTTTAAATTTTCTCCTTTTATTGCTCAAGTGTATTGCTAGGTACTAAGCCTTCTGTTCTCTCCTCAGGATCTTGCAAACGCATAGGGTTTAATGTTTTAATGTTTCTTTAATGGCCTTTCACTTGCAGATTCCAATCTTTCTTTTAATTTAGAGCCTCTACACCTTTGCTTTCTAGTGGAGGTACACACTTCTATAAAGTGAAATAGAGCCTCTTACTGGGAGGCCTTTAAGAATATTTCTGTGCCAAGAACTTGGACCTGCAGCCCACTTCTGGGGCCCAGTCAAGCATCATGAACACATCGTAAACTAAGTGAACAGTTTAGGAGCCATCACTGCACTCTGGGTGAACGCATGTTGCACAAAGGATGTTCTGACAGTTTCATATACACAAAGATTTATTTGTGGGGTCCATAGCTGATGGCATACTTTGGCTTTAACGGTGAAAGTTATTTCTAGATAAAAATAAAAAAAAAGGAAGAGAGGGGAGAGAGAGAAAAAGGAAACTTTCCCCAGTGGCCATCTGGGAAGGGCAATGATGGGGTCCCATAGGAGCATCCTTCTCTGAGGGCTCTCTCCAGTGCAGCAGGTGAAGACAAAAAAAAAGGATGAAGAGGATGATTTCTTGCCATGCTTTCCCTTAGCATTATATACTTTTCATCAGGACCCATTTAAACTCCCTCTTGGTTATTCTGGTATGTGACTGTTATCTCTGGGAGGAGAATGCTCATCATGTGTAAATGTTGCACATTCATTGCTTGTTAAACTTCTGTGAAGAGATATTATTGGATAATATTTACTGAGAATTTAAATAGCTGTTATCTGCTTTGTTGAGCACCACATTTGATTTTCTCTTTTATATACTAAAGTCTACAAAACAAGAGATAAAGACGGAGAGGAAGGAGGGGCAATTCTCACACCGGTGTTTCCATGAGAATCCCCCACAATAATGCTGTGTGGGTTTGCAGAGGCAGGGCTGTGAGAACAATAATATGGGAACAGCATCAGTGCAATAAAGGAAAAATGTTGCCACAGAGATGCTGGTAATTACTGCCTTCAGACTTCAGGGAGAGCTTTTGTAGCTGCAAGCACCATGCCCTGAGCACTGCCAAGACTAAAACACCAACGCACATAAGGCACCTAAGAGCTAGTGGTATCCTGGACACAGCCTGACACAGAGCCATGAATTCCAGTGTAAAATCAAAGTCTCTGTTGAGAGGAGTGTTTAGCACAGGCACACAGGGTGCTGCTGGGAAGGGACATTTTCTAAGGCCAGCAGAGGAGGAGAGGATGCCATAGCTGTCCTAATTTAGTCCCAGCTTCAGCTCTGGCTGTTTTGGAGGAAAGTCACAATGCAAGGAGGAGTGCTTGGATAAATACCTGCCTGGTGATCAGCTTAGGGCCGAGATTTGATTACACTTGCTGAGATTTGACCTTACATAATCACCTGTTTTCTGAGAGGTCCTAAAATAATCTGGTCCTCTTTCAAATCCAGCTCCTGTGGGTGGCTTCTTTAGGACACCGTCCCCTGCAAGATGCCATGATATCCACTGAGAGGGATGGAAGGCAAAAGCTGCATTCCTTCATGCTGAGCTCTGGAGCACAGTGCATGCAGAGAAGAGACCCCTGCTCTGCAGTGGCAAGGACCTTCTTCCCCCTACCCAGCCCTTTCTTTTCACTCTCCCCCTTCAACCCATTTATGTCTCCCTCTACTTTACTGGACTGCTCTGCCCATCCTCAGCCTTTCTCAGGCTACCCTCCAGAAGAAACTGGTTCTGTTTTCCACTACACTCTCATCCCCAATCAAATCCTTTTCCTCTCTCTGTCTTGATGTTTCCCCTGCTCCTCCAGGGGAGTCAAGTCATCCAGGAGCAACATGTGAAATCTTTGTGCACCTTCAGGCCGGAGATGAGGGTTATGGGATTAGCACATTAATTGGCCTGAAAGCTGCTTAGAAAAGCATTACATCTCCAATCTTCTCTCCATCTTTCACGGAAATCTCTTCTGGAGGAGCTGGAGAGACGGAGCACCCAGTCACGTTTTCTGGGGTCAGTTCTTCATCCAGTTGAGTGCCCTCAAGTCATATGGCCATTTGGATTGAAGGGATTGCCATGGGATTGGGCGATGGGAGACTCAGCTAAACCCTTACCAGGGGCTCAGGGGCTGCACACCAAAGTGCCATCTTCCTCCTTGCTCTCCATGCTAAATATTGGCTCCCTTGCCCAGCACCATGTCTAGCCCCTATCCCTTTCCTCCCTTCCCACCCTGTTGGCTGCTCACTCCTTGCAGCACTTCAGCAGGAGTGAGTGGCACTGAGTAGGAAGAAGGCAGGCACCATATGTGCTAGGCACAGCAGGACCAACCTTAGGTTGTTGCCTTTTAAAGCAAATCCTGGGACACCTTGTGTCTGCGTTTTGTTCATATGCAATCAGTTCATGCTTCACAGGCTGCATCCCCCTGTTTATCGCACTTAACTGTGAGGCAGAGGAGGCAGTGCTGGGTTTACCAAGGAGCTGAGTGGCACCATGTGGTGCAGTGAATGCTCCCACATATGGCAGGCAAAGGCCTCATGGCTGAGCTCCCTGACCTGTCACCTTCCCCCACGTTCATCACCTCATGATTGCCTCAGGCCTGGATTACCTCCTCTCCTCTCTGGAGAAGGAAGGATCTCTGCACATAGCAAAGGGCACCACCTGGGGACACCCATCTACTGGACAACCATGGCCAAACTGATGCTTACCTTGCAGCAGCTGTTGATGTGAACTTAATACACCATGAGGTTTTCTTTCCAGTGTATCACCTGTAGTCTTCCTGGAGACTGCAAAAATCTTGAGGGAGAGGCAAAGCTCATGACAGCGACAGGATTCAGTAAGATCATTCATTAGAGAGAAATCTAAGTTAGTAACACTATGTACTGAGTTCAGTGCAAATGCACATGAGTAGCTCCAAATCAAACCACTTAAAAGAACAGGAGAAAAAACAGTACACTATTAGGCCTCTTACAATTACAAAAATGGATTCCCTGCCTGGACTGCAATCTCTTTTTATTCCTCTTCCGAAGAGTTTCCAGCCTGGGAAATTTCAGCTCCAAATTAGACGGTTCTGGAAATTAAAAGTAGGTGAAAAAGGATTCTAACAGGTGAAGTTTTCCTAAATTAGTTGTTTTTAAAGGCCATAAAATGGTTCTTTTCCTCAAATGCAGCCACCTCTTCTGCAGAAGATGGAGAGGACGTTTAGCAGCACACAGCAGCAATGTACCACCAATCTAAAAAGTTCACATCCAGAAATGCTGGACAACTTATGGCAGCAATCCAAACTCAAATAGAAGAAAAGTGCCATGTCTAATTTTTTAATTTTATAATTTTTAAGAAATCTCAAGATTTGTTGGGTCCAATAAGGTGCTACAGAAGCTATATGACTGTTGAGAGTAAAGGCTGTGTAGTTGAAGCACATGCGTTTAAAAATTTGCATAAGCTTCTGGCTATTGAGATAAGTTTAGACACTAGTGGATGATTGCACATATTAATGTGGTCAACTAATTGTACAACCAACTGTGATCAGTGGGGCAAAAGTAAATCAGACTAATATTAATAATATTTTAAGTAGAAAATATTATTTTCCAACTAAGAACACATTTGAAATAGTACTGTTTCTTTCTCAATAAAGCAGGTACACTCTAGCTGTTGTCCTTGTCTCCTTCTGTCACAGACGTAAGAATTGACTCGGTTGCACAACGTCTGCCAAGAGATGATCTTTATTACATGGCATCAGTTTGTCAGAGATGAAATACTTGGTGGTAGGGATTTGCTTTCAGTGCTGTTCAGCTCCAACGCAGTTCAAAACCTGCCTTCCTTTCAGCAGATCAGTGATGTGATTCCCCAGCGGGAAGGGATGACCCAAAGGATGATGCCTGGCTTCTAAGCTCCCATCTGCTCAGCGTGGTGCATATCTAATGCCTGCAGCTCCTTCTCATCCCTTCTTACCAGTAGGAAGATGAAGCACAGAGCAATGACATGGTTTGCCCATGATTATGTACCGGCTATCTTCTAATCTAGGCCTAAAATCTGTTTCTCCTGCCTGCCAGGCAGATGTGCCAATATAAATTGAGTGTACATACCTATGGTGGCACACAGCTCTATACATCCCCATACCTCTATGCACATTTGTGGATGTACTGGTCTAGATGTATGCTCACACACATTTAGGAATAGTGTGCAAATAGCTACACAAAGACACAGGCAGTCTGGTATTTATCTCCAACTCTAAAAAAAATGAGACAAAGGTAAACCCAACCATCCACCAATAAATGACCATAATAACACTAGAGTTATGATTGCACTGGTCTCTGTACACAGCCGCTAAACCCAAGGAAATCTCAAACCAAGTCACGAGTGAATAGTAATCTCAACCCATCCACCTCACCCCTAGCCAAAACGGTGTTCTGGTCTCCCAGTACAAATCAGGAAGTTGTCTGAAATCAGAGTTAGTCCAGACAGCACAGGAACCAAGACAAGAAGTTGATGTACAAGACACAGGCGCTGCATAACAAGATTATTTCCTCAAAGATAGTTAACACATCCAACTCTTCACACCTTTCTCAGGCCAGAACTGTTCATATGAATAATTTGAGCCACCATAACTTGGCACTGTGATTGAGAGAAATTGCTCTGTCCTTTCCCCATCCCCATGCCTGCACAGCCCCTTCCCTTGTGCTGGCACAAGCATTTAGCCACATTTGGCCATCGTGAACAAGAACTGGGAAACATATCCGGCTTTAAATCTCACTGGTATATACTCATGCACTTGCTTACGTATTTTTGAGAGGTATGTTTTAAACTGACCTCAGTGCTGTATTCAGCTCAGTTCTCTTGTGTGGGCCCACAGGGAGGGTTAGTGTAGGAGTGAAAAAGAACAGCAGAGAATAAAACAATTTCTCTTGGTGGTGAAGCTAATTCATGGAGGCTTAAAATGTTTCTGAGGCTACAGCCTCTGCTAAATGAAAATCCATTGCCAGCCAGACATATACTCTGTTTGTCCCTACTCGGACTGGTCAAAGTGCCACTCATAGCCTAAATGAAAGCAGTCCCCTTCTTCCGAGATCTGTCCATCCCTGAAGGAGAGCCCTCTTACTCAGTTGTTTGCAACCTTTAAAAATTTCTGTACGATAAATGTTTTCTAATGGACATATGGATCCAGTGCAGTGAATTTAAGCCCATTGACAATAGATTTGCTTTGCTTATTTTGCTTCTGCAAATGCATTAAGAGCAGTCTATCAGTCATTGCAGATCCAGATTTGTTGGTTGCAAACCAGTGATTGAATTATTAAATTCCTCACTGAGGATGGTGTATATGAAGGATTTATGTGACTGAAGAACTAAGCAGGCACTGCGTGAGTGGAAAAGAAAGAGAAAATCTGCTGGTATTTCAGAGAGGAAGTGGTGTAAAATCATGCTGATCATTTAAGCATCCCTGGGAAATGAGAGCTTGTTCTTCCTGAGGTAGCTGATCTTTGAAACAGTTTGTGTGAAAATGGCTGGGAGTTGGGAACTATTAGCTGATTGAGTGCAGCAGAGAGCATGTGTTAACCAGGAAAAATGAGGTTCAGCTGCAATGATCCCTGTTTGCATACCCCCCACCTCATATGTATGCAGGAATGCGCTCAACCTCATTCCTCACTTATTTTAATATATATAAATCCGGGCCAGCTTTGAAATCCACCTTACTTACACCAGGGAAATAAACAAAATAAAAAAACCCGTGCTGAAAAAAACAAAGACCCCGGCTCTCAGACAGAGCAGCACACACCGGGAGCCCGGAGCTGTGCGGAGAGGCACTTTCGCGGCCCCGGCCGGGCTCAGCCGCGCAGACAAAGCGTGGCAGGCAGATAGCGGAGCGCTGCAGTATGCGGGGCGCTGCAGCGTGCGGGGTGACGCAGGGCTCCCTCAGCAGTGGGGGCTGCTGGTGGCGCCGGATTTTTTTTTTTTTTGTGTGTGAGTGTTATTTTTTTTTTTTTTTTTTTCTCTTCACCAACTTCCTTCCTGCTCCAACTGCCAAAGCGCAAAGCTGAGCGTTGAGAGCAGAGCAGGACCCCGGCTGCAGGCGCCGCTCAGCCGGTGAGTACAAGCCCGGGCGGAGGGAGCCGTGCAGGGGGAGAGGAGCGGACTCACCCCCGGCTCCCTCGCTCTCTGAGACCGCGCAACTTTTCGTCTTTGTTGCTGCAGGCTGGCTGCGTTGCCCAGCCTTGCGCAGGGAGAGGGGCAGAGCCCTGCCTGCATCCTGCGGGGAGTCGGGCTCTGCTGTGATGGGGTAGAGGGGTAGAGGAAGGGGAGGCAGCCCCCGTGCCCCAGGATGGTGGTGGTGGTGGTGGTGGGGTGTCTGGAGGGTGGCGGAGGGTGTATCCCTGCGCCGTGGTACCCGGGGTTCCCCGCGGGTGGCTGAGAGGTGGGCTCCCTTTCTGCCCTCGCACCCCAGGGGAGTGGGATGGGGGAGGTCAGGGCCGGTGTATTTCTCCCCCATCGCGGAAAATTGCTTCCTCCCTGCCCATCCCGCTTCCTCGAGATAAGCCCTCGGTCGGGGGGTGGTTTAGGGGAGTGAACTTGGTGCACAGAGGAGGGCAAATAAAGCGATGACCCTGTGATATCGCTCTTTGTGCCCGATGGCGGCATGGTGGGGACGAGATGCACACCACCCACCACGTCTCCTGAGCCCTCCTGCTGCAGGTGCAAGGGCAGCCACCCACCCCCAGCACAGGCAGAGCCCAGCCCACAGACCCTGGCACTCGTTGGCAGGGCATGATTCCTCCTTTGCCTCCTGCAGCCATCTCTTTCTGGAAGAGGGTCCCTAGTGCTGCCCCTGCCCTTCTCCCTGCTGCCTTGTGGGTGCTGCCGGGCCTTGCAGGTGCAGGTGATGCATGACTGTGGGTTGGGGCTGCAGGAAATGTGGTGGGGCAAGGCACAAATTTATAGGGTTAATTTTCTAATTTTTAATGAGACTCATGGTCTGAGGCCATGGGAGTCTTCATCTTAGCCCAGCCTTTGGCCTGGGCAGTGATACAGGAGCTCAGGGACCCTGACAGTTGGGTACCAGTGTGCTCACTCTACAGAAACATTAGTGCCTGAGCCCAGTAGCATATCTCAGCTTGCAGAGGGGATCAGTCCCAGACCTGGACCGAACAGAGGCAGGAGCAGCTGAGATGTGAGTTTTCCTCTTGGTCACCTGCCTGGGAATTTGGCAGGAAGGCAGGGTCAGCTTCAGGAGAAATGCCAGAATGGGGTCTGATCAATGCCATCCTGAGATGCATGTGAGCCAGGCACTGTTCAGCCCAGACAGCCTGGCTGGTCCTGTTCCCCACAGACTCTTCCTGTTGGCGTAGCAGGTTGTCTTTTCACCTTTTCTGAGAGGTTTTCAGAGCCTGAAAGTATTACCTCTCAAGTGAGCTGCCCCCACGAGTATGACATGTGATACAAAGGGAAGGTCTGAGGGGTGGGGAGCAACCAGCTGGTCCAGCCCTGACTCTCTGCCTTTTCTCTGTGTGTGGCCAGAGATCTCTCTCTCCATTCACTGGGTCTCTCAGTCTCTTGTGATAAACCACAAAACCCCCTGTGGAGGATGGGGCAGGCAGGCAGCTCTGCTCTGTGGTTATAGTGGTGGCATATGCAGCCTAGTATCGTGAGAGAGCTTGGGAGAGTGGAAATGACTCAGATCTGCAGCTGGAGCCCAAGTGGGAGGCAAGACCTGGCAGTGGCTTTCACAGCTCATCAAGTCCTCTTCCTGTGCCCAGTGAGGGATGGCACAGGGATTGCAAGGCTTTGTAAGGGGACTGTGCTGGCATTGCAGAGAAGTGGGGCATGAGCAGTCACTGCTTTCATGAGGGAGCTTCTGGTTTCCTTCCTCATGAGGACAAGCTCAAGTGCCTTTCTTGTGGTATTTAGGTGCTTAGCACTCATAGGGCTGGGCATGAACTCAGCCAAGGTTATTTAGCTGCTGGGATATGCTTTCTTTCCTGTCCATTTCAGTTGGGATTCCCTTTTATTTTCCAGCTGCCCCCTCTGTGCTAGTTCCTGACTCACCACAAAATGCCATTGCAAAGTAGTGTTGCATCAGGGCTGTTGCCCATTAACATGCCCGACTGAGTCTTCTTGTGCCTGTGCTGCTCGGTCCTTCTCTGTCCCTTCATAACACGCCAATATACTCCTCCTTGATTTTTTTTTTTCTTTTTGCCACTGGAATTGCACTGTGAAGTCTGCGTGTTACTCATTGCTGCCTGATTCCACTTGCTGATTCACCATGAACTGTTGTATATATATTTTTTTTTTTTGGTATTTCCTTTCTGTTTTAATGAATGAGAAAACTATCCCGCTAGCGTCCAATTTAACTTTTGGGAGCAGGGGCAAATGTTAAGGCCACAGCTGCAGAGAAGGGTAAAGGGCTTGCTGGGGAAAATGCAAAAAAGTAGGTAAAAGGGGAATTTTTAGTAGGGATGGCTCTGAAGAAGTAGTTAATATAAGGATAAGTAGAAGTGAACTGAATGATCTGTGTAGCTCGACCAAATCCCCTTGCTGCCAAACAGCAAGGAATGGCTTGGCCATTTGTGACAACCACCGCTTCATCCCCATTTGGGACGCCCCCCAGGCAGCTTTGCTGCCATCCTGCATTCAGCAGTGTGTGTCCCAGCCATACTGGCTGTGTGGCTGTGGGCTTCAGCTGCCCTGCCTTTCCTTTCTGAAAAGCCCCAGTGATTCAGCACAGGTACACATGGCTGCTCTGCAGCCAGGCTGGACGTGGTCACCATCATACATCCTTCGTTAGTGGGAAGGAGGCCTGATCGGTGCCTGAAGTGAGCTGTTCCTGGGAGCAAGTACTGGGAACACAGACTGTTGTGGGTGCGTTTTCTTTAACGTTTCAGCTAACTTGCTAATATAAGGGAGTTGCTGACAGGTATTATATCTGTCTGTTTTAACCTATTATGAGAGGGTGAATGAAACGTCTGGTTTTGGCTTTATTTACGTGTCTCTTTGCCCAAGTGTATGGCAGTGGCTCTTTGTGCAAGATAGCTGGCGAGTGCTGAAACCTTGTATGATGGCTTGTAATTGCAGGGTTGCCAGCCAGCAACCGCGGCAGAGTGGCTGTAAATCACTCCAGTTTCAGCCTCTGCTCCTGCACCTCCTCCCTGGGAGGGAAGAATGGTGTAGGTCTGCATGTGCACATGGTGCCTGCAGGGAGAGGAGTGGGGTCAGAGGGGGATTGTATTTGAGCCAGAATATCAGCACAGCGGTGTTGGGATTGTAGCTGATCACTGTCGCCATTTGCCTATAATGATCCTGCTACATTAGGCGCTGTGCAGGTGCCTGCCTATCTGGGGGACTGAGCCATGCTGTGCTGAGAGCGAGTGTCCCCAGGGACGCTACTCCCCCTCCAGAGCAATCTAATTGACTGCCCCCTCCTCTGTTACACAGACCAAGTGACCATGACTGAGAAGACCCAAGAACCTCATGTGGAGGAAGATGATGATGAGCTGGATGGGAAACTCAACTACAAACCTCCTCCCCAGAAAACACTGCAGGAGCTGCAAGAGTTGGATAAGGATGATGAAAGCCTCGCTAAGTACAAGAAGTCCCTCCTGGGAGATGGACCTGTTGTAGTAGGTACGCTGGGGCGTGCTGATAGGGAGTGGGGAGATGCATCACAACAGTGTGTTGTGGGGATAGGGCCAAGGTGGCCTCAAAGAAGAAGGAGCTTGTTTGAGCAGGCATATGCACTGCTTCTGCTGGAGGACTGGGGATGGGCAGGTGGAGAGACACATGTAAAGGAGGCAGGGAAGATGCTCTGAACATTAGGTGTAAGGTTACTAGGAAGTGCTGTCATTGGTGTCCTGGTTCAGCTAGGATGGGGTTAATTTTCCCCAGCAGTTGGGAGGGAGCTACAGCCCGGCTATTCCACACCATGCTGAGGTCATGTCCGGATGCCCAGGTGCAGGCAGTGCAGGGGCGGCTTTTGTCTGGGTCTGTGCCTCGTGCTGTGTCCGTGCGGTACAGCTCATGTTCTGTGCATTGTTATCACTGTTAGTGTTATTGTTGTTGTTCGGTTTGTTGTTGTTACACTGTTGTATTAAATCTTCCTTATCTCAGCCCTGGGGTTTGTATTTTACTCCCTGTCCCATCCCTGTCCGAGGGTGGGGGAGGGGCAGCAGCAACATGGTCTTGGGTCCTGGCAGGGTCTAAACCACCACAATTGGAAAGCGACTTGTGGTGGGAGGCCTTGGAGGACTCCTGAAGGGTTAGAAACATGAAGGGACCAGCCTATGCTGAAGTGAGGCCTTGCTGCTCAGAATGATCTTAAGAGGGGAGTCTCCTGTAGTCGAAAGACCTCCTCTAGGTATTGGGATGGAGGCGGGAGGGATCTGTGTTGAAGGACTGGGGTAGACGCGTGGTCCTATTGTGCTAAGAGAAGCCTGATGTTACCAGGTGTTTCATGAAGTGCAGTTTCAGTGTGGGGAAGCAACCCCATTTCTTCAGTGTTGTTCCCCTCCCCCTGTGTTTAATTTTCCAAGCTGATAGCTTCCCCTGACTTTCCTACCTGCAGACCCAACAGCTCCTAACGTGGTGGTCACTCGACTCACCCTGGTATGTGATTCTGCTCCAGGACCTATCACTATGGACCTTACAGGTAGGCTCAGACTCTGTCCTTGGGCATGAAGGGGAACAAACAAAGTCCATGGCATGCTTCAAATTGAGAGGGAGTTTGTCCTTGGGATGCTGCAGTGGGTTTTAGAGGAACTCTGAGGGCATCTTAGCTTTGTTTCTTATTTTAAGGTATACACATAGGAAAAGGAAAAGAACATGTAAGAGAGGAAAATGTCGAGGGTCTTTTTATTCATCTGGACTGTTCTTGGAGCTCCTGGGTTTTTCTTGCCTTCTCTTCTTACTTCCTTTCAGTGAGCCCCATGAGCACAAGAGATGTGCATGCGTTTGGGTAACAGGCTGTTTTGAAACTTCAGTTCCGGTTCCTGGAGACATGGGGAGAGAACCAGGCTTCACCTTATATGGACTTTTCTGCAGAGAAAGGAAGCTGGGCTTGGAGGAGCAGAGAGGCTTCCTGTTCAACCGAAACCCCTCAGAGCCCTGCAGAGCCCAGGCACCCTTGCAAGTCAGGCAGGAGCTGTGAAACATGCTTTGCTCACCCCAGCCAGGGCTGGGCCTGGGTGAAGCATGCACGTGCTCCTGAAGATGCTTAACAATGAGTCTGTGCATAAATATCTATGTGTATATGTGCCTAGACCTGTGTTTGTTTAGGCATTACCTTCACAGATGTGGACACAGACACATACATACATCCGGGTCTTTCTGTATATGTGCTCTCACAGTGCAATTGCTTATACAAACCTCCGCATATTCATTTTGTAGGTGTGCCATCCTCTGACACCAGTTCCAGCCCTGTCCCACTGCATGTGATCTCTTCTTGCTGTAACAGCAGCAAGCTCATCTAGCTAACAGCTTGCTCATCTCCTTACAGGTGACCTTGAAGCACTCAAGAAAGAGACCTTTGTATTAAAGGAAGGAGTGGAATACAGAGTTAAGATCCACTTCAGAGTGAGTTATTTTCCTTCCTGTTGCTTCTCATCAGTTGCTGAGGCCAGTCACCAGCAGTCTGTCAGATAACTAGAGACAAGCAACACGCCTGCCCAAAAGCTGGGCCCATGTAAACCACCCCTAGCTTCAGGTGTCATTCTAACCAACAAGGGACCAGGTCTTTCCAAGGAATTGCTTCTGCTTGCTCACCCCTTGAAAGAAGTTGCTTTCTGTCCACTCATAATGGTGAACAACAGGTGATTTGGAAGCCAGTTTTGACTGAGTTCAGCTTGGCTTTTTAGCCAACAGAAAATCTTTGGATGGACAGGGAGGAGAAGAGGTAATGGCTTTCCATGAAGTACTGTTTCAGTCTGCATTGCTGATCTTCATGTATGCATAAAAATTTAATACTGTAGCATTTGGCTGATGATACCTGGGTTCTTTGGGGTCCTTTTCTCCCATTAACCAGTGTGTCAGCCATTTCTTCTGTTTCCAGTTGAAAATGAAACTTGGCCACGCTACAGTATGGCATCCAGCACTGAAGTGATCATCTGCGCACGTTTGCAGACAAAGCTAGCTTTGGCAGAGAAGGCAAAAAGGGATAGAGGATAGTTCTGAACAGAAGATGGAAAATGTTAATGCTGTGGGTTCTGTAGGAAAGGTTTCCCGTCCTTTCTGAGGCTTGCTTGTTGTCTCAGATGACTTTGTCCCCAGAGACACATCCAGCTTTCCTTTGTGCTGTTAAATATTTCCATCTGTATCCGAGCCCTGTTGACAGGAGATGCCTGGAGCCAAACACGTTATTCTAACTCCCTTCCTCAGTCCCAAGGCTGGTAAGAGCTGACACCGTGTAACTTCTCCCCTGGGATGTAAAAGGATCTGCCTGTCTTGTTTCCAGATTGAGTAGTGCTGCGGGGAGGTAGTGTATGCTGGAGGGGGACAGCAAGGGATATATCCAAGCTATACGTGGGAGATTTGAGGAAAGATTATGAACAAAACTGTCCCTCTGTCTCTTGAGGAGAAACTTGCCAGCTCCCCCCAGAGCTTAGAGGGCAGCTGGGAGTGCTCAGCTAACCTTGCCCACCCATTTGTGCTGGCAGAATGACTCTAGTCATCCATGTCTGGTTTTCAATATGGAAATTATTAACCAGGAACTCCCTGCTTCATTTTTCTTTGTCCTCATCAGCCCATCTTGCGAAGCTGACTGATTTGCTTCAGTCAGCTTCAAAGTCAGCAAAAGGATGGGGAAGTACAGGAGATGGATAGATGATGCTGTAGGTCTCCAGGTGCCTATGGAGAAGTCATGTTAGGACTCCCCACAGTGTGTCCTGTGCTGAGCCTTTGGGAGCAGTGGTGTAGCGAGCCAAGATGGGTATACCTCTAAGGAGAGAGAAAACCGGCAGATACTGGATCAAAACCTTTCCCTTGACACTTACTTCTGGTCACTTCCTGCAGGTAAACAGGGACATTGTGTCGGGACTGAAGTACGTGCAGCACACCTACCGAACAGGGGTGAAGGGTGAGTAAGAGACCTTTGTGCCTTGCACACCAGTGCTCCTACCCCTATGTTCCCTCTGCTCAAAGAAGTGTTTCTGCAGCTCTGGGCTGGGACAGAGCCTCCTCTGGTCGCAAGGGTTCCCCTGCATCACCATGCAGGAGGTGAGACTTCTCAGATTAGTGCATTAGCCTGCACTCTGCATCACCCAGGCCAACTGTCTCCTGTTTCTGTGTGAACTCAATATGAGCCAGCTCTGGTATCTGTATGCTACACCACTGCCTGCAGCAGCAAAGTCCTCAGAGATACTCCTTAGACAGTGCTTGCCACAGATTTCCTCTCCATACACTTCAGTTCCCCCTCTGCCCCCTGCAGAGTCGCTCAGCCTCTATGGAGCTTCTCACCCCTGAAAGTTCTTCCAGATGCACTTGGTAAAATTCAGAGCTGCTCTATGAAGCTTTCCGCTGTGTGCAGAGCCCTGTTTGCCCATGGCCTCTCCTCTTTTTGCAGTGCTGCCCTGCCCTGCCTGGAAAAAGCAGAGGAAAGCCCAATTTTGCGCACACACATCACTCGTGTCCCGTTCAGCACATGTAGGTGGTGGTGTTTTATCAGAAAACAGAAGTAGCAGGAGATCAAGAAAGATCTTGAGCCATATGCTGGGTGTACCCACTCCCTTCTGGCAGCACATAGATGTGAGAGAGTAGAGACTGAGTTACCTGTCCATCTGCCCATCCATCCATTTATCCCTCCAGCTGTCCTTGTGCTTCACTAACCCACTTTTTCCATTGATTCTATTCCCTTTGCTGACACAGAATGTCCCTTTCTCTCCCTGCTATCTCCTTTTTTCTCTGTGATCTGTGCTCATGCTTGTGGCTTCTCTTGTTTATCATTCCCCACCTGAGGGGCTCATTCCTTGTGGATTGTTTTCTCCTAGTGGACAAAGCCACATTCATGGTTGGCAGCTATGGGCCACGGCCAGAAGAGTACGAGTTCCTGACACCTATTGAGGAGGCTCCTAAGGGTATGCTGGCTCGAGGCACTTATCACAACAAGTCCTTCTTCACCGATGATGACAAACATGACCATCTCACCTGGGAGTGGAACCTGTCCATCAAGAAAGAATGGACAGAATGAGTTCACCCAGTTTGCCTTCCCCCTTCCCATCCCCTTGCCTACTGCACCAGTCTCCAGGTGGGCCATGCCCATCACACTGCTCCTTCCTGCCACTGGCTGGCCACAGCCCAGGCAGCCCTTCCTGTGGGTACTGGGGCTCTGTGCCAGCCTTGGTCGATGCACAGGCCTGCAGGCAGCTTTTGCTGCTGCTTCTGATACACTGAAAGTAATCCTTCTCACTACCACCTCATCATGATACATAATGGGCTAAATTGGGAAGCATCTCCCTCTCTCTCTCCCAGTACTTCCTCCTGCTGCCTCCATCTCTCCTGTACAAACTCCGGTCTCGGAAGTGCCTTTTCTAGGAAACAAGATCACCTGGCAGGGCAGACTGGTCCCTGGAAATCCCTATCTGATTTATACTCGCCATGTGCTCTGACTCATTGTAAATGGTTACTTACCTCCTGTGATTGTCTCCTGGTCTGTATCTGGTGCCCTACCCCATTAAAATCCACCCTCGTGCAGGCAAAACCAGTTGGGGGGAATGCAGCTAGATGCTGTAACAAGAATTCAGTGTTCCAGGAATAAAACCAGTTTCTTTCTTCTTTTCTGCATGAGTGTCACATTCTTTTCTAGATTATGGGTTTTTTCGGTGATGCGTATGTGGAGAATGTGTTATAGCAAGGCCTAAGAAGCCTGTTTCAGCAGGGAAATAGCCCTTCTCCTTCAAAACATCAGCCTAACTCTATAGACAAATTGTTTCAGAGCTGCTTCCTTTCAGGGATTTCATGAGTCCTTTGAAGCCTGAAGACTGGCCTGTGATGGAGGCAGAATGCAGGGGTATATTGTCCCCACCTCTCATCTTGGATAGCAACTGGTTGAGCCCAAGGAGCTATAACATAGACTCATGTTTAATACTGACCACAGCTGTTCCACATAGCCAGAGCTAATGCAAGAGCTGTATGTCCCAGTGGCTGCATCACTGGCCAAGCACAAGGGAACATCAGCTTCTGGAACCCAGCACTTGGAGTAGTGCAGTGGCTCCTTCTGCATGAAGGGATGTTCTTATCCAGCTGAGGTGCCTCGTCCCAGAGGTGTAGGGTAGCTGAGATGTCCAGCACTGTGGGTAAGGATGCACTGGTGGCAGTGTTGGTGAGGCTCTGCAAGGCTGGTTCCTGCACAGCAGGAAGGGGCTGTCTCCCAGCCAGGCCTTAGGAGCTGAAGGCTTCGCCCTGGGCCAGCTGCTCCCTTCCCACCACCCTGGGAGTAGCTGTGGGCCCCTGCAGCAGCTGACGTGTCTCTTGCTGAGGAGAGGACCAGAGCAGGGTGGCATGGGGAGGAGAGGGCAAGCTGGTACCATGGGCACCTCTGTCTTCCTGTGCCTCTTTGTTGTCCTGCTCACCAGGGACTCCCCAGTGGGGTGTGCTGGAGATGGTGTTTCTACATCCCATGGTAAGTGAGCTTTCCTCCTGGCTCGGGGAAAGTCTGGGTCTGCTTTAGAAAGCCCTCCTTTCCCAGCGTGTGCTGCAGAATCACTGTGTTGAGCTTGCAGGATGGGTGTGTGGGTGAGCTTGTAAGGGTTGGGATGCTTGTATATATTTGGAGGAAGTCTCTTTGAGCTGCTCTTTGTGTACCCTCTGGCCAGCCCTGACCTCTCCTCTCCAGGCACAGCGAGCGTGGCAGAGAAACCTACCCTGTTGAACAACATCGCTGACGCCGAAGCCTTCATTGGTGGTGCAGAGGTGGCTGTCGTTGGATTCTTCCAGGTGTGTTCGTGGCACCTCCCCTCTGCCAGCTGTATGCTGTATCCCCTGTACCACCCTGATGGTAGTATGGGGCTGGATGTGGCATAAACACCTTCCAAATGTAGCTCCTGTCCTAAAAGGTGCTGGGGCTGTGACAGGTACATGGAAGGATTGGGTGACAGGCTACAGGAAGAACACAGGGAATTTGGTCTGTGTGTGGAAAGGGAGATGGAGCAGGGAAGGAAGGTGAAGGAGGTCATACGAGCCCTGGAGCGGGAGAAAGGGAATAAAAATAGGAATGTGCGTGTCAGAGGAACAGTGTTGGTGAGGGGTGAGTGGGAACATTAGCTATTTGCTTTAGTCAGCAAAGATAGAGCAAGGCATTGCCTGTGTGACAGGGCTGAGGAAGCTGGCTCTGAGGGAGCAGCACTGGTACAGGTCTTCTGAAGTCTAAGAGGGTTTGGGCTCACGCTGCAGCCTCTTCCCAGGGACGGCGAAGGCATGGTCTCTCTGTCTTAATGCTTTGTTCTCCAGAGTTGATACCCTTAAGATCTCTACCTCTCTGTATCTAAATTCAATTGAATTAAAAGGCGAGTGATGGGTATGTGCCCCTTGCCCCTGAAACAGTATGAATAGTTTTCCTCAGGAAACAAGACAAAAATATTTATTGAGTTAGAGCACCATAAAAGAGGCTCTTTGACAGGATCCTCATTACTTTTTAGGTTCATAGAACCATAGAATGGTTTGGGTTTGAAAGCACCTCAAAGATCATCTAGTTCCAACCACCCTGCCATGGGCAGGGACACCTCCCACTAGACCAGGTTGCTCAAAGCCCTATCCAACCTGGCCTTAAACACTTCCAGAGAGGGGGCCGCCACAGCTTCCCTGGGCAACCCGTTCCAGTGTCGTATCACTTTCACAGATTTCTTCCTAATATCTAGTCTAAATCTACCCTCTTCCAGCTTAAAGCCATTACCCCTCGTCCTATCACTAAATGCTCTTGTTCCCAAGTTGTACCTTTCCCCACCTTTTCCTTGAACTCTACCCTGGGCTTCTGCTGCTCACACACTGCCTCATGGCTTCAGAGAAGACCAGCCTTTCAAAACCGACTCTCTTCTGCAAGCTGCTTCTTCCTTCTGCCCTGTGCCTGGGGCTGTAGGGTATGAGGCAGAGCTTGGTATAGGGCAACAGCATCTTGGAGCTCACCAGATTGAGGACTGATGGTGCTGGCTGTGCAGTGTGGCCAGCGACAAGTGTGTGAGTGCTGGAGGCTTATGCCCCAGGGCCATTGCTAAGCACTGATCGCAGAGCACCAACCACCTTGCCTTCGGTGCCTGCAGGCATTCAGAGCTCCTCAGGGGCTGCTTTTGCAGTGCTACGGTCTTGCATGCTAGTGAGGCAATCTGCACACGCAGAACGAAAGTGCATAGATGTCTACTTCCCCCAGGGTAGCTGGCTGCAGTTGTGGCAGGGCTGTACCCGGGGTGTAGAGCCTCATGCCAAGCCGTGTCAGGGACTGTGGCTTCTTGCTGGCTGAAGCAAAGCAGGGGCATAACCGCTGGCATCTTGAGCCACTGCGGCCTCCCTCCCGCTGCAGGATTTCATTCATCAGAGTCGACAGGCAGCTGGTCCCATGTGGTACGTGGGGTCCTGGGGCAAGGAGGGATGGCTGTACCGTTCTGCAGTGTGGGGATAGCCCTGGCTGCCAGGACCATGGAGCAGCAGCCAGCAACAGCAACGTGTCATGCATTCAATGCCTGAAGCATGACTGGGCTGCATTTAAACAGTAGATAAAGATGTATGTGTGCCATGAGGGCTTGTCTTGGCCCTCTGCCTGAGAGTACATTCATCCAAATAATGACCATGTTCTCTGTTCACCGTAAATTATTTCTCTGCTGCAGCCTTTCAATTCACTGCAGTATGCTGCTCAGCAAGCTCTGCATATAATGAGCATGGCCTTCCTGACTGGGAACAGCATGCCATGATGGAAAAACAGCACACTGCTTCAGAAATCCGCCTGTGTGCGAGAAAGGGCCATGCTTGGCCTGATTAAACCCCAGCTTTCCCAGGAATACTCCAAAACTCTGTGAGGTTATTCCCACCCCAGGCTTTAGTGCTCTCACCAGAGTCAATGGTCTGGCATTTCCAAAACAAGTCACGAGACCTGTTTTTCTTTGAATGAAGAAAGCATCTTGTTTTCCATTCTCTCTGGGCTTGCAAACAGCTGAACTGATGGTTCAAACCAAAAAGTAAAACAATCCAATTTCCAAGCAGAGATTGTCTCTTGAGAAATTAAATCCAATAAGTAGAAGTATCAAAAATACATCACTTAAAAGAAAAGTTGGGAATGGGAATAGCAAGGGAGGCTTCGGTACAAGCTAAGGATATAGCTAATGGCCTTGCTGCAAGAAAAAGAACGAATCTCAAATTACTGAGAAATGGCACATTTCTATCCTTCAGTCTATCTGCATTAACTACTTTTTAAAGGGTATATTTAAGACACCTTTTAAAAAGGAATCAGGATACTGCTAAAACACAGTATTTGAAAATTGTAAACCACTGACTCTAGAATCAAGGTTATCTTAAAAATTATATTTTTGTATTTTTACATACTTCATGTATGTGAATGTGTATATGTATGTATATGTATTTAATCGTGCTACATCCAACTGCTGCGTTTCTCTGCTCCCTTTTGAGAGTTCTGGGGCTTCACACCATCACCGTACTACCGGTGAGCGAGAGGGTAAGCAGTGAGGTTTCAGAAGAACGGCAGGCGAGATTCGCACGCTGCTGCAGCTGCCGGCTGGCCGGGGCTGTCAGACCATCGCCGCCTGGTGACTCCCCCGATTTTGGGAGGGAAGGGGACTGGCGGGGCGAGGGGGAGATCTCTGCAGCATCCTGGCCACGTAGGCAAGGCGACAAGACGAGAGAAAGACGCTTCCCCACTCACCCCACGGCCTACTCCGCACTTTGGCTGCCCCCGTCTCCGGCCCTGTCCTCGCTGCCCCGGTGGGCGGGGGGAATGGCGGGGGGGGCGCGGGGCGCGCGGTCCTGCCGGGCGACGGTAGGTGTCGCCCTCGCGCCACCTCTGGGCAGAGTCTGTAGCGGGGGTGGTGTGTGTGGGTGTGCGTGTGTGCGTGTTACCCGGGGGAGGCTCCAGCCCTCACCCCCCTCTCCCTCTTGCTCTCCCTCCGCAGGAACCGGAGAGCCCCGAAGCGTCCCAGTTCCGTCTCGCGGCCGGACGGGTCCCGGACGTGCCCTTCGGCCTCAGCACCAGCCCCGCCGTCCTGTCCCATCACGGCGTCGCGGCCAACACCGTCACGCTCTTCCGCAGGGTGCGTGGGTCCGCGGCGTGGGGCTGGGGGGGCGGAGAGGTACCCACGGCGCTGCCGCTGCCGTGGCTGGAGAACCCGGTGAGCTACATGGGGCGAGCCCCCGAGCAGCTCCCTCCAGGAGAAACACGATGCCGTTGAAAAGGCTGTGCCTACAGCGTTAACGCTCTTGGTTTAGGAGTTGCCCTGCCCGCTGGTTTTGATGGGAGAGACTCTAGGGCCAGCGCTTAAAAACTGCCCGTAGGCACGCCACAGAAGAAATGAAATCTCCTGGTAGAGGTGATAAAGCAGAAGATTAAAGCTGCTCACCTCCCTTTAGAGCAAGCCAAAAAAAGGCTTGTCATTGACAGTCACTGCCTGCCCGTCTAAAAGCACATCTGTAGAGCTCCCTGCCCCAAAGAAGTCTTATGCTTTTCATTTGCAGAGTGCCCATCACTGGGACATGCAACATTTATTACACCTGATGAGATTCTCCATTTTAAGATCTCCCCTGGATCAGGCCCAGCACTCATTCTTTGCAATGAACGATGTCTGTGTTTCTAAGTGAGCCGCCTGGAGGTCAGTGTTACTTGGATGGGGTTTCTGTGGTTTTGGAAAGGCTCCTGAGACACATGAAAAGCATTTAGAGGCCATGTTACAATGGATCAACACAGCAGGCTTGATATCAAACCTTGCCGAGTGTCACTTCAGGCAGGCAAAGCTGTCTCCCTGGATGCACAAGTTTTCCACCCAGAAAACCAGATCCAGACTGGCTCTTTGCAGTTACAGATGCTCTGCCACCAAAAGAAATCCCAAACACTCTTCTCTGTCTCCTACACCATGGTTTGCAGAGTTATTCCCTAAGTATGCTTTGAGCATGGGCCCATTAAAAATGTTACTTTGCAGTTTCTTAGGAATGGATGCTGTGCAAGTTCAAACCTTTGTTGACTCCAGCTGTAAGTGCTGGTGTGTTGCTGAATGTGAAGCTATGTTTGCTATAATTTAAGGAGACATATTGGGAAGGGCCATGTGCTTACTTCAAGAGTACCAACAAAAGCTAAGAGCAAGTATTCTACTGGTTATATCAATTTCCTTGTGTTGCCCCTTCTCACATGACACTTGAAAACTGGGAAGAGAGGTGTATCTGAGGAGGAGAGGGGCCCTAGAGAGCACAGGATGTCCTAAAAGCCTGTGAAGTGTAGTGTCACCAGAGCTTTAAGCATACAGGATGTGTGTGTGTGGAAGGGAACCAGTACACCCTACAAGTTCTAGGGAAACTTAATGTGGCAGTTTGGCCAAGTTCAAGATCCAGGTTGTACAAATACTGGACAAAGCCAGTTTGTTTCCCTTTCTTTCTCATCATTTCCTGCACTGTGTTTACCACTGGCATTATCCAAATAATTCAAAGAGAATGATCTAAGAGTGTGCAATAGGCAGGCAGGTCCTTTTATTTAACCTTTTATTTGCTATGGGCAGATGTTGCAATTGGAAGCAACACCCATCTCAGTTTTGATTCTTAGTCATGATGGTTTTCTTCTAAAAATATTGAAAAGATCCTTTGTTTTTGCGCTGTGGCAGATAGTGAGAATGACTGCATTGGGAGGGTATTTGATAAAAGAAAGTGTCTGGATTTTTGGAATTTGCATTATATTGAACATTCTTTGTTTGCAGTCCAGTTTTTGCAGCTGAACTCTTGTTTAATAGGAACAAAAAACCCAACCAATAAACTAATACACTAGTCAGGTTCAAATGTGGTTGACGATTCACTTGTCTAATTGTCAGTTTTTCTTAAGTTATTAAGACACATTATTTTTCATTTTATTCTGTGCTGAATAATGTGTAGGAGTAAGGGGTCAGAGATAAAAAGGAAAAGAAAAAAAAGAACTGAGATTGGAATTTGGAATTAAATACTCATCTGAAGGATACAACGATGTGTGACCAGGATAGCAGTGAATCAGAGGCATAAGCTCATTTTTAACTTGCGTTTGCAGAGTATGAAACACTTACAATGCTTAGAAGTTTAAACCATATTTACAGTAGCAGGAGGGGATGCCATCAACTGGTGAGACTTCTTTGCATGTAGTGGAGGAAAACTGATTTATTCTAGTGAGGAATCTGTCCTGATAGACATAAAAAGAACATAATTAACAGATGCTAACAAGCTGATTATACAGAGTGATAAAGACTTTTTGACTAGAGCTTCAATTATTAGATGCAGGCTATTTTCAAGCCTTATTTTCTTAAAATCATAAATGTTGAGTGCAGATTTAAGATGTTATTATCCCAAAATGGAAATCAGGTGTTTCCAGAAGTCCATGAAAGTCAAGAGTTTCTGTGGAGTCAGGGATGCTTTAGATTGGTTCCCAAGTCCTGTCTGATCTCACTTGCTCAGGTGTTGCGCTGCCCTGATCTCGTTTACTTGAGTAGAGCTGCCCTTTCATTTTATGCAGGAGGAAAATCTGTCAGGAGAATCAGGCCACACATTCTGAAAAGCACGAGTTTGAGTTGTCAGACAGGGTGCTGTGGCCCCCTACCAGATCAAAGACCTTGACAGTGACCACAGAACAACAGAAATGGCTTTAGATGTCTGCACACCACTGGAAAAACTAACACAAGCGCTTTCAGAGTTTGTACAGATGCAGAGAACAAAATCTGGGGTGTGCATGTGGACCTTTCCTCAGCCCCAAGAACCTCATTCAACATGTGTATCGAAGGCCTTCAAATCCCAAACTTTGATTCTATTGCATGTCACAGCCCAGCATCCCTGTGGCTCAACTCAGTCACATCCTGTGGTGGTACCGCACAGCAGCTCTGCCCTTTTGGGTGGTTTAGCTATCATTCAGTGGCCGCCTGCTTTTTTTCTCTATACCAGGTTGTGAAAACCTCAATAAATCACTTTTTTTTTTTTTTTTTTTGAGGGGGGGAGGAGAGGGAAGCATAGAATGTGAGGAGATGTGTGGCAGGATGGATTTTCCTCTAAAGCTAAAATGTGCTGGGCTTGATTTTCTGCTGTACTGGAAAAAAAATCCTCTTTTTATTGGAGAGATTTCCTGCTTGCACAATATTTCCAGGAAATCTGTACAGGCCCATGCCAATGTTTATTACTTGTAGAAGAAATAGAATAAGCAGATCAAGATTTTAAAAAGGGATGCAAAGCCAAAATCATAGATTCATAGAATCATAGAATCATTTTGGTTGGAAAAGACCTTTAAGATCATCAGGTCCAACCATTAACCCAGCACTGCCAAGTCCATCACTAAACCATGTCCCTGAACGCCACATCTACAGGTGTTTTAAGTACCTCCAGGGATGGGGACTCCACCACTGCCCTGGGCAGCCTGTTCCAATGCCTGATAACCCTTTCAGTGAAGAAAGTTTTCCTAGTATACAATCTAAACGTCCCCTGGCACAACTTGAGGCAGTTTTGTCCTATCACTTGTTACTTGGGAGAAGAGACTGACCCCCACCTCACTGCAGTCTCCTTTCAGGTAGTTGTGGAGAGTGGTAAGGTCTCCCCTTTTCTCCAGACTGAGCAACCCTAGTTCCCTCAGCTGCTCCACATAAGACTTGTTCTCTAGACCCTTGGGAGGAGTTGGGCTATTTAATGTTATCTCCCTACAATGCCTATAATAGTTTATCAGCTAATCCTCCCTGTCTCCGGTACATCAGGAGGTGATACTGCAGGGATGTCTGGAGTCCTCAGTGATTTTTGTTATGCCATGGGTTTGCCTTGTCCTTGGGAGACTGAAGGAGGGTGGAAGATCTTGATCTCAAAGTGCTGACTGGTCTCCGTAGGTTCTGGATCTCCAGAAGTGAGCATTATGTGTGTGGGGTGAGGACGGCAGTGACCCAGTGAGTGGGTGTCTCCATGAGTGAGTGCTATCAGTGCCTCTGGAGGGGATGCTGAGAGGAGAGGACAGCTGTGACTGTAGGTGTCTTTGCATGTCTTCAGGTAGACAATGACCGGAGGAATCTGGATATGAACAGCGAAGTTGTTGATGCTGAGAAGATAACTCGTTTCATTCGGATGAATGAGCTCCGCCTGGTGACAGAGTACAACCCTGTGGTAATTACCAGCTCCCTGCAGCCCTCACTGCAGCACTTGGCTACCTCCTCACAGGTGTCCTCTGGCCCAAGAGTCTGCACGCCCAGATGTGTGTGAGGGTTGTGGCAATGGTGTGGATGGTGTTGGGGAAGTCACACAGCTCTTTGCTGCTACTCCATATGGGGACTGGAAGCAGATGTTATGCTTGGGTGTGTGAGTGGGGTGGGGAGAGGAAGGGAGGCATGGTAGTTCCTTTAGCTTTCCAGTAAATCTGGGGTGTTGGTGGGCAGAGAGCTCAATTTCTTACCACTCCAGCTGGCAGTTCTGCTTCCTCCCAAGGGCATTTGCCATGTTGTGCCAGGCCTGGAGACCTTGCTCAGCCGGGATCCCCTCTCTTTGGCTGAGAAGCCTTGAGAAACATGGCAGTGACAAGGTCCCAGTGCTCCTTCTTGCTGTAGAGGGTGACCAAGGGTTTAGGCTCCTCTGAAATCTCTGCTGTTCACTGGGCTCTTTGCTGTGGAGTCAGTAGGTCTTAGAAGCCCCGATAGACCCAGGACTGAGATTTCATCATTACTGTTGGGGTCTTTGTGGACTTCTGGATAGCTACAACAGTGCTGACCAGCCTCAATTTAATCAAAGGAGAATGGCCCAGTCTGTTTCAAAGCTATACCTTTTAAAGTCAGTGCCAAGGATCAGCTTCCCCAGTTCAGGTGCAGCCTGCCGGTAGAGAGAACGTTTTGGAAATGCAACATTTTGTTTTCAGAATGAAATACTGCAGAAGTTCTGGGTTTTTTTTTCCTTAAAAAAAATAAAAAAATGGATTTGTTGTTTTCATCTTGATAAGAAATGTGAAAAAAGCATTTCAAAATCACAGAATATTTCTGAGGAAAGAAAAGCTATATCCTGCCCCACTGTCCTCACATCCCTTTAAGAACACCCAAGTCACATTACTGGGGATGTTCTTGTTATCTTTATAATTGCGCAGGCCTTCTGAACCCTTGGAGCCTCCACTGCATCTTTTAGCAATTCATTAGATCATGGGTCTTTCTTCATGTGTTTCTGCTGATGCTTTAGGCTGTCACTCCATGGCATCCTGCTCAGCACCCAGGCTGTCTCCCTGACCATGAAGTCCTGAGCTGTTCAGTCAGTCCCCAACACCCTGACTGGCTTGTTGCACCACTTACCATTCCTTTTTTTTTTTACCCCAGACACTCTGGAGTCCTATCAAGGTGCTGCAATTAACAGTGCCTCCTGCAGTCTCCAGTCCAATGCCCTCCCAGCTCCCCTAACTTAGCTTGTTTTTTTTTCATAAATGTTTATTCCCGGTGCTGTTTACATCCATGAATGGTGCTGGTCAGCAGAGGCTGAGGTCAAAAACTAGACACTTTGCGGTGCACAGCCCTTGCCAGCGTGCACTCCCTGACCCATTCCTTATTACTCCTGGAGCATGTGGAAACTTTCTTCTCCTGCTGGCGGGGAGTTGCCTAGTCTGTGCCTCTGTGGTTTCGGTGGCACAGGGGAGGCAGCAGGTCTGGCCCGGCTGCTGTTTAGTTTGAGGGAGAGGCTGCAGGGCTGCAGGAAGCGGGTGGAAGGAGAAGGAGATGATGAGTGAGTGACTGAACGTGTGCGTGCCTGGAGATAGTGTGGTAGCTTCTTGTGCAGTGCCAGCCCTGTCTCCTCACAGAGGGCCAGTGTGTGCTGCCTGCTTGGCCCTTGCCCAGGGCATGAGGGACAGCTGGCTCCAGGTCTTCTCCAACTGCAGGACTGCAAAGGCAATTTTAACCCTCAGCACTCTGGGATGCTCAGGACATGGAGTTGCTCTGGACTCCCCATCCTACACACAGACTAATGCCAAAGAAAGGAAACAAGGGGAGACACCAACCCTAACATCACAAATCCTTCCCACTTTCTTGCTCTCATTTCAGCTGGGTGCTGGACCTCAGTGATCCAGGGCACCCTTATGTTCAGTGTTTGCTGGCCTTCCATCTCCATTTCCTTGCCCCTCTAGACTTCAGCTTGCTCTATCCAGGCACTCCCCCTGCCTAGTTACTGACTATTCTGAGACAAGTGATGAACCCTTGTGGTCTTCAGACTCTCAGGGATAAGTAAAGCCAGGAGTTAAAGGGCTTCCACAAAGAACCCAAGTTGGATCTCTCCTGTTCTAAAGAAAGCTGTCCTGCTTGTGAAGCTGATTTGCAAAGAAATCTCAGCTGACGCATGAGGATTGATGTCCCTCTGGCAATACATCCAATGGGGATTGAATGTTCTCAATCTCGTTGTGTTTGTGTGTTTCTCTCTCTGTCTGTGGTGACCCTGTTTTTTGGCAGACAGCAATAGGTGTGATGGAGAGTTCACTCGAGTTTCACCTTCTCCTGATCACAGACAAGATGTCCCCAAAATTCCCTGAGCAAATGCGCAGATATCGGGCAGCAGCAGAGCTCTTCCAGGGGAAGGTAAGTCCAAATGGAGAGGAAGGGGATCCACTAAGGAGAAAAAAGAGAACAGCATTTTCTTCTGTGGATGGGGAGGGCATAATCTTCTTCTCTGTGCATTAGGGGAGCAAAGGCCAAGTGACAGAAAAAGAGGATTAGCTGGATAATTAAGTGGAAGGGCTGGATCTCTTCACCTTTTGCCAGTTTGCCTCCTTGTGGGGAAAATATCCTCTGTATCCTGCTTCTCTGCTCCTTCAGTGGGACATTATGTACTTCCTTGCTTCTGGTCCAGTTTTGTTCCCTTGCACTGGGAGATGACAAACAGCTGCTGCACTTCAGTCTGGCGATGATTGCATTCCAGTGGTGTGAGAGGTGATTTTGTATATACAGTCTGCTGGATGCCAAGAAGTGTTATATAAGTGATGAGACTGCAGTTAATGTTGTGGTGCTTCTTAACCCTTAGCCTTCTGGTTGGATCCTGGGGAAATGGCTGTTTTAAAGAAGTTGCAACTAGGTTTGTCAGATTTCCCACAGTAAGATAAAGGGATAGATGGGATCTTTCAGAGAAATTTCACCTGGTTCCCACCCCTCTGTGGGCAGAGCTTCCCAAATTATAGATCATTCCATGGTTGATTCTCTGCCAACAACTGGATTATAGGGGAATTTGTGTCCAGGGAACAGAGGAAGGAATTGGCAAGTTAACAGAGGATTGGGAGCAATAGGAGGGCATTTCGGGCAAGGGACAATGATAGATGGGAGGGGGCAGCCTATCAGAGGAGCAGGAAAGGCTGAGCTGAGAGGCAGTGGAAGAAATCTTCCTGGGAGAAGTGTGGAACTGGAAAGAGTTGGGGTTTGAGAACAAGAAGATCTGCATACATCTGTTTGTGGTACTGAAGGGGCAGATTAAAAATCCAGTATACCCTCATTTTCAAATGGAGGGGCCACCTCAGAACCATGCACCCTCAAAAGTCTTGAGACTTGTTTATGGCAGGACTACTTTGAACCTTGCCATCTGTCCCACCAATTGGCAAGAGACCACGCAGAAACTATGCATCAAAGTTAAAAGGTCTCTTCAGAAGTGTTTTGCTTTGATGAATACATAGTGATAAAAGAAAACTAATTTATATGAAAAGTTCCAGCCATCTCATGTGAGATGTATGTTATAGTGACACCATTATCCCTGTCCTCCATAAGCAGCAGAGTCTGATGTGGGTCTCCCCTAGACAGCTAATTCTTCTAACATAGTGCACTACTGTTTAGCATCACTGTCCTTTGCTAATGTGGCTGCAGCCAGTTTTCTCTTCATGTGACATTCACAGATCTGAGAAAATGTGAATAATTTTCCTGGAAATACTTCACAAAACACTGGATAAAATGCTGTACTGAAGTCCAGATAATTTATGAATTGCCAGCAAGCCAAATCTAACTTTTTTTTTTTTATTCATGCAGGCAAGTTTCCCACCAAATCAGTCTAGAAGAAGTTTGCCAGAGTAAAACAGAAAAATTAAAGATGTGGGGATTTGACTAATTATTTCCACTTTACTGTAGTGGAACTGCAGGACACATAGATGAAGGGACTTGGAGTTTAATAAGTTGTTTTTCCCAAAGGAGTGGCATTCTGAGGAGTAAACTGTGATTTGAACTGCCCTCTTACAAAGCCGTAAGAGAGAGATAGGATCCCGCTGTTTGCGTCTTAGGTCTGGCTACTAAGGAGTAAACAGAGCAATATGCCCACTTAGGTTTGTCTCCATAGCTCTGTCATGTAGAAAGACATGAATTAGTTCAAGCATCAGAAGCAGCCACTGTGAAATACCATGGAAATCTCTGGTGGTTAATTTTTCTAAGTGGAGTTATCTGTTGTCAGGACTACCAAGTTAACTCAGGTTTACTTCAAGTATTGAGTAGATTTTGCCTTTTTGCAGCTCACAGATTATCTCTGCATAAATGCAAGATTCTTGACTTGAATTTTATTCAGGATTACCAGTGAATAATTCATAGCCTGTGGGCTGGTGGTGAAAGGTTTGTTTGTGCTGCAGGGTTAATGCTGTCAGTCGTTCGAGTAAGGAGTTGTTGCTGGGCAGTGGAAAGGTGTTCAGGCTCCCTGTGAGTGTGTAACACTACATCCAGCAGCACTTTACAGTGATTGCAGAGTGCCAGAACAGAGTGGGAAGACTTGGTGTGGGTTGCAACTTCTCTACAAGCCACTGCAGAACACAAACAGAGCCTTGAGAGGGTTCCCAAGCAGGAGAAGGAGTACTGATCCTTTCAAACACCTCTGCTGCGCTCTGAGGGAAGAGAAGTCCTTGTCATTGTTGTGATCAGATGGAGGGAGATGAGAAACTTGTTGCTTGGATTGATGGAGAGATGAAGAACTGCTGCTTCTGAGTGGCTGACCCCAAAGAATGAAGAAAATCATAGAATCATAGAATCATCTAGGTTGGAAATGACCCTTAAGTTCATCAAGTAGAACCATTAATGCATCATGAGGAAATGATTCATCTGCCAGTTCCTGGATTATGGTCCCTTCATCTCTAGTTTATGATCTTTTTCTTGCCTGAGAGGAAGCTGAGATTTTCAGCTGGAGGATCCATGAGGCTGTATGATAAGGACTGTTATTTGAAATCAACCTGAACTGCACCTTGAGCAGCAGCAGGTATCTGAAGGCAGTCTAGATTCCGCTCTATTTTATCATAGAACCTGGGGCCCATAAATGTTGGAGAGGAAAGTGCAAACATTAAATGATGCTAAGCCAGCAGGAACTGATAGGAATAAGAAGAAAGATGGTGCTTTTCTAGACTTTGAAAAACAATTGTGGCTGGGCAACAGTGAACAGACAGAACTCAGAGCATTGCAGCTGCCTGAGTGAATTCGCCAGCCTTCTTGGAAGGATCCCACTACAATCAAATATGTGCTTATTTGAGAAAGTACTGCCAAGAGTCCAGGCTTTCTACTGGAAACAGAATGTCAGGGTTTGTGTTGCTGAGCCAAACTAGCATAAGCATCTTCAGTTTTCTTTCCACAGTATCAGAGTATAACATAACAATTATAGCTGGTATACCTCATGGGTGTTTTCAGAAGTTTCAGTAAGGTCTGGGAATAACAGAAGTAGCTTTTGCTGCAACTGATAAAACTGGTTTACAATATCAAAATGATTTGAGTAGAGATGTTTGCAAAGTCCCTTTTGACTTATGTGTAAGACCATTTAGAAATAGGTTCTGAGAAACTCCTGAGAGTCCTTCAGTGCCCTTTCTCTTGCAGGCAGTCATTTATTCACTATTTATTTTTAATTTTCTTGTCAGACATTGATGGCTTCAGAACAGAGAGAGATATTTAGAGATGCCTCTTTTAGCCATAATCAGGGAAACCTGTAAATATGGATTGTCTATGTCACTTAACAGATATCTGCAGTAATGCTGTTTTTATAGCTTACTTTTTTTTTTTTTTTTTTAAATTCATGACTGATTTCTTCATTTTGCTTTGATGTGCTATGTAAGATGTGTAAGAAATTTATTTATATTACCATTTAAAAATGCTGTTCATCTGTTTTAAAGGTGAAGGATATTTTATATAGAAAGTGACAACATTTAACTACTTAGGTATTCTAAATGCTTTTTTTGATAAACTTATTGTTGAACATTTGATTGTAAAGATGCTGTTGTCTAATGAATCTTTAATAGAGAACACCAAAAGCTGGTGAATGAACTGGTGAAGATGTGATTCCATTTCCTGTACCAACCCTCTGAAAGGGAAGCTTCACTCTGGAGGGAAGCTTCTTTCACATGTGCCACTAAGATAAAAGACATCTTGTTTCCTCATCTGTTAAGAGAATAGAAATGAAGATTGCTTCCCTGCCTTACTGTAGGTATATTATTAAAAAAGATGAAAGAAATAATTTTGTTTGGTAGTGTAAGTCTGGACTTGATAAAATACAGAAAAATGCAGTGGGAGCATTTAGATATTGGAAATGGAGCATTTAGATAGAGGAAAGTGTTGTCCTAGCAGAGTATGGTAGGTTTTCTCTAGCTCATTCTAAAAATATCACCGTTAGTCTTCACATGATCAGTGTTTGGGGATCTGTTATCTCTCTCTTTCTGTTTTGCTCATGTTTCCTCTCCTATTACCATCACAGATTCTTTTTGTCATGGTAGACGGCAGTTTGAAGAGCAATGAACGAACAGTGTCATTCTTTAACCTGAAGAAGTCCCAGCTGCCAGCTCTTGCTATATTTCACACACCAGATGAGGAGCAGGATGTATTGGCTCTGGATGAAGTCTCTGTTAAGCATGTACAGGACTTCTGTAATCGTTTCTTACAAAGAATGCAGAAGGTAAAGTGGGACTCCTGTACAGACTACAAGAAGCTGGGATCTTGTAGGATGAGGCTGTTGCTCACAAGGCTCTTGAAGAAGATTACTTCAGTTCCTTGAACTCCTCCCCACCCCTGCCACCTCCTCTTTCATTTATGTTTGCACCTGAATATCAGAAAAGCATTAGATTTGAAGCAGTGCAGAGAGGGATGTCTTGCAGAGCCTTTTTCTTCATTGACCCCTGCCTTCTAGTCTACAGCAAGAAGACTTCATTGACCTCTGCAATTGTATGAAGGTCTCAGTGAAGCATCTGTTTTCTGGGAATAGCAGCTGGGGAGACAGAGTGAAGGGTGCTTTTGGACACTGAGAATGGAGGTGGTGAATGGAAACACATAAGAGAGGACTGGAGAGACAGTGGCATGGATAGGAAGGACATCTACCAAGAAGGACAGAGAACACAGTATACAGACAAGGGCTCAGGTCTCTACCAGAGGGCTCTGCTGGGAGAGGGACAATTTAATCTCCATGTTCATTCATTGTTAAGAGTTCTCTCTCTGTCAAAGCTCATCTTCCTATAGCACAGAGGCTTTGTGTGTCAGGACCTTGTGTTATGCGATTGAAATGGGATAGGCAGGGCAGTGGCATAGACAACAGAGGGAGGCATTTAAGTTGGTTTGTTTCGTTTTATCACCGTGCTGAGAAACTGAGCAATATCAAAACTGATTTCATGCTTCTAATGTGTTTTAGAAAGAAGATGAACCTGAGGAGAAGGCCCTCAATGAGGAACTATGATTCTCAGCCAACAGGATGACTGTGCCCAAAATCATCTGTTTCTGGTGTATGACGAGTTCACTGAGACCCTCAGCTCAGGAATTCCTGGGATAGTAGGATTAAGGGGCCAAGTCAGTCATAGATTCCCATCTCCATGCTATGTGCATATATGCTCTGTCCTCTGTAGGAATCTCTTCTCCCTTCTCATTTGTTGGCTCCAGCTCTCTTTTCTCAGTACTCCAGGACCTCTGGTGTTGCCCCACACTGTGTACTTCCATGCCACCTCTGTCGGAGCAAAGGGTGATATTGCAAAATGGCAATATCAGAGATAAACGTTGTAGCTCCCAGAGATCTGTTTCCCTCATTCTCTTTGCTTTTTGGTGCCATACTGGAATACACTGTCAGTCTGTCCTGACACTAGGAACAGATTGATTTCTTGACATCACATGAACTTTTCCATTTATGTTACTAAATAAAGCAGAAAGTGAATAGCCTGAATTTTAATGCAAATATGTGATTTCCCACTCCCCATGTCTTTCACTGAAGGAGGACAAAGCCTGTGTATTTCTAAGTGAGCAAGCTAAAAAATCTCCTTTCTCTGAATTTAACCAGACTTGCAATGCCTAACCAGTCAGACTGGTTGCTAAGAATCATTCCCCATGGAACTGGACCCATCATCAACAGATATTTCCACCGGGATGAGAGATTTCTGTGAAGGTTTAGGATCAGAATCTGAGCTGGTGCAGCAAAAATGAATGACCTGAAGATGCGGATTGAGGCTAAGAGGAATGGGCCTGTGGCAGAAGGGCAGTAGAAAGTTGCATTGTGAGATAGGAGATGTCTCCACACTGCATTAGATGGAAAGGCTAGTATCTTTGTATTGACCTCAGGCATCCCTCAGAGGTCCCACTGCTGGTGTACAGGGGATAGGGACTTTTCAGGTGAGATGTATGAGCCATCCTTGTTCTGCTGTAATAGATGTATGCAGTAGACTTGCCTCATAGTTGGCTCAGGTTCCTTTGGCATGAAGTATGGATGTTTCTGTCAAACAGTGACAGCATGGTCTTTGAGGGCTTGAGAGACTTGGCTTGGGTCAGGGAGTCTAAGAGGCATAGAGCTGAGAAACCTCAGCCCTTTCTTAGAGATTAGTCCAAGGCAAAGAACTGGGAATAGAAAGAAGTTGTTCTCGTGGATGAGGCAAACACAGCTCCCCACCACAGAGGGAGAAGTCAGGAGCTGGAAGGGATGCAAAGAAACTGCCAGCCACCGTGATGAGAGCCACAGCAGGGAGGCTGTCAGTATAATAGAGAAGCAGGTGCCAGCCCTGCCTTAGCCCTTGCCTGTTCCATGTGGATCAAGCTCATGTTTTTCATCTCCCTAAGGTGCTGTCTCCCATGCAGCTGGACTTACCTCCTTTAGTGCTCTACATTCCCTTCTCCTCTGCCTACCTAAAGCAAGTCCAATGCTGTAACAGTTGTAGGGAATCAAAATTGCTGGACATTTCCAAGGAAAAGTGGCATGACCAAAACAGTATTCAGGATTGTGCCTTGTGTTGGCAAGGCCAGGAAACAGTCTCCCTGCACAGAGACTTCTCCCCTAAGAGGTAGGGCAGTGGGTGATACGGGGTCTCAGAAGCTCCATGGTCAATACAATAGCCAATAGTTATTTCCTAAATGAGGCAGTTCAGAAAAGAGCAGGAAATGAGGGAGGAGAGGAGAAAGAGGCAAGCTACCTCTGTCTGTTCAGTTCTCCCCCTGTCACAGCTGAGTGCACCCTAACCTCTGGTTTGCACGTGACCTGTCAGAACATGTGGTACTGCTTCTGGACATAGCTAGACAGTAACACTGAAGATGTCAAGGGAGAGGTGAGTTTGAGGCATTGTGTGCTGCATGTTTCTTTCTTTAGGCTGGTAAAAGTGGGCACATCTGCCCTCAGCCCATAAAACTGTTTTACTTAGGTGTCCTCTCTTCTGAGAAGCCGTTTCACAGTGACCTTCTGCCACTAGCATGTAGTCCCAGAAATGGGGATGTCAGTGTCATCAGCTGGAGCCTATAAGGCCGTAAGGTTTGGCCCATGCAGTGTTCCTGTAAGAGCTGGAGTGAGCCATCTCTGCAGACCTATTAAGTGCCTTTTTCTCTGACGCATGAGACCCTTCAGGGTGGGTGACGTACCTGACACTGTGTTTGGTGCATTGGATTTACATGCTATTCCTGGAGCTGCAAGTGAAGACTGCTTCTTGGCAGCACTCCTTGGCATGGGGTGCCTTGCCTAGTAGCATCAGGTAGCTGTGCTGCAGCCTGTCTCCTGCTTGGTGAGCTTACCTAAAAGATGTTGGTGAGCAGAGCAAAGCATGTCCTCACTATCACTAGGGCGAGGGAAGGAAACTGTCTGCATCAGATGACCTCTTGAATGAGCATGTGTCTAGTGGCAATGTATATGCCTGAATCCCGATGGATGCTCTTCTGGCTTTTGCACATTGAAGAAGGGCTGCAGAAGTACAGGAAAGATGCTGAGAGTAGGAGGCTGAGCCCCAAAGAGAGGGGAAGTGTCTAAGATGTCAGAATGTCTCTGCTTTTGACTGGTGGCTCAGCCGCTGGATGTGGGCAGAGGTGCCATACTAGAAGAGCATGAATGAAGCCTCGACTTTGGTGTTGGAGTTCTCTGTGCAGTGCATGAAGCTTGCCAGGCCTGCATGTGCCCTGTGCAAAGGGCATGGTGGAGGGAGGAGCAGTTGTCTCTGACCCTAGGGCTGTGTGAGGGTATGAACACAGAGCTCAGTCCCTCCAAAGCACTGGGTAGCCACCATGTCTCATCCCAGACTATCACACACTACAGGATCAGAGATGGCTCACTGCACGCTGGCCGAGAGCCCAGGCAGAGCAAACTCACACCTGCCTTCCAACATCCCCATGTCAGTGGTGTGTGATGGTTTTAAACTCTTGGTTTCATACCAGTCCTAGAACATGCAGGGCTGTATCTCCTAGAAAGAGCCCTGCTTGCTTTCTCTCAATGGGAAAATTGCTCTTTTTTATGGCTATAGGTCATTCCTCCCTCAAAAGGGTTGTACTGCTTTTTGTGCAGTAAGGTAAAGTGGGCAGAGACATCTGCAAGGAACCTTGGTGTTGTAGATGTTTCCAGTGTCACGCACGTCTGTGGTCCAGACAAAACAGTGTGGGGGGAACTGGCCTGCTGCATGGGTGTCTGAGGTTCATTTCTTGGCCCTGTGTGGACACAACAGCTGCAGGAATTGAGCACAGCGACGTGACTCTTCCTCAGTGCTGGAGGAAAACAAAATGAGACATGAATGAAGCTCTGGTTCTGCAAACAAGCCTGGGAGCAAAAGCAATGTCCCCGGTGACTGTGTTTGCTGTGTACACAGCTAATCATAGGGACAGCTTTTCAGGAGCTTCATTATGTACACTGGGGATTTTAATTCCCTCTGCTCCTTCCAGACCTCTGCATCTAACCAACAACCATGGGAGCCACAAGGCAGCCACAGGAAAAGCCTCCTCCTCCTCCAGCTGCTCTGCAGTACTCTCCAGGACTTGTGCAGCACAGACAACCCTGAAAATGCTGCACTCAGGATGCCCTGGGCACAGATGACTGTGGCAGTGGAGCCAGGGGGTCTGCCTTACTGCTGGTGCTCAAAGATTTCTGCAATGCAGTTCTGGTGGACTTAGCCACTGCAATGGGGCATCCGAGGTAGAAAACAGAATCTTGTGAGGAGAAATCTCGTTTGTTGTTTTATTTTGGGGTTTGTCCCCTGTTGCGTTATCTCTGACTTGAGTTTGTGATGTACTTGGCCCCAGATGTTTTGAGCTGGGTGAGGGAGGCTGAGCTGAAGCACTGGATATGAACTGACGGAGGGTGGGATGAGGGGGTTGTCTTTCCCCTCAGTATTGTGGAGATACCGTGGTGTGAGAACCCCTGCTCTGTAGCAGTGCCTGAACTCAAGGGATATTCAAAATAGCTAAGACAGCAGCTGAGCCTGCCTGACAGCAAAGTGAGGCTGTGGAGGCATGTGAGAGCTGCCATCTTTACCCCAGGGAACAGGGAACTGGGTTGCACTGTGGAAGATGCAGCTTTGCATTCATCCTTGTGAGAAAGGATTTGAACACCTCCAGAAGCAGAATATTGCAAAGACCTGGAGCTTCAGCAAGGGAACTAATGTTTTTGTGTCCTGCCCCTGAACTGTTGTGTGTGGCATAAAATAAGTAAATGTTCTTTAGAGGTGAGGGCTGGGTCCCAGGAGTGCTCCCCACATACCTTATCTAGGCAGAAACCAGATACAGGTCCTAGTGGCACCATTCAGCTCTCTTGGGCACTTCCATTTGGTACCTGCAAGTGCCCTGGGGATGCAGAGGTTTATGTTACAGTCCTTTCCTCGGCATTTCCTACTGATTGGAAGGGTGTTTCCCCATGCAGTGTTCAGCTTTCCTCAGTACCTCTCCTGGGTATGCACATCCCTCAGGAATCTGACTGTGGTTTAGGGATGATACTGGGCCACAAGAGACCTGAGGGATGAGTAGGTGCTGAGAGTTGCTGCTCTTCTGTCCTGAGGTCCACAGGTTAAGCTCAGCTCTCTGTTGCTTTTATTCCCCTCATTTCCAGTGGCTGATACAGTGCCATCTTCATGTCAATTATACTGAATATCAGCTTTGGCAAGGCCATTTGGGGAAGGGGGAGTTCAACATGATACGTGTGGTATATCAACTGTTGGAGTTGCCACCTCTGCTCACTGCTGTCCTTGAGCACAGAATTTGTTTCATAGAATCATAGAATTCCTCCCTTTTGTGTCATGTGGGCCAAACCCAAGGTTTGAGCACAAGGATGGAATGGATGCAGGGGAATTAGACTTCTGAACTAGGCCCCATATGCTGCAGGTTGAACCAAGACTTTTAAGATGAACATATTTATGCATCAGCTTTGTCGCTCTAGTCCCCCTGCTCATGGAGTGCTGGGCCTGGCCAAGCCACGGGGAGTCTGGCTGGCAGAAGAAGGACGAGAATGACCTTTGCACGGACCCTGACTAACAGGAGTGAGCCCTGGCCTCTGCGTGTGAGTCTGGTCAGGATTGCTCCTGCTCTCAGCCGTGCCTAGTAGATGCTGAGAGGCCTCTGACTGCCAGCATGAAGGGAAGCAACAACTTAAAGGGCTTGTAGCCCGAGTGGCTTATGTGACTGAACCTCTTGTCTTTCTTCTAGGGACTGTGCTAGGCACCAGGACCCTGCCAACTTTGAATAAAAATTTTAAAAATATCTCTGTTACATACCAGAATAGCTGTCACAGGATGAACTTTATGGTGCTCAAGTCAGATCCCATCTCACATGCAGAAGTCCAGCACTGAGCTGGGCCTGAGTTCCCAGGAGGAGATTGTGAAGATACAGTGTGAGATACGGTAGGAATCATTGTCCTCCTTATAATAAAAGGAAGAAGGGCATGGCTGTCTGACAGTTCTGTTCATCTGGAAGGAAGACGAAATAATAAATCTGGGCAGCAATAGTGGAAGCAAACCTTTCCTTGTAGGTGGACAGACCACAGGGCTTAGTCACTCTGCACCTCTGCACAGGACGTTTTCCCCTCAGTACCACTAATGGCAGCCCACAGGCCGGTGAAGAGGTGGCGGCAGTTGTCACAGGGGAGAGAAATGTTGTCCAAAGGATGTGACTGGGTAAATGGTTTGCAGGAGCGTGAAAGAAGAGGGCAGGGAAGAGCCAGAGGCTGGTGTGGGAGGAGGAAAGGACTTGCTCAGGGGGTGGTGTTGCCAGGGACAGGCAAGGGTCAGCAGCAGAAGGTGCTGGGTGGGTGCCACAAGGAACTGATAATGATGGAGAAGAGAACATAACGGTGTTTTTTCTGGGGCTGAATGAAGTACCTCTTTGACCCGTTTTGGCTCAGTCACTAAGGAAACTTCAGAGGAATATTCTCAGTGGAAAAACCTATGAAGCCACAAGATGTACACTGAAGAAGAAAGTACTCTCCCCTTTGAATTTTCCCCTTCTCTGCTAATGTACCTACAAATCCAGGCAGGCAGGCTAGTTCCATGAGCTGCAAAGCAACACATTTCTCCAGGTTAGAGGAAAGGCTCACAGATAACTGCCTCCCTGCCTGCGCCAGGCCTCCAACTATGGCAGCTGTTCAGAGTTGCCTTCTCTATCATGGGTGCAACCAGCACTATGTCCTCCTCTCCATGCACTCACCAGGGCCTTTGAATCATCACAGCAGCCCCTGCAGTCCCCCACATCCTGTCCACGTATAGGGTGAAAAGTCAGACCCATCTACTTTCCAGCCAAAACTCATGGGAATGCGTGTGCATTCCTGTGTTATGAGTATTATAAACCATTCGTGTCTCTCTCTTCCTAGGATGGAGTGCACGTTCATTTTGTTAGGAGCTTTGTGTGACTCTGTGCCACCCATGTCATGTGGTTTGTATAATGCCTACATCACCAGCATTATTTCTTGCCTTTTATCTAGCAGCTGAGGTGTTGGTAGTATTGCTATCTGAAACTTTCTTGGACAGGACTGACGTAGCATGTCATTGCTTCCATAGGTACCAGAAGATATGACTAGCATTGGTGCAGTCCACTTCTGGTTCCTTGATCTGTGCACAACTACAAAGAAATGTCAAGTCCTTGGGTCTGCTAATCATCTATTGGGGAGGAGGATAGGATCTTGCAGGTTTTTTTGGTTTTGTTTTGTTGCTATTAATCACTGCAATCAATGGAATAATCACCCCAAGAAAAACTCTTCATCTATCTTTTTTATCCGCTGAATAATACAGGGCTGTTTGCCGAAAGGATTGTGTATTAAAATAAAGACAGGATACTTTCAGTATAAATCTGTTGTGCTCTGTGTTCTTTGGCATTTTGGAATTCAGTGTGGGTGTTGACCCTAGGCTATTCCCGTTGTAATAAAGATTTTATTTTCCTTGGCCAATTATTTCTGTTCTTTGACTGAAAAACAGAAGAGAGAGACAGTAACTTACTCCAGATTGTTGAGGGAACCAGTGGGCAGAGCTGGAGAGAGAACCTAGTTCTCTTGCATCCAGATGTCCTGAGTCTTAGTCAAATGGCCACACTTGCTCCTCACCTTCTGTCTCCCTGTGACTCCCAATGGTTATCTTTTAAATTGAAATAGCAGGTTTTTTTGCCATGAATCAAAGGCTGCCTTGTTTAGTTGCTCTGGTTTGGCACAGCTGAAGCTGAACAGTTCTGGATCGCTGCTTTCTCTGCCCGTATCTCCCTCCTTGCCAGTGAGAGCTTTCTTCCTGGAGTGACTGCCTTATGCTTGTGAAGGCTAATGTGGAATGTGCTCCTTTGCCATGTGGCTTTCCCAATGCAGTTGCAGTGCTCTCTCGGATCCCTGAGCATCCTGGATTTCAGATCCCATCTTGTAGCAATGTGTTCAGGCTTTCTCCCCTGCTGAGATTCTGGCAGTAAATAAAATATTTTATTAAGAATATATTAAGAAGGTATATTTGCATATTGAATATTTAAATAGTATTTAAAATAACAATTATGTAAATATCGTTTTATTCAAAATATTTTATTAAGACAATAACTTTGCATATTAAAAAAAAATCTATGGCAGGTTAGAGGAAAATGCAAATGAGTCCCTGCTTGGTACATTTTAGTTTTGGCAAGACAGTAACATTGCAGAAAGGAAGGGATTGTTAAAGTGAAAGGTAAATAGATTATGGCTATTTCTGATGCTATGACTGAGATAGCGACACTTGTATCAAAGTGATGACCATCTTTAAATGGTCACCAATCTTCTTTTCACATTTCTGTTCTGTCATCCAGGAGTCTGGATGCTGAAGCAGTTAATGAGTTGTCTAACTGCTTCCATCTTGCAGTTCCCTAGCATGGAAATACCGTGTCTTTGATGTCTCTTCTGTGACCTGGTAACTCACTGCCATTGCATAGAGACGCAAAGTACTCTGGAAAGATGCAGTCTTCTCACAGAGAATCAGGCAGGAGTAGGGAGACCTAAGAAACATCCCACTGGGGTTGTTCTCAGTAACCCAAACTAGGGTCTCTTCTTTCCTTCTTGCCCTCTGTTCAGCAGCGTGGAGACTTTCAAGGGTACAAAACACTCCACGTGGACCCTCTCAGACTTCAGGGCAGGAGCTGGCTTTGACTGAAACCCTCCTCTTCCCCACTGGCTCCCTGTCTCTGTGCAAGTGAGAGGCCCTCCGACCCTTGCTATGATTTTATTTCTCTTTTTTTGCCTACCCCATGCTCTGGAGGCAGCTCTGTCCCAAGCATAGCCCTGCTGCTCCCAAGGGAAGGTGCCTTCCACAAAGGGAGAATGAAGAGAACTGACCAGGCATCCTCTATCAGAGTGACGATGAAGCAAGACTTCAGCACCACAAGGGAATGGATTAGCTGCCTTGCCCTGGGGGCCCTGTTCAGCCAAAGGTTTCCGTTTGGTCTCTGAGCCTTGCAACTGGTATTTCAGTGGAGCCCTTCTTGGCAGGTCTGATTCTGTGTCCTGGTTTCCCAGGAACAGATCCGTGGGCCAGCCATGGCAGGCAGGCCATGTGTAGCCCCGAGTCAGCTGGGAGTTTCAGTCAGGGCAGCTGACCCAAGCTGACTCACAGGTGTATCCCATACCACATAGATCACGCTCATTATAAAAGGAGGGAGTTCACTAAGGGTGGGGAGTTCCTCTTCCTGGGGCTTCTCTCTCTCGGCTCCCTGCTCCTTCTGTGCCTCCCTAGGACGAGGCTGAGTATAAGCTTGTATACTTTATGTTGTGATTGCATTAGTTTTGTTATTTCATTAAATCCATTTAAATTTCAACCAATGGGGCTTCACCCTTTTTTCCCTGATTCCCATTCTCACCTGGAGAAGGGTCATCAGGTAGCAGAGCAACTGTTACAGTTTAGCACTTGACGTGGGCTAAATGTAGACACTCTGTGATCTAGGACACTGAAACCCTCCTTTTTTTTTTTTTTTTCAGTAATAAAGGTAACTGTATCCAGGAGACTTAGAATTTGAGAAACTGTTTTACCAACATTTCACATGATATAGTGGGATTATTTCTGTTGGTGGCTGTTCTTATGGAAATGAGTGTGTCTGCTTGTCCTGTCTCCCCTTCTAAATGCTAAGATGCACCTGTCAGAAGCAAAGTGGTCTCTGAGGTATTCTGGTGCTACTGGTTTTGTGAGACTAGGTGTTGGGCAGAGGAGAAAAGTTCCAAAATCTGCATAGTTAACTTTGTTATGCCAGGGGTACTGTGGTCCTGCTCATAATGTGCCCTCATATCCTTTCTGGGACCCTCGCCCCCCCAAGATGAACTGCTTGGGAGCTGCTCCTTGCCCGTTGCCTTGAATGGCACTGATGTTCTCTGACTTGCCTCTTTACCCCCTTCTTAAAAATCCTGTATGATTACTCACTTTGATTTGGGCTGGGGTTAGCTGAACATCTGTCCTTGTAGTGGGAATCCATTGAGTGTACAAACTCAAAGCCCCTGAAGTGGTTGTCTTCTTCTTCTAGCTGTGATGATCAGCCAGAGGCTTAGCACTGGTTTGTGTTTAATATATTAAATATTTCTCTGAATTTCTGACAGACAGACATGCCATGGATGGGTGATGTGTGTGGGAGGGGGCTCCATTGCTGGACAAGCACCCTCTTTCTCTGTTTCTCCTCCAGCCCCACCACCCACTTATAGTGAATTCCCAGGGAGCCTGTTCCCCGAGTCACTAACAGAAACAGCAAAACCTCCCACTAACAGCAAGGAGGAGGGGGCTGGGATGAATGGCAACATCATCTGCTCCAAAATGCTCCCAAATGGGGAGTGGAAACACAAGGGTCCTGCGATGGGCCCCAGGGTATCAAGGATGGAGAGGAGAGGAAGCAGAATGTGACGGGGGGAGCTGAGGCTGGCCATGGACTGTGTTTTATAGCTGCTGTTGTTCAGCCCTATGGCTGGAACATGGTGAGCAAGCGTAGAGTGAGGAGTCTGACCCTTCTCCTGCCCAGGGCTTCTGTTCCTTTGTTACACTGTGGCTCCCTGCAGCATTGGGAACCCAGTCCCGGAGCCAGCACCAGTCATAAGCTTGACTTCACCATGATCATCAGCAACCTTAAAGACAGAAAAGGCAGATCAGGTAAAATAAATGCACATAGACATGTAGGTATTGCAGGAGAACCTGGGGTGCTCAAGTGAGCTGTGTGATGGGGGTGGCGGTGTACAGGGGGGACTGGTGATGTGACAGGCTGGGCAGGCCCCCTCATACCCTGCAGCTGAAGGCAGGTCATGGGCCCATCTGTTCTGCAGCTTGGGGTGGGAGAGCTGGTCCCTGTGGCTGGCGTGAGCATCCTTGCCTTGCCCAGAGCTGCTGAATTGAACATTCACCTTGTTTTGTATTTTCTGTAAATATAAGGTCACTGCTGAGTCTGTCCTCCTTCTTCCACCCTGGGAATGCAGCTGGCTTAGCCTGGGGAATGGCCTTACTGCTGCATGCACCCTCAGTGTCCTGTTTGCAGCTCCTTTTGCTCTGATACCTTGGAGACCTTGATATGGGGCTTTAGATCTAGATAGTTAACTGGAATCCGTGTCTTCTGCTACCTGTTTAGGCCCACAAGGATATTTTGTTACTTTGTTCCTATTTAGCAACTTAATTTCCCAACGGAATCAAAGCCTGATGTAATCAAGTGGAGTTCAGACACATATATGAGTTAGCTTACAGTGTTTGTCCCAACCCGTGGCTGTCAAGGAAATTCCCATACCCTTCTCCCTCATCTCTTGAGACACTTTTCTACACTGCAACTGCTAGATATCAGCTCAGGTGGTAAGGTTTCATGTCATCACAGGAGCAGCTGCAGGATAGCAGTGCAGAAGAAATTATTTTTTGGGCCCAGCATCTTTTCAGGGAGCTCACACAATTCAACAGACTGCAGTAATGAAGGACAGCAATGGGCAGGAACTAGTCTCAGCAGCAGAAGCCTTTTTCTCAGGAGCAGCTTAGGGTCAGCTTTGTGCCTCAGTGCTGAGTGTTGCATGGATGAGGCAGAAGCCTGACCAAAGCAATACCAGGTGCTGGCTTTCAAGCAGATAGAAGGAGCTAAAGCCAAGCTGCCAGCTGTCACTCCAGCCTTGCAGATCCTTCTCTTTAGTGGCTGTACAGAGCTCCTCATAATACTCCCACTGCTGTTTTACTGATGGTGCCCCTCTGGAAGAGCAGACCCACTGTCGTAAATTTTCTTATGTTACTGTCTTAAGATATCCCCAGCTAAATTATAATGGCAGCAGATTTCTGTTTAGCAGCCCAGTGCCTGCAATAGCTGCTGGGGATCAGCAACAGTTTATCATAGAGCGATAGTGCAGAGGAGAGCCAGAGAGATCAGATAATGCAGAAGATCTCCAGGGGCTAAAAAATGGGTGAACTTGATGTCCGAGCCTTTGGAATGCCTGTGTATCATCTGTCATTATCAAGCCTCAGGCTTCGGGAGGCCAGGCAGTGATAAGGGAATCCTTTGGGTGAGGAAGGTTCTCCTCCCAGACAGGCTCTTCTCCTATGAAAGGATAAGGACAGGCACGTAACCGTACATCTTTCCCTTTGGGTCTTGTACAGCACTCGGCCTGAACGGGGCCTTACTCCTAATGCGATCCCTGGGGGATTGTAATGAAATGACTGCCTTGACTGCAGTCACAGAATCACCTAGGTTGGAAAAGACCTTTAAGATTGAATTCTTACTGGAGTTAGCTCTTCATTTCAGGTGTACCCTCAGGTCTCAAACAGACAAGGGTCTTTTTAGGAGCTAGCGAGTACATTTTGTTTATTGGGTCCTCGAGCAGGTTCACTAGTGAAATGGTGATCAAGAAAGACAAACACCTACCTGAAAGAGCTGAAGTGACAGGCAGATGGTTGGCTAAGTAACATGGGCCAAGGCTTGTTCTATGGATGCGTACAGATGTCTGGTAAATAACATGCAGAGTTTCTCATACAATAACTGCCTTAGGAAAATGTATGGTATTAAAAAATGTCCTCATTAATCTTAGGCTTAGTGAGCCAGCAGGTTTGTAAATGCTTGTGTACCCAACATGTGACTCATGCAGTGTACTTTGCTGATAAATGTACAGCAGCATTTTCCAGTGCAGACATGGCTGTAGGTGGGAGACAGTGAGAAGAGAAATCCCAAATAACAAAGCCCAGCTGGTGCCAGGAAGTATTGTAAACAGATCTTCTTACTAGAACAGAGGGGAAAAAAACATCGGTTAAAGCCCAGGAAGGACAAAAGTGTCTTTGTTGGCAAGTATCCTTAAAGAAAGGTCCCACTATGGAAGAAGCAATATGCAACTTCTAGGACTGATATATGCTGTAAGTCATATGTGTGATTTTATGTGATTTTTGGCATGTTGAGTCTTAAAATGCCGTCCTTTATCATGGATGGGGAGGAAAGAGGGCAGATAGTTTCAAAACAGCAGACCTCAGTCAACATTGACCAAGCCAACTGGAGGAGGATACTGAATCCAAGAATGTCACCTCATGCCTGCAGCACTGGTGCTTTGCTCTTTTTTCTTGTGCATCTGTCCTGGGTTTCCTTTCAGTGTCTGGCTAAAAGGACCACAAGCCAAAGTGGAAAGAGCTCTGAAAGAAGCTTCTTGCCACACAGACCACTGCCAAAGCTGCATAATGATGTGAGATGGTTTTGGATGAAGACTTTTCCATACTGAGGACATAATAAAAAGCCTTCATGTTACCTTTTTATACTTCATTTTGTAGTAAATACTGTTGCAATATTGGAGTAACAGGGGTTAATGTGAGCTACTATAGGAAAGGAAGGTTATTTTATTTTAAGCCACACTGATTTCACTTACTCAGACTAACACTCCCATAACTACATATTCACAAGCACCGGGATGAATTTGTTTGTACTATTTGGCTTGCAGTCACATAGAAGATTCAAGGCACAGGCTCTGGAGTCATCATCATGTCTTCTGGGTTTCTCTTAGTTTGACCATCATATGCTCATTTTAGATGCATCTTTTGCATCCTTCAAGAGCTGGCAGTGACTGTGGTCTTTTGTGCCTCCATCTTTTCCCACCTTTGAGTGTCATTAGATCTCATTGTCTTTTGTCTTCTCATCTAGGTATCTTAAGTTTCAATCTCATTCTTTATTTTAGCACCATAATCCTTAGTGGTTTGAATTTTCTTTTTTTTTTAAGTCTTAGGTATATTCTGTCCCATGTTTTAAACTGTGCTTTATTTTTACCAGTCTGGATGTCCAGAGGATCTGTGTGTCGATATGCTGAGATCTTAATGATCTGCTAATATAGGTCCCATCAATGTGTGCTGTTCTTGTAGCCCTTCTTATGCCTTTTTTCCTGGTGCTTCCACACCCAGACCTCTCCTTTGGTCTCCATTTATGCTATTCTTATTGTTTCTTTTATAATTTAGAGGAAATTATGACCATTAATGACAAAGACATCTCTGGTAAAGTAGTGACTTCTGGAGTCTGGTGCCATTTTAAGAAGGAAAAACTGAAAATCATCTGATTTCTTTCCTTCTACTTATAAAATTCTTTCCTGCTTTATGAGAACATGACATTTCTTGATAAAAATAATATATTGTCGAATTCAATACAAGTAAACAATAAATATGTATCCAAAGAGCACATAATTAGTGTGTGAAATTCATTACTAAGGAAGGTCATCAAGTTGAATAACTTGGCTAGCATGGGACATCAGGAACATTAATATAATTTGTAATCATGCACAGGAAGATAAAAGTAATCAGATTTCATGCTTCATGGAATAAGAATGTCTTTCTTCTCCCCACAAACAGCATTTCGCCATTAGCTGCATATCGTGCATTTCCTCCCATCCTCTAGCCTTCCTTTGAACTCTATCAGATATTGGCAACAGAGGCCAAGACCAGGGGCTTGATGTGCCTCATAAAAAGTTCTTACGAAAGACAAAATTTATGATACTATAGATACTGAACCTGAGACAGAACAAAGAAACGTATGTAACACTACAGGGATGCTTGTAAATATTTCAGTGGCTTCCTGTATTCAAGACAGACAGAACAGAAATGTTTAGGTCCAATCTTGGCTTCACAAGGACTGGCAGATTTTGGATCTAAGATATTATCTAAGTTTGTTGAAAAAGAGTGTCATTATTTTTTATTTACCAGAAGGATGAGAAGAGTGAAACCACAGCTGCTTTCTTATCACTCTGCATGTCTGCACAGGAAATAAGGCAGGCAAGTCTCATCTGACCCCAAAGAATGAATCAGGTCAGGACATTTTTGTGTTCCTGTGGTGAAGCAAGGGGGATGGGGATGGAAAAGAAAGAGATTTCTTCTCCCCTTTCCCATAAACATGCAACCCAGAAGCACACTCTGTTTTTATAGTCAGAGTTCAAACTTTTTGCTTGATCAGTTTTTCACAGAATACTTGAAGTACAAGCAATTCTAGTTACTTATATGGATTGTTTAATCCCTACACAGGCTAATCTGCCAATTTTTTCAACATCCAAATAATATTAACATTATCTTCTTTCTTCCTTCCCAGACAGCAAGAGAAATAGGCTGATCAGTGCATGTGGATATGTGTGGGTGGGTGGGGGTGAAGCCAAAGGAAGTGACAGTTAGCTCTTAGCCCTGAATGCTTTGGTTGCTTTATTCAGTGAATTAAATAACCTTGGTCTGGCTTCTGTGAAATGTTAGTCTTCTGTGCTCATGTACTTCCCGTTACCAGTAATCTTTTTTAATTGTTTCAGCCAAACACAGCTGTTCTGGGAAAACCTGGCCAAACAGAGAGAGCTGGTCTTTAAGGTAACTCAAATTATATCCCATGGAGAGTGCTGAGTATTGGAGTTGAAGGCTGTAGCCAGGCTTACCTTTTGCAGCAAACAGAAAAGGAGAGCAATGAGTTCCCATGGAACTGTACTGCTGACCTCAAATGCTCCTGTATTTATTTCCAGGCTGAGATTTTTCCAAGACACTGGGCTCCATTTTGAAGTCTGATGGATTACAAGGAGTACCTTCGAAGGTGACAACTCCACAGACTGTAACTGTCAGGTTGTGTCTGGTTGCTAATCCCTGAATTGTGATAGTCTAATGATTTTTCCACCATCAACAGAATAGGGGTTGAAAAAAAACTCCAATCTACCTACCTACCAACTAACCAGCCAAACAAACCTCACCACTCACCAATTAGAGACCTCTCCTTATGGTAGTGGCTAGTATGGAGACAGGCCCGTATTTCTTATGGCACTGCATGTGGAAGAAGAATTATCCTCTCACCCTCTGGATTTGGTCAGGGAGGCAGGATCGAGGCCTTTTCATGGTGTTTAGTTTCAGTCCTGCTCTTTGGCATTGAGAGACCAAACAACCAGTTGCCCTAGAGTCCAGAGTGACACCACTCAGGTTGAATGTGCAGGTGTGCTCCACATCCATGGACAGGAAAAAGTCACTGGAAGTCATCATGTAGGATGGAAAGGGTGCATTGTCCCAAAACGTTGGAGGAAGCATGAAAGAAAATAGCTGTGAGCTGGCACGGGAGCCTTTCTTTGCCCAGGAGAATAACACTATATGTAAACTTTGGACAGTGGTTTCTACAATACTCCTAAGACTATACATAGATTGACTATGTTAGAAGAAGTTTGAATTAGAACCTATGGTTATTTTCGCATTAGAGACTTTTATTTTTACACAATACTTTATTGCTGGAGGCAAATTTTTTCTCGGGGAGAAGTGGAAACAGATTGCAAAGATACGTGTTTAAATATTTTTTTGGGGAAAAAACCCACTTGTTTGTTATGAAATTACTTTTTTCTATCCACCTCACCACTGAAATGGAAATTATGTCACTTATTTTGAAAAAGCATTGTTTGTTGTGAAAAGAGATTTCTCTTTTTATGTGCTCCCCCATTCTTTTAATCTTTGGAATTTTAAAAAATCTAGGTTTTAAATGTTTAAATCTGTTTTTCTCAGGTTGAACTACCTTTTGAACTAGTTTTAGGGTTAATTTTGGTAGCTGGGTGAGTTTGCCAGAGCTAACACATGTTCAGATATATATATCAAGTTTCCTAAATGTCTGAAATGTGTTCCATTTATTTTTATTTAGTAGTCTTTTGACTAGCTCCTGTGTTTAAAAAACATCTTGCTTTCCAAAACTTAGTGTCAGTATGCTAGTTTTCAGCACGATATTTTCCATGAGGTTGTTGACTTTAATTATGTTGTGGATACTCTGACACTGTTACTTAGTGGCTCAATTATACTTGCTTCTTGGATCAGTTCCTAGGTATTACTTAGGACTAAATGAAAAAGTAAAAATAAAATCTTGTTTTCTCGTGTGCTGTAGAACTAGTTGTTCCAAAAAGCACTTGTTTATCATGTTGAGAAATCGCTTCCTAAGCCGTAGACCATGTGATGGTTGACTAACATCCTGAAACACAAGAGAAAGCTTAGAAAGGGGTGTCCAGATTGGCAAGTCCAGTTGCTTGTTACTTTGGGAAACCTGGGTTTGGAAACCCTGCTCTGTTGCAGAGCTGATAGGGTTTATTCCCTTGCTCAGTGACTCTGCTGAAACCTTCCTACCATGTGCTGGGCACCCAGTGAGGCACACATGGATATGGATTATGGATTTATGGCTCTAAAGACACAGAGGCTGGAAATGAGACTTCTCCTGATCATGAGAGCTCTGGGCTCTGAAACAGCCCCTGGAAGAGTACTGGAAACCAAACCTAACTTCTAGTCCGTTGTCCTCCTGGAAAAGTCTTGTGGATGATGCAGGGAAGCAGACACTTGGTGACTCCCACTGGCTATGGAAAAAGGTCTGTCATTTTGGAGGTGATTGCAAATCACCTTGCCTTGTTAGTCCTCATCTACACCACTTCCCACAGGAGTTCTTCCACGAACATAGGTGACCTAGGCCATACTCCTTCTGAGGTTTCAATGGTATGTTGTCCAGCAGCACTAATGGGTGCCCATCTCTGCTGGCACATTCTCAGTAGACATCTTGGAATCAGTATTCTGTTATCACCTTTATGTTTGTTGGTTCATAGTTGTTCCTTTTGTTTCCCATTTACTTCCAGTTTAAGAGCTTTTAATTTACAACAGGATTCTTACTGATAATCCCCATGGAAGACCTTGCCTTTGTGCTATTGCATATTACCCTGTTTCTTTACTCCAGCTTTCAAGCTCATCCTTTGCCTTCTGTATGAGCTTTCAGGCCTCCTTTCCACTGACGTTGCTTTCTTGCTTTGCATGATCAACAAACTTCCTCAAGTACTCTATTTTTAAGCAAGTCATTAATGGAATTATTCAGTGAAACCAGCCCCAGGAGAAATTCAATTAGTAATTTATCAACATTTTTATTCTCCACTGCTCAGGCTTCTGCCCCATTTGTCTGGTTCCTTACCATCTCACAATTTTGGCTTTAATGTCCATTTTCTCCAACTTAACTAAAAACTTTCCAGGTAGCACTGGGACCAAAGCTTTTCCATTGTCTAGATAGATGAGGATGACCAGATCTTTTGGGTCCTGATTTTCTTCAGAGTTCAGTGTGTCACAGGGCTGAATATTCAGTTGCCCCTGAAGGGTGGTAGAAGAGGACAAGAAATGTCCTCCTCTGCACGGTTTTCAAAGGTAGCTCATGACTATGTGCCCTATATGTTCAGGACAGCTCAATGTTGTTGTTCTCAGGCTCTTAAGGCCAAGAGCTGCTTGTATAAGGACACGCATAACATGGTACCTTGTTGCCACAGGTAGATCGGAACTTTTCCCCAAACTCATCAAGCATGGTAGGAACTAAAGATCTCGTCTTAGGACAGAAGCCCCTCACTGTTCTTTGGGAACCAGGCAAAACCACATACATCAAAGATACATGTATTAACTGTAAGGTGACAAGGTATTCTACAGAAGTGCAGCAAATCCCAACTCTGTCCAAATCGTTTGGTGGTACTTTAACTCCATGGTTATGCTATCATTTTCATTCTGCAACCAAAGCTGTAAGTCAGGCCACACTTGATCTTTTCCTGAATCGAACAAGCCACACTCACCAGTTGTTTGGTTAGTGAATAGATGTGATGGGGTTTCTTTCTTAACCTCCTAAGCCACTGATTCTGCAGCTGGTCATCGCTTCTATCTCACCTCTGGTGAGCTCAGTCCCTCAGGCTGTGCCTACCCTTACTTAAGGACTGGGTGTGCTGGCACCCATGCTGAGCATGCACCAGGTGTATGTCTGGGCTGAGTGAGGGAGTGCTGCTGTGGGCTGCTACTCGCACAGGTTCAAGCATGACAGTGCCGTTCATGTGTGCTCCTGGCTAAGGTGCAGGCAGGGCCAGAGGCCAAATAGCCCAGCACAGCACACACATGTCCTGGATTGTCTGATGTGTTGTCCAGCACTGTTGAGGGTCTGGTGTGAGCAGAGAGGGTGCAACTCAGGGGCTTGGGATTGTGTAAAACAGCTCTTTGCCTCATAGGATTTGTCACTTTTGGAGGTTTCAGAGCTGCCTCCAAAAGCAGACACTTTTGTTATGTGAGTTTTCAGTCTGATGTTAGCTTGCCATTAGGAAGGGGGATCAGACAGCTGCAAAAGCAGCATGAAAGGAGATGGGAGAAGGCTCCTGGCCGTCTGCTTCCTGTGGAAGAACGGGTGCCCTGGCTGGCAGCACAGCTCTAGTTAAAGCACAGCTGGGGAAGGAGAGGGTGGAAGAGCAGGGGTCTTGCTGCAAAGAGGGAGACTGGAGCTTGTCCTTAGACCTCTACCCACTCACAGTTCCTGGGCACAGAAAGGCAGCCTGGATGTGGCTATGCACCCACTAGTCCTTGGTGTCTGCTCTGGTTTTCTGCTCTCCCTCCTGGCTCAGTTCCTTGAAGTTGTTGATTTCCTGGCTGTGGGCAGAAGGTGTTTTTAACAGAAAAGGTGGCAGCCTGGGGGTGGATCGAGAGTGGGAGACAGAAGAGGGGTGGAGTCACTGATCAATGCTAATAAATAAAACGCCCCTCTTCTTCAGTCCAGGGTCCGGGACGCTGGGAGAGCTGCCACCTCAAACAAGAGTTGCAGGCTGGCAGGGAAGCGACGGCTTAGTGAGTATGCAGGGACTGCCTTGCTTTCCCTGAATGGCTGCTCTTTATTAATGTCTTGCTGGTGCTTCGCAGCTGCAAAATGTTAGGAGTAGTTGCTATGGCATGTGTAACATTGTGATTCTCCACTCCAGCAGAAGACAGGTCAGAGGACTGCTTTTCTGATGTCCTCTTTATTTGGGGAACTGCAAAGCTTTCCTCAGCACTTGTAGGCACTTCATCTTAGCTCCTCTTTCTGTATTTCTAACAAGTGGATGCTGTTAGAAAGCAGGGAGATTGGGCTCACTGTGCTGCGTGATTTGTTACCTCTGGGGCAGTCCACTGATGCTGGGGAGGGGAGATGTGTGCTGGAGAAGTGTGGAGTGCAGGGGGAGTAGAGAGGAGATGTACTTTTGCAAGGGAAAGTGTTCCCTGAAGGAGATATGTTGGTATTGGGCTGTGTAGCTGGCATGTTCGTTCATCCCTTGGAAAATGCATTGGTCTGCAGTGAAAAATGAAACATTTGGGTTAAAGTGGTGTTTGTGGCTGTTCTCCTGTGGTTGATTACAGGGATGCTCCAGGCATTCTGGCATCAGAGCCCTCTGAAATGGGGGCAGAATCTTCCAGGGAGCAGAGTGCTCTGCTCTGAGTAAATAAAGAGGGTTTGGCTGGAAAGTGCGCTGGAGTTTCCCACTGTGCAGCCTCACCTTCATTCCAAAGTACTCCCAGCATCTTCCTCTCGGTGCCCCACTGCTTTCCTGCTGGGCTCTTTCCTCCAGCCTCTCCATCAAACCTCCCTTTCTTGGCAGCTCCCATGAGCTGACAGAGTGTACGAGACATTCAGGAAACCTATAAAATCCACATTCAACACTAACTCCAAAACCTCTAAGGAATGCAAACAATCCCAGAGCAGAGAATTCCCTTAACGAGACCAGAGTGGCAGGGCACAGCAGGACAGCAGAAAAGTCTCAGTTCTCCTCTGACCCTGTGTCCATAGCAGACTTCTGGCTTTTGCCTCAGTACAACCTGTTTTTCCTCCTCATCTCAGGCTGAGCACTGAGCAGACAGGATGTGGATGATATGGGGGGCACTGATAGTGCAGGACTGAGCTGCGTTCCTCATGGGGTGGGATAATGGGGAAGAAAAGCAATTCTTTCTCTTTGGTCTGAAGTTGAAGGCCTTCCTTGGTTTCTCTCCCAGAGATCACAGGCTTCAGGCAAGGGCCATTGAAAGTGTAAGTTGTAAAGCTCACAGTAATCTTGTTCCACTGAACTTTCATTCCCCACTGGGGAAGAGTTAAACTCTGACTAGCTGTCCCTGTAGTTCTTGGCTGTCACCTGCAGTGTGGCTCTCCAGACTAGCAGCCTCCGCAGGTGTCAGCAGCTTGGGGGGGATGGTCTACACCCAGAGTTCACTCAGTCTGCACCCTGTCAGTGAGAAATCCTGATGCCTGCACATACACATGGACAAAACAGGTCATCACCACAGCTTGGATCAGACATAACAATGGTTACTGTGCCATAGGCTCATCCTCAGGCAGTGTGCATGGTCTCAGCCCCACCACTGCCATGGGAGAGGGCTGGAAGACACTGGGTACCGACTGTCCCTCCCTGTTTTGCCTCTAGCAAACAACTCCCCTTTGTTTTTCACCCAGCAGGGATGGCTATCTCTGTAATTCCTCCTTTCTTCTTTTATTCCCTCCTACTGTACCGAAGAGCTGGAGGTGGGAACACCCCGTCTTTTGTCCATTGCTGCTGTCCACGACATTGGTTCCAGACAACCTCTTCAGGTGCTAGAAGATGTGGTAATGCTCCCAGAGCCTGGGAGATTCATCCCAGCTGAAAAGCTTTGCATTGACATCTGACTTGGATGCCCAGTGGGGCAAGGACTGCTAGTGCTAGAACAGAGAGTAAGCAGTCCTGAGAGATGGTTACCTCTGCCTTTACTAAGATGATGTCCCTTGGGCTGGAAGAGCAGTGTAGGGTCAGGACCAGTGAGGACTGGCAGAGATAGAGTTCTGGGTGCTGCTGTCATCTCAATGCAAAAATCATGGTCCCTCCAGCAGAAGGGATTCTTCTAGGTTGCTGCTTGGAGCAGTAAAGTAGGAGGGAAGGATAAGGGTTGTATTCCTCCTTTCACAACTGACAGACTGGAACTGTGGCAGGGACCAGCTGGAAGGAGGGGGGCCAAGTGGGGAGGGAGCGTTTGAAGCCTCATTCTCCATATCTCTGTCAGAAAGGATGACAGAACAGTCTGAGCTGAGTGAATCCAGACAGAGGATGGCAAAGGCAAAGAGGGCAGATCAGAGAAAAAATAAGAAAGGCAAACGTTTACACTTGGGATCAGCACACACCCTCTCCCTCTGGGCCCCTGGCAGCCCCTGAAATTCCTTCCACTTGTGCAAGCCATCTTCTCTGAGTATAGAGTGCTAGTGACATCCTTGCCTGTGAATTATGGTTCCCAGCCCTGAACTGGGAGAGGAAGGGGGCATGTCCCCTCCTTCCTGAAGCCTGATTCACTCTGCTAATAGAGGATGTTTTGTAATAGCTTCATAAAGAGTGTGTGGCAGCCAGCTGTCACCCTCCCCAGGCTTTTTCATGAGCCCCCTCCTGTCTCTGTTTTCATAATAAACATTCCACTGCTAATTTTGCAGGCAGCTCAGGACTGCTAGCTGCCCTCAGTGGGAAGAGTGGGACGCAGCGAGAGAGACGGAGTGAGAGATTCCTCCCTGCACTGGCACAATGCGCACTCTCATCATCCTTACGTTCCTGGTGGTCTTGGTGATGGCTGTTACTTGCTATGGTAGGTGACCTTTTTTCCTGGGTAGAGTGATAACTCCAAACTTGCAGACATCTTTGGGTCTGTCCAGATGTTTTTTATTCAACTTTGTTTTCTCTCCCCCTGACTTGATCTCTTGCCTGCTTTTCTGCCCTTGCATCAGACTGTCCTAGCCCTGCTTCACAGCTGTCAGCTTCAGTCATTTTGATTTGTGGTCCAGGGTGCTTCATCCCCTTCCTCTGTTTCAGCTCACCTTGCAGGCTGCTCCTCTTTCTGCCCCTCTGTTGTCTGAACTACAGTAAGAATTTTTATTCTTCTGTGTTAATGGGGAGATTCCCCTTTCTCGTTTTATCATATCAGCCCTATTTTCCTGTCAGGCAGACAATTCTGTACTGATGGAATTAAGATGCTGTTTCATGCAAGAGTTAAGCATATCTTACTGTGCTAATCCATTCCCTAAGTGCACATGCAGGCTTTGGAGGTAAGCAGGTATCATATCCCTTGTAGTGTCAGGAACATGAAGGTAAGCAGTTATTCTTGAGAATCTCACACTGGAAGATCAAGCACAAGACTTGAAGTCCTGGCTAAGACACCAGGTTGCTCCATTCTAAACTCATGAACACCTTAAAGTCCCCATACAAATGCCAGGTCACACCACTGATCCCTTTCTCTTCCTTTTAAAAAGGTGTCTGAAAAGCTGGCTTCTCTGATTTCTGTGTGCATTTTCTATTGATCCGAGGTGTGTGAAAGACTATGAAGCCCATCAATACAGTGTCTTACCACATGTTTTACTCTTTCTTTCCCCAGAGTCCCATGAAAGCATGGAATCCCATGAATATCTCAGTAAGAGACTGCTTTACTATTTTCTTGAATTTAAAGTGTGCTACAGACATTTCTAAGACCATTTCCTTGTACATTACTCTGGAGATTAAATAGGCAAAACTACTTAGCCCAGGGAATTTACTGGCTGATGGAGCTGCAGGATGAATTGGAAGAGAGTTAAGAAAAGACTTCACATGTTTGGGCACAAATGCGTACCGATTTGTTTTGCAAAGTATATAATGAGAATTGGAAAACAAAGAATCATGAATCTAGATCCCTGCTGTATCCACCTAAAACAGGTTAAGTGACACTAGAAAAGGACACTGCTCAAAAGCCCTGTGACGAACACAGAAAGATGTACTGCAGAAGCCAGTGACATGATTTGTACTTCCCTAAGGACAGGGAGAGCCTTACTCCCAGCACCTTGGAAGAAGCAGGTGGGATGTGTGGGCAGGAGAGATCCTTGGTCTGGAAGAGAGAGTTAGTGTCATAGGAGAAGCATGAAAGGGTGGAGACTACGGAACAAGCAATAACCTGGAGAGGTTAGAGAACTGATGGCTTGAATCTAAAAATAAATTAGACCATCTGGGAGAAGGGCTTCACAGAACATCTGATCAGAAGGACACATGTGGGAGCCAATGCCAAAGACATCCACAGACTCCTGAACTCTGTAACAGGACTGTGATGTTTCTCAAAAAGGACATTAAAGAACTTCAGGCACCCCAGTCCAAAACTACAGACTCCTAGTTTGCAGTTTCTACTCCACAAAGACTGATGAGTGACTGCCTAACCTTGGAGGCAGATAAACTTACTCAGGCCCTTCCCGTTTTTACCTATAATGTCATGGTGCTGGCTTAATGGTTGGATCTTAAAGGTCTTTTCCAACCAAAATGATTCTATGGTTCTGTGGTTCTACTAATTCTACTGAGCATGTCCAGACCTCCCACGGTCTGTGCAGCTTGGCACTTACCTCTTGGCCAAGCTCCACTCAGAGGGCCTGTGGCAGCAAAATCACAGTAACTTTACCCTGGGTGCCTTGAGTAACAGCAGAACTAGAGCAGCATTTGCACTTCCATACAGGCAGCACAAGCCAAAGGGAAAGCCTTGGCATGAACCAGTGGGGTGGACAGCAGGGAGTATTAGCTGGTCCTGGGCTTCACTGTGCCTGGGAGAGCGGACAAGGAGGCTGTTATAAATGTGGAAGCTAGCTTTTGTTAAAATCCAGCCTTGAAAAAGTGTCTATCTACTCTGAACAACCCCTTGCCTTCTTAGATCCCTTCACCAACAGGCGACGGGCCAATGACTTCATACAAGCTGACATGAGACTAGGAGCCATCTCCCAGGAGAGGTACGTTATGGCCTCAGAACACTGAGGATGGGAGTGGGGACAGGTCTCTCCTTGCCAGGCACAGGCTGGTACTGGGGGAAGAAGCCATGGTGACTTTGGAGAACCCTCAGCCCCTCTCTCAGTGTGAGGTGCCCATGAAGTCCCTAACTCTGGGAGAAGCCAGAACTCGGATAGCAGAGAGAGAGTTCTTGCATTTGAGGACATAGCATGTGCTGGGAGAGCTCTGCTTAATTTGTCTGAAGGAGACACCAATAGAAGATGGAATCAGTGTGGGGTGGCCAGAAAAGAAGCTCAGTTTGAAATCGTGTTCTAGTCCTCAGCGCTCATCCAGAATTTGCATGACCTTTTCTAAATCACAGGGCCACCTGGAGGCCTCCTTGCCTCATCTATAAAAAGCAAATAGAGGCAGTTTCATGCCAGAGCTTGTGAAAATAAAGGCTGAAGCACATATATCATGTCCTAGTGAGGCGTCAAGGCAAACCTTCTCTGCAGTACCAAGTGGCCCCTTTGAAGGATGTTTCAGGTCTTTGTTCCACGTGTGACTCTGAGGAAGAGCAGAAGACTGGAAGGCAGCAGGCTGGGGGGGTTGTAGATGGAGGTTCTTCCCACCACTCTACTTAGCCCTGAAATAAAAGGTTACGTGGGGAGGCAAAATGCTCTTCTTGTGGTCACATTGCTCCCCTGGGTGTGGTGAACACAGAAGCTGGTATGTTAATACCTTAGTAGCTGGATGATAGAATCTGGTGATGGACCCTTAATCCTGGTAGGGGACTGAGGGGCAGGAAAGAGCTATAGACAGATATTTAAGATGACAGCACTTACCACTCATCTCTCCTACTTTTGCAGGATCAGGGAGCGTGTTAAGTCACCACAGGAACGTCAAAGGGAAGCCTGTGAGGACTACTACCCCTGCGAACTGTATGCTCTTCGCCATGGCTATGCTGCTGCTTACAGGCTCTATTTTGGGAGAGGGAGGACTAAGTAAAGGATGACCTGTCCCCATCCTGGGGCCTAGAGCCCAGGGTATCCTCCCCAAAAATGTAATGGCTCTGAAACATATTCACTTGCTTGTGTCCCTGTATGCTATCTTGCCTGCTGCTTCTCTTCAATGTAGCCATGGATTCCTACACTGTTTTAATTAGTGCTGAGCTGATGTAGCAGAGATCAGAGAGAGTTCAGGATGTGGGTATTTACTACACAATAAATTGCTGGTTTGATACTGTCTTCTCATGAGTCACAGTATTTTGGGGTGTGTACGTGCCATTTTTCACAAAGAAGCTGAGCGTGTTTATCATAGAATCTGGTGTGGATTGTGGGAAAAATTCACTACCTTGCAATCACATGAGTTGGAAAGGACCTATGATGTTTTTGTTCCAGGGTCTACACATGTCATCTTTTAGAGGTCACTGGAAAATCTCAGTTTCCAGTCTTCAAACATCTTAAAATGATGTGGTGGTCAGAAAGTAGGGTGAGATGCACTTTTCAAAAATGAAATGTATAATATCTTCCATCAGTTGGGGAAATAAAATTCAGAAGGTGCCTGTTTAACCTTAAAAACAAAGTTAGGGCAAGAATTAGTGATAGAAAAAGTCTCTAAATTGCATCTTGTCTATCCAGCTGCCCTCAGATCCTGATGTAAGATGCTCCTGTAGAAAGGAGTGTGTGATTCAGACTTATATTTCCTTTTGGAATCCCCTTTCATGCCTTTACTTCAACTCAGGATGATTATAGTAGTGCTAGAAAGCTGCAGAAGCCAAAGGTGAAGAGGGGCTCCAGGTGGTAAATAAATAAAAGAAACCCAGTGTTTGGAGTTAAGCCCATCTTTGCTCACCTAGAACCATTTTATTTTACTGTTCATTTGAAATCAAGATGTGCCCTGACCCTGTGCACAGGTTGCTAAGCAGCTCCCAGCCAACTGAAGAGTGAGTGTGACCACTGTTGGCTTGTCATTAGTACTGGCACCAGGGTGCTTCACAGAGCCTGTCCCCAGGCTAAGAAGCCCCAGTGTTGACATGCCCAAGAATTCAATGCTGCTCCAGTCTGGTCAGCAGCCATAGCAGCTCAGAGACCCCTTGATGTGAGCTGTGTAGGAGACAACTTCTATCTCAGCTAAGCACAGCTGGTTTCAATATTCACATGTCCAGGCTGCCACAGGCACCTGCAAATTATAGAAGTGGGAAAGATTCATGGCATGCTGTCAAGGGCTATAAGGTACAAAGCATCAAATTGTTGACTATTCTGTGAAATTAAGTCTAGAGAAAAATGTACTTGCCATGTTAGAAACATTAATCTTCTTGCAAAATATGCTTCAACGCTTTGCCAGGATTGAAGATGAACTTTTGGAAAGAAATGTGATTTATTTATTGAAAATGCTTCTGATTGGAAACTCCACCCTGACAGCTGCTAAAGTTATATCCAGAGGAAAATGTGAGAGATTTAAGGGGAAAAAAAAGCCATACGGACTATGTATATTTGCACCCACACTTGTTCTGCATGTTCCCAAGTAGGTGAATCTTTTGATCATGAACTAGGGCAAAACTTTCATACCCTAAGTCACCAAGTCTGCAGCGTCTGGGTTTGACTTGACACTGTGACACTACCAAAATGGAAGGCACAGGGCTAGTGCTGTCTGAATCTGAGTCCAGAAATATCTGGCTACTCCAGCATCCGGTTTACCAGTATAAATAATGAATAATACCAGAGATTTCTGTGGGATTTTGTTAGTGTAAGCAATAACCAAACACGTTTAAGAGACTACATGCTGGTTAGAAAGCTTGGGAAAAGTTAGGAAGAGAAGTAAAGCTGTTTGGATTACTAGAATTATATACCTATACTCTTTCAAATTTTTTTTTTTTGAAGCATAACTTTCCTAGAATACCTATTATTTTTAGATATTTATTTATTTTTAAACTGTTACTTTTTAAGATACTTTTCCTTGACTGTAGAAGAGTTAAACTTTTTTTTTAATCTGGAAATTTCTCTAAGCTAAAAGCAGTGTTCCTAGGGATTGGCACAATCCCTAAAGGATCTGACTGCCCTTGGGAGCATTTTAGGCTTTAATTCTGTAACCCTTGTATGTCTCCCCCACATTTGGGGCCAAGCAGGACTGGATGTGAGGTGGAGGAAAAAGCAATCCATGTGCGGTGTTTGGAACATGGCTTTGAGAACTTGGCTTGTGGGTTTGAGGAGTGTGGGGTTACTGGTAGATAGGATGTAGAAGAGATCATGCAAAGCTCTTGGCATATCAAGGAACCACAGCCACTCAAGTCCTGAGGAATAAAACACTCTTGGAGTTCCAAGGTTTATTTGATTTTTAGACAAGAGAAACCAAACTAATGGCCTCCATACTAGGAAGACTTCCAGGAAGGAAAAAGAAAGAACCCCTGACTCAAACTAACAACCAAAGATCCCAACAGTATAAAAATAGCTCTTCAAAGTGGTTTGGTGAAACTGTCTGAAGTGAAAATCTACCGTGTGTTTGCCCTATGCAAACTGCTTCATTGGTTTCTTTACTTTCAGAGGAATTGGTCAGGGTGGAGTGGGGGAAAAGGGTCACCACTGAGTTCAGTTTCATTTGATTTTCCATATGAGAGAGCTCCATCACACAAAAAGAGCTGCTCTGCTTCAGGGTGTGCTGGTCTTTCCCCTGGCTTTCCAGCAAGCAGCTGAATGACTTTCATGTTTATAATAAAACTAGGGTTTTTTTTAATCCATTTGTTTTGCTTCAACAGTCCCATTCAAAATCTCAGATAAAATTTTCTGGAAATGACATGAGTGCTGAGATGGATGTCAAAATGGCTGCCAGGACCCAATATCTCCTGGCCCAAAGGATGGGCTTTGTTTTGGAGCTCAGACACAGGAACACAAGCCAGAGCCCTGATCTCTCCAGGCGATCACAGGATATAAACTGCTGCCCACAAGCAAGCTCCGGAGAACTTCAGGAACCTCCAGGAAAGCTCTGAGGTTAGGGAGACTAGCACAGCTAAAGAAGACATGAGGAGTCTGCTGGCACTGCTGGTTGTGACTCTGGCCCTGGCAGCGCTTTGCTGTTGTGAGAAAGGTAAGGGGACGTCTTCCCGGAAAGACTCCTGGGAGCACTGCTCAACCCTGCAGCTTGTTGTCAGCCTCCCTTCAGTCTGGGAGAGATGCACAGTTCTGGGGGGAGGAGGTGCACTGCGGGACATTGCACAGCTTCAGATCTCTGTCTGAGACAGTCATGGACGAGAGAGGGCTTGGGGATAGAGAGCCTCTTCTCTTGCTGACACGTTCTTCCACTGGTCACCACCTCCCCCTCCAATCACACCATTGAATTGCAGCAGAGAATTCAAACAATTTAATATGTTTAAGCATTAAACAAGTTTAGCATTTAGGTGAACTGGCAAAGTTATGCTGAATGCTCACTTTTGAGTAAGAGGGTTGAGATGCAGGCAGCCTGTCTTGATCACAGACAGAGAGATTTTGTGTCTGCCAGCCCTGGAGTGCTGTAGGATCACAGAGATAGGCACTGAGTCAAGCCTTCACTTGCAGGGAAATGTGGGAAATGTTTCCTTCTGGAGGAAAATAAGCCTTCTATTAAGTGGTTAAAAAAAGGAGAGTTGTCTCATTGAAATAAGAGCACACCGCATTTCAAGGTGATTTAGTGATGGTGACTTCATGATGAAGAGATAGTAATGTAGTGGTAGTTGATGAAGAGAGAGGTAAGGGTGGAAAGATCAGAAAAATAAGTGTTTTCTTCTTACAGCAGAAAAAGAGAAGCTGAGAAGAAGAGAGCTCTATCTTTTTCTGTATTATCTCACTCAGAGTTAAATTTCATTCAGTCCTTGGCATCAGATATGTCATGATTCAATACTTAGTTTGATCAGTGTTTTCCTTCTGTCAGTCTCTTCCTCATTTTCTCACTCTTCAGTATATATCTGATATTTTTTTCAGTCATTATTACGTTCCAGAAAGTTTAAAGGTGTTGGAATAACTTCTAATTTTTTATTTTTTAAAAAAAATCCAAGGAATGTATACATTGCTTAAAAACAGAACTACACACAATCCTTTTCACACAATGTTTTTTTTAAGCACAGTTGTTATTCTTTTGGTCTATGGAGTCCTCTTTCTGCCCATAAGTACGCTTATGCCAAATACCTGGTGACTTGGGTGGAACTGACACTGTTGAAAAAAAGTATGGTGAAATAATGGAAGAAATAGGGCAGTGTGTGAGAGCCAAGATTAAGAGACCTTCCATTTCTCTTAGCGGATGCTTTCCTTGGATGTTTGCAGGGAGCATTAAGGATGAAGATTAGGACTGAACACAGAAATAGAGTGTGTAAATTCCTCTTGGGAGGGCTGGTGAGCCAGGTACCTCAACCCTAAGCCAGAAAGCTATGAGGACAGAGTTCTTCCTAGTTTTCAGTCCTACTTCTCTTCCGTATGAAAGGCTTGTGATTTCTCCCTCGAGTTAAGGAAACCTCTCTTTCCAAAGACAGAGGAGATGCTCAGCTGTCTTCAAGTTCTGTCCAAATTTTGGGTTTGCTCAAATGGTCCCCTAGCTCTAGCTGTCCCTGCTCTCAGCAGGGGTGGGGAGGGAGGAGGAAGGTCTTCCTCCAGCTTCCATGGTGGTTATATGTTTATTGTGTCATTTAAGCTGGCTCAGAGGAAGTTGAAATCAAACAAATCCAGGCATAATGTGTGAATTTTGCTGTGGTGGTCTACCTCTAAATGGTGGGTGTTAATAAAACCCTTTTTGGGAGGAACAGACCTTCTGGGAAAGTGGGGGGAGCTGGACTCAGCATGTAGGCAGAGGGATTCAGTTACAGAGTGGAGCAGAGGAGGAGGACTCACAAGCAAACTTCTTTCTGTTTGTCTTCTAGATCCCAAAGACCCCTCAGGATCTCCCACTGCTGCCAGTAAGTATACTGTTGTGATCAACGCTCAGCTCAATTCTCCTGCATCTACTTCACTTTGCTTTGACAGATTCAACGGATGAACAAGGACCACCCAGGAGGAGGTGCCTGAGGACTGGAGGAAAGCAAATGTCACTCTGGTCTTCAAAAAGGGCAAGAAGGAAGATCTGGGTAACTATAGACTGGTCAGCCTCACCTCCATCCCTGGAAAGGTGATGGAACAACTTGTCCTTGGTGCTGTCTCTAGGCATATCAAGGATAAGAGGGCCATTAGGGGTAGTCAACATGGCTTCACCAAGGGGAAGTCATGCTTGACCAACCTGATAGCCTTTTATGAGGACATAACCTGGTGGATAGATAAAGCAGTGGATATGGTCTGTCTTGATTTCAGTAAAGCATTTGACACAGTCTCCCACAGCATCCTCACAGCTAAACTGAGGAAGTGTGGTCTGGATGATCGGACAGTGGGGTGGATTGTGAACTGGCTGAAAGAAAGAAGCCAGAGAGTTGTGGTGAATGGGACAGAGTCTAGTTGGAGGCCTGTATCTAGCGGAGTCCCTCAGAGGTCGGTACTGGGACCAGTACTATTCAATATATTCATCAACGACTTGGACGAGGGAATAGAGTGCTCTGTCAGCAAGTTTGTTGATGACACAAAACTGGGAGGAGTGGCAGACACACCAAAAGGCTGTGCTGCCATTCAGAGAGACCTAGACAGGCTGGAGAGTTGGGCAGGGAGAAATTTAATGAAATATAATAAGGGCAGGTGTAGAGTCTTGCATCTGGGTAAGAACAACCCCATGTGCCAGTATAAGTTGGGGACTGACTTGGAGAGCAGCGTAGGGGAAAGGGACCTGGAGGTCCTGGTGGACAGCAGGATGACCATGAGTCAGCAATGTGCCCTTGTGGCCAAGAAGGCCAATGGCATCCTGGGGTGTATGAGAAGGGGTGTCGTTAGTAGGTCGAGAGAGGTTCTCCTCCCCCTCTATTCTGCCCTGGTGAGGCCACATCTGGAATATTGTGTCGAGTTCTGGGCCTCCCAGTTCAAGAAGGACAGGGAACTGCTTGAGAGAGTCCAGCACAGAGCCACAAAGATGATTAAGGGAATGGAACATCTCCCTTAAGAGGAAAGGCTGAGGGAGCTGGGTCTCTTTAGCTTGGAGAAAAGGAGACTGAGGGGTGACCTTATTAATGTTTATAAATATGTAAAGGGTGAGTGTCATGAGGATGGAGCCAGGCTCTTCTCAGTGACATCCAATGATAGGACAAGGGGCAATGGGTACAAGCTGGAACATAGGAGGTTCCACATAAATATGAGGAAGAACTTCACAGTGAGGGTAACAGAACACTGGAACAGGCTGCCCAGAGAGGTTGTGGAGTCTCCTTCTCTGGTGACATTCAAAACCCACCTGGACTTGTTCCTGTGTGACCTGACCTAGGTGTTCCTGCTCTGGCAGGGGGATTGGACTAGATGATCTTTTGAGGTCCCTTCCAATCCCTAACATTCTGTGATTCTGTGATTCTGTGACCATGCTGAGTCCCTCTAGCTGCTCTATTTTTCTTCCTCACTGGTGCAGTCCCCGAGGTGCAGGGGCATCTGCAGCAAACACACTGGCTGCCTTTCACAGCCATGGGGGCAGGAGACACGGGGGAGGTCAGCCTCCCTGCACCAGCAGCCTGCCATCACTTTGGGTGCTAGTGCCACAGCTTGCATTTCCACAACAGCACCCAGGTAAGACATGAGTCCTGCAGGTGGTTAGCCCTGGGATGCATGTCCCCTCTGTGAAACAGGTTGGTGTGGGTGGAGCAACATGGCCAGTGTCCCTGCTTCTCTGTGCTGGTCTCAGAGACCTATTCAAAGTGTTTGCTGTGTCCTCAGACTGTTAAGAGGCCAGGGCCTCCAGGCATTGGTCTTTTGCATTGGCTGAGCGTATAGTCTGGTGTGGAGGATCACAGAGCATAAAGGTTTGGTGCCACAGGGCAACAGCCTGTGACATCCCTGCCAAATCCCACAAGCTGGAGAGCTTGAAAGCAAGTGCCTGCCTTAGCTGCTACCGAGACCTGCAGTCCTTCCTCTGTCAGGTCACCTGGGGCATGGGGATTTGCACATCTCCAGATGTTCCACAGCTTTTGCAGCAGGCTGATCCTGGCGGAAATCTGTATGGAAAATCCCCCTCGTTCTTCCCTGTCTCTTTTTTCTCACACCTCAAAGGATAACATTGCTGGGGCGAGGAGGGCATGAAAGCTGGTATTTCTCCAGTGAGCCAATACAAACACAGACTGGGAAAGGAAAAACATATGAAGAGTGTTCCGTGAGAGGTGGTGATTTCTGACAGCACATTAATTGGCAGTTTCTGTGTAGTCGGTATTTTGATCCAGACTAAATCCCAGCTTACTCGAGAGGGGGGCACCTGCCAAACAGAAACACAATCAAAGACCTGACAATGATGAGGGAAGGACACAAAACCCAGTGTCTCCCCGCAAGTAGAGATCTTAGACACTGCTTTCCCCCACTGACAGTGACAGTTTGCTAGTTTCTCTGCAGAAATATGTACTGGTGTGCAGCTGCCTGTGTTGCTGGTGTGCTGGCATGTGTGCACACCTCTGCTGGTGTGTGTCCATCCCATGGAGAGAGGCTGGAATGTGCTGTGCTGAGCTCTGGCTGGGTGTGGGAGGTGAAATGGTTCTACCTGTTTTTTGTGGGGTGCCCCACAGCACTCTGGTGTTTGTACAACCACAAATCCAAGGGGGCAAATAAGCAACTGTGCTGACATGGTGTGTTAGTGGAGACCAGTGGCCAATGCTGTCATGGCAGAAAGACCTCTCATGTTCCCTAAGTCCTGAACACCAGGATCCTTGCACCTCCTTGGTGTATTTCTCCTTGGGTGATGTTTACTGTTATTATTTTATACCTTTTGCCTTTCATGGAACACAGCACATGTGAACATTGGTATTTCTATGTGCCACCCCACCTGTTGCTTATGGCTCTTTAGAGGCATTTTTAAGGCCTGGTGACTGGTATCCCACATCACTCTCAGTCTGAGTCAAAATAAAAAAAGAAGCTAAGACTCTTAAGTTAAGTGAGCTAGGGAAAGGGGGTGCCCATCCTTTCATTTTCTCATTCATATTTTATGCTGTCATGACTTCACCTTCTGCACATTAGCTATGGACTCAGATCTTGCTAACTGATAAGAGAATAGTTTATGTCAGAAAAGGCCCTTGATCCATGCAGGTTGGAGTGAGGAAGGAGCTCAGCTGTTAGGCTTTGAATGGACAGTGGAGAGGGGAGAAATGAATAGGCAATTAGGATGGGCCATGACAGCCATCTGCTTGTGAAGAGAGTAGACTGTCCCTTTTCAGAGGTTAGACTGGTCTTTATTTTGCACAGACCACGGCCCTGCATCTCTGACCTGCTGTGCTCTCTCTTGGTAGGCATCAAGATTAAAAAGGAAGTTGCCAATGCCTTTGTGAAGAGGCAGAAGAGATTCACCCTGTATGAACGGTAACAACTCAGGAGTCAGACTGAGAGCTGGACTCTGGACCTGTTCTGAAGAGGGGGTGGGAAGGCAACAGGACATGACAAGGCATTGATTTGTTGTACATTTATGTTATTACCTTCACGTGTAGAAGCAAAAATGTTGTAGGAGACATTCATAGATTAATGGTTCTTTTTTTCATAAATATCTTTCAAGGGGGGCTCATAGCTGGACTCTGTTATTCCTTCCAGGAAGATAGTACTAGCTGTCTGGGCTAGCCATGGGGCCAGCTTGATACAAGTTAGAAGCTGCTTTAACCTGCAGGGTCATCAGAGCTGATTTCCAGGATAATGAGCATCACAGAGCCTTGGTCATTGCCTCAGGAAGGAGGCACAGCTGTGTTGCAGGGATGAGGCTAGATCAGACTGGCTGTTCTTTCTGAAGCTGTAGGACATCCATTTATGCAGAAATCCTAGGCATGAAGATTTACAGAAATCCTAGCTATGAACATTCTGAGAAATTTGAGGTCATCCAAGAACATTATTAATGTAATTCTTGGAAGAGTTTTTTAAGCCATTGTCTCCTGTAGGCCTATGGCTAAAAGAATTTTTATTCAGTTTGTCTTTGAACTAGAAGGATATTGTTTTTAGATAAGAGCAGATTAGGAGGCCTCATCTGTAGAGGGGAGGATCAGAGTATTGCAGCAGAGCAACTGGATGATGTTGAAACCTGCAGTGAATAAAAACAAGATGAAATTAAGTAGCAGCAACTATACTCACTGTACTGACTATGCCCTTACAGGTGGTGCATTGTAAAAGTAACTTCTGCTGTAGCATTAACCAGTAAGTACTGAGGTAGATAGACAGCTCGGTGTATTATTTGATCCTGAGGTAAGGTTAGTCTGGAAATATGGATGCAACAGATGAAATTCAGAGATGCTGCAGGGGTTTCTCCAATACAGAAATAAAGAAATTCACGAGATACTGGTGGGACTTCTCCTGTAGCAGGAAAGATTAACCAAACCTGGAACAGGAGTTGAGAAGTGCATTTAGAGTGTGTAGCTGAGACTAGAAAATTTGGGCTTGCTTAGCCTGGCAAAACAAAAGCTGAGTGGGAACAGTATTTCTGTCAGCAACAGAAATGAGGATGATGAGTGGAAATACCTGAAGTGGAAATAGTGGCTAGTGGGAAAGTGAGCAGAAACTGGAAGCAAATAAAAGTAAGCAAGAAATAATTAAATGAAAAATAAAACAACCACCACCAACAACAAAGCTTCCTGGGTAGTTGGGGAATGGGGCTGGGGGCAAAAAATCTGCTCTAACTGCTTCTGTGGTCTCCTTTGCTGATACAGCCTCAAGAGCAATTGCTTTAAGTTGGGTTCAATTCCAACTTTTTACAGCATTAATTAAGTAGTCCATCTGTGTTAAACTCACCATGAGAAGTCTCCTGTTGGGCCACCCTGGGGAATCACTCTTCTCATGTTAGCATCACGGGTGTGAAACCTCTCCAATTGCATTGACTGAATCTGCAGAATGGCATCTCTCTCTTTGTCTACTCCAGGTACCATGAGTATTACAAAAGTCCAATGGAACAGATGCATGAGCGTTGTGAAAACTACTCCCCCTGTAACTATCTCTCTGACCAAATAGGCTTTTCCATGGCCTACAACCATTTCTTTGGAAGATACTAAGGATGTGACAGTCACTTCGTTCATTTTGCTTGGGACCACTCTCAACCTCTGCTCTCCCAGGAGAAGGAAGGTTGTGGGTAGGAAGGAGGGAAGAAAACCATCTGGACTGGGGTCTTCTTTAGAACACCAAGGCAATAATTATGCCACTTGTCGAGCTTGTGCTAGCTTTCTTCCTTTCATTAAAAGTCTTTCTCTTCAGTTGTCTTTTGTGGTATTTTGAGCTTCACCAGAAATGACTGAGAAAACCCTGTCTTAACTCCTGCCGTTTGAATCCCCAGGACACAATAGGTGAAAAATCTGTGATTCCTCTCAAAAAAATCAATGTATATCTCAGAAACATAACGAGACATTTTGTCTTCTTCTGCAAAATGCATGAGGATTACTCACTAGGAAGAAGGTGGAACAGCTGCCTCCTGATACAATGATAGAAAAGTTCAATATTTTCAGATAGAATAGTCACCTTAAATATATGTAAATGTAGGATCATTTTGCAAGGATAGAAGTGCAGAAACACAGTTACATAGCCAGAAATCAGTTCCTGGCACACTTTAAAAATTATTCTATCACAAAACTTTCCTGTGGAGCAACAACAGATAAATCCCCAAAGGTGTGTTTGAGGAGTGCTTTTAGATGGACCTTTCAATTTGTATGCTGCATTCAACAACTGTCTGTAAAAAGTAACTTGGAAATCTCTTGTTATTTTTGTTACAACTGGTTTCTGGTGAAACTGAATATACCCAAGCAGAACAACAAAAAAAAATCTGTTCCTCTCTGGTGCTTTAGCATTTATGCTTGAAAGTAAGTGTGTTTAAACAGCTCCTAAAAAAGCAAAGAGAAAAAAAAAAATAATTAAAACTTTATGAAATAAACCAAACTAAAATCAGTTCAATGATGGATTGAAGTTGGGTCAGCATTTGATTTATTCAAGGCAACTTGTACGTCTCTCATATATCTATTTTTTTTTTTAAAAAAAGAGTGTATGGATTTATATGCATGTCCTCTTCCCTCTGTACTACTTCATTCTGTCCTCTGGTATTAGTATTATACCTTAGCAACCTTTTTCACAGCCTCCCTTGCCCTTGATGTTCTCTGTCACCTTTCCTTCCCTGAGAGGTAGATGGCAGATCCCATCTCCACGGACAGGGACTGCTGACCCTCAGGAAACTGAGGGAGACTGAATTTCTCTGGCTGCATGTAAGCTGGTGCAGCCATCCCCAGCTGCTGTCTGAAATAAATACTGCTTATGTAAAGCAGGTTGGTATGCTGCTTCTCTCTGTTCCTCTATACAACCTTTATCTGTGGTTAGGGATGCCTAGAAGATAAAGCCTTCTCCTACGAACCCTGAAGAGCAGGATCCAGGTGCGTGAGGCTTCCTTCTCCCCTCCTGTGCCCCAGTGTGAATCGGAAGTGACTACATTGAAATTCAGGTCATGATCCCAGTACACAGTGACAGTGAGGGAGAGAAGGGCCAAGCTTTTGCTGACTCACTGAAGTGCTGGGGTCTGAACACTGAGCCCTGAATTAAGGTTGACATATGGGTGGTTCCCACAGTCCTTCAAAAGGAGGTGATGAGTTTGCCTTTTGGCTTTCCTCCAGGGTGCAGCCGGCCTTGTAAGGAAAGCCCTTGGGTGAACAAGCCCCAGGTGCCCTGCATTGGGTAAACGAGTGCCAGGTGTCCTGCTTTGGGGATAAAAGCTGGAACCACTTGCAGGAAGGGTGGAGTGTCTCTCTGTGAGGTTGATGCACTTTGCAGAGTTTCCCTGTTGGGGAAGGACCTCCTGACTCTCCCTGCAACTGGGTCCCGGTCAGGTTTGGCGCTTGCGAACGCGGGCTTTGTGAGAACAATATGTGGCTACCTCTCTCCTATATTATCTGCCTATTGGCTTGGCTGTCTCCCATCTCTGCCATGGGAGACTTTGTTGCTTTGTTTGTTCCACTGATTGTTGGCTGTGTTGTATCATTCCTGGGGTCACTGGGTTTGATGTCTGTTATGTGTAATCTGATTGACTTGTTTGTATCCCCAGCAATCACCCATGTACTGACCTTGTGTGCAATAGAATCTGGTTAGTGGTTTGTTCTACTGCTGGCTGCGTTCTTTGTGCTAGGCCTAGTAATTGGCAAAACACTATCTATTGAGTTCAGCACTTCTCTGAAAGAAGTAAGGACATGGAATAAGTCCTCAGAGATGGCTGCCAGTGTGAGTGTGAGCACCTCTTGTTTGGCAAGCTGCTATGACTTGCACCAACTATGCTGATCTTGGGCAAGTATAAGACGGGTAATAAGTACCTCTGCTTGTCTTGGTCGAACACCTGGGGCTGGTTTCCCTATTGGCATAAACTGATGGGGCTTCACTGATCATAGTAAAACTTTCCTCTGAAGGCCATCTAGTAAAAATGAATAAGGAGCTCATTGAACGCAGTGAAAATTTTGCTGGGAAAAATACTAGACACATCAGTGAAATTCTAATATCTGATGTACTAACAAGTTAAGGATTTTGTTGGTGTTGTATGGCCGTGTTTGCTAAAGAGGAAAATCAAGCTTCCTATCTATATTTGCATGTTTCTTCTAGTTTTGTAATTTTCTCTCCCTTTCAGTAAATATTTTTTTTTTTCTGGAAAGTTGCACACAAAGGCCTTGATCATGTCATCTGTGTTCTGTCACCAGATCTCTGTATGGGCTGAAGTCATTATGGCCTTTGGGGACCTGAGGGCACAAACCAGGTTACGAATTTACTGCTGAAATGGAGCATTGTCACCTGGTCAAAGCAGGTTTAAGAACCCTTATAGGTCCTCTGCTGCCATCTTATGGATATTATGCTTATCACTATGCATGGGCTTTCTTCCTCATTCACTTCATACTACACCATAGATTAAAAGGCCAGAAGGGAAAAATAGGGACATAATCTGCCACTGGAGCATATGCAGATGAATTACATTCTAGTGGGGCTGTTTATCCTGGTAGTCAATTCCTGCTGGAGCCTGTCACAGTTTAGCTCCTTTTTATCTCTACATGAACAGGGGAGGCCATGCCTCTGAATAAATTCAGAACCCCTTCTCTGGACTCACTTATACCTGCTTTCTGAAATACAGCCCACGATGATAGAGCAATTCCAAGAAGGAGAAGTAGATAGGCTTTATTTATCACTTTGCATCATTCTTTGTGTCATCATCTCATACCATCAGTGGCTGCAGATACTGTCAGCAGCATCAGCTGGTGCAGTGTTACAGATCACTTTGAAAGAAACCCAGCATAAGACCTTTGTATCACCTCTCACCCTATTTCAGCAGTATTCAGCAAATGCTCTCTGTCCATAGAATCCAAGCAGCTACACACACGTCTCTTCCCAGGGAATCATACCATGACTGCAGGTGTCTCCCTCACTCAGCGTATCACTAGCAGGCAGTGGAAAACAGAATTCACTTCTCTGTAGTCAGAATGAGGCCCTGACATCTCTTCTTGTCTCTGTTTTCCATAAAGAAGAGTTATCAGAGGCCATGGGCCTTCAGAGATGGGTAACTCACTGTTATTTGGAAGGGTGACTGGAAAGCAGATAGTAGAGAGAGATTAGTCTCAGTATAGAACCTGTATTTACACATTCATTCTGAGTATTTCTAATGTAAATACTTCAACAAGATGCCACTCTTCAGTGATGTAAAGGTAGAATTGGCAGTATATTATTAGAAGCCGGGGGAACCTAAGGAGGAGAGGGACAGTTATCTCCGCTTCCAGATGCGATCCCAACGTACCCTGCATTTCTGTGTTGGCTTTATCAGAGCTCTGCACTTTTTTAAAAGGTCTTTTTAAGTTCTTGATCAAGGAGTGCTCTCCACCTCATCCTGACACATCACTCCTTGGGAGAGAACTGCCTTAGACTTCTCCAAGCGTGTGTTTTTTTCCTTTTTGCAAGAATGAGAACACCAGATACCTTGGAATGAAGAGAATTATCAATGTGAAGGACACCTACACTAGCTGGAGTTGACACAATCAGATGCTTCCTTATGGATTGTGGGCACACTTCTACCAGTATATTTTGTTCAGTTTTATTAACAACTTCTGAATTGCTGTCAGAATCTGGTGAATGATCTTTAGTTCAAGATTCATCACCAAAACCTGAGTGCAAATTATAAACTGCAGAATTTTCCAGCTCAAGAAAAAAGAGGATTGAACAGATGTAAATGACCTCCACCTGAGCTCAATGGTCATTACAGTGTCTTGGGTGGACTCTGGGATGCTGGTGCTGCTGACCAGCCTTCTGTTCCTGATCTCCTTGCAAAGGCTGGTAAGAGGGGATAAAGAATGTTCTTTATTTGAAATGCTGAAATTGGTCATCTTATTGAAAAAAAACTTTTTTTTTTTTTTTTTTTTTTTTTTTAAATTTGTAACATGTTCTTTAAGGAGCTCTGGGTTCAGCTTAAACTTTTCTGTTTTCAGTTGCTCCATTCCATTTCTTCCCTGTCTTAATTCCTTTTAATCACTGGTTGGAAATTTCCTCTCATTTGGAGCCAGATGGATAGGACAGTGACAATATTACTCCTCGTGACTGCCTTTTAGCTTTTCCTCAAAACAATTATGGTATCATGGAGAAAGAAACTGAATCCCTGTATAGTTTATGGGCCAGTATAACTTCAGATGCTAAGAAAGGTATCAATCTAGTTATGTATCTAAGCTGAATATTTAAGATGAAGTGCATATCTATTTGTAGATTCAACTATCAACTGACTACAGTACTTGACTAGTCTACTAGATCAAAAAGCAAAAAGAATAATGCCATAATTCACACCATTTCTTAGATCTTATTACACAAGGTTTTTAGTAATTAGAAATGCTAGAAACAGATAATTAGTGTGTTGTTTCATAGGCAGAATATATTGGAGATTATTTTCCTGTTATAGCACCCAGCTGTGTAAATCCTTACTCAGTGTTTAATGTTTATTTATGTGACAAGTCCAGTTGGCCTCACTGAGACAAACTGGATGAACAAAACTTTTGGCACACTGCTACTATGTTGTCCTTTACTGAGCATCACTCTCTGGAGACAAAACATGTCTGAGAGGGAAGGAGAAATTCACTTCTGAGAGTGTTCCAGCTGCACTGCCCCTAGAACATTGTTTTACTTATTCCTTCCCTCTTCTAAACCACTTATTAATCATGAGCAGAATATTGAAATAAATGAACCATGGGTCTGTCCTTCAGGCTCTATACCCTCGATCTCTGAAGGGCTAACTCTTCTGAAGTTTTTAATGTCACTGATCCACATCAAATAGGAACTCTGGCATCCTGGGTGGCAATTGCCGGAGGTGGAGCTTGGACAATAACCTGAGACTGGCATCTCTGACCAGACCTTTCTGAGCAACCTGTTGTGCTTGCTCTGCCAACAATGACAAAAAGGGGAAAATCTTGGCTTGCATCCATAGAGATACATAAAAATTCACACTCTGATGCTAATCTTGATTTGTTTTTATGTTGTAGGCTGTGTCCCATCTTGTGATGGATATGGCTCTGCATTCCTTTGATGACCAGTATCTGGGGTGCAGAGAGGAAGTGATGGAAGAACTGGATCGAGGAGACTATTTCCAAAAGGAAATAGCTGCTCACAAGGACTATTTGAGTCTCTGGAAGAAGGCTCAGGAGGCTTTGTTAAAGAGCCCTGTAGGTCTCCTGAGGGAGATGCATGAGAGCCATGCCATAGTCCTCATGGCTTACACCATGAACTCTTCCCTGCACTCTCAGCTGAACTGGGCCACATCTACAGCAGGAAGCTCTCCAGAGTACTACAGACACAACTTCAGTTTCAAATATGTTCACTTTTACCTAACAACTGCTATCCAAATAATGAAGCAATGGCAGAGCAGCAAGGAGAGTGTGGGGAAACGTAGTAAGTGCTACCGAGTGCACAGAGGAGTGAAAGACTTATACATTGAGGCTGTGGTAGGCAGCAGGGTGCGATTTGGCCGTTTCACCTCCACCTCTCGCCTATGGAACGAAGCCCAGAAGTTTGGGAATGAAAGTTTGTTCACAGTGACCACTTGCCTGGGAGCAGCTGTTCAAGGCTTTTCTTACTACGCATCTGAGAAGGAAGTCCTCATTCCCCCTTATGAGGTATTCCTTGTCAAAAGCTTCTTTCAAACACAGCACGGTAACCGTCTGCATCTGCATTCTGTGGGGAACTACAGCAAGTATCACTGTCAACTTGTGGAAGGTATTGTATACAGCCTTTTATGCAAGGGGCACACAGGAGAGTCTGTTCTCAAGTACTGCAAGCAGCCCTTACCAGCTGCACTTACATAGGATGCCTAATCTGTAGCTTGCCCACTGTGTTCGCCCATGAGAGCGTCATGACCCAGTTTCATCTGTTTGTTGTGAAAGCTGGGAGCACCCTGCAGCTTACTAGAGATGAATCCATCTGATACACAGCAGGTCTTGGGGTTCTCTGAAGCCTCCATTTATCCCATCTGCCATTCCTAAGATGTCATAGGACACAAGCATTTGGGTGCACAGCATTCCTACTGCAAGGGCAGATGAGATTTACAGGCAGCTTGAATTCAGATATTTAAGGCTGCTACACTTCAAGCCTTAGGACAAAACTATTGCTGTTTTAGTTATGTTCTCTCTCCTGTGGCAGAAGGGAGGAGTATTCTGGCTACAGAGATAACTATTCTGTGATGGAAGACCTTGCTGGGCCTGTTCCACAGCCCTGTCCTTCTGTGAGTCCCCCACCAATACAGGAGTCTTGCTTTTGTCTCTCTGAACAACAGTGTGTCAATTCAACCTTTAGGCACAAAATAATAATTCAAGAATAAGAGTTTGTGCCTGGGACTAAGCCAAAGTAGTGAGCAGACTTGAGGAAATGGCTCTTTGGGGCAAATGCTGTGTTAGCAAGTGCAGGAAACTTTAGGCAGACAAAAGAAATCTAAATGACTGCTCTCTTGGCTTTCTTTCAGCTTCAAGAAGCAAGAACGGTGGTTCCGCTGCCCTTGCCTCTGCCATTCTTCCTAGTGTAGTTGGTGTTTTCATGTGCTTGGCCTACAATGACTGATTCTCTGGCTGCATCCAGATATATACACTTGAATAGTGGGCAAGAAGAATTCACAGATAATCAGACTCTGGAGTTCCTGTTTTTACAAAAGGTTCAACCCTCCCTTTGCTTTCAGCAGCAACTCTCCAGCTGAGACTGGAACATTCAGCCTAGTTCATCAAAACAGACATTCCCTTGACCCATTCAGGTAGGAGAGCAGTTACCTATGGCTTTTCTGAAGAGTAGGGCGGTGATACGCTTCACTGGAGGTAGCTTTTCCCTTAGGCATTCAGGAAAGACACACATGGACTTTAGATTCTTTACAGATCTCTTAGTACCTTTATTTTTAGTGAGAAAGAGTCTGTCTGTGGGATGAAAAAGGCACCATGGTACTAGAGCTGAGTGGGTTACTGTGCAGCTTTGCACATCTCCTTTGAGTGCAGGGTCCCAGGGGACAGCAAAGTCTGTGGCATAGCAGTCTTTCCCCACTGCATGACCCCATTTACTGAAGCCATTGCTCTCATCTCAAGCTAACTGTCTGTGCCTCACACATGAGGCACAAAAGCAGACAGCTGCCTTGAGACATGAACTTAGCAGGAGAGGATCACAAGATTTGTCAGATCTGTCTTCAGTTTTAATGTTCAGCTATAGCATTACTTCTGAAAAATGCAGGCAGATCCCATGTTCATAACAGTCCTCAAGTGGCTGATGAATAGTTGTTCGTCATTTCATGCAGAAATGAAGAAGAGCCTGTGGAGCCCACTGCTGTCTTCAAAGGTGTTGGATGTGATTGAAATTCATTTGCCTGCATTTCTGCTTTGCTGCTTTGCAATATGTAATGTTGGAGGTTTAATAAACATTGAAAACTGGAATTGGAATTTCTGATTTAGCTATAGACTCCTCTCACTTTTATGTATTCATTTAGCCCTTCTGGAGCCTTAGACACCCAAGCCAGAACAGCTATGAAGTGCTACTATCTCCAAAAAATAACAGTATGAAAATGATAAAATAACAGTATGAAAATGATAAGAAACATTTTCAGCCTGCAGTTCCCCTCTCCAACATGCCTTGCTTGCTTCTTTACCCCTGGTCCCTCTCCCCACTGACACTAGCCCTTGGCTGAGGCTACAATCAGAGAGATTATCTCACTGCTCCAAGATTAGCCATGGTGTTTTAACTTTGTAGTGGAGTCAACAGGTAACTGAACTGAAACTCACTGTAACATTTAATAAATGACCCGGGTTTTCAGACACTGCTGATCTTGGCATGAAGCTGGAGTTCTGTATTCACCATCCTCTGTCCAAAACAGTAAATTACGAGTTAGCTGTCCAAATGAGATCTGAATATGAGAGGACAGCACAAGCTGCCAATCAGCTGGTTAATCAAAAGTAAGGACAGTCAAAAGCACCTGTGAGAACTGCTTGACTCTCAGCGCAGCTCTATATAAGCTTGGTGCTGCCATTCCCTTGGAAATCCTATGGAAATGAATGCAGAATTTAGGCAAACAAGAAATATTAGCATTAGAAATGAAGGCGCTTAATGAATTTGGATGTCTTAATGTTTTAGGAGATTAAATGCAGGAGTCTGAGGCTGGGCATCTTGTGTATCAGATTTGGGTGTCTTTAATGGCAGAGGGCATCATCTGATCATCTAAAACCCAGTAACATGTTCTGTGAAACTGAAGTACTGCCCTTTAAATCCTGAGATATGCTTGCCCAGGCAGGTAAAATGGATTTAATACAGACTTATTTCACTATTAGCTTGCTTTCTATTTCATGTTAATTTCTTGTTGCTCTTGGTTCACCAGTGAACTCAAATAATAAGTTGTCAGAACTTGTTTTTGACCCCTAAATGCTCAAAGATGCTAAGCCTGACTTCAAAGAAGAATGAAATTATTAGGAGCAGTTGCTGCAGATACCTCTTGTATGTGTGTTCAAAAATGCTTAAATTCTTTCCTATGTCAAGATGCATTTCTAACACATCAGCACATTATTTCTTTTACTGCTTCTCTGTTATCACTGGGATGCAGGCTTCAACCATTTTAACAAAGATTTGGAATCTTTCACAAGGTAGCTTCAGCACATGGAAAGCCTCCTCTGCGTAGTCAGCTGCTGTTTGCAGGCTTTTCTTTATACTTCTGTGTTCTCGAAAGGTAGCCTGTAGGAAAACAAGAACTGGAGAGAAGGAAGGTAGAGAGTGAAGCCTGAGCTGTTGTGATGTTCCACTTGAGGAGGAGCTGTCTTCTGTGGTACTTGGTGTCTCATATTGTTGCAGCATCTTTACAATATCAGCATAGTCTATGAGAAGTTCTGATACTTGGAGAGATAAGGCAGGTGAACTCAGTAACTGATGAATAGCAGACTCTATTTTGTGAGGGAAACCATCATGCTTCAGCATCACTGCAATGAGTACACCTATGACGTTTTCTGCAACCCCCTTGTAATTGTCATAAAGTTCCTTTACTGCAGCAATTTTGTCCTGCAGGGAGGTGATGGGACCAGCACTATTAGCATACAAACTGCGGTTGATGCTTTCCTCAACATCTTTGTCTTTTATTTCCATGGTGGCTTGCATCTCTTTCAAAGCACTGACCAGGAGCTTCAGATTCTCTTTAATGCTGAAGTTTTCTTTTACTGCCATAATGTGGAAGTTGGTGTCAAGATGTGCATTGAGGAGTCGGAATATTGTGTTGGTTGAAGAGACATAGATGTACACTAAGTCGTGCAGATTCTGGCAGGCCCTGATCAGCCTTTCTTTATAATTCTTAAAACCGAAGCAGGCTAACATTTCTGGAGTGGTGTCTGACTGTGAAAGACAAACAGAAGAAATCCAGAAGACACAGGGGAATAAAACTGGATGTATTTTCAGCTAGACTGTTACATTTCTGAAACTAATATTACAAATTATCAACCCACCTGACCCACTCTCCCCAAAGACACTACAGTTAGAAGAAAATGCTGAAAAAGCTCTTTGTCAGCCTTTGCAGGGGTCTTACCAAGCAGGCCAGCAAAATACAGTATAAACAGCTGCAAGTATTGTTACTCTTATGGCTGCAGAAAGTATGGCTGACCTTCAGTATACAATTTGAAAAGCAATGGAAGTGCTTTAAGTGAATTATTCTTGCCTTTTGGTGTTTATTGGTAAATTATGTGAGCTCTAGAAAAAAATCTACTTTGTATCATCCTTAGAACTATAATCCTTCAGTTTGTGTATACTAGTGGGTCTACACAGAATTAAACTCATATTCTGGGGAGGTCAGCAAAGTCAAATGCATCAGACATCTACATCCAAGAGGCAAAGCAACTGAAAGCTGAGTAATGGAATGTTTTGTCAGGCTACAGTTTCCTGTGAAGTGACCCATATCTGTCAGTTCATACAGAAGCTAGATGTTGAAGGCATTCTGAGATGGGCGGAAGCACAAAACATTCTCCTTGCTTGGGCTCCTGTCTTGCTATTCTTTTGACTATTAAGGAAGTTATGCCCTGCTTGCACCTAAGAATTCTCCCAAAGCCAACTTCAGGCACAGTCCTGGGAAAGCACACGGCTGAGGGACTTTCTCCTGATTTTGCCTTTGATTGTGCCAGAGCTCTGGAAAGCCAGACTGGTTGCAGCAGACATGTTTCAGTGGCTATTGTTGTGATTAGATGTGCAGTCAGATGTGTCCAAGCAATTGTAACTTCCCATCCCACTGGATACTTTTAAAGACTTTTCTCTCACTGCTCAGCTCAGCCCTCTGCCTCTTCCTCCTTTCCCTTCCCATGGCAAAAGTAATCTGAAATTGTGTGAAATGGCAAAACTGATTTTAGCCTCCACCACTGGTCAGCCAGAGCTGAACCTGGGGCTCCACATCACTTCTTTCACTCACGACATCAGAGGAGAGGACCTGGGAAATTGCAACAAAGAAGGGAGACAGACACTCCAGATGAAGACCTTCCCCCTTAATAGGTCTGAAACAACAGCTATTAATCTTCCCTAAAGACTGGGACCAAAACAGGAACAAATCTGCTTGCTTATTGTTTAAATGATTTTCTGGCATGTTCCAAATGATAGAGTAGGGACTCTAGAAGAGAAGAATTTGCATCCACTGTGAACCCTGAGGACCTGAAAGCAGCTTCCAGACTACAGAATGTGATACAGAGGCAGTTGCCAGACTGATCAATTCAGTTCAATATTGGAAGAAGTACTTCAGGACTACATGGCATTCTCAGATAATAACAGGAGTCACAACTAATTGACCATTGCAGAAATGTAATAGTTAAATCATTAGTGTTCTCTCTCAACTCATCTTCTCATGCCTACAGCTCTGAAAACAAGGAGAGTTTGGTACTCTGGCTCTGGGTTGAATAGAATAGCTCAGCTTTCAGGGAAAAAACAAGTTGGCAATTGCAGAGTACTCATTTTATGCTTGATCTTTTACTTTTACCTGAGAACTCAACCATTCTTTACTGGGGAGGCAGCATTCATGACCAGAGTCTAGCAGGCATCAGGTCCATCTTTCTAAGGATCAGAGCATGGAAGATGTCTAGAATCACAGAATTACAGAATCACCATGGTTGGAAAGGACCTCCAGGATCATCAAGTCCAACCTTTATTCCATCATCTCCCTAACCACTAGACCATTAGACCATGGCCTCAAGTGCTTCATCCACTCGTTTTTTGAACACCTCCAGGGACAGCGATTCCACCACCTCCCTGGGCAGCCTCTTCCAGTGCCTAACCACCCTCTCAGTAAAGAACTTCTTCCTAATATCCAATCTAAACTTCCTCTGATGCAACTTGAGGCCATTTCCTCTCATCCTATCATTAGTAATTCGGGAGAAGAGACCAACACCAGTCTCACTACAACCTCCTTTTAGGTAGTTATAGAGGGCAATGAGGTCTCCTCTCAGTCTCCTCTTCTCCAGGCTAAACAACCCTAGTTCCCTCAGCCGGTCTTCATAAGGCTTGTTTTCCAGACCTCTCACCAGCCTTGTTGCCCTTCTCTGGACTCGCTCCAGCACCTCAATGTCCTTCCCATACTGTGGTGCCCAGAACTGGACACAGTACTCGAGGTGTGGTCTCAGGAGTGCCAAGTACGGGGGCACGATCACCTTCCTACTCCTGCTGGTCACACCGTTTCTGATACAGGCCAGGATGCCGTTGGCCTTCTTGGCCACCTGGGCACACTGCTGGCTCGTGTTCAGTCGGCTGTCAACCAACACCCCCAGGTCCTTTTCTGCCAGGCAGCTTTCCAGACACTCTTCCCCAAGCCTGTAGCGCTGCATGGGGTTGTTGTGACCGAAGTGCATGACCCGGCACTTGCCCTTGTTAAACCTCATACAATTGGCTTCAACCCATTGCTCCAGCCTGTCCAAATCCCGCTGCAGAGCCTCCCTACCCTCAGGCAGATCGACACTCCCACTTAATTTCGTGTCATCTGCAAATTTACTGAGGGTACATTCAATCCCCTCATCCAGATCATTGATAAAACCAAACAAGACTGGCCCCAAAACCGAGCCCTGAGGGACACCACTTGTGACAGGTCTCCATCTGGATTTAACTCCATTCACCCGAACTCTTGGGGCTCAGCCAACCAGCCAGTTTTTAACCCAGAGAAGAGTCCACCTGTTTAGACCATGAGTCGCCAGCTTCTGCAGCAGAATGCTGTGGGAAACAGTGTCAAATGCCTTACTGAAGTCCAGACAACATCCACTGCTTTTCCCCTCATCCACTAGGCGGGTCACCTGATCATAGAAGGAGATCAGGTTGGTTAAGCAGGACTTGCTCTTTGTGAACCCATGCTGGGTGGACCTGATCCCACTGTTGTCCTGCACTTGCCGCGTGATGAACCAAGATGAACCATTCCATAACCTTCCCCAGTACTGAGGTCAGGCTGACAGGCCTGTAGTTCCCCAGATCCTCCCTCCTGCCCTTCTTGTAGATGGGCGTCACACTGGCAAGTTTCCTGTCACCCGGACCTTCCCCGATAACCAGGACTGCTGAGAGATGATAGAGAGCGGCTTGGCAAGTTCCTCCGCCAGCTCCCTCAGCACTCTTGGATGGATCTCATCCAGTCCCATAGACTTGTGGGTGTCTAATTGACTCAGCAGGTCCTTTACTACTATTTCCTGGATTACGAGGGTTTTATTCTGATCTCCATCCCAATCTTCCAGCTCAGGGGACTGAATACCATGAGGAGAACTGGTCTGGCCGTTAAAGACCGAGGCAAAGAAGGCATTAAGTACCTCAGCCTTTTCCTCATCCTTGGTAACAATGTTCCCCCTTGTATCCAATAAGGGATGGAGATTCTCCCTGGTTCTTTTTTTATTGTTAATATATTTATAAAAACTCTTCTTATTATCTCTTGCAGCAGTGGCCAGGCTGAATTCAAGCTGAGATTTTGTCCCCCTAATGTTCTTCCTACACAACCTAACTAAATCCCTGTACTCTTCCTGAGTAGCCTGCCCCTTCTTCCAGAGGTGGTAGACTCTCTTCTTTCTCCTAAGTCCCAGCAGAAGCTCCCTGTTCAGCCAGGCCAGTCTAGCTTGGATGAAGGCAGAAGTACAAGCTTGCCTTGGTGGGACAGACAAGCCTGTTTTCACTGTCTGCGTTAACTATTTTTCTATTTGTGTGGAACTGTTCAACTGTTCTTCCACAGTTCACAGGTATACAAAACCAGTCATGACAACAATTCATTATTTCAAGGAATAGCTGCAACCATTAGTGTTTACTGTTTACATTAATAAACAATAGAAATGTATAAATCCCATTACAAAACCTAATCCTGTATCTGTATGAATGAATCACAGAATTTTCAGAGTTGGAAAGAACCTCCAGAGATCATCTAGTCCAACTGCCCTGCTTAAAAGCAGGATCCCCTAGAGCACATCACCCAAGACTGCATCCAGGTGAGTCTTGAAAATCTCCAGAGAAGGAGACTCCACAACCTCTCTGGGCAGCCTGTGCCAGTGCTCTGGCACCCTCCCTGAAAAAAGTTCTTTCTCATATTTAAATGGAACCCCCAGTGTTCCAGCTTGTGTCCATTACCCCTAGTCCTGTCACTGGGAGCCACTGAAAAGAGTCTGGCTCCATCCTCCCTCAACCCACCCTTTAGGTATTCATAAACATTAATTAAATCACCCCTCAGCCTTCTCTTCTCCAGGCTAAAGAGTCCCAGCTCTCTCAGCCTTTCCTCAGAGGGGAGATGCTCCAATCCCCCACTCATCCTCGTTGCCTTCTGCTGGACTCTCTCCAGTAATTCCCTGTCTCTCTTCAACTGGGGAGCCCAGAACTGGACACAGTATTCCAGTTGCAGCATCACCAGGGCAGAGTAGAGGGGGAGAATGACCTCCCTCGACCTACTGGCCACACACTTCCCTGTGCAGCCCAGGGTGGCACTGGCCTTCTTGGCGGCAAGGGCACATTGCTGGCTCGTGTCCCTGGACTTCTGGTGAGGATTCAGCTTCCACAGCAAAACAATAGATGGGATGCTATGGGAAGCAGCTGTGAGGGGCAGTGGAAGTCAGGGAAGCTGGCAGACTTTCACAGACAGGCTCCAGCAAGCACAAGAGCGGTGCATTGCAATACTGAAGAAAACAAGCAGGCATATGAGGAGATGTCTGTTTGGAGGGATGCAGCCCACCACAGCTTCTCTTACTATATGTTTTATGTTCTGAGAACAGGAAGTAATACCACCCCCTTTCAGCCATGGCTGTAGGTACCTGTGATGATACCTCTGTCATAGGCAGAGGGTTTCATGCTGTACCTATTCCCTCCAGGAACAGAAGATCTTTGGAGTATGTAACAACTGGGAACAAGCATGACATAAACAGAAATCTGTTAAAATTGGAGGGGAGAGCAAAGGAGGAAGAAAATGAGATGAATTTGGGTAAACATCACAGAACAGAATGACAAGCAGGCAGGCAACAGGACCCAACTGAAGCCCAGCCTCTGGATTCCTAACTCATCACATGCTGCTGGAAACCACTAGAGGAACACAGGGGAAAGAGGATGTAGTCATTGTCCCATACGCATTTCAGCTGATTGCAGGAGCACTCAGACAAAATCAGGTAGGCAGTCTAAATGTTTAATTAGAAAATCTTCTGGAGAAAATCTCCCTGGAGCTGGAGAAATAGTCAGAAATACCAAAATATATGTGGTTTGCCTAACTCTAGAAAGCATATGTAAAAACTAGTAAAAGTGTTAATGTGAAGAGAGGTAATTTTAGCATCAAGAGACATAAAAATTAGAGCAGTTATAGGAAGCTGAAATATTAATGCATAAAAAATAGATGCTAAAAGTCTTCTCCACACTTGTCTAGTATGTAAAATGTATGTTGAACTGCTATTCCTCTTAGAAAATTTTGTCTTCTCAGTTTCTACAAATAAGGAAAAACAAATGACCTTTCAATGAAACATCCCTGGAGTGGAAAGGATCTAATATTCACCGAGTCAGAAAGCAAGCCAGCAGCACTCCTGAGGCAGGACTGATCTGAGATCATACCTTGCATTGGCATGGCTTTATGTTTCCTGAAAATCACAAAACTTTACTGTATATGTACTTTGTTCCCTCCAGCTTGAAGAAAAAGAAAGATATGTTAAAGAGTTTATTCCCTTGACAGAGCTACAAGGTAAGTGGCTGGAAGAAATATACAGTACTGTGCAAAATATTGTGGAAAAATTTATTTTCAGACTGGCTTGTTATTTCAACACGGAGACTAAAAGCTGGCTAAGGCACCATTGAAATCATTCTGTTTTTCTACAGTGACCTTGTGGGGGAGGGTGTATTTAGTAAAATACAGCTGGGTTGGTGTCAGTTGATTTGCAGTTAGCAGATAATGCAAGAACTATAAAAGGACCAAAATAACTCAAAGGTATCATTTAAGAAGAAAAATCTAGCTAGTATCCTACACATAACTATTAGCAACTATAACTGTGATATGTAGGCACCAACAGCAAGAAAATATTTATCTTGGGAAAATGCAAAGCACTGTATAAAAGTGGCCCAGATATGCAATAAGAGGTCTGAGAATGCAAAAGTACCAACAAAGAAACTAGTCATCCTACTCATTCATAGTTTGCCTCTGTTGCAAAGGAAGACATGTGCAAAACCATTTTTACTTTGCAGCTTGTGACGGGTTAAAAGGAAGTGGCACAGAGCTGATCACAGAAGCTTAGTGATGAGGAGTAACTCCATGATCACTGGTAACTCAGTCACTTTGGACTCTGCATATTGATATGCAGTTTATGAACAAAAAATGTAGTAAATATGCCCTTTTGCTGGCAAACCAGTGACAGCTCAGAGAAGAATAGTGACCATAAGGATTAGACACAACTGTTTAGGTGGGGTAAAAAAACGGAAGAAGTTAAATTTTGTGCTCTGGTCTGTAAAGCAATAAGGGAGGGCCAGATTCTGCTGAGCCATGTCCTAGGAGCTTGGTACCCACTGGTACTAGCTCCACACAGGACACTGGGTATGGAGAGAGTACGGCTGTACAAGCAGGGGTCTCCCTGCCAGCTGGTGTGTGCTGCTCCAAGGCAGCCTGCCATCACAGATGCCCTGCTGGAGTAGGTGCACCTTATGGTGCTTATACAGTGTGTTGAACATCATGGGACTGTCTGCAGCTATTGGATGTTCATGAGGGAAAAAAAAGGGAGAGCTGATTACAGTGTTAGGGAGGTGAATAAACTGAGCAAACAGGGACTAAATATCAGGGAAGAAAACACAGTGGGAGATGTGTGTAAGGTGATATAGGTTAGGATGGGTTTATCATAGATAATTTTAGTATTCTCTAAGTGTAAGCACAGTGTGCTTATATAGTAACATTTTCTCTTGAATGTGAGGAGAACTAAGCTACACTGGCATAAAATCCTCTTATGGTGATACAGACTGCCCACTCCACCTGTCATCATAGTTGTTTAAAAGTCAGATGCCACTAACTGAAAAAATGGGCTGATACAAAAGTGTGTCTAGAACAGGCCTTTCATTTCCACAGCTTATTTTCGATTTTGCTGATTAGATTGTTCCGTTTTTCAGTGAACTAGTTCTGCTTCTACCATCTTCAGTTTCCAATGTGAAGAATGACCCATATTAATTTTACCAATCTTCTAATTATATATTTGTTAGCTATTTTTGTTTCTCTGAGTATGTCCAATGTCTCATAAGGTCCTTTTCCAATCATTTGGCTAAAGATCCCAAACAAGAATTAAGATTTCTATATTTACAAGCTATGCCTCGGGATATGATGCACTGAGTATAAAAAGAACCAGTGAGGCAGAGACAAAGGACATTTCACTGCTCTTCAAGGGCTACGGTTATGGATCTTGAAGAGACTAAGAGATTTCTTTTCTCTCTTGAAGTAGCCTGTTTCTGAAGAATGGCGCTGAGTGACCTCCTTTACCCAGATAACCCCAAGAGACGGCAAGAACTGATCCACCTGCATCAGGAACTGCTCGACTGCATGTCCCTAAATTTTCATGCAACAAATGAGCTGGCTAGAGTGCTGAATGAACACCTGGGCTGTACCATTACCCCCATTCAGATGAGAGAGAGCAGAACTGTCAAGGAAAACTGTGACATTATCATTCAAGCAATGAGTGAGATTCAGCATCAGGTACAGAAGATTGATAGCAACATGAAGGAAAAGCTAGAGCCTGTGCTGTACCAGAAGCTGTATGACATCAAAGAGCCTGAGCTGGAGAAAATTGCAATAGCCCATAAAGTTTTTTCCATTGTTCTTGGAGAAGCAACTTCAACAGCTGGGATGGTAGCTATCAAACTACTTGGCTCCAACCTTATAACTCTCACTGTGAGCAAGCTCGTCACTCTCCTTGCACAGATTGGGGCATCTGTTCTTGGAGGAATCAGCATCACCATTCTCGGCCTTGGCATTGAAATGATCCTCCATGCTATCCTGGGAGCTGTGGAGAGGAATCAACTTCTGGCATCTGTGAGAAGTTATGAGAAGCACCTGGCTGAGTTTAAAGCAGCTTCAGAAAAGTACCAGCATGCCATACGTGAAGTGACTTCTTTGGTGAGACAGCAGGTTCAGTGAATGAAGTTGGAGTTCTCTCTCCTGCTGTGACAGTGACTGCAGCAGCTACGCCTGCAGAAACCTTTTTGATTTATTATGGTAAATGAACTGCTGACGGCTTTTTTTCCTACTAGTGGCAGCAGAGCAAGAGATGGAACAGATCGGAGAACTGGCACTGAAATGTATTAATAGGGAACTGGCTTATAGGTGCTTCTGGGAGGCAAAACTTCAAATGTTTTGCACCTTTCCTTCAGTTGTTTTCTGTAATGCATTGTAGAAAACCTTGAACTGCAATTTTTACTAGTGACAATAATATTCACTGCTGGAGCAGTAGTGGTGAGAGATGTGATTTTTCTCTTACTATATTTCTATATCAAAGATGACAATATGATGGGAGAAAACAATTTCAATAAGACAGACCATGTCGTCGTCTGGAGGGTTTATCAGGACAACCAGGGTTGCTGAACTCTTAGGGTGTATTAGTGCTAAAGCTGAGAGGCTGAATGCCCTGTTCATAGAAGTGCTTAAAAGGACTAGCTGAAGCATATTTAACTGCTATTTCCTGTCCCATCCCTGCCTAAGGAGGCAGCCAGAGATCTTCTTTAAATAAACTCTAATCCCAGTAAATTAGCAGGTAAGAGAAACATGGCCTTACAGGCAAACACACACAACCTTGTCCCACAACTGAGGGAAACTGGCTGTAGTGCTCCAGGCATGCCTGGCTGTGAATAACCTCTTATGCTCAGTATTGCCTTGCTCCTGCCAACCCACAGGTAAATACTTCTGTGCACAGTTGCAGCTCTGTTGATTGAAATGGGATTATACACATGTACAAGTGTCTGTAGGACTACAGCCCTGTTAACGCACTAAATTTATTTTCAAGTGCTTTACCCAGTCCCACCAATGTCGGACTGCCAAGAATGTGCCCAGATTCTGTATTTCACAATATGCTACCAAATGTCCTTATTTTTCATATTTTAAAGATAAAGCTGAAAGCAAGAACACGATTTGCAGTCTCTTGCTCTGATTTGCTGTGGTTTGCTTTTTTTGCTTTGATCTTTGGGAAAAAAAAAAAGATAAATTTAAGAATTAATAAAAGTGCACCTGGATATTCTAAGACCTCTCTTTCCTATACTGGGTTTGTTTTTTCTTGTTCTGTCTGAAACACCAATCTTAAACCAAATCATGAAAAAAGATTATGATCTTCATTGCAGATGCAATTTATAAATTCTTTTTTGTACCCATGATAGACTAATCTAGTAGGATTATATATAGGCTCCTTTTTCTAGTACCAGCTTCTCCATATCAAAAGCATATCCAAATTCATACTTGTTTGTTAATATGCAATATTAGATTATTATATCAATAATTAGATTGTCCCTGTGAAAGCAAAGAGATGGGTGAGATTACAACAGAGGAGCTCTCCATTGGCTTCATAACTCTTCCATTCTGGGTTTTAGTGTTTTGTGGGGTTTTATTTCCTACTGTTCCCACTTGTAATCATATTTTCTGTCTCCTCTTTGCTTTTGTGTTCAAAAACCACTGGATAGCAATGCAGCTGTTGGCTCTCAAACAGCTCTGCCAGCCAGCAGGGAGAAAGCCCTGGGGTTCAGAAGCATGAATCACAGAATCACAGAATCACAGAATGTTAGGGATTGGAAGGGACCTCAAAAGATCATCTAGTCCAATCCCCCTGCCAGAGCAGGAACACCTAGGTGAGGTCACACAGGAACATGTCCAGGCGGGTTTTGAATGTCTCCAGAGAAGGAGACTCCACAACCTCTCTGGGCAGCCTGTTCCAGTGTTCTGTTACACTCACTGTGAAGAAGTTCTTCCTCACATTTATGCGGAACCTCCTATGTTCCAGCTTGCACCCATTGCCCCTTGTCCTATCATTGGATGTCACTGAGAAGAGCCTTGCTCCATCCTCATGACACTCACCCTTTACATATTTATAAACATTAATGAGGTCACCCCTCAGTCTCCTCTTCTCCAAGCTAAAGAGACCCAGCTCCTTCAGCCTTTCCTCATAAGGGAGATGTTCCACTCCCTTAATCATTTTTGTGGCTCTGCGCTGGACTCTCTCAAGTAGTTCCCTGTCCTTCTTGAACTGGGGGGCCCAGAACTGGACACAATACTCCAGATGTGGCCTCACCAAGGCAGAATAGAGGGGAAGGAGAACCTCTCTTGACCTACTAACCACCCCCTTTCTAATACACCGCAGGATGCCATTGGCCTTCTTGGCCACAAGGGCACATTGCTGGCTCATGGTCATCCTGCTGTCCACCAGGACCCCCAGGTCCCTTTCCCCTACACTGCTCTCCAGCAGGTCAGCCCCCAACCTGTACTGGTACATGGGGTTGTTCTTCCCCAGATGCAAAACTCTACACTTGCCCTTGTTGAATTTCATTAAGTTTCTCCCCGCCCAACTCTCCAGCCTGTCTAGGTCTCTCTCAATGGCAGCACATTCATGAATGGGTGCAAGGGACTGCCTAACTGGGACCAGCACAAGCCACAGTCTCGGCTGTGTGGGTCAAGAGAGGCAATTCAGAAGAGGCAAAAAAGCACTGCCTTGACTTACACGAGGTATTGTGGTGAGTGACATGGTGACCTGAGGCACCATTTCTCCAAGATGTGAAATATCATGTCTTCTGACACAAGTGGCCCTCAGTTTAGAGGTACTTGTTTAGAGGCAAGAGACTGTCAATCAGCAGAACAGCAGTATCTGACTGTTGGAGAGGCAGGAGTTCCTGGCTCCTGCTGACTTTCTATGTGCATTCTAATTTAGGAAGAAAAACCACCAGCTCGGTATGCATCTTTGCGAGATTGCCAATCACTATTGTATGAGAATAGTGGAGTCAAATAAAAACAAATCTGTTGTACTTTTCAGGCATCTTCTCCACATTTTCTTGAAAGCAAATTCCAAGCAGTGTCAGGGGAAGTAAGATATGCAATGAGGGACATAAAGATACACAATTTCTGTTCACCTCTTGATAGATTCTTGTTCCTGGTGGGCTTAAAGGAAAGCCAGCTTGCCCACAACAGCAGGTGTAGCAGTTGCCCTCACGCCCATGAGATGTTGGAAGATGTTGAAGATGTTGGAGGCTGGCAGGCAGTATTCTGTCCCTCTGCTTATGAGGTAAGAGGCTGTGAGCTCACAGAGGCCGGACCAGCATCCCCAGGCAGCTGGGAGAGCTGCCTGTGACCTTATGGAGGGGTAGGGCAACATCCAGCTGCAACAAGGTGGTTTTGAGGTACAAAACCTGCTGATCAGCTTGGCACCATCCCAAATTCTTCCCCCAACTCTAGCAATAAGAAAATCCATGGGATTTACTTACATTACCAACAGTTATATACTTGGAAGTGAGTGCAGCATGCATTTAACTGGCTAGATGCAAGGGATAGCACCCAGGAGAGCAGAAACAGCTTAGCTCTGTTTCTGCTTAGTAACTGAAACTCTGTCCCACAAAATAATAAATATTTCCTGCTCTCTCTAGCCCTCTGACCAGGCTTATACTTGGTCCTCCAAAGATGTCATTACTAGTCTGGGATTGACCAGTCTGCTGATGCTTCTCCTCTAGACACTCTGGAGCTGTCTCTTAGTGTGACAAGTACCAAGTGAAAAATATGAGGACTGTTGCCCTCCCAAGTCAGCTCCAGGTCAGCAGATGCTGTTGGGAGAAAGCAGTTAGGGCTGAGGCTGTACCACTGTCCCTACCAAGCCCAGTATTGCCATGACAAGAAGACCCCAAGCCCTGTGAGGAGCAGCCAATCCGCAAAGCCTCAGTTGTGCCCCTCTCCAGAGACATGGTACATGACCTGATACAGGGGCAAAAGAGTTAATAGAAATAGTTTAATTAAAGAAGTATGCAGCTCTTGCTTGGGAAGTATGTAATCTTGCCTCTCTTGCTTGGGAACCTTGCCTGCTGGACGAAACAGGTGTTACAGGCTGCTGATTAGAAGAGGACCGTTGAGAAAAGGGAGGACAGCTCCTGCTCCTTCTGATAAGAGGAAGGTCGGTTCCCACCATCTCAGCATTTGAGCTGGTGGGAACCGACGCCACGGTCTGGAGAAGAGCCAGAGGCCCACAGAGCATGTGCAGCCACTTGAGGAAGACTTGGAGCCTTCCTCCCGAGACCCCCGAAGAGGACCACCAGGGAGCACTGCGCAGGCGCAACCAGGCGAAGCAAGAGGCGTGGAATATTATAATGACCTGATACAATGATGTAATGTTTATGATACACTCCTCATGAATATGTATTACTTAGTCCTATAAAAGAAACACACTTTGGACCTTAGGGGTGCAAGTTCGGAGGAGCGATCCCCCTTGCACCCGGCGCTGAATAAACATACCTACTTTATAACTGCTCGAGAGTTATAGAGGTCTTCCTCGCGTCAGACCGGGATGTGCACGGCCATATTATTCCCATCACACCCCCTCAAGCTTTCTTCCTCTGCTCAGTCTGTTGTCCTGTATAAAGGATTAAGAATTAAAACTATATAATATGCATGTTCCAAGTAAGAATGCCTCAAAGAAGAAAACAATCTGTAAACCAGCTAAAACCAGCTGCTTTCAAACCCGTGTAGAAATGCTGGATGGTTGCAACCAAATCTGCCCTGCAGCAAATTCTTTCTGGTGACAAGAACAATATAAAAGGCCAAAGAGGCACAAAGCGGGGATGACTCTGCTGTGCACACAGTGAACAAGACTCCTGAGGTGCTGACAGCTCCTGAAGCGCTGGCTCTGAGGATGCTCCTGGGCTGGCCATCTGCTAACTTGGATTTTGTGCAGTATGCAACTAATGTTGGTGTTAATGCGATGCAGAGCTTATAGTCTTCCTTTTACTCACACTGCAATGATCCTTCATAAAGTTCTGAGTCTGCAAACTAAGTTGCCATTATTTGAAAAACTGTAAAATTGTGTTGAATGGCGCATCTACCTGGAGCAAGAAGCCTACAAATCTTGCTCAGAGATCAGACCACCTCTGCTCCCAGGTGCATCTGTGCATAGAAAAAATGTCCTTCCTACACCTCCCTCCAGCACGTTAATTCTTTAAGCCTGTACCCACACTTTATTGCTTGCCCTCTCCTCATTCACAGTGACACAACTGGTATCCAAGGAGGTGTTCCATAGATCTATCCTTGTCTTTGTGTGTCTGGGGACTTTTGCAGGGAGAGTTACTCTGGGCAATGAGGCTGAACAGTTCCCACCAAGTGTTCACTAGCCTCTGCAAAGCTGGTCACCAGTTTGCTGCAGTGGTTTCCATGGCAGGTGGGCTGCAGGAAAAGACAAGTAACGGAGTAGATCCTGTAGTCCCTGCACGGACCAGACTAGCTCTACCGTTCTCTTTGTACAGCCCACGTTACCCGATGAGTATCATCTGGTCGCTGTTCTCCAGCAGTTCCCTGGAACAGCAGCTGGCACACGAGCCTAACAGAGGGCTGCCAGACCCGCTCACAGGGGAGCAGAGCTGACTTCACGCCAAACCCAAGGAACATATGCAACGCCCGAGACTACCGGGAACTCCTCCTCCCTCAGCGCTCTGCCTTTACTCTCCACGAACAGAGAGGCTCCTCGCACGCCCCTTAGCTCTGCGTTGTTCCAGGACAGGGGGGCGTTTTGTAGGACCTCCCCAGGAGAGAGTGGGAAACGAGCGGCCGCAGGGACCACGTTCACAGGGCCTCTCTTCTGTCCCTGCACAGTTTCACCACCGGCTAGACCGACGCAGCACGCCCCGCCCCTAAGGCCCCTCTCTCTCAGGGACCTGACGCAGCGACCGCGCCCAGCGGCCCACGCCGCTCACGTGATCCCACGCCGGAGCGCGGCGCCTCGAGCCACGCTCCCCCCCACCGGCCCAACCATAGAGGAGCCTCCACACGGGGGAGAAAAGAGCAGCAGAATCATAGAGTTGAAGCTGGCGCTCTAAGGTCCCCACTTCTACAGCGGATTTCCGCGCGGCGCGGCAGTCGCGCTTTACGGCGCGCGCCACTCGGTCCAGGTTCAAGATGGCGGTGAGGCCCTGGCAGGTGGCAGCGCGGGGGTTATAGAGGCCGCTGCAGCGACAGGGACGCGGACCGCCCCGGCCGGGCGGAGGGGTGAGCGGAGCGGAGCGGGGCTGGGCTGGGTTGGACTGGGCTGGAAGGAGAAGAAAGAGAAGGGGTGCGAGGAGAAGGCGGCCGTTTGCGCTGCCGCCATCTCTTCCTTCCTCCGTCGGGGGAGGAGCGGAGGCTTTCTTGTGCCTCATGGGAGACTTTCAGCCTCATTCTCCAATGGCCAAAAAAAAAAAATAAATTTAGTGTTTGTTTGTGGGGTTTTTCTTTTTTTTTTTCCTTTTTTTTCCTTTTTTTTTTTTTTTTTTTTTTTTTTTTTTTTAATCCTCTGTTAATGTTGCTCTGAAGCTCTTTGCTTTATGTCTTAAAAGCATTTAGGATCGAGGATTCAGAAGTTTTTTCTCTTTCCCTTTACCCTTTAAATTTTAGAAATTTGGGAAATGCGGGTGTAAATGATGTAACTCCTAGCTCTGGTGAGCATCCCACCTAAAGAAAACGTATACATGGGGTGCTAAGGGACATGGTTTAGTGTTGACTTGGCAATGTTAGGTTAATGGTTGGACTTGATGATCTTAGAGGTCTCTTTCAACCAAGGCTGTTCTGTGATTATCTGATAGTATCTTGCAGAAAAATCAGTGTAGTCTTATAAGTAGGAAGTGTATTATTAGCGATCAGAAATGATGGGGTGCTCTTGCAAACAGCAGGCCAACTGTGTGCATAACCTCAGAATGAGCCACGAGCAGAGCTTTGTAGACTTTTACTAGTAAGTGCATTGAATGTGGTCAGTTCTTGGAGCTTGCTAGGAGTTCATTCTGCAAGGCCTTGAGGCACTAAATGAGGCACTGTGCTTAAATTTCCATCTTAAGGTGCAAGAGGAGGGACATTATTTAGTGGTTTGGAAGTGGTATCTGTAATTAGGGAAGAAGGATGCACATGGCAACTGCAGTGAGGCGGCAGAGAACTTTGGACTGAACTTGTGCGTATTTTGCTTTGGTCGCAATCTATTTGGAAGCAGTATGGTGACTAGAAAGCTGCATTCCATCAACTCCCAAATTTCAGAGGGTGTTTTAGATTTGGGAGTGGAATCTGTTGTGTATTGTGGATTTTGTTTGTGGTTTTTTGTTTGGTTCTTCCCCCACCTCCCCCCAGAGGTGTTTTGGCAGGGAAGTAAGGATGGAGCTGGGGGGAATATTAGAGTTGTGAGAGAGACAAAAGCCCTGTCTGCAGTTTGGACGCTTATGTAGTTGTCTGTGAGTTAAAGAAAAGTCTAAAGACAGGAAATAATTCTTTCCAGAATAACTTTTTCGTTTCTAGTTGTCGTAACATAGCTTGAAATAATACTGATGGAGGCAGAGAGCGTAAGTGCAGTGATATATGGTCTGTGGGAAGGAAAAGATGCCATGGATGTGTGTGCAGAACACTTTGCTGGTGGATAAATTGGGTTCTGGGGGGAGAAGTTGAGGAGAACTTAGAAGTCTGAGGAAAGGAAGAAATTTGTGGGAAACATTTGAAATAGAGAGGAGTAAAAAGGTAAAAACTGAAGAACTTTTATGAGAGTAAATTAAAAGGTAGAAGGACTCTGATATACTCTTAGAAAAACAGAATGTATGTTTCTCCCCTGTGCACTCTGTAGTGTAAGCAAGAAGGTTCTTGGTTTGAGTCTTGGAGTGAATAACGATTTGGTTGATTAGTTTAAGGTAGGTACTTTGTAAAGTAGTAGAAAGGCACTTAATTAAATAGTATTTAGTTGAAGTAGGGTGATTTTGATGTGAATGTCTGAGCTTGTAGTAGTGTTTGAGGCAGCAACCTGCTGATAGGGAGAGGAGAAATAAGCATCCTTAAGCTACTGGTGTATAGGACCTGAAACCATGTTCTCTTTTCCAGGTCTCTCCCTCTTTTTAATTTCTTTTTTGAAGCAGAAGGAAAAAAAGTCAAAATGGGGCGGAGATCTACATCATCCACCAAGAGCGGGAAGTTTATGAATCCCACGGATCAGGCCCGTAAGTATCCATAAAATCTAAGCAGATGGGAAGAGGGGTGGAATGGTACCAGAGAAGGAGATAAAAAGCTTTCTCTAAGATTCTCACTCGTGGATCAGAACTGAGTTTCCCTACCTTGAAAAATATTGTCTCAGTTCTGCCTGGTGTAAAAGCTTCCTGAGGAGGCGGCTTGCTTGCTTGCTGTTGTTGCCTCCCTGAGTATTTACCTCTTAGTTTTTACTATAGTTATCGGTGTTCACATGTCATTGTACTTACCTGTTGACTAAACTGCAAGCTGCTTCTTGGGACATAGTTAATCTGTCTGAGGCTAGAATTTGAGGAACATGTCAAATTTTGCAAATGCTCTGGGTAGATGAGGGAGTTGTCTGTTTTTTTTCCTTTTGGTAACATGCCAGATGTTAGCAATGCTAAACAGATAAAGAAAATCCAGAGTTTCACAGTGAATATACTTTATTTCAGATGCATACTCAAAGCCTACATATTTGGAAAGTGCATTGTCTGTTGTTGGCTCTGTTTCAGCTTCTGGGCAGCAATACTTTCATGACTGCACACATCACTATGACTTTTGCTCCCTATTGTTCTTTTTTTGTATAGAAACACCCCTGCTTCTGGAGGCACAAAAGCTGCTTTATCTCCTTTTTGTTCTGTATAACACACATGAAATAGAAATCTATTTCATGCTGTTATTTCTGTCTCAGTGGGAAGACAGTTACAGTCTTTATAAAAGGAATGAACTGTTGAGAAACAGCACTAGTCTTGAAAGGTTCTTTGTGGATTTGTCTCTTTCAAGTTATTTTCTCTGTCTTTTCCCCTCCTCTCTAGGGAAGGAAGCTCGGAAAAGGGAACTAAAGAAGGTAAATAAAGAGATCAGGAATGTTTACTTGCCATTCCCTGCATTATGTATCATGTTTGTGATTGTAATGGGCCACGGTTGATGAACAGACTGCAGATATTTATGTTGATATCCTAAGATTCACTTTGGAAAATACTCTCCAAACAAGTAGTTTAAGAAAACAGAAACAGAAGTCTTGTTTTGAGCAACCATATCTCATCATCTACTGTTTTTTAACTTGTGATGATTACAGCTTTTTGAAACGTTATTTTAGGTACTTGGGAATTAAAAAAACCCAAACCAACCAAACCACAAATAAACCACCCAAGACTTGCATGCTTTTTACCATGTTTTCCTGTATACCTTTTGTCAGGTGACTTATTTTGTTGATTGTACATGTCTTAATTGGAGTGAATGAATTGTAGAAGCATTTGTAAATAGCAAGATAGTGGAATTAAAATTCCCAGAATTTTAATTACGTTTGCTGCTGATGTGTGCCATGGTTAATATTTGCCAGGCGTTTTGAGATGTGGTTTTTTTTCTGCAGACTGAGAATATTGAGAGGGGAGTATTTGGTAGGTTCTGTCTCTTTCTCCTGTGACACTTTTCTGATCTCCTTGATCTCTGATCTTAGAACAAAAAGCAACGAATGATGGTACGAGCAGCTGTACTAAAGATGAAAGATCCAAAGCAGATTATCCGGGACATGGAAAAATTGGATGAAATGGGTGAGTGAGAAGTCCCAGGTGTTGGGCTTAGACAGTGGTTTATGTAGACACAACATAGTTTTAAGGGACAACTGGGAGACTAAAAGAGTAACCTCTTCCTTTTCTATTGGAAGGGGAGACTGTGAATAATCAGGGATTGATTATGATTTGATGTGGTGCTATCAAAGATGGCTTTTTTTTTTCCCAAGAAGATGACTGCTGTAAAGAATGAGTAGTGTGAGTGATAGGGACTTAGAGTTGAAGGAGAGGATTGTTGTAAGGCTGAAGATTTCCTGAAAATAGGGATTGGAAGTTGTTTGCTTTGAAGTTGTTTCATTCCTCGCAGTTGTGGAGTAGAGTAACTTAAGAATTTTTTGGTTGGTTTTTTTGCTGTCTTGGATTAGAGTTTAACCCAGTGCAGCAGCCACAACTTAATGAAAAAGTGCTAAAGGATAAACGCAAAAAGCTCCGTGAGACTTTTGAGCGCATCTTGCGGCTCTATGAGAAAGAGAATCCTGACATCTATAAAGAGCTGCGCAAGTTGGAAGTAGAGTATGAGCAGAAGAGATCACAACTCAGCCAGTATTTTGATGCTGTCAAGGTAATGCTTATTATATATTTCGGGTTTGTAACTATAGTATTTTATATTCTTTGTCCACTTGTTAGGTTTGGCAGTTATAATGGAAGGGAACTTTATAACAGACAGGTGTATGTTATGTGGCCCATATTAAGTACTTACATTAATTTGGATAGTATCTCCAGTTACAGCATTTAAGTGAGAGTAGCATGGGGGTTGTCAGGTCTGTATTTGTCTCTGATATATTGATTTTGTTCAACGAGGAGTTACAGGGGAAAGGGAAATTTATGTTGCAAATCAACAATATCAGAATTTGTTTTCTGTATTAAAGAGAGAGCGAGCCTGTGAGTATACAGTCAATATTTTTGTGAATTTCTGCTAAATCTGTTGCTGGAAATAATGAGAATCCTTTGGCATTCCTTTATAGAGTTTTCTTTGACGTGCTGTCCTACCATATTGGAGAAATGTTGTCCTAGTGCAAGTATCTTAAGATTTTTTTTTTCCCTTTGAAATATGCAGCAGCCTGTGATTTGTGCCTTCTGGATACTTAAAAAATACAGGCATGCTTCTCTGCAGCCTCTCCGCTCTGGGGAGTAAAGGTCTAAAGGGAGATGGAAACCTGACTGGGTTTTGACTGAAATACTAAAGCCTTTCGTAGGTGCACTGCATGTGCTTTGTTTTGTGTTGGAAGCTTTTACGGTTGACTTTTTTTTCAATTGTCTTTCATGGACTGCTGCAAGATAACATGCTATTCAAACAGGCACCTTTGGCAAATGATGGCAGGTCCCATGTATTCTGTGCTCTGAAAGGTGGTGAGGTTCTTTCTTCTTTTTTTTTTTCCCCCCAGAATGCTCAGCATGTTGAAGTGGAAAGTATCCCCTTACCAGATATGCCACATGCTCCCTCCAACATCCTCATACAGGACATTCCCCTTCCTGGGGCCCAACCACCTTCTATCCTCAAGAAGACATCAGCTTATGGGTAAGAGGAGGGAAAAAAAAAATTAAAAAAGAGGAGCACTTTTATTACTGGGAAGGAGCTAGGGGTAGAACCACAGAATCACAGAATGTTAGGGATTGGAAGGGACCTTAAAAGATCATCTAGTCCAATCCCCCTGCCAGAGCAGGAACACCTAGGTGAGGTCACACAGGAACATGTCCAGGCGGGTTTTGAATGTCTCCAGAGAAGGAGACTCCACAACCTCTCTGGGCAGCCTGTTCCAGTGTTCTGTTATCCTCACTGTGAAGAAGTTCTTCCTCACATTTATGTGGAACCTCCTATGTTCCAGCTTGCACCCATTGCCCCTTGTCCTATCATTGGATGTCACTGAGAAGAGCCTGGCTCCATCTTCATGACACTCACCCTTTACATATTTATAAACATTAATGAGGTCACCCCTCAGTCTCCTCTTCTCCAAGCTAAAGAGACCCAGCTCCCTCAGCCTTTCCTCATAAGGGAGATGTTCCACTCCCTTAATCATCTTTGTGGCTCTGTGCTGGACTCTCTCAAGTAGTTCCCTGTCCTTCTTGAACTGGGGGGCCCAGAACTGGACACAGTACTCCAAATGTGGCCTCACCAAGGCAGAATAGAGGGGAAGGAGAACCTCTCTGACCTACTAACCACCCCCTTTCTAATACACCGGAGGATGCCATTGGCCTTCTTGGCCACAAGGGCACATTGCTGGCTCATGGTCATCCTGCTGTCCACCAGGACTCCCAGGTCCCTTTCCCCTACGCTGCTCTCCAGCAGGTCAGCCCCCAACCTGTACTGGTACATGGGGTTGTTCTTCCCCAGATGCAAAACTCTACACTTGCCCTTGTTGAATTTCATTAAGTTTCTCCCCGCCCAACTCTCCAGCCTATCGAGGTCTCGTTGAATGGCAGCAGAACCCTCTAATGTGTCAGCCATTCCTCCCAGTTTGGTGTCATCAGCCGACTTGCTGAGGATACATTCTGTACCCTCATCCAAGTCGTTGATGAAGATATTAAACAACACCGGTCCCAGTACCGACACCTGAGGGACTCCACTAGTCACAGGCCTCCAACTAGACTCCGTCCCATTAACCACAACTCTCTGGCTTCTTCCCTTCAGCCAGTTCACAATCCACCTCACTACCTGATCACCAAACCCATACTTTATCAGCTTATCTACAAGGATGCTGTGGGAGACAGTGTCAAATGCTTTACTGAAATCAAGATAAACCACATCTACCGCTCTACCATCATCTGTCCACCTAGTTATTTCCTCATAGAAGGCAATAAGGTTGGTCAAACATGACTTACCCTTGGTAAGACCATGTTGACTGCTCTTAATGACCCACTCATCCTTGATGTGCCTAGAGATAGTGGCAAGAACAAGCTGTTCCATCACCTTTCCAGGGATGGAGGTGAGGCTGACCGGTCTATAGTTACCCGGGTCCTCCTTCTTGCCCTTCTTATAGATTTGAGTGACATTTGCTATCCTCCAGTCCTCAGGCACTTCTCCTGTTCTCCATGACTTACCAAAGATGATGGAGAGTGGCCTAGCAATGACCTCTGCCAGCTCCCTCAGCACCCTTGGGTGCATTCCATCTGGTCCCATTGATTTATGGATATCCAGATTGCTCAACTGATCCCTAACCCAATCCTCATCTACCAAGGCAAACTCCTCCTTTATCCTGACTTCTTCTGGGGCTACAGGGATCAGGGGCTCCTGGGGAAAGCCTGCAGGAGTAATATTGACTAGGAGAAAACAGGGGTTCTGTGCAAGTAAATTGAACTTTTTTTTTAACCAAAGCCCTTCTTAATCTTTCCCTACTATTGCAGTTTTTTGTTTAAATTGCTTTATGAGTAATATACTATCTTCTAGCATTTGTCTTTCTACATGTTACTAAAACATTAATAAAAAATGCCCCTTAAATTGCCATGTATGTGTTCTTTTGTCTTGCTAGTATATTCAGTTTAAGCTCCTAGTTTGCTTGTTTATCAAGCTTCTCATGCTAGTACTAGTTCCTTCTATTTCTGAGTAGTCTTCTGTTTTCACCAGCTTTGTGGTTACTTCATTCTGCTTCTGTGGTGGGATTCAATATTTGCTTTTTTTCAGTCTTCTCTACAGTTGTCTTCTGAGAAGCTTGTTTTTGTCTGATCTTCATAAATCATGTCTTTCTATGAGGTCGTAAACTCCTTTGGACAGATCTATACTTTATGAATGTTCATTTTTATTTTTCTAAGGCTTATTTGTAAGCAATGATGAGAGAAGGCTAAAGAATTCTATTAAGCCCATGTTTGGTTTTGTTTGTTTATGTCCTTCTGTTTCTCATTTCCTTTCCTATTTGCAGACCACCAGTTCGGTCCATTTCTGTGCTTCCTCCTCCTGGGCTTGGTGTTCCACGTTTACCTCCAGGTAGGAAGCCCCCTGGACCTCCTCCAGGGCCACCCCCACCTCAGGTCCTACAGATGTATGGCCGTAAAGTGGGTTTCACCTTGGAGATGGCTCCTCGAAGGCGAGAAGAGGAGATTTCTTACAGTTCTGAAGCAGGTAAGGACTTTCCTATTGCTGTCTGGGTTTTTTCTTGACCTCTCTGTTTTGCTATGGATAGTACTGTTACTACTGATAGTAGTGTGCCCTAGACAAGGTGTTCTCTGGCAATATGGTTGTTAATTTTACTTGAAGGGCTTTCCTTAAGTGATTGTACCTTTGAGGTGATTGTATGTTTCATGATACCTGCAATTTTATCAGGTATATTTATAAATGCTGAAATTTGTATTTACAACTTTCAGATACTTGTTTTTTCATTATGTTGCACAGATGGGATGTTTTCCCATGTAGTTTTAACAAGGCTGAAACATTGTACATTTTTTCCCTTCAAAAAAAACCTGACAACCACAAAAATCCCCAACTTTCTCTGAGAAGTTTTACCTTTTCAAAAAAACAGATGAACAAAACCCAAACTAACAAAAAACCCCACCAAACCAAAAAATTAAAAAAAACCCAAACAAACCCCCCCCCCCAAACAACCCCAAAACCACACACACAAAAAATCCCATAATAAAACACAAAACCCAGTCCCCAAGAATCCAAACCAAGCCTGGTTATGGATTTGGTAGGAGAACCTAGCTCCTCCTTTTTAACACAGTTACTGTATCTTCTCTGAAAACTCTTTTACATCAGTTTTATTGCTTACCAGAAAGCATCCAAGTATTTCAATGCTGGGTGGTTGCTGAACAGAAATGAACTAATGAGTTGCAGACAGGAGGTGCCCTCAATTATTTGCTTATGCAAATGAACCAGCTGGATAACAGGAAATTTTACAAATAGACTCCCCAAAATATTCTTTAAGAATATGTGCTAAACAGTGAAGGGTTGACAATATGTTAAGGCTATTGCTAAGGGGATTTTTCTAATTGTAGACATAGACTGGTGTGAAAGAATATCTTCTATTTGAACTTCACACATTTCTTAATATTTTGCTTCCTGCAGGACAGCGAGGGCATGATGATGATATGTCCAGTACCAGTGAAGATGAAGGTTATCCTGAGGATATGGATCAAGATAAGCATGATGAGAGTAGTGATGATAGTGACAGCGATAGGTCAGATGCAGACAGTGAAGGCGAAGACTTCTTGCATCGTGATAATGACAAGGAGAGGGAAGGTGGTGAAGAAAAGAAATCAGGTATGATGGGAAGTTATAGACTGGGGATTGATTTTTCAAAAGAGAAACACTACTTAACAGAGTTTTTCTGTTTTCCTGACTGAGGGGGACAAGTAATTTGTTTAGCCAGCAAACTCTGTTTTAACTCATAGAAATTCCAGCTGGAGAATTTTTATTAGTAAATGGATCAGAAAAAAAAGGCTACCTGGAAGTGAAGCATCTTTTTCAGGTGGACCTGTTTTCTTAACAGTTGAGTTAGCTTAGTAAGGTCGCAAGCCATATTTCACCTGAAGCATTCAATTTGCAGGGTACCCTACAAAAAATAAGCCTCGCTGTAAAACGTACTCGCTCTTCAGTGACTTGAACAACTAAGACAACTAAATTTCATACCGCTAATGCTTTTGGATAGTATTTGTTTTTCTTCATTGCTTGGGTGAGACCAATTGATAGAGAATACTAGGTTAGCAACCCTCAATCAGTAACACCAATGTTAACTCTCATGTAAGAAGTATCATTATGTTAGAATGATATATTATCCATACCAGGCAGAAGACTTAAGTCTATCTGATTTCTACTATTTTCTTCCCACTTCCTGCTACCCTTGCCTATGGTTTGATTTCCCTAGGTCATAGTGTACGGTTTGCAGACTTGCCTGGGAAGTCACGAAAAAAGAAAAAGAACATGAAAGAACTGACTCCCCTCCAGGCCATGATGTTGCGAATGGCAGGTGGGTGAGATGGATGTATTGAGTAGAGATATGCCATTACACTTCCAGTTAAAGTTTCTTGGCTAAGCTGACTTTGCTTGCACATTTTTTATTTTATAGAGTAAATATTTTACGGTTACATTGTAAGATCTGCTAAGAGTATAAGCTGTGGTTAAGTATTTGTTGGGTTTTTTAAAAATTGTTTTTAGTCTAGTAGTGTGTGTGTGTTTTGCCTAGCAGAGTTAATTTTTATTAGCAACTTACAGGGGTTTTTTTCTCCTTAATTTTATCTTGCTTAACTTTTAAACAATTGCTCAAATGAAATATGAACCTCTTAATGAAAAAGAAAGGGTGAGATTGTCTATGCATTCATCCTGTAACCTGCAAGGATTCATACTCCCTAAAAATATCCTTTTGCAGAAGTAAGTTAACCAATAGAATGAAAACTTTTTTGTTTGTTTGTTTTAGAAAGACGGCCAAGTATCTTTCACAGGTGCTGGAGTTTCTTGGACGTGTGGGATTATGTTTATTTTCAGGTCGTGTCCTCAGCCCCCTGTTCCCCCTTCTCCCCAGAAACTCCCACAAACTACAAATCAAACAGCTGCAGTTAGCTGCAGTTTGGGTTGGTAGTGGAAGGTTCAGCTTAGTTCTTGGCAGCAGAGCTCTATCTAGAACTGTGACTGTTTTTTTTTTTTTCTTCTGTTTAACAACAAAATGTGGTCAGGTTTTTTTTCCTCCTTTGAAGTAAGGTTTATCTTTCTTTTTGTATTGTCAAGTTTCTCTGATGTTCACAAAGATATTACCTGTAGACTGATTTTAAAAGTACGTCTCCATGTCCAGGTCAGGAAATTCCAGAAGAAGGGAGAGAAGTGGAAGAATATTCAGAAGAAGAGGAGGAGGAGGAAGAGGACTCGGAGTCTGAAGAGACATCACAACAACAACAGCAACAACAACTCAGTGAGGAAGCTATCACAGAGACTGGGTCATCTACTACCACATCCCAGACACAACAGCAGCAACCGCCTCCACAGCCTGTTCCTCCAGCTCAGATACAGGCACCTCCTATCCCTGGGCCACCTCCACTGGGACCACCTCCGGCCCCTCCACTGAGGCCCCCAGGCCCACCCACTGGCCTTCCTCCTGGCCCTCCACCAGGTGAATGCTTTATTTACCCTGGTTTGAAGGATGCAGGCTCTTGATACTACAGTGTATCAGTTTGGGAGCTTAAAGCTGCAGAATGTGTTGCAGATGAGGTACAGGAGCCCGGTGTGGTTATTGCTGAGGCCTGTGTGATCACTTCTGTGGTCAGTCTGTTGTTGCTGTACTGTGCTTTTGAGGCATCAGGCTCCTGTAGCTCTGGTCAGCCTGATGGGCATTGGCTTGTTTGTTAGCACCAACACTAACAGGAAGTAGTGGAGCTGGTGTTGGAGTATGAAGAATGAGGTCTGGTGCCATGTGCCTCTCCAGTGTTGTATTTTTTTTCCTTGTGTTTCTTCTCTCACACTGTCCTGAACAAGACATGCTGAAAAGGTTTAGGAGCCACTACTTAGTTATAGGCTTTGATTTTTTTGTGTGTGTTTTTTTTTTTTTTTAAAACAAGCTGTGGTGTGAGGCTTCTGCTGTTCTACCACCTGACTGTATTTCAGTTTCATTAGGGAAGAAAACTATCCTCAGGTGAAATAAGTAGTAAATTTGAATTTATGTCAACATTAGACTACCTGGAGCCTACTAGCAATGGGGCCAATGAATAACATTGGTTTTGTAGTGTATGTGGGTTTTTTTGAAGTCAAAAGTCGAGCTTTTTTGATTTAGAGCAAGATAGCAGTTTATTTTCTGTAAGTTAGTGGGGTTACCATGTAGCTAAACTGGATAACAGTAACAAGTTGCTTTTTAATTTAAAAAAATGCATAAATCTGTCTCTTGAATTCTTATACTTACATAGCAAAGATCAATAGTTGGACTACAGTGAGGAGCAGTACATACTAGGATTTATGTATTTTGTTCTATAGGGGTACATTAACAATATGTGGGGTTTTTTTTCTCCTCCCCCCCCGCCCCCCCCCTCAGAGAAGTGGGGTTAAAGCAAAGTTCTTTCCAGTGTTTTCCCCAGTTTTATGATATCCCCTAGAGGGGGAACCTCAAAATGATTACTTTCAATAGAGTGAAACTGCTTAATTCTAAGGCCAGAAAGGCAATCAAATGCCAGAGTGAAAAATTCTTTTACTTTTAGCTCTTTAAATTCTAATAAACTCAGCTCCATAGCTGTTCTCTGCTGTTGTTTCATTACATGGAGAAGAGCCTTTTTTACAAGTGAGAGAAGATACTTGACTGTTAAGAAGAAATTTTCCTCTAAGTCTAAAATCTGCTGCCTCTTTTTCAGATTTTTTTTAAGAAGATCTGTTTAATCTGGCAGCTGGCTAGCCACTAGAATAGCATTCAAGCTCGTGTTGAGGATCTTTAGTATATTAGCTGATGGGATAGTTTCGAGTTCTCATAACCATGAACTAAATTTCTCTTCATTTGCGTTTGTGCTTTCAGGAGCTCCTCCGTTTCTGAGACCTCCTGGCTTACCAGGACTGCGTGGGCCTTTACCTCGTCTTCTGCCACCTGGCCCTCCACCTGGACGACCACCTGGCCCACCCCCGGGCCCACCACCAGGTCTGCCCCCAGGTCCTCCTCCACGTGGGCCTCCTCCTCGCCTGCCCCCTCCTGCCCCACCAGGTAAAGTATTGTTTGCTTCAGTGCCAAGTCTCTCCCTGCTTTATTTTCCCAGTTTTTTGCTGTGGTGACCAAGCCAGGAAGTGGTTACCAGTTTGCCTTTGTTCCTGTCTGTGTGGCTGCATTGTGCTATATCTTTTTCTATATAATAAGTAATTCTATACTGCTGTGTGTAGTTCGATAGCATGAAATCTGTCCTCAAAAAGGGAATTTCAGAGTTTAAACATCTGCTGGACTGCTTCGGAATAACCCCAGTGTGCAAAATGGTGCTCTACTTCATGAGTTGGAGATAAGGATATTTTTTTTTTCTGTATGGTCATTTCTGATGACTCTGAAATTCCAGTGGGATGGATCATCAAGAAACTTTGTTTTCAGATTATAACCTTAAAATTTGAAAGGGAGCAATACACAAGCTCCTGTAGCTTTCAAAGTCTGAGAATCAGCAGCATTTTCAACTCAGCATTTGGTGCAGTGTTGAAAATATTTTTAAAGTCAGTGCTACTGCATCTTCTTGTTTTGGTGGGGTTTTTTTTTTTTTGATTTTCCTTATTGGCTTTCTAAGCATGTGTACTTTTTTGGCCAAAGATTTTAAGACACTCAGGTGTGGAGTCAGCTCATGCTTTCTTTTCTTCTTACAGGTATCCCTCCTCCTCGCCCAGGCATGTTACGGCCACCTCTAGTGCCTCCATTAGGACCTGCCCCACCTGGGCTCTTCCCACCAGCTCCCATTCCAAATCCTGGGGTACTGAGTGCCCCACCCAGCTTGATTCAGCGCCCCAAGGCAGATGACACCAGTGCGGCCACCATTGAGAAGAAAGCTACGGCCACTATCAGTGCCAAGCCTCAGATCACTAACCCCAAGGCAGAGATCACTCGCTTTGTGCCCACTGCCTTGCGTGTGCGCCGGGAGAATAAAGGGGCTTCTGCTGCCTCCCAGAGAAAACAGGATGATGAGCCTGCTCTCGCATTAACCAAAGCTGCCCCTAAGGCTGGATCATCTGCCCCTATCTCTGTACAGACAAAGGATGATGTGTATGAAGCCTTCATGAAGGAAATGGAAGGTCTCCTGTGACCTGTCCTTGTCCTAGTCAGCTTTCCTGCCTCTCTGAACACAGATCAGACCACCACAGCGGGAGGAGAAGGAAAGGTCCTCCTGCAAGCAACAAAAGGGCTCACATGACGGAATAGTTCCCTACCCACACGTTAACTTGCCAGTATGCTCTGAAGAGAGACTGCTGCAGATGAGGTGTGGCTGAGGACCCCCTTTCAGAGCTAGCATGTCTCCTTGGTGGAAGGAAATTACAGTCAAGAAGACAATGCTGCTTCCCTTGAGTCCTTCCCCTTCCTTGGAGGGAGATAGTGGTACTCTGGGGAGGAGGGTATGGGAGTGGGGGGTGACTATGCTCTGCCTGAATCCTTGCACATCCTGAATGCTCTGGTAAGGGTAATAGAACAGGTTTTTAAGGAGCCAGACAAATGTTAACAGCATTTCATATGCATATGGTTGTCCAGTTTTTTTCTGTACTGTTCTTTTCTGTAAATATTTTATAATCCTGTTTTTTAGTTGCAGTGAGATTGATCAGTCATCCTTCTTCCAGGTTAATCAGGGATGTAACTTGTTGCATATACTGTACACTGGAATTTTGCACCCTGTCCCTTTTACAGTCATCTTGATCGCTTTTCAGCAGCAGGGGAATTTTCATTTTGTCTTGTGAAAGACAATAAACATTCAGTGTATCAAAATACTGGTTTCCTTGTGATTTGTCTGAAACTGGCATGTAGATGGAAAGTGGGGAGAATCTTTGCTGGCCTTGGGGGAAGATAGAGGCATTCTGAACCTCAGAAAAGAAAAGCAATAATTACATTATAAATAATACATGCTACTTTTTTAGCTAAAGTTCTTCTATGATTTTGTTTTTAAGGTCCTAGACATCCCTTTCGGCCTTTGTTGGTAGCTAGTAGAAACTTACGACCTGAAGTGCTACTAATAATGACAAAACAATTTATTTTGTTCTGTTGGGACAGAGTCAGTACTTGCTTGTCGCTGTACCTGTCCTCTTCAGACTGAGGCAAAAGGATCTGAATTTGCTAGATGTTTAAATGAGCTCAAAAAGGGAAAATTCGTGCACAAGGAACACACGTAGTATCAGAGAGGTAACTTCACCCTGCCCAGGGTGAAAGGGGTGCAAGTGATAAAGGAGGCAGGCGGTTTCCTACACCTGACAGACATCTAAGATGGTCTGGGGGAGAGGAGGGAGGGGAAAAAAGGAGGAGGTGTGAGAGAGTGCTTATGAAATGTGCTGTCAGACCACACAGAAGAGATGGATTTAACAATACAAATCACCCAAGAGATGCATTTATTTATTTATTTATTTATTTCCCCTCTGGAAATAGCCAAAGCCTGGATGTCTACTGCCTTGTGTGACTCTTGGCAGGAGGCTTCTCGCATTCTGTTGTGGTTTTGGTTTTGGATAAACGTGAGGTTGGGAGCTGTACGGCTGCCTGGGACTGTGTGTAGAAACTGACTGTGCTTGGGGCTGACATGTCATCTGGTTGAACAGAACTATGGTTTGTCTTCAGCTAAATTAATATGGAAGATTTTTTGCCTTCCTTGCCTTTAACACAGTTCTAAGTGAAAAGAGCATAAAGTTGTAAGCTCTTCCTGTCACTTCTGTCAAAGCAATGGGAGCTGTGGATGCCCTGACTTCAGTCCATGCACTCAAGTAACCATCTGTTTCTTCATCAGCCACACAAATCACGGACCATGGCAGAAACATCAAATCCAGTTTTGGGGACTGCTGACAGCCTTTTCTATCCCAGCATCAGACATGATTGTAAAGCTATTTTGATGCTGAACTGACAACACTCGCATCAGCTAGGTGAATTTTTCCCTTTATCAGCATGTTGTCCTTGGTCTCTGGTAATGACTGAGTCGAATCCTTAAACATCCGTCCGATTACGTAAGGTTTTGTGCTTATACTTCTATCAAGACAAAATAGGAAAACAGTCTCTAGAATCTGTACTGTGTCTCAGTACCCTGACACCAGCCAAAAAGGATTTGAGTAAGAGTGTGTGAAATAGATAAACATGTGAGGGTGGTGAGACACTGGCACAGGTTGCCCAGGGAAGTTGTGGCTGTCCCCTCCCTGGAAGTGTTCAAGGCCAGGTTGGATGGGGCTTTGAGCAGTCTGGTCTGGTGGGAGGTGTCCCTGCCATGGCAGGGGGGTTGGAACTAGATGATCTCTGAGGTCCTTTCCAACCCAAACCATTTTGTGATTCTGTGTATACATTCTACTGTTAATTTATTTACTGAGAGAGAATTGAATCAATTTTTAGTATTTAAATAGAGATTGCTTTGTTACAGGGGAGAAAAGAACAGAAAAGCTTGTGGTGTATTCAAGAACAGTCTGTGTTTCAACACAGCCTGTGGAAACAATTATGCATTTGCCTTATGATGGCACTGGTCACAGACACAATCCTGTAACACCATCTTCTCTACACCTTCAGAACAGACGTTCTCAGCTCTGGACAACTGGTAGCATATTTGTTCTTGTCTTTGTATTGTGGTCCTACCTCAATAGGAGAAGTCACAGAAGGAGAAATGATTATGGGGAGGAAAGAGGCTGGGAAGTGACTTCCCCAATGGATCAGTGAAGATTAGTGATGGCATAAAGATGGAAATATAGAAAGATTCCTGAAATTAGTTAATTTGACATAATCTATTGAATTGCAGCAGTAAGGAGAGATACTTTCTAAAGGTTACTGACACTTCAGTCTTGATTCACTTGTCTTGATTACCCAGACATAAAGAAGTTATGACAGTATTTTGTGTGCTATACAGTTCTTTTTATTTTGCCTTGTTTGTAAACAATCATCCTGCCAATGACTGGCATACGCTGAGCAGTTTAGATCATAATTCCTACTATTGTACCCTTCCAAGAAGAAGGATGTGGTTCCCTCTTCCTCTCCGACTTACAGAATTTCGATGAAATGTCCTTCTTGTAGGGTTTTTGGTTGGATTTTTTTGTTTGCGGGTGTTTTTTGGTGAGGTTTTTTGTTGTTGCTCTTTGTTGGTTGGTTGTTTGTTTTGGCTTTTTTTTTTTTTTGGAAGACTATCACAGATAGTGTGGTGTGAGTCATATGTCTGTCTTTCCCTGAAATATGACAATGCTAGTATCAAGGGTAAGCAGCATACTCTGGTACCCACACCACTCCCTTCACTATGATTTTATGTCTAGGTCGTAGGATCTGGGATGTGTTATACAGAAGAACCACAAGTTAGAGTACAAAAGCATTAAGGAATGAGGATGGGAACAAAAAATCACACAGAGCTGGAACTTATGGAAACAAGAGAGCAGAATCTTGTGCTGTGGGGAAAATGAAGAGCCTGCTGTGCAGCACTGGGGTAGCAGCAGGACATGGCTAAGGCCAGCGAGCAGGCTCCTATATTGGTTTAGGCAAGGATCATGTCTGCCCTTGCTAGAAATGCTTGGAAGAAGGAGAAAAAGATACTGGGGTGCAAAGAGGAAAAATGAACAGGAATGCCTTTGTCCATAAGACAGGGGCAGGCCCTGTCAGACAAACATCATGAACCTTGATGGTCACTTCAGCTCATTAGTGCAGAGATATTCTCCAGTTTGAGTAAACACGTGACAGCCTGGCTTCTAATGCTCTGCAAATAATACCATAGTACTTTGATTACAGTAACATTTGAATGATTTGTCTCCAGACTCAGAGAAATTTCCTGTGTTACATTTTTCTACACCTATCAGTAGTGCTGAGTTGCAACTGTTCCCACCGAAAGGAAAAAATGCAATAAATATTTTTTAAAAAGTAATACAGCAGTAGCAATTCTGAGATTCTAAGCAGAGAACGACTTCTAAACTGACAGCGCTGGCACTAGCAGAAGCTCCCCGTTCCTGGGAAGCAGCTCCAGCGGAAGTGAGCCACGACCGGAGCCGAGGGGGGCGTTTGAACCCCTCCCCGCGCCGCCGCTGCGCCGGGATCGCCCCACCCGCCCTTTCCTGATCCTCTGCCTGCCGGCAGACAGGGCACGCGCAAGGACGAGCAGCCGCCTGCTCCCCCATTGGCTGACTTTGGATCCGCAGCGCCATTGGTCAGAGGGAGCGAGAGCATGCTGCAGCCAATCAGAAAGCAGGACGGGGCGCGCGGGGAAGCTATAAAAGGAGCCGGGAGGGGGTCTTAACGGCGCGTCTGTTACGTCAGTTTGGGCGCGGCTGTAGGAGAACGTCAGGAGCTATGTCGGGCCGCGGGAAGCAGGGCGGGAAGGCGCGGGCTAAGGCCAAGTCACGCTCGTCTCGGGCCGGGCTGCAGTTCCCCGTGGGCCGCGTGCACCGGCTGCTGCGCAAGGGCAACTACGCGGAGCGGGTGGGCGCCGGCGCCCCGGTGTATCTGGCGGCCGTGCTCGAGTACCTGACGGCCGAGATCCTGGAGCTGGCGGGCAACGCGGCCCGCGACAACAAGAAGACGCGCATCATCCCCCGCCACCTGCAGCTGGCCATCCGCAACGACGAAGAGCTCAACAAGCTGCTGGGCAAGGTGACCATCGCGCAGGGCGGGGTGCTGCCCAACATCCAGGCCGTGCTGCTGCCTAAGAAGACTGAGAGCCATAAAGCCAAGAGCAAGTAAAACGTGAGGAGTGTTTCCATCTCAAAAGTAATTCAAAGGCTCTTTTTAGAGCCACCCACTTCCTCATAAAAGGAGCTGTAGATCATACGAAAAAAATAACTAATTCTACCCAAGTCTTGTCGTTGATGTTAATAAAATTCTGATTCTATGTATCTAACATCAAAGTCCTAACCTGAATTTAAAAATAAATTGAACTTTAACATTGCAAAGTAAAAATTTAATTTTGGGTAAGTATGTATTGGAAATACCAGGGTTTATTCTGTATGAAGGGAAAAATTATGCTCTGATGGGAGGGAGGGGAACAGCACAAAGTTGAAGATTACCACAGGAAGGAGCCCACAGTCCCAGTGCGTTTCTCCTGTGCCAGCTTAGCAGTGTGGGAACTGTAGGTGACTCACTGACATCTTTAAAAACAGCCCTGCCCCCCTCTGAACAACCTTTTGACCTACAGATTACTTCTTTTTTTTTTTTTTTTTTTTTTTGGGTAACAATTGTCATTCAGAATTATTAATTTTTAATACATTTTTCTCCTGTCTTTTATGATCTGGCATGCCCCTTCTCTGCCTGAAAGCTGAATGAGTTTGAGAGTCATTTATCATCATCAGGCAGTTTGGGGTAAAAAGGGCTGTTGCCAGTTCTGATTGTACCTTATACATAGTGCTCAACATCACCATAAAGATGTTGAAATAGAAACGAAGTAATCAGTGGTTATAGGTCATAGGTCAATAAACACATTTTAATAAGTAACCATTTGAAAATATCAGGAAGTTGAATGGTAACATTGTACAAAATTCTAGTACCAGTGCCGGTTACAATAGCTAGCAGTAAGAAACAGTTTCCAGGCATTTGGGAGAACAAAGGCCTGTAGGCACTAATGAAAATATCAGAGAATATTTGTTTTCACTCTCTATGATCTGAAAAAGAAAATGCTTTTGTTTTTAATTCGTTGAAGCGTGGTCTCAGTAAAGTGCAGATGAAGGGTTTCCCCTGCTCACCAGTCCTTTTAGCGTGACAGCTATATCAGTCAGATGTGTTATTTTTTAATATTACTTCCAACACAGGAATCTGCCACTGAAGAGTAAAAAATGGAATATTTGGCAATCTGCTGTGCGAGGAGAGCCCTAACCCATCACTTGAGCAAGTTTCCTTGTGTAGAAGTATAGAAAAATCAGCTGCAGCAGTGTCTCCTTAGATAACGATGACTCAGATTTTCACTAATCAAACTGTATCAAAATAAAAACTGCTGAATTATCAAGTGATGGGGCACTGATTATAATTGTTAACAAAACCTGGCTGTGTTAAGTTTTCAGGTCACCTAATTTATGAAGAAAATAAATATTTCTGTAGCAGAGCACTAGGGAACCATGTCTGTGCTGTGCACACTGGACAACACAGTACAAGCTGCTATGCTGTTAAAAGTCAGCTCTTTCTGGGGCACAAACAGACCTTTACAGGACTTTAATCTGCTTCTTGCCTTGTTGCATAATGCACTAATTTAATTTATTTTAATTATTTTGAAAAGAGTAAAGGATTTTGGACAAAGAAGCTAATTTCTAATCCATATTCAGTGCTCAAGATGAGCCTGTGTTACTTCCTCCTCTTTGAAATCAATTTGCGATTAAAATATCCATTCAAAACCCTTGTTTTCAGTTCAGATTAAGAAAAGACCCTTCAAAGAATAATAATTGATTACTTTGGAGATTTAGTTGCCCACGTCGTGGATTTTATTTAGAAGGAAAAACAAAAGTTTCTGTCTCCCGAGGTCTGTCCAGGTCCAGGACTCGGGGTTTATCGCCTCTTTTTTAACTCACCCTTTGCCTCTTCAAAGGGAAACTTTGCCGAGGGGAACAACAGTCTTTCTTCTCCACGCCGTGAGAACTGGGCAGGGGTCGGTGACAGGAATTCTGATAAAAACAGGCTTTTTTGACTCCTAAGAAACACAAAATGAGCGGGGAGAAGGGACCTTTCTGCCGTGCAGCGGGGCGGGCTCTGCAACGCACCAATCACCTCGCGGCTCCTCTCTATAAATACGAGGCCGCTGACTTGCTGCAGGCCCAGTGGTTTCTCCTGATTCGTGGATCTAGGCTGCCACTATGTCGGAGACCGCGCCTGTCGCTGCTCCCGCTGTCTCTGCTCCCGGGGCGAAAGCTGGCGCCAAGAAGCCGAAGAAAGCGGCGGGCGGCTCCAAAGCCCGCAAGCCTGCGGGCCCCAGCGTCACCGAGCTGATCACCAAGGCCGTATCTGCTTCCAAGGAGCGCAAGGGGCTCTCTCTCGCCGCGCTCAAGAAGGCGCTGGCTGCCGGCGGCTACGATGTGGAGAAGAACAACAGCCGCATCAAATTGGGGCTCAAAAGTCTCGTTAACAAAGGCACCCTGGTGCAGACCAAGGGCACCGGCGCCTCCGGCTCTTTCAAGCTGAACAAGAAACCGGGTGAGACAAAGGAAAAAGCAACAAAGAAAAAGCCGGTAGCGAAACCGAAGAAGCCAGCAGGTAAGAAGCCTGCCAGCGCTGCCAAGAAGCCCAAGAAGGCGGCGGCGGTGAAGAAAAGCCCTAAGAAAGCCAAGAAGCCGGTAGCTTCCGCGGCCAAAAAAGCGGCGAAGAGCCCCAAGAAGGCCGCCAAGGCAGGCCGCCCCAAGAAGGCGGCAAAGAGCCCCGCCAAGGCAAAAACGGTGAAGCCTAAAGCAGCTAAGCCCAAGGCAGCCAAGCCCAAAGCGGCGAAAGCGAAGAAGGCGGCGCCCAAAAAGAAGTAAAACGACTGAAAAAATTAGTCTACTTTCAAATAAACCCAAAGGCTCTTTTAAGAGCCACCCACTTACTCCCCAAAAGAGCTGGAACACTACGATAATTGCAGCAGCAAAACCGAACTTTTATTTCTAATAGTTCTAGCAAGAATTAATACGAGTCTACTCGGTATAGCCTGCATGGCAGACCCGGGCTTCCTTAAACAGGCAATGTTTTCCTGCGTGCTAGTTGGGACCCCACCGACAGCAGCGGCGCTTGCTCCGCCCCCTTGTAATTGTCCGGCTCAGCCGAGGGCGGCAACGGGCGGCAACAGGCAGCGGCGATGGCAGCGCCAGCCCCGCGCACCAGCGAGCGCCCCTTCGCTGCGGTGCCCGGGGGAGTTTAAAAGTCCCGCGCTGAGGAGGGATTGGTCCCTTCCGCCCAGTCCCGCCCCCTCTTCCTGCCAAGGCCCCACCCCGATGACACCCCGCACCCCAATCTTCCGCGGCTGTCACTGGTGCCGCCCTCCGCGTGGGGCGCGAGCGCCGCTGGGAAACATACGGCAAAACCACGCAGCCCCTTTTGCAGGGGCTCCGGGGCCGGGTCCGCTGGTGGGGGGAGGGCTGTGTTCATCAGGGATAGGGAAATGTGCACGCCGTGCCCCGGCTCTGCCTTTGCCCTTCAGGGAAAGGCTGCCCGGCACTACGGGCAGAACGGTGCGTGAAGAGCTGAGACCCCAAGCACCACTGCTCCCTCCCAAGCCGCCGAGTACCTTGCACATTGCTGACCGCTCCCTGCTTCATGTCCATAATTTCAGGGAAAACAGAGGCGACTGACTCCTGCACAAGTCTGGGCATTGGTGTTTTAAGCTGGAAAACCCTTCGTAAAGAAAAGCCTTTCCGTATTTACCTCACCCGAGTACTGAAGCGAGTGGAGAGGGGATAAACACACTGGAATGTGCAAAAAAAAAGAAGCTACAAGCGGAAGTTTTGTTGTTTTTTTTTTTTTTTAAATATTTTATAAGTGCACAGAAAACGAATTCTTAATAGCATCTTTGATGTTTTAGCTGAGGAATTAGAATCCTTAGGAAAGCGACTATCCGCGCCCCTTACCCCCCCCAAACTTCTCAGAACAGCTGCTAAAAATACTAGGACAAAGTTGCTGTCGCTTTTTAGCAAGACCAGGGCAAATAGCACGTACTCAGCGTGCTGTTTTAAACAACCAAGAACAACTCCATTTGCCTCCCGCAGGCTGCTAAATGTGTGCCCGTCCACACTTTAAAATAGCTACATTTCAGCTACCTAAAAACCCGAGAATATTAACTTTCCAGGGACATGCAGACGAACAGGCAGATTACATACCTCCCGAAACAACCAGAAATTCAGCCCTTCTACTTGAAAAAATTGGTGGCTCTTAAAAGAGCCTTTGGGTTAAAAACTGACGACCGGAGACGCTCTACTTGGAGCTGGTGTACTTGGTGACAGCCTTGGTGCCCTCCGAGACGGCGTGCTTGGCCAGCTCGCCGGGCAGCAGGAGCCGCACGGCCGTCTGGATCTCCCGCGAGGTGATGGTGGAGCGCTTGTTGTAGTGCGCCAGGCGCGAGGCCTCGCCGGCGATGCGCTCGAAGATGTCGTTGACGAAGGAGTTCATGATGCCCATGGCCTTGGACGAGATGCCCGTGTCGGGGTGCACCTGCTTCAGCACCTTGTACACGTAGATGGAGTAGCTCTCCTTGCGGCTCTTCTTCCGCTTCTTGTCGCCCTTTTTCTGCGTCTTGGTCACCGCCTTCTTGGAGCCCTTCTTGGGCGCGGGGGCGGACTTCGCCGGCTCAGGCATATCGAATAACCGCGAGCTGCTCTGGAACACCGGAATGCAGAGTAATACGATTACTCCCATATTTATAGGGGCGTTATGCAAATCCCTGGACTCAGGTATCAGCACTTCTATTGGATAATGACGTCAGTGACGTCACCTCTCGTACGAACTGCCTTGTAATTGGTCCTTTTTAAATCCCACGCCAGTATTGGTTAATAGTTCGAATCCCATCACCCAATCACAATAAGCTCTTTCAATCGCAGACTTCTGTAGCGAAGCTCGACCTCCGCTGTCTGGTCTCGCACTGTCCCGGGGTCACCTCAGACCACCCGGGCTCACCTTCTCCTGCAGCTGCCTTTACGGGCGGATTTGTACGCACAAAGTGTAGCTGTCGGTAATTGCTTCAAAAAAACCCCCAAACCTAGAGAAAATTGCACAAGGTTTTGCTTCTCTTTTTTTTTTCCTTCAAGAAGAGGTATACCTGCATGCTTCATTTAATAGCCTGCATTTGTAACAGCCATAAGTTAAATGTAAAAGGCAAAAAATGCAATCAGAAAAGATACAGACGCTAAGGAATACTAAGTTTTGTTAATCGTGTTTGAAGTCAATTCTTCTGGTCCACAGAACACGGCTTAATTTCAGGGCTTTAAATAAAGTTCAGATGGAAGTTCTGATTTAACATGTAGGTTGGAAGAATGTGGACTTATTTTGGAATACAATAAATATTGGATGAATATTTTTAAGTCAAAGCAAGTTATTCCTGGTAATAAAAATGAATAATAGATTTACAATTCAATTTTGAATTTATTGTGAATCGAAATTCTGTTTTTGTATTAATTTGACTTAATTGTTCAAGAAGGAAATATAATTGTTTCAATAATCTAACATGATTTAAAAGTATTAAGAATTCTGATGTAGTTTTGTTGTTTTGTTTTTAAATATATGATAGAGGAAGTGTTCTTTAATATAGTGTTAACCTGTACGTTTAGAAAAGTGTTAATCATGATTTTTTTTTTAATTAAAATTCCCTGTTGCTGTCACCAAACAGGACAAAGAACTTATCGACACCAATGTGATGTAGAGGAGCAGACACTTCTTTATTGACACACAGAGGATACGGGGGGATAACTCTGCCTAGCGTATCTGGGGTTACATCACGTTTAACAGGGGTTTTATATATTCAATTTCCATTGTATAAGCTGTTTAACATAAAAATGCATATACTGCTCACCTTTAATTACTCATAAAAGTTAACCTTTACCTTGATTGGCCCCTAACGATCTTTTGAGTTACATCACTTCACATATATTCACTTCTAATAAGAATCATTGGTCACCTAGAGTCATGCCATAGTTGTGCTATTGATTGTAGCCCCTAATATTCAAATCAGCATGGGAAGGGTAATGGGTCTTCAAGCAGCATAACTGGTCACTGTGACTTTAGTCACTATATGATTAATTACTGTATTATTCTTTCCATGGTAGTTACTTAAACATAACATCTTTCTCTCTTGACTATACGGTTTCTAGTTAAATACAGCGCTGGGTCCTAGCTGCACCACCTGTTTGCTTCATGTGCTTTCTGTGACTGCTGAAGTAAAACACAGTCACTCCTTCATATGATTTGATTAGGCCTAACTTTCTTTTAGCTAAACTAAAATCATCAAAATCATCAAAATCTGATCAGATTGGTAACATTTCCCCCCTTTGAAAGTATTGATAATTGTACTCAATACTTTCACTTATTCATAGTGTGAGCTTGCTGAACCCCAGGTTGTCGTATGATGGTGGATCCTTTGATGGTTTATCTCGTTGTCTTGCCACTGCTTGTATAATCATCCGATTAAATTCTGCTCTTCGAGTCAATTATCGTTCCAAACATTTGTATGCCAGGCTAAGCGCTGTTCTAGGTCTAGTAACGATCTCTTCTCTATTCCAGTTTCCACCATCATAGACTGTAACAGAAAAATGAAATTCAGATAGTTAATCATACTTCATTGTCAATTTTAAAGTCTCTGGATCTCCAATCACTCTCCAGTTCGAGGATGGTGTCTTCTTCACTCTGGTGTAATGGATCCAAGCGTCAGACTCAGCAATCTTGATTGCAGTGAATGTGGTTAGCAGCACTTGATAAGGTCCTTTCCAGTTTTCTTGTAGAGGCTCTTATGTCCAGGTCTTTATGTAGACATAGTCTCCAGGCTGGAAGTTAGGGACAGGATTCTCCAAAGTTAAGGGTCGATTTTACACCACTGCGCTCCAGAGTTTAGCTAAAGTTTTTCCAAGAGAAAGCAAATAATTATACACTTCTTGTTTTCCTTTTACATGCATATTTGGATTGGTTTCAGGCATTTTATATAGTTTCCCATACATTAATTCATAGGGGTTGACTGACATCTCAGTTTTTGGCCATATTCGAATACGCAATAATGCCAATGGGAGTGCTTGAGGCCATTTCAAATTAGCCTCCTGACAGATTATGCTTTTTAAAGTTTTCTACTTTTCCACTAGATTGTGGCCTCCAAGAGGCATGTAAATTCCAGGTTATCCCCAGAGTCTTACTTATATCCTGTATTACAGTTGCTACAAAAGGTGGGCCCCTATCTGATGATATCCTGAGGGGCACCCCAAACCTTGGAATTATTTCTTGTAAAAGCCATGTGGCCATTTCCTTAGCTTGGCTTGTATGACAGGGAAAGGCCTCTGGCCATCCTGAAAAGGTATCAACCCCGACCAGAATATACCGATACCCTCTGCATCTGGGTAATTCAGTAAAATCAATCTGCCAGTAATCACCAGGTTCCATCCCAGTTTTAAACTTACCTATTTGAACCTTTCTCTGTATGACTGGGTTATTCTTTAGGCATACTTCACACTTAACAGCAACCGATTTAGCCATTTCTAACATTCTTACTGATATTACGTGCCTTTACAGAAATCTCACCAAAGCTTCCACACCCCAGTGGCATTCCTGATGTTTTATCTGTACTATTTCTTTCATAATTAATGGGGGTACTACAACTTGACCTTCAGAAGTTGTCCACCATCCTTCCGGATTTTTCTTTGCATTTACAAGTTGAGCCAATTTCTCATCTTCTTTTGAATACTTTGGAAGTTCTTTAGGGAGTGTTACACTTTTAGTAGGCATTAATGCTATTTCTAATGCTCATTTTTGGGCTGCATTCTTAGCAGCTTGATCTGCCAATCTGTTTCCTTCGGCTATTTTTTGTATTTCCAGTTTGATGTGCTTTACAGTGCATGATTGCTACTTGGGCCAGTTTCTGAACTGCGGGAAATCCATGGCAAGCAATCACATAGGGACCAATATGATCTTGTGAAAGGCACTTTAATGGCATTACAACCCGTTTTATATAGACAGAGCACCAGATCACGAGACTCATCTAGCTACCCATTGGCTAATAGTACTAGCGCGAAGCATAGATTGATTTACATCCTTAAAGCATGCGTTTACACTGTCACTCCTTTTCCACCTCCCCGTCCTGCTTCAGCATCCGGGTCAGGCTCAAAGGCTGGATTGCTCACATGTCCATTGCTTACTAAAAAACCCTCAACAAATCCCCCTTCTTGTTTTTGAGCAATCCAAACTTGTTTTGGCTTTGCTAATCATTCTCGATACAAAGCACAGAACACAAGGTAGTACTATTGATAGCACAAGAATCACAATCAACATGATTAACCCTCCTTTTATTAACTCTAACAACCATCCAGTAATACCTAGTGAACTTAGCCACTCAAATAATGGGGACAATGGAGAAGTTGTAAAGGTGAGTTTCTTCATATTTTCTCTTAATTGCTGCAGTTGCTTATGAATAGAGGAAGAGTGATCAGACAGATTCATACAACACATTCCATCTAAATCTTCACAACCATGACCTTGGGCTAATAACAAAAAATCAACAGCGGCTCTATTTTGCAACACAACATGCCTAACGCTATCTAAATCTTCTGTTAATTCTGTCTGTCCCTTTTATACAATTTTTCTTTCCCTACACGTGGTCACGCATTATTTAATTGGTTAAAAGCCTCTAGCACGAGGTAAACATGCAGCTCAGTTCAGTTCCCGTTGGTTCTTAAGTTCTTCTCACGCAGTGTCCAATTGGTCACTCTTATCTGCTCACTCCTGCATTCCTTAGTGAAGCAGTCATTGCTCTTTCTTATTTTTTCTTCCTTTGAAGTAGCTTCTAGAATGTGGCTACGTGCCTAGGCCAACATCCCATATGGCTGGTTCACTATATGGTCATTCTCTTTTAAATACATTTCTACAATTTCCCCTTTTTCTTCTTGAGCCAGCCATACGTTCTTCATGGCATCTTTAATCATGCTTGTTGCCTTTTTGAAAACACAAGGTACAATCATTAATACAATAGCGACCAATAACAGGTGCAATTCAATAATAGGTGGAATTAACAAAGAAACAAAGTCTCCCACAGAAGAGATGGGAGACAACCAAGTCAATAGGCTGATCATATAGAAGTAGCCCCATATTGTTTCCCCACGAAGCCTCCAATTGCAAATGCCAAACATGACCGGGACCCAGTTGCGGGGAGAGTCAGGAGGTCCTTCCCCAACAGGAAACTTTGCAAAGTGCATCCACTTCACAGACAGACACTCCACTCTTTCCACAAGTGGCCCCAGCCTCCGTCCCCAAAGCAGGACACCTGGCACTCATTTATCCAATGTGGGGAACCTGGGGCTTGTTTACCCAAGGGCTCCCCCCACAAGGCCGGCCGCACCTTGAAGGAAAGTCAAAAGGCAAACTCATCCCCTCCTTGTGAAGGACCATGGGAACTATCCATATGTCAGCTTAGGACATCTGCGGATCTGGTTCTGACAGCCATGGTTTCACCCATTTTGCCGGTACCCATTTGGATCCATGATCTGTAACGACACATGCATATCCCCTTCCCCAGGTTATTAGCTGTGCCGGTCCTTCCCAAGCTCCTGTCACTCCATTTTTAACCATAACTTTACACTGTCCTTGTTTTACCTTGTCTAACTCCCCCTTCAGTCTTGCTCCATGCTTCACGACTGGCGGTACTAGACTATCCTGTGGCAGATGTAAAAGGTTCAATACATATATAGCCTTATTTAATCTATCTGCAGGTGGCAGTCCTGTTTCTTCCCCTTTTTGTTTTTGAAGCAGGCACTTGAGTGTCTGGTTCATCCGTTCTACAATAGCTTGACCTGTCGGAGAATGTGGAGTACCTGTAACATGTACTTTGTCCCAAAGTCGAAAAAAAGGACTGAGTGGATCAAGCCACATATCCCTGTCCATTGTCGGTTTTGATTTCCTGTGGGATGCCTAGGGCCACCATTGCAGAACGCATGTGCCTTTGAACATACTTACTATACTCTCCAGTTTGGGCTGTGGCCCATACAGCAAGGGAAAAGCAATCTACAGAAACGTGTACGCATTTCTGCCTACTGAACTCTGGAACGTGCGTAATGTCCATTTGCCAGACTTCTAATGGACTAGTGTCTGACAATCTGTAATAGCCACCTCCTTCCATTGTCCATTTTCCTGTTAGGTTAATGCTACCTTCTGAGATTTCCCACCAGCATCTGTAAACACTGTACCACCCTGTACGCTCTGACAGTGTGGGTAGTTCTTCTAATTGACCAAGTTGCAATATACTGAAATATTTATGAGGTGGCAAATGCACCTTTAATTCCCCATTATAGTCTAACAATGCTATCTATAACAATACTGAGTGACGCAATGACCACTCTAAATACTCAGCTACTAAAGGTATCACTATAAAAGTGGGTTCAAAGCCAACTATTTCTACAACTCTATGCCTACCTTTCATTACTGTGCTAAAGCTTCTACTCGTGTAGTGATTGTGTGTTTCGGCTGCAGTGACAAAAACATCCATTCCAAAATGTGCAGTGGGTCCTTCCCTGAAATCCACTGCATTATCAAAGCAAAAGGATGTTGTTCATGATTAATAATCAATAGGCCTATTCCGTACTCCGGGTTCCAGTGATGCGTGTAAGCTCTGACAATCTTAGTGTTTATGTGATTTAAAGCTTGCTTTGCTTCTTCTGTTAATGTTTGAGGTGCCTCAGCACCACCTCCTCCTTTCAACAGTTTCATTAGCGGTGCTAGCTCTGCATTGGTAAGGCCACATACTGTCCTTACCCAGTTAAGATCTCCTAACAATTTCTGGACATCATTTAGGGTACATACTTGTGTTCAAATTTCTAATTTTTTGGGCCTAATGGTTGCCTTGATAATTTCCCAGCCAAGGTACCTCCACACCTCTGTTTTTTGTACCTTTTCAGGAGCTATTTCCGGTCCTCCTAATTTTAGCGCTTGTTCCAGCTCAACTATTAATTGCTCCCCGTTCAGTCGCTCCCCTGCTATCAAAATATCATCCATATAATGATATGTGAGTAGTTTCGGATATGCTTTTCGTATAGGAGCAAGTGCCCAGGCCACATACAATTGACACATTGTGGGTGAATTTTTCATTTTTTGTGGTAGTACTACCCAGTGATATCTTTTCATGGGTTCACCTTTGTTTACTGACAGTACTGAAAAGGCAAATTTTTGATAATCATCTGGGTGCAGTGGAACGGTAAAAAAACCCCAGTCTTTTAAATCAATAATTAATATGTCCCAGTTTTTTTTTTTGAATCATGTTTGGAGATGGTAGACCTGGCTGCAAGGCCCCCATATCCTCCATTACTTCATTGATTTTCCTAAGATCATGCAATAATCGCCACTTCCCACTCTTTTTCGGAATTGTAAATATTGGAGTATTCCAGGGACTTGTGGTTGGTTTGATATGGCCTTTGTCCAATTGCTCCTGCTGGTATGTGTACAGGGGGTGATGGCGTCCATACCATTATAGAGATAGTGCCTGTAAAATCAGAATCAATTACTCCAGGTAACACAAAAAGACCTTTTTGGGTTGTAGATGAACGCCCTAACAACAGGGCACTCAACCCATGTCCCAGCAGACCACTCATATTAGTTGGGAAACATTGTACCTGTGAATCACTCAATGTTGTTTCTATTGTTGTTTCCACATCCACTCCAGCACTTCCTGCTGTAGTGGTGGAGACGCCATCCAAGCAGCCTGAGACCAGATTTCATCGCGCCTGGCCTCAGAGCACTCACTACCCCGTTTCCCAAAGGTGTCCCATTCTTCCTCCATTTGGAGAGACATTCACTCACACAGTGCCCATAGTTCTGACAGCGATTACTGACACCATCAAAGCCTTCTCCTGTTTTTTTCTTTTTTGGAGCTTTACATTGTACCTTAATGTGCCCAGACTTTCCACAGTTGTAAGATTTTGGGCCTCGATTACCATTACCTTGTCGTACCAAGGGTCGAATAGCTGCAGCAAAAGCAGAGGCCATGAAACCAGCATGCTCTTCAGGTGTTCCTACCCCGGAACAAGCATCCATCATTTCAGCAATACTGGAGTTTTTTGGCAGACTCTGTAAAATATGCTTGCAGGTTGGGTTAGAATTTTCAACACCTAAAGACATGAGTAATGCTTCTCACGCAGGATCAGATAAAGGTGCCCTATCAAGTGCATTTCGCAACCGATTTGAAAATTGCATATATGGCTCATTTGCACCCTGTTTTACTGTGACTGCTTCATAAAAACTGCTCTGCTGCTAAATAGTATTATAGGTTCTGTGATGTTTTTATCTTAACGTTTTTGCTTGTTTAAATGTTTATTCCAGAAGGTCTGAAAAATTATGTTTGCAACTACTGTTAATTTTCCCTATAAAAAGTAGCTTATGCACAACTATTTGAGATATTTTACTTACAGTTTAATCTTAATCTGAGTCAGACTAAACCATAGTCACATTTTCTCTTTGATAGTAATGCACTACATCATTAGTTTTACAGCCTCTGAAACTCCATTTTAAGGACATATGCATTGCTTGGGTCTCCATTCTCCTCACACTGATGCATACTGATATGAATCCTAAGCAAACGGTTTTGATGTTGTTTTCCCAGCCGCTTTCCTGTGGTATAGTGATGGATAACCCTTTTGGCTGACTTGGCAAGACTGAATTAAAAAAAAGGCAAACAGATAGACCTGTCCATTGCTGTGACTACCTAGACTGAAATACCAAATTCAGCAAACAGGCCATTCTTCATGCATCAAAGAAAATACTAGACAGTGTACCCTACTATCAAAAGGAGTCATAAGGTTAGTCATGAAAATATTATGAATAAACGATTGAGTGTACAGCGACTGTAGACCGTTCTGTTGTACTGACTCACAGGCTTCCTTAATTAACTCCCATGGGAAATCCACCCAATGATTCAGGTGTCTTGAACCTCCCGATGTCCCCCCAGCATTACTGGGAATGCAGTCGGAAGGATTTCCCCTTCGATTAATGCATTCTGAATAACTCCCCTCCATCTTTGAGCTGGATCAAATCCTTTCCCCGCATTTCCCGCCTCCGCCCCCCTTTCCATTTCTTGTCCCAGCTTGCCCGCCCCCCAACCACGCTGCTTTTGAAATCTTGCAATGATTTTCTCCTCCTCCTCCCTCAGTCTCTCCCACTTATATTTGTCCGTTTCTAACTTTTCCAGCTTTTCCAGCAGTTCTTGCACCCAAACGGTTCGGCCACTGCTAAAATCAGGCGGCTTGGCGGGGGAGGTGGGCATGGGTGGTGTAGAAGGAGGTAATGGTGGACACTGTGGCCATCCACACAGGTGAGGTGGTTCAGGTGGTGGGTTAGATGTTTCAGGAACGTTTGGTTCAGGCGGTGGCGGGGGAGGGGCGGCGGCGGCACGTCTGTGTTCATTGCCTCTTCTTCCGTCCCAGACACCTCTGCCAACGGGGGCGCCGCTGGAATTGGGGGGAGGACGGAACAGGCATTCGGTCGAACACTCTGATTTCGGCAGGAAACGCTTCCGGCGGCGAGGGCCCTGAAGCCGCGACAGTTCCCGCTGCTGCCGCAGTGCGCGGGGGGGCAGCGGGGGAGGGGGGGCGGGGGGAATGCCGATCGAGCCGCTCCGCTGCGCGCTCAGCCTCCATATCTTGTAAAGTTGTTAAAGTCAACCGCCAAGTGGTAGCTGACCCTTTTAAGTGTTTTTCTCCTCTGCTGACCGCCTCCCATAGGCACTTCCCGATCTCTTCCCATGTCTCAGTTCTAAAGGCATCTTGAGGCTCAGCAGGGAATCCGTGTTCCCGGCACCAAATTAACAGCCTCCGGAGCAGTAAGATCATCGTGTTTAATTCCTCTCTTAGAGAGAATATGGTGGAGGAGCTTAACAACCGCTTCTTCTTCTTTATTAAGCGTGTTCCCCATCTCCTCCCCGACCGCTCACCTTCTGCTGGTGAGATTCCTCCCGAATCGTTCGGTCAGCGTGGAATATTTGCATGCTTCTTTTCCATGCTTTCCTCCATTGCTGATCTCGTCCCACAGGCTCAGACCTATGGCTTCCCAGGTGTACAACTCAGACACTGTTTTCACCCTGGATATCAAGTTTCTGTCCCGTGCCCACTGCAACAGACCCTTTAGGCTTGTGTGTCATAAGAAATTCCTCTCACAGAGAGCGTATGTTGGAGGAGCTTAACTACTGCTTCCTCTTCCTTGGTAAGCGTAGACCCCATCTCCTCCCCGACCGCTCACTAACCTTTTAGTGAGATCCAGAACAGGACCCGTTGTCCTCTGGTGCGCACCATCTCTGTCCACTGGGCACTGCGGAACGACTGTCGCCAGGGCAGCGACAGCTTTTGGTTGGCTTTCCACCCTCTCCGTCTGCTTCTTTCACGCTGACAGTATCAGCTTCTAGCAGCGGTCCTGAGGGTCCCTGTTCGGGTGCCAGTTGCGGGAAACCCATGGCAAGCAATCACATAGGGACCAATATGATCTTGTGAAAGGCACTTTAATGGCGTTACAACTCATTTTATATAGACAGAGCACCAGATCATGAGACTCATCTAGCTACCAATTGGCTAATAGTACTAGCGCGAAGCATAGATTGATTTACAGCCTTAAAGCATGCGTTTACACCGTCACTCCTTTTCCACCTCCCCGTCCTGCTTCAGCATCCGGGTCAGGCTCAAAGGTTGGATTGTTCACATGTCCATTGCTTGCTAAAAAACCCTCAACACTGAACCGCTAATAATAATTGTAAGACTTTTTTTTGATGCTAAATATTTGCCCCCTGGGAGGACAATAGTCCTCTTTCTTTCCACAGGGCTCCATGGACATAGACTACTCCAAAAGCATATTTTGAGTCCGTCCATACGTTCACTTTCTTTACTTAGTTCTAGAGCTCATATTAAGGCAATCAGTTCTGCCTTCTGAGCTGATGTCATGTTGGATAATGCATTTGCTTCTATCACAGAATTTTCAGTTGTTACCGCATATCCAGCATATCGAGTTCCGTTCTGCACAAAGCTACTGCCATCTGTGAACAGCTCCCACTCAGGGTCCTCAAACAGTACATCCTTCAGGTCTTCTTGGCTGGAGTATGTGTGCTCAGTAGTCATTATGCAGTCGTGCTCGGGACTCTCTTCCTCCTGTGAAGCACTTAAGAAAACAGCAGGATTCACAAGATTAGTTGTTTTCAGGACCACATCATCCTGTTCGGTAAGGATTACTTGGTATTTCATTATTCTTCTAGGGGAGAGCCAATGCCCCCTTTTTTTTCCAGCACTGTAATAACCAAGTGTGAGACACAAACTGTGATGACTCTCCCCAGAGTGAGCTTGCGGGCTTCTTGTATCAATATTACTGTTGCTGCTACTGCTTGCAAGCAGGCAGGCCACCCCTTACTCACTGTATCCAGTTGTTTGGAAAAGTATCCCACCATCCTTTTCCAGCTTTCCATCCTTTGTGTCAGGACTCCCAGAGCAAGGTGTTCCCTCTCATGGACAAATAACTGAAAGTCTTTGGTTAGGTCAGGCAATCCTAGAGCTGGTGCTGACATTAAAGTTTGCTTAAGGTCTCAAAAGGCCTGTTGTTGTTGGTAACCTCACACAAGAGGGGTAGACTTCTGGGCCTCATAGAGTGGTTTGGCTATTGGCCCATAGTTCATAATCCAAAGACGACACCACCCGGTCATTCTCAGAAATGCTCTTAATTCATGCATAGTCCAAGGTTCAGGAATGGCACAAATTGCTTCCTTTCAGTCAGTTCCCAGCCTTCTTTGCCCTTTTGAAATCTCGAAGCCCAAATATATTACCATCTGGCTTGCTATTTGGGCTTTCTTTTTAGATACCTTATACCCATTAAGTCCCAGGAAATTTAAAAGTTCAGTGGTCACCTGGATACAAGCAGGCTTTTCTTCAGTAGCTATCAGAATATCATCTACATACTGTAGGAGCAGGTGATCTGATTGTGGAGTTGTTGTCTTCTCTTTTGTCTAAGTTTCCAATTCCTTTGCCAGCTGCTTACCGAAGATCGTTGGGCTGTTTTTAAATCCTTGGGGTAGCCGTGTCCATGTTAATTGTGTTTTGCGCCCTGTCTGTGGGTCTTCCCACTCAAAAGCAAATAAGTTACGACTTTCCTGTTCCAGTGGTATGCAAAAGAAAGCATCTTTCAAATCAAGCACTGTAAACCACTGATATGTCTCTCTGAGGGCAGTCAATAACATATATGGATTTGTCACTACTGGGTGAATATCTTTTAAAATCTGATTTATGGCTTTCAAATCCTGCACCAATCTAAAATCACCTGAGGGCTTCCGTACTGGTAGAAGTATTGTACTCTGGCTCACACTCTTGTAAAATTTTATACTTCAACAATTTATCAATCAGCTTCTTAATTTTCGCTTTGCTTCAGGTTTGATTGGATATTGTTTAATCCTTACCAGCTTCACACCTTCCTTTAATTCAGTTTTCACAGGTTGGACTAATTTGGATTTTCCTGGGATATCAGTTTCACATACCATGGGGATTACTGCATTATTCACTTCTGGGGGAATTTCTTTTACTTTTGTTTTTTCTTGTATCATCAAAATTTCTCCTGTCTTTGATTCAGGTATTTTTAATAACAGCTCTCCATCTTCAAAAACAATCTGTGCATTTAATTTAGATAACAAATCTCTTCCCATTAAGAGTATCGGACACTCTGGTACATACAGAAATTCATGTGTTATACTTTTGCTTCCAAATTTCAAATCCAAGGGTTGTAGGAATGGCCAGTCTTCCTCTTTCCCTGTGACTCCAATAATATTTGTCGGTTTTGCTCCTATCATTCTTTTCTGTGTATTCAAAACTGAGAACGTTGCTCTCGTATCTACCAAGAATGTAACCTCTTTTTCTCCCAGCTTGATGGTAACCAGAGGCTCAGCTGGGTTTGCCTCCGATCTCTGTCAATCTGTGTACTCTCTCAGAACCATTACTTTTGCTGACACAGCGTATAAAACATATTGTTGCCACAGCTCCTTCCCCAAATATCAAATTTCCAACTCCTCTCCTCTTTGTGTTTTTGCCTTCTCTTAACATTCTATCTTAAAAACACACACAAGAGGGGTGTATTGGACAGCGCTTACACATACAACAACACAAAATAACTAAAACTAAAACACAAACAATAGTAATAACACAGATCCACAGGTTTGACAATACAGTCATTTAAAGGAAACTCTAACCCTGAATACCGAACAAATTCTAACTCTTACCCCAACCCTGCGTGGCTCTTGCTACGATTTATAATGAGCTGCTGTGTTTTACTGGCAGAAATTCCCTGAATGTGGCGGGGGGCGGCGGGGGGGGGGGGGCGGTGTCACAGTACAATAGGAACCCTGTTCCTGGCTCTCCTGTCCAGAGGTTGAAAGACTCTCCCTGAGAAATGCTCAGTGCTAGCTCAAGAGGTCTAATGCTCCCAGGATCTGTTGAGGTTCAGGAGTAATTTCTTAAAGTCCAGGTGCAAAATCAAAACGTCTTAGGCTGTGTAATCTGCCCGACCAGAACTGTACCTTTCAGATACCCAGATGCCCCTCTCGGGAGCCCAGATGTATACCTTCAGGCACTAATAGCCTGATATATGGTGCCCTGCCTAGGGTGTCTCCTATGACTTATGGGAAACCCCTGATGACTGGTCCCTGACTCCAAAACAAATTTTAAAGAGTACTTTATTCTTGTAGATGGTCCCTGTCTGCTCCTGCAGTGACCCGGATGAGGCGAAGAGTCCCTCCAGGAAATCCTGGGGGTAGCCTAGGGAGTCCTGTTCTCAGGGGGTCCTGCAGCCAAGCAGAGGTTGTGCCATCTTCTAACTTATACATTGGCCATACAGGATTACAATATTCAATAAGTTGATTTTTACGTAATTCATGCATCTCTTTCCAGTGAGCCAAAAGGCAACCTAAAGGAGACGCCCTTGGTATAGAACCCTCATTTCCCTCCTTAAACAACTTTGGGAACTTAAATGCCATCATTAAACCACCACAATATAGTATAATATTATAATATAATAGTATAGTATAATATAATAGTGTAATATTGTATAATATTTTCAACCATCATTTTGTCCTTTCGCTTTGCTTATCTCCAGCTGCACCCCTCGTGGGATAACAGAACCATGGATCAAAGCTCCCTCTTGCTTCGCACGCAATTGTGCATCTCAGACTCACTCACTCAATCTCCACAGTTATTACAGAAATACCAAATGCGCACACAACAAATTCCTGAGAGTACTCAAATTACCCAGATGCCAGATACAGCAGGACTCCAACCTGCACACACTGATGCCTACCTTGCAATACTTTCGTATTTGTCTTACTGGGCAGCGCCTATGCTTCCACAGACAGGTACCCTCTCAGTCCAACCCTGCGCAGCTCTCGCTGCATCTGACAGGCAGACTAGGGGACTCAAACCCCTTTTCCAAACCAGATAATTTAAGAAGTGTCTTACCAATTCCAGGGGACGTCATGAAGACCCTTGTGGATCGATAGGTATCCCTGAGAATTTCCTCGGTGCCAGCTGGAACCGATCAGGTCCCAGACTCCTCTGGTCTCTTTCAATGAGGTCCCATCTGGGTCGCCAAAACTGTCACCAAACAGGACAAAGAACTTATCGACACCAATGTGATGTAGATAAGCAGACACTTCTTTATTGACACATGGAGGATATGGGGGATAACTGCCTAGCGTATCCTGGGTTACATCACATTTAACAGGGGTTTTATATATTCAATTTCCATTGTATAAGCTGTTTAACATAAAAATGCATATACTGCTCACCTTTAATTACTCATAAAAGTTAACCTTTACCTTGATTGGCCCCTAATGATCTTTTGAGTTACATGACTTCATGTATATTCACTTCTAATAAGAATCATTGGTCACCTAGAGTCATGCCATAGTCGCACTATAGATTGTAGCCCCTAATATTCAAATCAGCATGGGAAGGGTAATGGGTCTTCAAGCAGCATAACTGGTCACTGTGACTTTAGTCACTATATGATTAATTACTGTATTATTCTTTCCACGGTAGTTGCTTAAACATAACATCTTTCTCTCTTGACTATACGGTTTCTAGTTAAATACAGCGCTGGGTCCTAGCTGCACCACCTGTTTGCTTCATGTGCTTTCTGTGACTGCTGAAGTAAAACACAGTCACTCCCTCATATGATTTGATTGTAGGCCTAACTTTCTTTTAGCTAAACTAAAATCATCAAAATCATCAAAATCTGATCAGATTGGTAACATGGCCACATTATAAATAACAATCATAAATTCATTAATTGATAAATGAGATCACTATGATCGGCTTTTAAAGGGATCAAGTTTATTTGTGGCTAAATGACACTAGGACTGGATAACTTGGCATCTTATATCCAGTGCTATACTAATGCTATTTCCTTTTGGAACCCTTATAGGCCATTCAAAGTCTAGACTTTGTTAGTATCAGAGGAGGTGGATGGCATGGGTCTATACAGGAAACAGATCTGGCACAGGCAAATGTTGCTTAAGGTGGATGAGACTGCTAAAATCACAACAAAACTAATTGTTCAAGGAGATTCATAAGGATAGAGAGAGAGACTCTGGACACTGCTGCAAGCAATAATAAAAAAAAAAAAGATCAATCACCTTACCAGGCTGGTCTTTTTTTTTTTTCCTTTTACCCTGCTGGGCAGAATTCTGGATGCACAAAGATTTCCAGCCTACATCCAAAATAGTGCTGTCTGAAGGAACAGGGCCAGACAAGGAAAGAGTGGGAACTTCCTCCTTCTCAGTGAGTAAGGCTTGCTTCCAAGTGCTTCTGCTGTGCTTAACACCTAAAGTAGGGGAACAAAAGCAGCCAACCATATTGAGGAGAGCAGCTTCACACTGCCTCTGTGATGCTGCAGCTCTCTGGTTTCATCTTCACCTCTCATCAGGAACAGGGATGGGGTGGGTGGCTCATCCAGCTCCATTTGTTCCGCTTCCCCCACAGCTGCCTTTAGCAATTCTATCAGTTTGGAGAAAATCTGGTAAGGAAGGAGGGAGCTCTATCTGCCTTTTCAAGAGAAGAAAAGTAGTTCTCTCTTTTTCAGCAAAGCAAGAAGAGAAGCCGGAGTGGCCAATCTCTAAGCATTTAACTCCTTTTGTATTCTGTGAACCTGATGACTTTCTTTTGGCATAAATATTACCTGGAAAAGCAGTTCACTGAGAACCACCTCTACCTGGTAACAGGAGTTCTCATGAACATCTGCCAAGGTCCATGACTTGACATGCCACTCCAGGACAATGCAGTGTAGGATCTTGTTTTGTCTCCACAATAGCAGATGAAGGCGGTTACTCTTGTTATGCTCCTCTGAAAGACAAAATGTAGAATAACACAGTACAATCTCAGTGACATAAAATGCATAGGTCCAGAAAGCAGAGGTACTAAAACCAAAAGACCTCCCTCCAAAAAAAAAAAAAAGCCAACCCAGCTTCTGCAAACATACCTTCCCCATGTTAATCCTTTTAATTCTGTGGATCAGTTCCAACAAAAATGACGGTTGATTCAGATCTCTCAGATTCTCAGTTCTAACAAGTTTTTTAAAGATCATCTATGAAATAGAAAGAAATCCAGTTTAGAGTATCCACTGAGGAAAAGATGGCTACTATGAACTGAACAGCTACTGCTTGGCTTTATCCGTCAAGCTAAAAAAATCAGTTAAAACAAAAAACCCACCAAAACGCCAAAAAGCAGCAGCCGTATAACAACTGAAGGCCAGTTAGTCCTGGTGTATTGTGGTTGTGCGTGCTGACCATTGGCAAAGGAGATACAACTGGAGAATGCTGAAGGCAAAATAACTGGGGAGTAGGGAGAGGGTTAGAAGATATTTATGAAGGGAACTCAAGCTCGTAGAAAGAACTGATTGTGAAAACCTTATCAATGATGGCAGGAGAGCGGAGTTTGTTGCATTGTTTAGACAGGATATATAGAAAAGGAATCTAGACAGTCATATTTCTCTTGATTGTCTAAAACCAACCACGTTCACTAAAGGAAATGGATGGGAACTTGTTAATGTTTGGTCACTCATCATCCATCCCACTTCAGTAACAATGGAGTTTTCAGTGACTGACCAAGGCTTTGGAGCTTTCAAAAGAAATAATCCTTCAAACTCAGGATACATAAGTCTGATGGAAGAAAACAGAGAAAAGGCTTCAAGAACATCTCCAGAACAACTTAAGGACATCAGAGTTCGAAGGAGGCACCAGCCTATTGCATGTTACCAAACACTGTGGACTGTAGAACTGTCTTTTTTCCCCTGATTGGTGTATCTCTTCCAGGTGAACACATTGTGTTACAAACTGACAGCTTTGTCCTGTTCAGGTAACTGCTCCAGCTGGAAGTTTCTAGGAGGAAAGGGGAAGGCATAAAGGTAAAGCTGCTGTTAAGTGTTTTGCCACTACAAGTCCTGGGTGAGCTCTGCATAGATTTCTCTGAAAAAGTTTCTTATCCTGAAATCTCCAGTTAGAGACTTCCCCCCACCCTGGTCTGTGCTTACTGCTTGTCCTGGTTCCCCAGGCACAGACCCATGAGCCAGCCATGCAGGCAGGCCATGAGTAGCCCCGAGTCAGCTGAGAGTTCCAATCAGGTCAGCTGACTCACAGGTGTATCCCATACCACCTAGTCATGCTCATTGTAAAAGGAGGGAGCTCAGTGAGGGTGGGGTTCCTCCTCTCCCTAAGGTTCCTTGCTGATGGTCTTCTGTTCCTGCTGTTGGCATTGAGAACCAGGCTGAGTAGAACTCTCTATGCTTTATGTTGATTGTTATTCCAGTTTTGTTATTCTATTAAATCTGTTTATACTTAGCTCATGGGCCTTCTGCTTTTTTCCCCCCCCATTCTCCTTCCCAGCTGGGGAGGGAGCCTTGGGTGATAGACTAACTGCTACGGTTTATCCCTGAGTAGTGGCTAACAGTAGACACTGCCTAAAAAGGTTTCAAGAAAAAAAAGGGAATTTGAATAATATCTTGGCTATAATTATCCCACCTTCTGCACCCTCTTAAACCAGAAATGCTAGAGGACTACTTATTTGATCAGAGAAAGTCTGACACCTATGTGTTATCTTGGGCTTACAGACTACCCCTTGCCAGTGAGAAAAGCTTCTGAAGAACAAACCAACAAAAAACATTAACCAAAGCAAACAAGCAGAAACAAAAAGAAAGACTTTAAAGAGTAATAGGATAAGTGCTGGAGATTTAGATTGGTTTCTAAACGTTCATTTTAGTCTGGTATATTACTCTGTGTGAAATACAGAGAAAAGAACCAAGGAGAAGTCCCAGGAAAATGTGAACAACTACACCATCAATAGAAGACACTAAGCGCATTACCTTCGGGGTTATTAGGAATATGATGATAAGGCAGAGCTGCCTAGCAGTTGTGATTATTTTGGAAAATTTCTAAAGTACACGATACACCTTAGAATCACATTTGAGAAGTTTGGTTTTAAGATTATAGGTAGCTACTGTAGATTTTTAATATTTCAGTCTTGACATGTAAAACACTATCGTACTACATGCTGCATACCTTGCCATCTATTGCTGTAGGTTTTCTAGCCGTGTAAATTACTCAGTGTCACTATCATCTGAAGAATTTATAACTACTTAAAGAGTAAATATATGCTTCATATTTCTACAGCAAAAAAATAACTGTGCTGGGAAAGCTACACAATGACAGGAACGGATAAAGGGGAAGAGGAATTTGCCATGATTTTCTGAAATAAATGATGTTTAGAAACATGAGATTTCTAAGGATGATTAAGATGAGGCTACTAATTAAAAGTATGTTTTATTCCCTCTGACAGCAGATATAGACTACAGTTTATAAAAATATTATGTTTTGCATCCAAACCTATGCGAAGAAAATAAGAAAGCAAAAGAAATACTTTGAGATAATATGTATCACTAAAGAGTGAGACAGTGAAAAAGAAAAAATACATACCAGGTTTTTAAAAGAACATGAAGCAACCTAGGCTTTTTTTACGGGTACATTAACAAGGTACACAAATCAGTTCCTTCGACAGCATCTCAGTCCCACAAACACAAAAAGCCACATGACCACGCAATTTGAGATCTGGGAAATACGGATTTATACACCTATCCAAAAACAAAAAAAAAGAAAAAAGGATAAATAACTGTACACAGTACTCGTTTAAAAACAGAGAATTTACTTGAGCACAGACACCATCTGCCTGTCCGTCTACCCCTGCCATCCCCGTCCCAGCCCTTTGTTGGAGCGCAGGGAAATGGCGGCGGCGGAGCGCGGGAGGGGCGGGGCGGCACCGCGCGGGCGGGAAGCGGCGCTCCCGGCCCCGCCGCCCCCATTGGATGGATTTTGCTGCAGACCCGCGGCCCGCCCGGCCCGGCTCCCCAACTGGCACCGAGCGCCGCAACGACAGAACCGGGAAGCCGGGCCGCGCGCGGCGAGGCGGGGGACGTCCCCCCCAGGTACTTGCTCCCGCGGCGCCCAGGCCGTCTGTCTCCCAGGCCCGGAGCCGGCCTCGCGCCGCCCGCCCCCGGCCGCCCGTCGGAGGCGATACCGCAAACGTCCCTGCCCGCACGGGGAAGGGCGCGGGGAAGCGCCCGCCCTTGCCCTGCCCCATCGTAGTCCTCAACCAGGTCGGACCTCTGGCAATATAGAGAGGCGCTGGGGGCTGTTCTCGCCACACTGCTTGTTTTGGGCGCAGTGAGATCATGTCTGGTAGAGGCAAGGGCGGGAAGGGGCTCGGCAAGGGGGGCGCCAAGCGCCACCGGAAGGTGCTGCGCGACAACATCCAGGGCATCACCAAGCCGGCTATCCGCCGCCTGGCTCGGCGTGGCGGCGTGAAGCGCATCTCAGGGCTCATCTATGAGGAGACCCGCGGCGTGCTGAAGGTGTTCCTGGAGAACGTGATCCGCGACGCTGTCACTTACACCGAGCACGCCAAGAGGAAGACGGTCACGGCCATGGACGTGGTGTACGCCCTCAAGCGCCAGGGACGCACCCTCTACGGCTTCGGCGGCTAAACTCGATTCTTGGGATAGGTTACGCTTCTAGAACACAAAAGGCTCTTTTCAGAGCCACCCATGCCTTCAAGTAAAGAGCCTCTGTCACTGTTCATGCATGCATCTTGTTTTATGTGGTTTGGTATAACTCGCGGAGAAGGAAGGGGGTCGTGTTACGCTTTAGCTGTCGCTACCCGTAGCCACCCAACACCTGCCAGCCTGGAGCAACAGGGGAGTTTAAAATCGGTGGGTGGGCAGTGTGTCTCGATTGCGCTCTAGGAAGAATACCAGGGGAACGAGTGTAGCGCCTGGCCGTTGGGGCTCCCTGCACTCGACAGAAAATCGTTTAGGTTGTGAAAGAAATTCCTGTGTTCTTCTGTCCTCATCTGCCACTGTCCTCCGACACAGAAATGGGACAGGCAGGCGAGAAAAGCGGGATAGCGGAGGCAAGCGCTACAGGGAGCGCCGGTACCCCGCCACCGGCTTCACCGCAGCAGCCCGAGACGGGAAGCTCATGAAATGGCGGCGCTCTCTGCCATTCGCGAGACGGACAAAGCAGGAAGGAGCGGGGAGAAGAAACAGCTAAGAGCAGCCGTAGGGCCCCAGGAACTGCGAAGGAAAGAGGCTGCGAGCCCCGTGCGTAAAACGCCTTTTCTTAATCACTGCCTCGCGCTGAAAGACTGCCTGGTCTCTACAGACACCGCTCTCGATCCCTCTCCTTCCGCCCTGCACTATTAAACGAGGAACCACATAACTGACAAAACACAACGCGGGGATGGGGAAAGGGGTGTCCCCACGCTACCTGTGGTCCTAACCTGCTCCAGTTATCCTGGATCCAGCGCTGCGTCGAGCACCTAAAGAGTTCAGCATAAGCTGCCTGTGCGGACTCAAGAGACACAGCTCTCTTCGGTGGTCATGTGGTGGCTCTTAAAAGAGCCTTTGGGTTTGCTGGTGGCAGAGCAGGAGCCTTATGCGCGCTCGCCACGGATGCGTCGGGCCAGCTGGATGTCCTTGGGCATGATGGTGACGCGCTTGGCGTGGATGGCGCAGAGGTTGGTGTCCTCGAACAGCCCCACCAGGTACGCCTCGCTCGCCTCCTGCAGCGCCATCACGGCCGAGCTCTGGAAGCGCAGGTCGGTCTTGAAGTCCTGCGCGATCTCGCGCACCAGCCGCTGGAAGGGCAGCTTGCGGATCAGCAGCTCCGTCGACTTCTGGTAGCGCCGGATCTCGCGCAGCGCCACCGTGCCGGGCCGGTAGCGGTGCGGCTTCTTCACGCCGCCCGTGGCCGGCGCGCTCTTGCGGGCCGCCTTGGTGGCCAGCTGCTTGCGCGGCGCCTTCCCGCCCGTCGACTTACGCGCCGTCTGCTTTGTGCGCGCCATTGCTCAACGTCCTCTGTATTACAGCAGCAAAATACTAACGTCAGTGAGTGGTTGCCGCCACCGGTACTGCCACTTTTGTATCTCAGGTCTGCTTGTTCATTGGCTGATGGACAGTGACGATCTGATTGGACCAATTTGAAAATCCCGCCTTAACCCCCTCTAGAACTGTGCTCTGTCATAGTTAAATCACCAGTTTACTCTTTTTATCTGTTTTCCTTGCAAGCATTTTTTGTTCTTTTAAACGTCTCGCCTTTATTAATTGTGCCGTTTATCAAGTTAATACGTCCCATGTAGATTGCAAAAGAAGTTTTTTACAAACACGAGTAAAAGTAAAAAATAAGATGTTTTCTATGTTTACAGATGGATTATCATTCAATTTCAAGTTTGCTTAGAAAATGTAAATATGCTAAAAGCTATTCACTTGTATATTCTCGTTCTAAAGTATTTAGGGAATTGTTTCTGGAGGAATCTAACGATTTATTTTCAATCCAAAACTAGAATTCACATAGGAGCATATTTTTTTTAGAAGCTAAAGTCATATACCTTATCATGTCATATGCCTGTAACATGAACTCGGTAAGGACAATTTAGAGTCTTAAATAGCTAAGGAAAAAAATCAGAAGTTGTAAACACCAGAGAAATAAAACTTTCAAGGCCCTTCAGCATTAGGGGGAAAAAAAAGAAAAAAAAAAAAAAAAGCTATTCCTGTGGAAGGCGATGCGCAAGGGGCTGTAGGAAATTTCGATTTACCCAATTACATTCTTCGATTTTTCGACCAATCAGAGGCAGGTAGGCGGGGTGGCAAACTACTATAAATTACACTCATAGAGAGTGCAGGCGCTCCATTTTCACCACAGAAAAGTGCAATGGCGCGCACAAAGCAGACAGCGCGTAAGTCGACGGGCGGGAAGGCGCCGCGCAAGCAGCTGGCCACCAAGGCGGCCCGCAAGAGCGCGCCGGCCACGGGCGGCGTGAAGAAGCCGCACCGCTACCGGCCCGGCACGGTGGCGCTGCGCGAGATCCGGCGCTACCAGAAGTCGACGGAGCTGCTGATCCGCAAGTTGCCCTTCCAGCGGCTGGTGCGCGAGATCGCGCAGGACTTCAAGACCGACCTGCGCTTCCAGAGCTCGGCCGTGATGGCGCTGCAGGAGGCGAGCGAGGCGTACCTGGTGGGGCTGTTCGAGGACACCAACCTCTGCGCTATCCACGCCAAGCGCGTCACCATCATGCCCAAGGACATCCAGCTGGCCCGACGCATCCGCGGCGAGCGCGCATAAGGCTCCTGCTCTGCCACCAGCAAACCCAAAGGCTCTTTTAAGAGCCACCACATGACCACCGAAGAGAGCTGTGTCTCTTGAGTCCGCACAGGCAGCTTATGCTGAACTCTTTAGGTGCTCGACGCAGCGCTGGATTCAGGATAACTGGAGCAGGTTAGGACCACAGGTAGCGTGGGGACACCCCTTTCCCCATCCCCGCGTTGTGTTTTGTCAGTTATGTGGTTCCTCGTTTAATAGTGCAGGGCGGAAGGAGAGGGATCGAGAGCGGTGTCTGTAGAGACCAGGCAGTCTTTCAGCGCGAGGCAGTGATTAAGAAAAGGCGTTTTACGCACGGGGCTCGCAGCCTCTTTCCTTCGCAGTTCCTGGGGCCCTACGGCTGCTCTTAGCTGTTTCTTCTCCCCGCTCCTTCCTGCTTTGTCCGTCCCGCGAATGGCAGAGAGCGCCGCCATTTCATGAGCTTCCCGTCTCGGGCTGCTGCGGTGAAGCCGGTGGCGGGGTACCGGCGCTCCCTGTAGCGCTTGCCTCCGCTATCCCGCTTTTCTCGCCTGCCTGTCCCATTCCTGTGTCGGAGGACAGTGGCAGATGAGGACAGAAGAACACAGGAATTTCTTTCACAACCTAAACGATTTTCTGTCGAGTGCAGGGAGCCCCAACGGCCAGGCGCTACACTCGTTCCCCTGGTATTCTTCCTAGAGCGCAATCGAGACACACTGCCCACCCACCGATTTTAAACTCCCCTGTTGCTCCAGGCTGGCAGGTGTTGGGTGGCTACGGGTAGCGACAGCTGAAGTCTAACACGACCACCTTTCCTTCTCCGCGAGTTATACCAAACCACATAAAACAAGATGCATGCATGAACAGTGACAGAGGCTCTTTACTTGAAGGCATGGGTGGCTCTGAAAAGAGCCTTTTGTGTTCTAGAAGCGTAACCTATCCCAAGAATCGAGTTTAGCCGCCGAAGCCGTAGAGGGTGCGTCCCTGGCGCTTGAGGGCGTACACCACGTCCATGGCCGTGACCGTCTTCCTCTTGGCGTGCTCGGTGTAAGTGACAGCGTCGCGGATCACGTTCTCCAGGAACACCTTCAGCACGCCGCGGGTCTCCTCATAGATGAGCCCTGAGATGCGCTTCACGCCGCCACGCCGAGCCAGGCGGCGGATAGCCGGCTTGGTGATGCCCTGGATGTTGTCGCGCAGCACCTTCCGGTGGCGCTTGGCGCCCCCCTTGCCGAGCCCCTTCCCGCCCTTGCCTCTACCAGACATGATCTCACTGCGCCCAAAACAAGCAGTGTGGCGAGAACAGCCCCCAGCGCCTCTCTATATTGCCAGAGGTCCGACCTGGTTGAGGACTACGATGGGGCAGGGCAAGGGCGGGCGCTTCCCCGCGCCCTTCCCCGTGCGGGCAGGGACGTTTGCGGTATCGCCTCCGACGGGCGGCCGGGGGCGGGCGGCGCGAGGCCGGCTCCGGGCCTGGGAGACAGACGGCCTGGGCGCCGCGGGAGCAAGTACCTGGGGGGGACGTCCCCCGGTTCTGTCGTTGCGGCGCTCGGTGCCAGTTGGGGAGCCGGGCCGGGCGGGCCGCGGGTCTGCAGCAAAATCCATCCAATGGGGGCGGCGGGGCCGGGAGCGCCGCTTCCCGCCCGCGCGGTGCCGCCCCGCCCCTCCCGCGCTCCGCCGCCGCCATTTCCCTGCGCTCCAACAAAGGGCCGGGACAGGGTCGTGGGGGTGCCGGACACCGCGGCTGTGGGCTTCTTGTCAGTCGATTTTTATTTTTTTTTTTCCGTCCTGGAGGAGGTCTCTGTGGGGTAACATTCCTCGTGACATAGGCCTGTCTTTTAGAAATAACTTTGAAGCGTTGAACGGTTCCGATGTACTGGGCTGGCAGCTTTGTTGTTTCAGGAGATGGTGTTGGCTTTTGTTGGGGGTCTGTCGACAGTACGGTGCGAACGCTTGCTGTGGTGACTTCCGCAGGCATTACCGATGTAGAAAGCCCACAAACCCTGCGTGCGCTGACACGCTGTTTTACTTTTTCTTAATTTTTAAATTTACCGTGCATATATTTTTGAGAGTACTTTTACTTTTTTTTTCCCAAGAAATATCAAATAATGCTATTCCAAACGTTCGGTATTTGCTGTCTCCTTTTTTTTTTTTTTGTCGGGAGTTTTTCCCTGTGTAATTATATGCTGCTCCCGCGGCACACAACACACTGGGTTTATTTTCCATGTTTGTTTTGTCTGGTATTTGTTATTTTGTTTTATTCTCTCCATCTGTTCCCTCTTCCCTAATGGGTTGCCATTGCTATAACGCTTCCTGTTTGTGAAAAGTTTTTCCTCGGTTTCACTGCTCTTCCCTTTTGAGCTGTCACTTTTTTGCTTTCTATTGTTTGTCCTTTTTCATCCCTTTTTCTCTTCGAGGTTTTGGGGAAGTGTTTTGGGTTTATTGTTTTTCTTTTCTGTCTCTCTCTTTCTGTCTAGCCTTCTAGTAATGTATGTTATTTTATTCATCTTATGTTTGGACATTGCAAAGATGTATTTATCTCTTCTTACCAACCTTAGTGGTCCTGTTGGCATAGATGAAGCTTCTCAGTTTATATTACAATCACTAATTGTGTGTCTTTGCATAGTATTTATCAGTTCATTTACTGTTTGAGGGGAAAAAAAAAAAAAGAATTGATATGCACCCTTTTTTCCTCCCCATTTATGAGTTACAGAATGAACAGAATACAACAGAGAGCTCAGTAAAGCTTCTGCATAACTGTAAAGTGAATTCTTCACTGCCTATTACTTCTCTCAGTGCTTAATATCACACATCTTTTCCCTGGCCACGATTAGTGTGGTTTCCCCTCTATTTATGTAGTTTCAAGGGACACATTTTGGTCTATTCAGGACTGCTAAAAGAATTTTTTTTCCCTTGTCAGTTGACACATTTGTTTTTAATGAGGTAATTTTTTTTCACGTATTTTCTATAGCTTTGCTTTCATTTCACTTGATGACTTCAAATGTGTAGGTTTTAATGTTCTTGTAGATTATCCACTTAAACAATTTAATTGTCTATGTGGTTTAGTGGGAATAGGCATGGTGTCTTGCAAGCTGCTCTGTTCATTTCCTATGCCTGGTGCTGATTGGCAAGCTGTCAAAAAGTTGCAATCTATTTTAGCACCAATTTCTTGCTTCTTTTTAGTTCACTAGTTCTCCTATCGTGGCATTTATTGTGTGGTTATTTTTTTTTCCCCATGAAATTTAACCTTTGATAATTTTTGCATTGTACGTTCTTGGTCTTTCTTTAATAGACTTCCTTGAATAATCAACCTTTCCTCCTTATCCAGATGAGAATAAAAACTGCTGACTACATAGTTTCTTCCTGACTTAAGCAAATAGCTTAGCTTCAATAGGGATAAAAACCAGAGATGATCTGAAGTATGAATTTTTATTATGACCAATTTTAAATAAAATCTTTGTAGATATGATAGCAATGGACAGGCACATAGAAGAGATTGCTGTATTACAACATGCTTGGGTTCTTTGAGGAAATATTGTTAAAGTCAGGTTACTCTTGTCCAATTTTCCTTTTTCTACACCTAAACCAGTTTATATTTCTTGGTTTTATTTTAGCATAACGTATGTGTGTGGTATCTTTCTAAACTTTTCACTGGCAGCTGTAGGTATAAAATAACAGTGAAGACATTTTTTAAGACTAGGGTCACTCCTGAAAACAGACAAAATGAAACCAAAATGGAGGGCATACATCCTGTTTACAGGTTCTCAAACCTTTCAGTGTTCTGGAAAAGAAGGAAGGAACTTTGAGCGTTCTGCATTGATTGACTCTGGAGTAACATTTCATTTCCTAATGTGACATCTTAGTCTCATATTTTATGGTCAGTGTTCATCCTTCAGTCCTGGTGATTCATTTATATGGATTTTTTAACTCTGAACCAACATATGAGTATATGAACTACTGATGAATATTTTTTTTTCTTTGCAATTCAGCATTTCCTATTAATCACGACAGTATGAGGAGAGTGAAAATTTCCGATTTCCTCTTTCTGACCAGGCAGCGTTAGTTGGAAGAGCCTTGGGATACCTCCCATGACGTGGGAAGGCAGCCAGAGGACACTGGAGTGGAGGAGTGAGAAAGCAGCTCTACTTCCCTTCTTCATCAGCTTTCAATCTCCCATCCTGCCATTCCTGCTAAATGCTCCTGACCTTCCCAAAAGAAAACCATCCCCTTCAGGGAGGATGTTGAATAGCATCAATTTAAAAATTTGTTTTCTCTTCAGTGATCTACTTTTCTTTGGCATTTTGAAGAAAAGTGTTTAGTTATCTGAAGGAGTTGCTGATCTCTCAGAAGATCTGCCAGGACGTGTACTTTCAGTTCATTAGGAGAATTAATATCAGCTTAAAAAGCCTCCGTGGTGAGTTTTTTAAACCATCCAAAAGTATTGTGATAGACATGTTACAATTTGGAGGTACACCTAAAGCAGTAGCTTGTGATAAATGTGCTGTTTTACTTATATGAGAAACTTGTGAGGGAAAGGAATAAAATGCATCACATTCTCAGGGAAATGTAAGTGTTCTCAGAGTATAATGACAGGCAATGTAGAAGTCCAGCTAGACACAGAGATGTATTTTTGCTTACAGTGACAAGCAACATGATGAATATATTGCAGAAATTGTCTAATTCAATGAAAATAAAGACATTATTGTTGTAAGATGCATCACAAATTTGTAATTAAAGCACAAGCAAAATTAATGCTCTGTGCATCCTACTCATATGGAGACTCCAAGCTGTCAAACTCCGCCTATCCCATCAATTCACACTTCTACACAGGCCATCTGCAAAGAAACTGAAGACAGGCCCACCAGCATGCCTGGTGGCTATCCCATCAATGTAAAGGAGAATGCCCAATTTTGTACCTGACAGCTCAATATAACCCTAAATTACTGCTGGACTTGCCTGAGTTTTGGTCAGCTTAATACACGTTTTTATTCTCATTCACCTGGACCAACCTGATGGACCTGGCGTCTGGACTAACTGCTCTCCATGGGTCTGTCTGCCCCATGGCACAGCAGGATTTCTTCTCAGGTGTACATTTGCCTCTGGGCTCTGTTTGCAACTGTGTGCTGAAGGCCACTGATAGTGCATTCAAAGTCACTTTCCTCCAGGTGGAAGTTTGCAAATTCTCATGGATCTATGCAGCACGTATCATGGCAGCTCCTACCCTAGGAACAGTGGGGTCCATCTCTGACAGAACTTGATAAACCTCATTAAAATCATATATGTATTTATTAAAAAATGATGCTTAAAAGAGTTATCTTTTCATGTATTGGTATGTTTATGCAGTAACCCTCAGTAACCCTTGCTGGTTACCTCCAAACTCACAGAGGTGGACAAGGGATAGCTCAGACTGAAAGCAGAAAAAAAAAAGAGAAAGTTAAAGTCCTTTACAAAGTAGTGACCTATGCCCACCCCATTTTTCAATGTATAGTAATTAAATGTTAATGTTATTAGTGTTATCTTGATAATGATTATCCTATGCTGCTGCTGTTCTGTATGGTACTTTCCTTCTACACCTCCAGCATGCTAAACATGCACTCATGCACAAAATGCATCTAGAATGAAATTTTCTGTCGAAATCCCCCTCACATAAAAATCCATTAGAGCTATTCTCATGCAGCTCCAAGGTCCTTTAGCAGTTAGCAGTTTACACACACAAAGCAAGTGCCCAGAACCAGCAACTAATGGCAACTTCACATCTATAGAGACCTGTGGACCTGGATTTCGTTATCATAGATGGTGGCAAATCAAACCATCCTTTGGTGATAAACAAAATCTCCTTCTGCCTGACTTGCAACAGTGCTCTTACCATGACCTTTATGGCATAAACGTGTTTGTCTCTGCAAGCTTTAGGTGTTTTTGATGTCTTTAAATGAAAATAAATTTAAGCCTTCTCATTTATTCACTTTTTTTTTGACCATACTTTTCAGTTTCACTGCCTGTCTTCCTGCCCTGATCCCTGACTCAGTCTTCAGAACCGTCTCACCACTATCTTCCACCCTCCAGGTTGATCCCAATAAAAAAAAATAAAAATCCTCTCACAACAGAAAACAATAACTAACCAGTTGTCTCAATGATCAGAAGTACTAAAATGAAAATAAGTTGAATATCAAGAATCACTAGAAGACAGAGAGCAAAACAGACTATATTGTATCTTTGCAGCATTGTGTGAAATAGTTGTGTTACCAATCTGATCAGATTTTGATGATTTTGATGATTTTAGTTTAGCTAAAAGAAAGTTAGGCCTACAATCAAATCATATGAGGGAGTGACTGTGTTTTACTTCAGCAGTCACAGAAAGCACATGAAGCAAACAGGTGGTGCCGCTAGGACCCAGCGCTGTATTTAACTAGAAACCGTATAGTCAAGAGAGAAAGATGTTATGTTTAAGCAACTACCGTGGAAAGAATAATACAGTAATTAATCATATAGTGACTAAAGTCACAGTGACCAGTTATGCTGCTTGAAGACCCATTACCCTTCCCATGCTGATTTGAATATTAGGGGCTACAATCTATAGTGCGACTATGGCATGACTCTAGGTGACCAATGATTCTTATTAGACCAAAACGTTACTGAGGCCAGTAAATGAGTAACCAGTTACTGAGGCTGCCTAAACATCACAGGGTCACCTACGTTGAAAAAGACGTTGAAGATCGAGTCCAACCATACCATAGGTGGTTTCTTTAATAAATGAACTCTTTATCCCAGTCTTTTTCAAGACAATAGAGAAGAGCAGAAGATAAGCAAAAAGGTGAGGATAGAGACCTCCCTCTATAGAAATGAATTCTGGAGAACACAGCTGCTTGCTTAACTGTGAGCACTTCATAATGCTGGTGTTAAATAGTTCTCATGTTAAAGACTTCTGTGTTGATCCCTGGTAGTATCAACTACCATTCAACCACATGAACTTGTTGAGTATGAGGTTTTTTTTTCTCATAAGGTCAAAAAAATCTCCAACAAACAGCCCCCCAAAACACACACCACCGTGACCCTTCAAGCTCCCATTCACTTAACTGGTTTCCATGGTTCCCTCACAAACCACCTGGGGGAGACAATAGAGGAAGTTCTATGGGAGGAAAAGCTGCAGTGTCTGTAGGAAAAGGGAAGGAGTTGGTTCCTATTTGAAATCCCTCCCCACATGTCAAGAGCAATATCGCTCATATGCAGAGTGCAGATACTTGAAATAATAAAATTCTTAAAGAGGTGATACATAGAAAAGCCATCTGCAGATGAGATTTGTCCGCATCAGCCTAGTTAGCATAGTAGTAGTTGTAGTAGTTGTAGTAGTTGTAGTAGTTGTAGTAGTTGTAGTAGTTGTAGAAGGTGTAGAAGGTGTAGAAGTTGTTTCTCTACCATGCAGTCACACATCAAGTTTTCTAGGACAGAATGAGAAACGGGGGGAAATGCTTTAATGCTTACCGATTCCTTACAGAAGTGTATCAAGTAGGATGGTCTGTTGCTCCCTCAGCAGCGAAATTTGCAGAATCAAAATAATGCTTTCTAACAAAGCAAGTTGAAGCCCTGACTGCCCTTTTTTTTTTTTTTTTTTGGTTGAGGTTTTTTTGGTTGGGGTTTTTTTTTGTTGGTTTTGTTTGTTTTGTTTTGTTTTTTACCCTAGGCAGAAGCCATAGTATAAATAAAGCATAGTTAAAATAAAACCAGCAGTTGATGCAAGAAACACAGGAAGAATACAAACACTGACCGGTTGTAACAGCAAGCAGGGTGCTCACTGCCTCAGCGAGGTGTCATCCGGCAGATTCACCTTCCTGTTTGAGGATTAATGAAATGGAAACTACTGGGGGAGGTGGGGGGGGGAGGGGGAAGATGACCAGGGAGAGGATGACGAGGAAGAGGGACGGAGGGAAGCTCTTTCGCCAGCAGGATTTGTCAGAAATCCCTGCAGCGGGGTTGCAGCGGTGCGTGGGGAGGCCCCAGAAGCTGCGGTCGAGCCTCAAATGTCTTACGATGCTGGGGAGAAAAATCCCCCATACAGATCGACACCTCCCCACACTCAGCTGTGCCCCAGTAATATTAGGGAGACTCTCAGAAGATACAAGAAGAAAGGCATACAAGGAATAATCTGAGGTTTATGGCAATCTGCTATTTTGTTAATATTAGATACACTCAGAGCATTTATTGCTAGTTGCAAATGCATGTTTGTGCTGCTTTTTTACAGCTGCAATGCAATTGACTTTCAGGCTTTACTCCTGTCATTCAAATTTCCTCAGTGTCAGCATCAACACCTCTAATATCCTGTGAATGGAGATATGAAAGGGTTTTTTTCATGTTTAGCAATGTCTAGATTGATCCTGTACTGTATAGCTCAGAGAAATAAAAAATATCAACAATTTTTATTTTAAACCTTGATTGGTATCTAAGCAGGCCTGTTTTCAAGGGAATACAAAGAATATATTGTTGATGATAATATTGAAAAGGTTTCTGTATATTACACCAGATTTGTAAGATATCCCAACTTCATCATATTCTGGTTTGCTACTTGGGATTGTAGAAATGTACTAAAGGAAATAAATACCTCAGTGAAGTGGTCCGATGGTGATTTATGAATAGACCTGTAAATGTTTAACCTTTGAGTAGACTGTGTCACGTAAATGTTGAAATAAATTTCACAAACAACCCACAGTTTCATCGATATACCCTCAGTAGCAGGCAAATAATTCCATTTGCTTTTGTAGGCAAATGCTCTAACTTGCCTACAGTTTTGTAAATACAGTAGCCTAAAGCAACTTCTCCAGAAGCACAGGAGGGGAAATTAAAATAATAGATAAATCACAACTTCCTGTAAGACTGTGGAATAATGCTTCATACCAAGGGAGTTTGGACACTGTCTTTATGCTGTCTACAATCAGGTTATTACAGAGCAAGCAAGAATAGTCTTTTTCAAGAAAAAAGATGAGTAAGACTTTTTGAAGGAAAATAATATTTAAAGATTTTTCCCATACACTATTGTCACTATGAAGAAGTCAACTAAAATGTCAACGTTCTTTTATCAATTGACTCTGTTTTACTTCATTGTCTGCATACTTGGGAATATTTCTGCAACTGAGTGTGTGTGTTGTTCGTTTTTTTTAAAAAAAAATATTGTCTTACCTATTGTCTTCTAGTGCTTTATGGAATAGCACAGAACTATGAAGTAACTACAGGTTGAATAACATTATTTGAGGCCAGGCTATCTGAGAGATTGTACTACCTATGCCATTGCTAGTACTTTAAAGCATCAGTGTGGACTTAAAGGTCAGAAACAGTTTAAGTCATTTATGACACTGAATGTTTTTCATGCCCACCAGCATCTGTGATGCACTGTACTTAAAACTAAAGCCTTCTTCCTTTATGTAGAAATCTGTTTGAAAGTTTAGGCTGTCTGAATAGTTGGGAAGAAATTTGGGAAATTATCCAGTTTAGTTAGAAATTCTAAATCTGAAATGAGCACAATGCTTATGTTTTTAAAGAAAACTTATTGAAATCTCATCCGCCACAAAAAATAGATGTTATACTCCACTTCTCTGTTCTATTTTAATATACACAGAACTTTTATTTAACTGTGGTATGCATGCAGATAGAAGATGTGTTCATTTATAACAAGTATATTTCTGTGGGGCAGAAGAATATATTGCCTTTCTGTATTAACTGTGACTAGCTGGTCAGGAAAGACAAGAGTATGCAGCAATTGTAGAAAAATATTCCAGTTGTATTTTAGCTGAAGTAAAAGAGAATTTCATATACAGAACTCATCAGTTTGCCTGTACTAATAAAAACGTGCTAAAAAACCCGCATGGTGAAAATACTGTTGGTAGCACAGAAAACAGAACGTTAGTCAAACTGCTATGAAAAGAAACAGAGCACTTATGATGGACCATCTCAAGGGGGAAACATGGCTTGAAAGGCAGCGAACAAAATGGTAACTAAGTAACTAGTTTCCGGTGAAGATGATAATAGATAAAAAAACTTTAGACTAGATTTCTATCTGACCATACCTCATCTGAAAATAAAAATGCTAGCGTATTTTGTGTTTGAGTGATTTTTCAAACATCAGTGGGGAAAAATTGCTTCTTTCTTAATTACCAAGAGAAGCAAACCAGACCCCTTTCCTTCTCAGGCTTTTCAGTCTGATCATTGATCCTGAAAAGAGAGAAATGCTCCCTCCTCACAGCGTGTTTCTGAGGGCAAAAAAGAAACCCAGGAGGCCACTGTTTCAAAACACAGCATTTTCAAATGGCCCAATCAGGACCTTCTGCAAATCAGTCCTCTGCTTCAGACCTGCTCAGTCTCTTCCCTCCATACTAAATGTCCTCCAATAGAAGGTTATTTTGCTTAATATACTACATAAAAGAAACTGAGATTATTAAACAAAAAATCCTCAATTTTTTTTAAACCTAGTTCTAAGCCTCAATTTTCAGCACGGGTACTAATAAAATCCATCTCTGAATAGTAGGTGATCAATACTTCATACTATTTCTTTCAATAAGGTAAGGCTGACAAAAAGGAAAAGGAAAAAAAAAAAGGGAAAACCAAACCTCAATTTGAAAAGAAGCACGTATTGTTTAAAACCAGCCCCGCGATTCTCATCTTGTTTCCAAGCAACACTGCAGCCAGGCACTGCCGTGTTACCTCCCTCTGCTAGAAAAACATCCTCGATTAACATATTGCCACAATGACTCGCTCCTTTGCCTCCTGAGGGAGGGAGGACGCTGCAAAAAAGCAGAACCATTTTCCTTGCCTTATCTCTCAAGAAACACTTTTAAAGAACAAAGAAAACACCCCTACACACACCCCTTGCCCTCACAGGCACCCTCATTTGGAGAGTCCCAGAGGTGCATCCCCAGCTTCCCTTTGGGCAGTTTGGTTTTCTTCCGCACAAGCGACTTCTGAACGGAAAAAAAAAAAAAAATAGAAGCCGGTTTTATCTACATCTGCCTAACAAAGGAAGGAATGCGACGTCCCTTACAGTGTAAAAAAAAAAATGTTTATCTCTTCGGAGGAAACAGAGAGGAGAGGACCCTTTGCTTCCTTTCAGCGAGGGCTGACTCCCCGAAGCACCTATGGCAGAGAGGCTCCTTCTTATCAACACCAACCTCTCTCTGATTATCTTTATTTATATTCCCCCACTTCCGTTTTTGAAATCTCCGAACATGTCCGAGATTCTGCCCGTCACCTCCGCCCCCACCTTCAAGAAGCCGAAGGTGGCGGCGAGCGGATCCGCAGCCCTTGGGCCGCAGTGCCACCGCGCTGATCACTGGTGCTGTGACCCCCTCCAAGGAGGGCAAAGGGACTCCCACGCTCAAGAAGGCCGAACGACAGCGACAAAGAGCCCTATGAAGCCGACGGCTGCCGCGGCCAAGAGCCCTAAAATGGCGACTAAGGCTGCCAAGCCCAAAGGCGGCAGCGAAGGGCGCTGCCGAGCCGAAGAAGACAGCGACTCGGAGCCGATACCGTAAAAGGAAAAACTTATGCAGATAAAATTCCACGGCGTTTTTAAAAACCACTCACGCTATCAGATTGAAAAAGAAAGAACTGAACATCAGTTCAAGTCTAGACTGGTGCAGGGTGATCCTCTGCCACATGTATACATAACTGCCCATAGTGCTTCTGTAGGAACTAAGACACTATGGAAAAGTAAACTTTAACCCTTTTTTGTTCCAACTCGTGATCCTCCATTACGATTTCCACCCCACTTACTCAGAATAGCTAACACTGTTTTTTGGAAACAGTTCTGGTTTAGTCAGGGGAAAGCATTCCAGTTACATTTTTAGAATTCTATCATTGCTGCCTGGAAACTAAATTGCAAGCAAAGAAAAGAACCCCAGGAGGCAGAAAAACAAAGTGGCCACTATGCACCAGGCGCTTGGACTCCTTTTCTACCCATCACAGGGGCAACGGCTGCGCTGGGAGGAAAGCCCGGCCTATCACGCCCTGGGTTTGAAAACCCCGCGCCTCTCCCCCATGAGGCGGTGGCCTCACCCCGGGCGGGCACGGAAACCCCGCCCCCCCCCCCCCGCCACGGCCCATCGCTGCCGGGATTAGCGGCGCTGCCCCCCACCGAAACCAAGGAGAGAGACAACAAACCCTCACTTTGCCGTGTTGTCATCTCCTCTCCCGACACCGCTCAGTGTTAACAACTGCCTTCTACTGAGTTTTAACAAAAGCGAATCCGAGAAACGTTTTCATAAGCACATCAGCTTCCTAGAGGAAGAAAAATGGAGGGACCGACACCAACAAAACAACGTTGAAGGCATACACACAGAGAAAATTGGCGGTTCAGAAACTCGCTCTACATCTAAGAAGTCTCCAAATATATCGAGATACACAGAAACTATTTGTAGGCTGAGGTGTTTCTGCTCTTTCTGGGAAGATGTGGGTGGCTCTTAAAAGAGCCTTTGGGTCGTTTGTCGAAAGAGTCTTACTTGGCTTTCGCCTTGTGGCTGTCGGTCTTCTTGGGCAGCAGCACGGCCTGGATGTTGGGCAGCACCCCGCCCTGCGCGATGGTCACCTTGCCCAGCAGCTTGTTGAGCTCCTCGTCGTTGCGGATGGCCAGCTGCAGGTGGCGAGGGATGATGCGCGTCTTCTTGTTGTCGCGGGCCGCGTTGCCCGCCAGCTCCAGGATCTCGGCCGTCAGGTACTCGAGCACGGCCGCCAGGTACACCGGGGCGCCGGCGCCCACCCGCTCCGCGTAGTTGCCCTTGCGCAGCAGCCGGTGCACGCGGCCCACGGGGAACTGCAGCCCGGCCCGAGACGAGCGCGACTTGGCCTTAGCCCGCGCCTTCCCGCCCTGCTTCCCGCGGCCCGACATGCCTCAGAAAGAAGTTTTAAAAAAGGAATAAAAACCCACTACGCTAAAGATTAAAAAGCTTCGAAAACAGAAAAAGTGCAGGGAGAGCTGCCACCCTGCCTTCTTATACCTTCTGTATGGGGCTTGGTGGGACTTCTGATTGGCAGGAGCTGAGATTGTGCAGTTAACCAATTGGAAGACAGATGAAGTAGTGACCAATCGGAGGTGACAGATGTTTTGACATCACGAACCCTAACTGTCCAATAGACGAGCACAGTCTTGAGTTATGTCATTTGCATACCGTCCCTATAAATATGGGGGGTTGCCGCTATACGTCGTTCCTGCGGTAGGCAAGTAGCGACTGACTTGTAAAATGCCGGAACCAGCGAAATCCGCTCCTGCTCCGAAGAAAGGCTCCAAGAAAGCCGTCACCAAGACGCAGAAGAAGGGTGACAAAAAACGTAGAAAGACGAGGAAGGAGAGCTATTCGATCTACGTGTACAAGGTGCTGAAGCAGGTGCACCCCGACACGGGCATCTCGTCCAAGGCCATGGGCATCATGAACTCCTTCGTCAACGACATCTTCGAGCGCATCGCCGGCGAGGCCTCGCGCCTGGCGCACTACAACAAGCGCTCCACCATCACCTCGCGGGAGATCCAGACGGCCGTGCGGCTCCTGCTGCCCGGCGAGCTGGCCAAGCACGCCGTCTCGGAGGGCACCAAGGCTGTCACCAAGTACACCAGCTCCAAGTAAATCTGTTCGAAACATCGTCTAAACCCAAGGCTCTTTTAAGAGCCACCCACATATTCAGTAAAAGAGTCGTTCACACTGATTCGCTTCGGTGAGTCGTACTTGTATTAACAGTTTTGCGTTGCAGACTAGGGCGTATTACTTAGTAGGAATAATGTTTGTCATGTCAAAGTAGCAAGGGATGGTTTGGGTCGTTTTGTATGTGCCCTGCTCTGACAGCTCGTCAGGCGAGTCTATGAAAACGTTAAGCACCTGATCATGTTCTAAAGCTATTAAAGTTTTAATTCCACGTTTTATAGAGTAGTTCTCGGTTTTTTCGTAATTACGGAATAAAATGCATGGTAGTGTTTAGGGTGTTTTGTATGTTTTTGTTTGGTTGGTTTTGTTGGTCCTCTCCCCGCCCCCCCCCCCCCCCCCCGCCGTTCAGATATAAAATTAAGCACACTTTTTTTTTTTTTTTTTACAGTAACGGCTTTATGCCAATGCAGTTTATATCTTTTCTAATAAAATATCTCCGTCGTCTTTAAACATTAGCTGTCATTCTCAAAGGACTTGGCTGCAAGCCAGAACGGGTTGTTTACTCGGAGATCTCCATATGGATTAGTCTATGTACTAGTGATATTTGGAGAACGTTTCATGAAATTTATCACACCACGCACGGTGGAAGTGAAATGGTATAGAGAAAAATATAATTTCATCAGCCCCACTGCTTTCACAGGGAAGTGACGTAGTTGTTTTTTTTAATGTCGTCTCTGCTTGAAAATAAACACAGGAGGATAAAGAGGTTCCTCATAGATCCATAATAGGAATATATAAGTAAAAAATAAAGGATGCTTTTCAAAAGAGAAGAAGAGTAGTTCGTCGAACTTCAGGATGTGCAGGGGAGCGATTTTTTTATTATTATTTTTTTTTCTAAAAAAGCCTTTTGAGAGAGGGCTGAAATCCTGTCTGCACCGGGCAGGGGCGGCGATAAAAGCATCTCTTGTGGGGCCAGAGTAAAATCCCCGCGTCCGCTGGGAGGTTACCGGTGTGGCAGAGCGCAGTTACCGCCGTCGGCCCCGCTTGGCGCGGGAGAGCGGAGGGACGAGAGGAGCGAGAGCGCCATCGCCTACAGCGGGGGAGGGGACTGCGGAGCGGGAAGAGGCCGTTACCCTTCTCCTTCTCTGGACGGCGCGCTTTTCAAATCCTTCCTCTTGTCCAATGGGATTTGCGTCTTACCGCGAGCCAATCACAGGGCGGTGTTGGCTATAAATACCGGTCCCGGCAGTTGCTTTCCGGACAGACAGTTATTGTTCAGTGGAGGGAGTGTGCTCTCTGGAAGATGGCGCGCACAAAGCAGACGGCGCGTAAGTCGACGGGCGGGAAGGCGCCGCGCAAGCAGCTGGCCACCAAGGCGGCCCGCAAGAGCGCGCCGGCCACGGGCGGCGTGAAGAAGCCGCACCGCTACCGGCCCGGCACGGTGGCGCTGCGCGAGATCCGGCGCTACCAGAAGTCGACGGAGCTGCTGATCCGCAAGTTGCCCTTCCAGCGGCTGGTGCGCGAGATCGCGCAGGACTTCAAGACCGACCTGCGCTTCCAGAGCTCGGCCGTGATGGCGCTGCAGGAGGCGAGCGAGGCGTACCTGGTGGGGCTGTTCGAGGACACCAACCTCTGCGCTATCCACGCCAAGCGCGTCACCATCATGCCCAAGGACATCCAGCTGGCCCGACGCATCCGCGGCGAGCGCGCTTAAGCTTCTAGCAGAGATTCTTGCAGACTGTCGAAAACCCAAAGGCTCTTTTAAGAGCCACCACATGGCCGTTAAAGAGCTGTACACTTGTTCCTGCGTAGGAAATGGTTACTCCCTGTTCTTATTGCGTAGCTTTATCGTGACCAAGACCCCGTATCTCAAGTAAGTAACAAAATGCATGTCAGATTTCGAAGAGGTTGAAGGGAATCCTGAGAGTAACCTGATCGTATGGGGTGGTCAGTTCCTGTAGTGGTTATGACTGGATGAATGTTCAGGGTGAAATTTGCTTTCTACACGTATTAGGGTTTTTTTGGGAGGTGGTGGTAGTGGAAATTTTGGCTCTTAAGTCATAATTATGGGCTTAAGTTTTCCGAATGATAAGCTCATCCATAGAACAAAAATTTGTCCACGGTTTTCTATTTAGCTTTGTCTTAAAAGGAATCGGAGACTTGAACTCGTGGCTTTACAGACCTGTTCTCTATTGAAGAAAGCGTATTCAGAGGTAAATGTGTTTCAAATGCCTCCTGGTATTTGTTGTGCTGCGTTATTTTACGTTCTTACGGTAACAACATTACGATATGTTGTCCTGGCAGAAATATTGTTTTCCTTTCCAAATGTTAGGGGTTTTTTCCCCTTTTTTTGGTGTGGAGAAGCGGGGCGGGGGGGGCGTTTTCTTTCGGAACGCGTTAAGAATTCCTTTCCCGCCCTTCCAGGGAAGGCGCTCGGTCGGTGTTTTCTCAGTGCTTTATCAGTCGTGGTTTGACTGCCGTGAGCGACGTCCCCCTGGGCGTCTTCAGCCCTTCTCAAGCACTTCTCGTTTATTCCTAAGACAAAAGCTGTATTTCTAGGCAGAGTTGGGAACAGGACGGTGGCAAGGGTGATTTCTGTGGCCCCTGTTTCCAGAGGTGTGCTTTCTGCTGATGTCTTCTCAGGGACGCACTCGTGGCATCCGTGATGGCTCTGGGTATCCTGTGTGAATGGTTAGAGCTGCCTATTTGGATCATTTTAATCTTCTGTATTTGAGCTCCCAGAAGTATTTCCTGAACTGAGTACAGAGCAATAGTTTTCTAAGGGATGTTAGCGATTAGAAACTTGATATCGAGTCCAGAATTATGGTCAAACAGAGACTCTTCCCTATCCATCGTATTCAGTAATTTGTGTGAACCTCTCTGGAAAAAGAGGTTTCTTCCTGACTAAGTTCAGCTGCACAGCCCCGTGCTCTCCTACTCAATAGGTCTGTAGTTGGTGCCTGGAAAATGTAGATTTCCAACATTATCTCTGGCTTTCCGTCGCCTTTCATTTTTGTAGGGTCTATACATCAAGTCGTTTTATGTAATTTGAGGAGCTTAGTGTACCTTACTGAAGTATTGAAAATAACGTCTTTTTGTGTTTGGGTTTTTTTTTTTTTCAATGCTACAAATGAGTAGCTGTGCCTTTAAGAAGCGGTTGGACTGAGTTGAATATAGCCTTCATTAAACTCAAACGAGGACCCACAAGGAGAACTACTTAGAGGAAATATTTCTTTTGGAAAGTCCAAAACTGTTTTTGTATTAACTGCTGATACCGTTCATCTTGGGAAATTTTCCTTTCTATCAGGAACTTGGACTCTGCAGCAAAATCTGACCAATCAACTGCTTCCACACACCATTTTCTTTCCCTTGTTTTTCTCGCTTTCAGCCATTTTCTGTTACTTCACCTCGGAGGGAAAAAAGGAAGAGGGGGAGCTGTCGAGAATAGTACTTTGGGAATTAAGATAGTCTATATGATTTATTTCCCATCTTTACTTGTTCATTGACGTAGGATTTGTGTTTTTCAGAACAGACTTTTATTTGTAGTAGTATAAAATTACCACTGTTACTGTAGAAATGACTTAGTAAAAGCAAACTCCTTTTCTGCTACTGTCTGATTCATCTAAACCTTTTTACATATATTTACGATGAAAATATTATTAATTAAATAAAATAACTATTTAAAATATACGAGATATTAAATATCCACTAAATAGAATAAGCCAATGGTCAGAATACTTGCATTTCAGCAAAGTTTGGGTCAAAAATGATGGTTTTTTTCATGTTCAAGAGAAATGATTTTTTTAAAGGAGTGAGACAGGGAAACAAGTTTTATTGATCTTATTATCTATAATTTTTCTTTTAGTCTTTTGAAGATGAACTGTTTCAATAAATATAACATTACTTGGATTCATTCTGTGAGTTGTGTGTTTGAATTGTAAAAAACACTAGCACTCTGTCAGCTGAGAAGGAAACTGTTATGTAAGGTTTTTGGCAGGAAGGGTGAGCTCGTATGAACCCTAAATTATAATTCCTGAATCTACAGTAGCTTTGGGGTATAATATATCATGAAAGGACACTAATAATAACCTATCATAGCTTGTCTAGGCTAGCTATTAGGAAGAATTTAACTGGTGGCTTTTGAAGTCTGTAATGGTTGCAGAGGGTTGTAGTTCTGATATGGGGAACGGTGGTAGAGTGATTGTAGTTTACTCTTGGGGGCTTACTCAGTGGGCTTTACTCTTCCTTCCTATCTGGAATCCTATCAGTTTGCATATGGTATTGAATGACTTAACTATAAAAGAGCAAACAACAACAAAAATTTCAAACTAGAAGTAGACTGGAAAATAAATTCTTTCATAAGATATGAATAAGAACTGATATCAAGAGTAATTAAGTTGGATTTTTTGAGCAAAGATAATTGATAGACATCTTGCACTTGCTATAAAGTTCAGAGAAAACCTGAATATCAGTTAAGTCTGATACAGAATATATCCTGGAAGGTATTTGCTAAAAGAAAACAAAAAATTCTAATGCACCACAAAGGAGAAATAAAACTGGTTTTACCATAGAGAGTTTATCTGGTATAACCTTTGTTTAGTCTAAGGCACACACAGGTGACTTAGTGCAAGATTTCCTAACTCAAAGTGAGAATAAAAGCAGAGACTCCTCTGGCACCAGGGGGGTCCAGCAGCATTTCTGTTATTTTGCAGGAGAGCCTGAGCTAATGAATGTTGCCAGGTAGGAGCTGGCTGTGTGCAGGACTGGTGTGCTGGCTAGCTGAGGACTGGATTGCAAACTGCTGGTGCTTTGCCCTGTGTGGCTGTTGGTAATCACGTAAGGTGCTTTTGTAGATGGCTTTGCTTGCTCAATAAAATATTTGTCTAAGACTGTTCCTGCTGTTTTGCCATCCTTCATGAATGATCTGGCACTGTGTTGGTATGATCTGGCTCAAGTCACTTCTTGGAAGAATGTACTTCTTATCAGTCCAATGTTTAAGATAGACCGTATTCACTGAGGTCCTTTAATTAGAAATACATAAAAGAAGGCCTGATGAAACCATCTTTTTAGAACAAAAATATTTGAATCACTCCTACTTGACATTTAGTTGTTTCTGAAAAACTTTGAATAAATATATCCATATGAAAAAGTGATGGGGTTTTCATTTGAATTAACTATTGTGATGTAAAAACTTATGTAAAGGTGATATGGTGGTTTCCATGTAAGACAGTGTGTAAAGATAAATCCTAACCATCCTGTCACATTCTTTTAATTTGCAAATCTTTCTTTGGAGCTGCCTTACAGGTGAGTCATGAGCTGGTTACAACCTTCAGTAATCAGACAGTGAAGTCTGAGCTGAGCCTCAGCTCTCCTACGAGCCTGGGCAATACTGCCTTGCTACATCCTTTCTTATTTCTTCTCTCCCACTTTCAAATCATGTCATATCTTCAGCTGAATACAAGCATCTTTCAGATTGCAGATGTACAAACATCACTGTTCATAACAGTATGAACATTTGCTAAGTTTTCTTATTATACAGGTGACCTGTAGGAACTAATGTTTGTCAGCTATTATGAAGTGATATTCAAATGGAAAGCTCTATTCTCAGCAAAGCTGTTACTGAAGTAACAATGATTAGTAATAAAAAGGCAACCTACTCAAGGAATATAATATTTAAACCAATACAAACCAAATTTGACTAAAACCATCTGGTAGTCGAAAATTGTAAGCTCTATTTGGTGCTTTAGCTTTGAGAGAGAGATAAACTCTTCTAACCACGAAAGGGTGTTATAATGTTTGTATATTGTAAAGGATTCATTACCCTAGATGTTCTAAAATTGGTTACAACTATTCTCATGCTTTTTAAAAAGTTAGGAAAATATAACACAATAAATACCACAAAGAACTGTTGCAGGTACTGCTTGCCAGCACATACAGTCCTTTTGTAATGCGAAAGTCCAGGAGATGAGACATTTCTTACCTCTTTAATCTGCTTTACCCACGGACAGTTTTTGCATATAGGGCAGCACTGTGGCAAAGTCCTTAAGCATCCAGGTTGCAGCCTATATGAAAACCCTCACCTCTCACTGTAGGAGTGGCCTAATGTACTACGCGACAGTACAGAGCTACAGTGTGCAGCAGTGTTACAAAGGACACCCTCCTAACTTTTGGTGAATACTCCACCATTCTGTAACTGCCATATTTTGAAGCCTTAAACTCTCTCAGGAAGGAGCAGTGACCCTTAACAACTCCAGTGAGTACTCATACACCATTTATAACTGGAATAGTGAGATGCAAGAAAAAAACAAACAGAATCATGTATTTCCAGAACTCTGGAAATAAGTAGTATGTGCAAGAACCAGAAAGAAGAGCAGAATAGCTCTAAGTATGAAGCTGCCACTTGCATCCAGATAGTATGTAATCAAAATCTCAGAATATCCACTCGCAGATTGTCTGGGATACCCAGGCTGTGAAAACAAAGCACAGCACAAACTAAAACAGTTGAGAAAAGCTGAGAGGAATATAATGGTCAATCCTTGACTAATAAGGCATTCAGCTATGGAGACAACAGTTGGTGAGTAAATTCTAACTGTCACAGAATTGTTAGAGGTTGGAGAGACAGAAGAATAGAATTGCTGGTATCTTATAAACAGCACAAGAGGCCACTCAAAGACAAGCACATTGTAGCCAACATGTCCCCTTCCCTGGAGACCCGCTGAGGGCTTGTAGCAAACATTTCTTGTCCTGCCTGTCCTTGCAAGCAATACCTCTGCCCATCTGAAACTTGGTGTTTTGAGTACATGTGTGTTTTAGGATGCATAAATAAAATCTCTTTTGCTTTAAAATGAAAAGGCCTTCTCTTCCTTGTATGCTCTTGCACTGAACTTTGATGGATTTTGGTGGGGTGTTTTTAATTTTTTTTTCTCCTTTCCTTTTTCTTAACATCAGTTATCAGTTAATCAAGGAGAAAGCGCTATTTGCTGTGTATTTTTTACTCTGCTATTTGCCCTTTATCTGGACCAATTGCTATATATTTCTGAAGACCTTCGGACATTTCCTTGCATGTCTGCACCATATCATGAATATTTGAGGTAGTTATGAGCATCCCCTTTCTCTCTACACCTCCATTTTTGTATGTTATCCAAAGCACACCACTCTGACCCATCAGGATGGACCAGTAAAACTATACAAAATGCTGGCCTGTAGTAGCTTCAATCTGTGAGGCCATTAAGATGGAGATATTTTTCCAGAGTATATATGAGATGATTTTCAATAAGCATTCAGTATGGGCTCATGAATCTTTAGCACAGTATACTGATGTTGTAATGTACATATGGATGCATGGTGTAAGAGATGTGATGGAAAAAGGAAGAACAGTGGTTTCTGTCACACAGCCTTTCAGGAAACGCTAAAATCAAATGCAAAACTTTCCATGTGTTTTAGATGCCAATTCAATGAGCTGAGCTTTGAAAATTTTTAGAATTAATTCAGACTACTGATAGTCCACAAAAATTAGGTAAGATCCTCCCTGCACTAGTGCACTGATAAGTAGCATTTGAGAATTTCTGTATGCTTTGCTGCAGTCAGCCAGCTCATTGTCAAAATCACTGTCACACTAAGATTAAAGAACTATTCAGCAAAGAATCATGCTAGCTACAATTCTAGTTAAATATACACTAAAATAAAATATTTAATAAAGCTTTTTTCTTTCTTTTTATTTTTTTTTCTTTTTTTCACCTAAATGAAGTATCATGCTGGTTATTTAAACTGAACGTAATGTTATTTATTTGTGCCAGTTTTGATATTCCCATTGGTTCTCCCAAGCAAGATGATCTCACAGATTATTTTGTTGCTGTTGTTGATGGCTTGCTTTGTTTTTAGGGAAAAGGAAACTGTCCAGAAATAAAAATGAAGCTCATTTGCAAAGATATTGGCTAGTCCGCTTCCAGGAGAGATGATTTCAAAAGTCTAAGAGAGGTAACTACACAGACACCAAAGAAAATGCTGGGAATGCCAATGTTTGACACTCTCAGGCTACTTTGGTGATCTCAGTCTAGGCCAATATAACACCAAAGTTTCGTCAGATCAAACATGTCATCCTGTCTCTGCATCCAACGCCTGAAAACTGTTACAAAATCAGCAGTGTTGCCAGGCCAGTTCTTGCTGTTTCCCTGGTTGTTTAGGCAGTTGTGTGCAGAGCTGGAGATCACCTTGCAGCAGCACAAATGTCGTCTACACAGAAATGAAATGAACAGCCAGTTCAGTGTGAAGTAGTCAATACTGATGACATACTATGAAGACTGAATAGTAATTATTGTATGAGTGTGTGTGATTGTGTATATGCAGTTGTTATGCATTTTCAGGTATCTATAACATCTTTGGACTTAGCCCACATAGAAAGTTCTTGATGTATGCCTATAAAATTTATCCAGCTGAATGAGCTTAGAATGAATGGTGCTAAGACCACGTTAAATGTATTTCAAAATACATTGGCATTTACCAACACTTGTATACATTGTATTTTATGAGTACTTGTATACATTGAGTCGTAAGAACACTTTTAAATACTGATACTTTGTATCCTCAAGAGCTTTTTAGGGTTTGATTAGGTTTCCTTTTTGTTAGCTTTTAAAAAACACATTAGAAATAACATTTAAGAGTTACAATTTATCAGCTATTTAGCTAAAAGCACGACGTTCCCAGTAGTTCACTGCACTGTCCCAGTATAGATGCAGAACTCCGCTGCTATACTATAGCACAGCCTCCCTCACCCATGTCCCCCAGAAATGTAAAGCAGAGCTCTCAGAGCTTCCTTGAGACTCTCCATGAGGCTCCTCCAGGTCTGATGTTGCAAAAGGACTGATACTGTACTGTTTCTCCTCCTTGAGAAATCTTTCCATAACTGTTTCATTTATCCATCAGTCCTATGGATGTCTGTACTTAACATTCTGATTTAGGCTTTGTAAGTGTAAGAGGCTTATCTGACTGGAGGCAGACATGCATATGCTATGTTGAAATCAAATAGAAAGCTGACTGGTGGAGTTTATAACAAGGTGTTTAAGCAGAAAAGCCAAGAGCAGATCTGAGCAAGGTAAAATAAATAATAAGTAAAATCATATGGTCTATGATTCTCCCCTAAATGTTATAGTCAATCCCAAAACAAGCGGTTGCCTGAATGATAAAATAGATTCTAGAAATAGACTCTAGAAACAGATTTTCACAATTTCATAAAGAAGGCTGAAGAGTTTTGAACAAGGTTTTGTGTGGTGAGAAGGGAAATGGGAAAATAGCTAAAAGATAGTGACAGAGATTTAAAGAAAAAAACATGCTGCCTTATGTTCCTGTGTTTGGAAAACGTATTTTAAATATATATATATATTTAAAATATATATAGAATATATATATATATATATAATATATATAAATATATATAGAAATAATAAATAAAATAAATAAATAGATTCTAAAAATAAATAAATTCTAAATAAATATAGAAATATAGAAATATATATATATAGAATATATATATATATATATATTCTAAAAAGATCTAGTACCATCTTCAGGGGATGAGAGGAAGGATGGTAAAGAACTAGGTAAGCTTCTTACCCTAAAAATGTGTGGGCTATCTTAATTAATAAATAAGAAACACACATGGAGATTTGGGGGTCACTACTGAAACATTTTTCCTGTTTCCCAAAGAAGTTTCATAAAATTATGATAGTGAAGATCTTATATAATGATATGAGTTCTCAGACTATGAAGACTAAGTGTAGGTTAAAACAGAAACCACAGCAAAACAAAATCTCAGAAAAGTTCTTCAGTAAATTCTAATTTTCACACTTCTTGAAGACTTATTTCTTTTATTGCAATATTTCTCTGTTATATTGAAAGCAAAAATTATTGTTGCCATAATCTCTAGAAATGGAAGAAAAATCTGAGCTGTTAAAACCGCCCCCCCCAAAAATCCAACAACAAAACACCAGCTACCTCGAAACACTATTTTTTTTTTCTTTTTAATTTCCCTCCACCCCCATACAAAATTGTGTTTAATCTTAGTATAAATTAGTTTATTATTATCTGTTTCAGGGAGTAAAGTTTATTACTTTGAGCCAGTCTGCCTTAAGTCAGGCAAGTTAGTAGTAATAGAAAACTGATCTATATTTTATTGTGAACCATTAAAAGTCGATGTAGCACTTGTATTCTAACTGGCACATGTTTCACAAGGAGTTAACCTGAAGATTAGTGTGAGGCTATTGGAATAGTCCATTTTTCTTAAGGTGCTGAGCAAATATGAATCGCTTGCTTCCACAGTATGAAGCATTCCCAGAAAATGATGTGACTTGTGCTTCCTTGTGGTCTGTTCTCTTACAAGAATTTTGTAGGCGCTCTGCTTTTCTTGTGATGGTAAAAAAATATGTTTGATATGTAAAGGTGTGACAGATGTATGTATATGTTTGCATGTATGTCTCTGCATAGCCGCGAGGAAAGAAAAAATAACGAAAACTGCTCACGTTTTAATCTATACGAAGAAAATACTACGTTACATTTAGAAAAGGAAAAAATCCTCTTATCTCACGGCTTGAGCGCTTCCTTCGCCTCCTCTTTTAAGCAACGAGTAAAAGGACTCAGTAAAAGAAAGAAGCCGCAGGTCGAAGAGGACAAGGGTAGCAGAGATTATTTAAACATACCCGAGAAAGGTCCCTCTACAGGCAAATACTAATAACTAAAAAATTAATAAGCAACACTTGGGAGTGTCCAACGCACAAGCTCACAAAGCACAAACTCAGCCGAGCTGGGCAGGGACCGGCGTCGGGCGGGGCGGGATCCCCGAGCGCGGCCCCGGATTGGTCGGAATTTGCCGCAGACCCGCGGGCAGCGCGGGGGAGGGATGCAGCCCGGAACGCGGTCCCGGGGCCACCGCCCCGGCTCCCGCCGCCGGCAATGGCCCAGAGCTGCCTCGGAACAGTCACCTGCGCAGGGGCGACAGGCACGGGGCCAACGGGACGGGACAGCAAAGAAACAAAAAGACGCGCAGGCTGACAGTGCGCAGGGGCAGCGCGCAGGCGGGGCGGGCCGAGTGCGGAAGCGGGGGGCGTGAGTGCAGCTCCGCTCGAGAGAGACAGAGCGGCAGGACGCGTACCCGGGACCAGGGGCGGGGAAAGCGCCTCGGCCGCCGCCTCGCGGGAAGCCCGTGCTGAGTCGCGCGGGGGCCACCCGAGGGCACTGGGCGGGGAAAAGGGCGGAGACTGCAGCCGAACCCCTCCTCCCCACCGCCCGCCTGCGGCCGCAGTCCTCAACCAGGTCGGCTCCCGGGGAATATACGGCGGCACCGTGGTATTAGCAGTGTGCAGTTTTAGGCTGCGAGAAGTCTTATCATGTCTGGTAGAGGTAAGGGCGGGAAGGGGCTCGGCAAAGGGGGCGCCAAACGCCACCGGAAGGTGCTGCGCGATAACATCCAGGGCATCACCAAGCCGGCCATCCGCCGCCTGGCTCGGCGTGGCGGCGTGAAGCGCATCTCAGGGCTCATCTACGAGGAGACCCGCGGCGTGCTGAAGGTGTTCCTGGAGAACGTGATCCGCGACGCTGTCACCTACACCGAGCACGCCAAGAGGAAGACGGTCACGGCCATGGACGTGGTGTACGCCCTCAAGCGCCAGGGACGCACTCTCTATGGCTTCGGCGGCTAAACTCGATTCCTGGGATAGGTTACGATTTTAAAACACAAAGGCTCTTTTAAGAGCCACCCACAAATCACACAATGAGAGCTGTATTGCTGAAGTTTCAGAAGTTTTTAGTAACACCTGTAATAACAAAAGCAGTAGTGGCAGCTTTGGTGCTCACAGTTGTATGGACCTCCTGCGAGGTCGTGGAGCGCTTGTTGTAGTGCGCCAGGCGCAAGGCCTCGCTAGCGATGCGCTCGAAGATGTCGTTGACGAAGGAGTTCATGATGCCCGTGGCCTTGGACGAGATGCCCGTGTCGGGGTGCACCTGCTTCAGCACCTTGTACACGTAGATCGAGTAGCTCTCCTTGCGGCTGCTCTTGTCCTGCGTCTTGGTTACAGCTTTCTTGGAGTCCTTGGATGTTGGGGCAGATTTCACTGGCTTAGGTATCCTTAAAACTTTGTCGTGACCCTTCAGTGAGTGTATACCACATGCAAAATAAAGTCCACACACCCCCCCCCCCCCATTTAGAAATGTATTATGCAAATTACGGGATTGTAATCGTTCCATTCCTATTGGACTAAAACGTAATAACGTAACTACAGGCACCTACGTCCTGTTACTCCCAGTTCAGGAGCTGCATGTACACAATCGCTCTGCTACGGTGATGGCAGTACTGCTTTTTCTAGTGGAAAAAAAAACCAAAACGAACATTAAAGTTGCACTGTTACACTCACTATGAAATTATTTAAAACGTTTGATCTTGATACACTGGCTATTTCGTAATATTTGTGGGCTTTTCAGGATCGTTAGACTACGTAGCAGTAATTCCAATATTCTCAGTGATTCAAAAAACGCTTTTATTATTACAGGTGTTACTAAAAACTTCTGAAACTTCAGCAATACAGCTCTCATTGTGCGATTTGTGGGTGGCTCTTAAAAGAGCCTTTGTGTTTTAAAATCGTAACCTATCCCAGGAATCGAGTTTAGCCGCCGAAGCCATAGAGAGTGCGTCCCTGGCGCTTGAGGGCGTACACCACGTCCATGGCCGTGACCGTCTTCCTCTTGGCGTGCTCGGTGTAGGTGACAGCGTCGCGGATCACGTTCTCCAGGAACACCTTCAGCACGCCGCGGGTCTCCTCGTAGATGAGCCCTGAGATGCGCTTCACGCCGCCACGCCGAGCCAGGCGGCGGATGGCCGGCTTGGTGATGCCCTGGATGTTATCGCGCAGCACCTTCCGGTGGCGTTTGGCGCCCCCTTTGCCGAGCCCCTTCCCGCCCTTACCTCTACCAGACATGATAAGACTTCTCGCAGCCTAAAACTGCACACTGCTAATACCACGGTGCCGCCGTATATTCCCCGGGAGCCGACCTGGTTGAGGACTGCGGCCGCAGGCGGGCGGTGGGGAGGAGGGGTTCGGCTGCAGTCTCCGCCCTTTTCCCCGCCCAGTGCCCTCGGGTGGCCCCCGCGCGACTCAGCACGGGCTTCCCGCGAGGCGGCGGCCGAGGCGCTTTCCCCGCCCCTGGTCCCGGGTACGCGTCCTGCCGCTCTGTCTCTCTCGAGCGGAGCTGCACTCACGCCCCCCGCTTCCGCACTCGGCCCGCCCCGCCTGCGCGCTGCCCCTGCGCACTGTCAGCCTGCGCGTCTTTTTGTTTCTTTGCTGTCCCGTCCCGTTGGCCCCGTGCCTGTCGCCCCTGCGCAGGTGACTGTTCCGAGGCAGCTCTGGGCCATTGCCGGCGGCGGGAGCCGGGGCGGTGGCCCCGGGACCGCGTTCCGGGCTGCATCCCTCCCCCGCGCTGCCCGCGGGTCTGCGGCAAATTCCGACCAATCCGGGGCCGCGCTCGGGGATCCCGCCCCGACGCCGGTCCCTGCTTTCGCTCGTAGGGACCGTCCGAGGGACGTTTCTTGGCCAGCGGTCTCTTTGTTCGCTTGGGCCACGGCGGCTCCACGTTTTGTCTACCCGGACACTGCGATCCCGACGGCTGCCCACTGCGCTGTGCAACCCTGGGAGCCGGGCACCGTGTGTCCGCACGGAGCGAGCTGCAGGTCGGTGAGAGGAGGAGCAAGGAGCGAGGCTCTGAGCTGCCGGGAAAATGGTCAGTGAGGGGCTCCGATAGGAAGCGCCTAGACCTGAGGTTCCTGTGAAGGCAATTCGGAGCGGCTGCTGGGGAGCGCAGGAGGAACTGTCCAGTTTTGTCGTCTTCAGCGACCCCCAGCCCCGGAGCGCGGTCCCATAGGCAGCGCTCGCCGCACGGCACCGGGCTCACTCCTGGCAGTTGCGGGTTTTCAGATAGGGAAGTGCTCGCCAGCGTGCAGCCGGGTCCAAGAAGCGAAACAGATATTAAAGACGTTACCAACCAGATGTCTGTATGGCATCTCAAAAATAAACTATAATCAAATATTTTTTCTTCAAATGAGTCAGCCAAAAATTTTGCTCTCAATTTCACAATTTTGCTAACAAATTTGGCATCCGTGCTGCTTACAGTATGTTAAACTGTATTTGTAAAGCAGATGAATACTGAGTTATGACGCTATATTTTTAAATTAAATGTGTTAAGATATTAAATGTTACTTACACACTCAAAATAGTGGTGATATTGCTATGGTATTTGCAAATTATATTATGTGCATTCTATGCACTTCAAATATGTCTACCTTTTAAAAAGGATTGATGTATTTTTAAATTTTTATAGTCGGTTGTGTAGTTTTGTTCCTAAACATAATTTACAGAATTTAGACATCTCCAGAATATTTTTCAGCAGAGTATATTCCCTAGATTCAGGAGAAAATGTGACTGAGATATTTATGTATGGTTACATGTGTCCAAAAAAGTACAAGTCTTTCCTATGATTATAAATATCACTGTGAATTCTATTTTCACTCAAACTCTTATTTTAAACAAATTAAAGTGAAATAATTGCCACTCAAATGTATTGAACATGAGCAGGGAAAAGTAGTTTTAAGGTAGATTATATTCACTTTTTGACTGAACAGAATGAACTAAAACTGTTTATAGGCTAACTGGAAATTTTGTCACTGACAGACCTGCCAGGCTGGTGCCAAGCATTGCCATTTGGCTCCACAAAGTCTGTTTTGTTCTTTATACCTGAAGGCCTGTGTCTAGATAAGTTTCCTGGGGCATATATAGAAAAAACCTTCTGAACATTAAAGGAAGCCTAAAGGGATTACAGGAAATCTCTTAGTGTGTCAAAAATCATAATTACTTCATCACTTGTCCTCAGTGCAGGGTGAATATCATAGTATAACTTTTCCCTCTAGCAGTATAACCACTGGAAGACTTTGAAAATCACCTTACTAAGTGTCCTGGCAGAAATGGGCGGTGCAGAGGCTGAGAATCCTAGTTTACAGATTGATTAATTAACTACAAGCTCCTTTCACCAAAGTGTGGTGCCTATTTGACATTATTTAATATCATGCTTTCTGGAAGGCTGCCATGCCTGTATGTTGCTACAAGTGACCACAGACATATTTCCCCAAAGTGTTTTTCTTAGTAACAGTTTTCTCATGGTCCAGAGGGTTATCTTAGACAAAAAGAATTAAAATAGAAAGAAAACTTTGCTGCTGAATATACTACCTAATAAAGTTGCTTTTGTTGTGTATTGGAGACTATAATTTTTGTTTGGATCAAAGTTTAGGATCCACTCCCAAGATTATAGGAACTACATTTTGCTCATGAGTTTGGACACTTAGTACTAGAAGTTAAATGAGAAAGGAAATCTTTGCAAAACTCTATTCCATTAAAAAAAAATTTAAAAATCTGCAGCTTTACATGTCTGCTTTATTTGGGACTGACACCCTATCTCCTCATTAAACTATAATGACGAAATTGCATTTATTTGTTGCAGTAAGGCAATATCACTCCAGGACTGCACAAGAAAGTACATAATCAGTAAAAAAATCATCACATCAGTGTTTTATATCCAACTGTAAAGTTGCTTTTCATGTTCTTGAGAACTTATATAGCAATTTAAATTCATATCTGTATCTGCTACAACTGTAATCATAGTAATATGCAAACTAAAGGCATGCAAGATCTTTTTAACAGAGTACATAATTCCTAACATTGCAAACAAAATAAAGGTGAAAAGGGGTAGAAAACCCTTTCATCTTATTTTTTAACTATGCAATTCTAAGATGCTTGATGATATATAGGCTGGTATTATTGAGTCATCCCTTAACATAAAAATGATCTATAAGATTTGGTTGGAGGGTTTTTTGCATCACAAATTCTTTAGAATCTAAAGGTGTATTGGAATCCAGTGATGCAAATAAGGCACATATGGTATGGATATCCTCTTGACTACTGTCTGTTGTGTATGCAAATAAGAGAAAGGTCATTTATTTAAATTTGCTTTGCTACATTTCTTCATCCAGTGGAATTTGCTTGAAAGTCATGAGTCTTTAATAACAGTAGGTTTGCCAGCACTCTTATTATATAATCCATCTGGTTAATAGAAGATTTACATTTAAGGCCTCATCAGTGTCATGACAGCACAATGTTCACAACTGGTAGAACCACTAGTGCCTAAGAATAAAAATAGGGAATGTTAAAAGTGGACCTCAGTATCACAGAAGGTGAACCTTTACTTACTGAGGTGAGCAGAGCAGCAAGTGAAATAAGAGGGGTTTGGAATGAAATTCTGAAGAAAAAAATGAATTTCTTGTGAGATGACAAGAATTCAGAGAGAGGTGTTGGACTTATCTCGACACCCAGAGAAGGGCATGGCCCTCTCCTTTGGTACCAACTCTGATTTCCACATATAAGGGTTTGTTCATGAAGAAATCCCACACCTGGGTACAGATATCCCCACTCCCATGGGCTTTCTCTGGACTTCCAGCACTTTGATCAAGAGAATCATGCTTGAGGCTCAGAAAGCCCATCATATCCCAGGCTGCATAAAACCAGCATGGCCAGCAGGTTGAGGGAGGTGATTCTCCCCATCTACTCCACTCTTGTGAGACCCCACCTGGAGTACTGTGTTTGGCTCTGGGGCCCTGAACATAAGACACACATGGACCTGTTGGAGCAAGTCCAGAGGAGGGCCATGAAGATGATCAGAGGGCTGGAACACCTCTCCCAGAAAGAAAGGCTGAAGGAGCTGGGTTTGTTCAGCCCGGGGAAGAGCAGGCTCCAGGGAGACCTTATTGAAGCCTTTCAATATAGAAAAATGAAGAGAGCCTTTTTTACCAACGCAGGCAAAAAGACACGTAACAGGACCAGGGATAACAGTTTTAAACTAAAAGAGGGTAGATTTAGATTCGATATAAGGAAGAAAATTTTTGAAATGAGAGTGGTGAGACACTGGAACAGGTTGTCCAGAGTTGTGGATGCCCCCTCCCTGGAAGTGCTCAAAGTCAGGTTTGACAGAGCTTTGGACAATCTGTTCTAGTGCAAGGTGACCCTGCCCTTGGCAGGGGGATTGGACTAGGTGATCTTTGACAGTGCCTTCCAGCCTAGAGGGTTCTATGATTGCAATCTTCTGACACACGCATATGCAGGGATCTGTTCTGGAACTTAAGTATAGACTTGTGCACTTTAAAACACAGTTCTTGTATCATCACAGTTCTTCAGGAAGAGAAGTATAAGTGTCAGGACACATGTAACTTCAGCTAATGAGAATGAGTAAAACAGCACAGTGAAAACATTACAGCTCTTAACATATCCACCTGCAAAAATAACTTAGGCACAGATAAATAACTTAGGCACAGATACTGTTAACTTCTCAGAATAGTCTGTTGCTCCAGGCAGTTCTCTCCCTTTATGTTTCTCTCTACAAATGATCCCTGATGTCCACTTTGGCCATCATGCAGTCCTACCTAAAAAGCCTCTCTGCTTTGGGGGTAGAGGGGAGACACAAAGGAGGCAGCATCTTGCTACAGGCGGTATTTTCCTTCCTTCAAGCCCACAGCATTCTTCCTTTTCCCTGGGGGTGTGAGAGGGCAGAGGTGCTGCACAGGTGAGAGCTATGGCCTCAATGCAGTGTGCTGCAGACCATGAGATGTAGCTTCTGGGAACACCTCAGCAAAAGGAATCAACTAGACAATCTGTTTCATAATTTATAGCAGTGAACCTGAAGAGCTTTAACATTGTTCTCTTGGGCGATACTTGTGCCAGCAAAACAGAAGATTAATTCAAATAATATTGCCCACTTCTATCTGATGTAACAAGGGAAACATCTATGCACAGTGAGGGAATTCAAGAGACAGGCAAGTTTGAAAACCTCACTTAAAACAGGAACATACCAGTACTGCAATGAGTTTCTTCTGAATGGAAAGATGCTACATTGTTGCAGGTCTGACTATTTAAGGATCTAGATCAAAATGAGCCACTTCCCCTAAAGCACTACTTATTCCTAAACAAAGATAAGTCACAGGGAAGCTTTACATCTTTTAAAGAAAAAAAGGTCTACAAAGGAAGCCTTTCTTCATTCTTAGATGCAGTTATATGCGTTTAGGTTGTTTTCCTATGTTTTCATTCTGCGTAGCTTTTCCCACTTCCCCCTGTCTTTTAGCTACCTCCCCCCGTTTTGCCAATTACTAGGCCTAGTACAAAGGACACAGCCAGCAGCAGAAAAACAATCCAGTAAGTAGATTCTATTGCGCGTAAAGGAGTGTCTTGGTTTGAAAGACAGGTGTCTGCTAAGGAAGGCAGGAGCCCCCCTTGGAACGGAAAATATAAGCCCCTTCCCTCCGAATTATTATAAAATTGAAATTAAGGGGCTTTCAGGCAAAGATATGAGGAAATGGGAATAACAGTTTTTTACTAATATATACAACAAAACAATAATACAGAGAAACTGGTTTAAAGCCTGACAGAGTCAGGGATGTATATAACAAAACAATAATACAGAGAAACCGGTTTAAAGCCTGACAGAGTCAGGGATACAACCTGGCACCCTGCCGGGCAGGGTGCTGGTAGCAGTCCGGTGTAGTGGTAGCTGCAGTTCTCTTTGAAATGGTCCTGTTGAAACGGTGATCTTGTAGAAAAGAAAACTGGTCCTCCTCCGAAAATCCGGCAGTGGTGTAGTCCAGCGGGTAAGGCTGCTGCTGCTGTTCCAAACCCCAGATTTTTTTCCCCAGTGGGAATGCTTGGCTCCCTCCCCCCTGGCCGGAGCATCTCACAAAGGGATGGTGAGTCATGGGGCAAGGCACTGATGGGCGCATTAACAGAAGAATAGCCCAGGTGCAGGCCACCTATGGGTCATGCGGCAAGGCATTGTTGGGCCTATTAACAGAAGCTAGTCCCGAGGGGGGAGGCAAGGAACATCGGTTCCTGGTTTCAACAGCTCATGGTAACAGAATACATTGTAACCCAGGACAAGGAGTCAGTATATAGGGGATCGCTGGGGGTACAAACAAGTCAGATAGATCACAAATAATAGACAACCCCAGCGACCCCAGGAATGACATAGCATGACCCGTAATAGATGGAACAAACAAAGATACAAGGTATCCCATACAAGGTATCCAAAACGGGAGACAACCAAGTCAATAGGGTGATCACATACAATAGAGGTAACCCCATGTTGCCTCCGCACAAAGCCCACATTTATAAGTGCCAGACATGACTGCGATCCGGTTGCATGAGGAGCCAGGAGGTCCTTCCCCAACAGGAAACTCTGTGAAATGCGTCCACCTCACAGACAGACACTCCAACTCTTCCTGCAAGTGGTCCCAGCTTTTATGCCCAAAGCAGGACACGTGGCACTCATTACTAAAATGCAGGGCACCTGGGGCTTGTTTACCCAAGGGCTTTCCTTACAAGGCCGGCTGCACCCTGGAGGAAAGCCAAAAGGCAAACTCATCCCCTGCTCTTAAAGGACCATGGGAACCACCCATATGTCAACCTTAATTCAGGGCTTGGGGTTCAGACCCCAGCACTTCATTCGGCCCTTTGACATATGGGTGGACCCCACTGGCACATGGTATGCCGTCATTGATTTAGCCAATGCATTTTTTACGATCCCAATTGCAGAAGAGCATTGGGATAAATTTGCATATATATGGCAAGGGCTGCAGTACACTTTTACCAGGTTGCCTCAAGGATGGGTGCGCAGTCCAACTATTTGTCATAGAATAGTGGCTGAGCACCTGGATGAGGTACAGCTTCCCCCTCATATACAGATTGTCCACTATATTGATGACATTCTAATTCAGGGGAGCAATGAGGCTGAATTACAACAAGTGCTCAAAGTAGTCCTAGTGCATATGAGGCAGAAAGGCTGGGAGATTAATCCAACTAAAATCCAAGGGCCGTCTCAGACAAACAAATTTTTAGGAATCCATTGGCACTGTGGTCATTGTGAGATACTACCTAATGCTCGGCAGAAGATCCTTGACTTCGCATCACCACAGAATAAGAAAGAGGCGCAGAGATTTATCGGGCTGTTTGGTTTCTGGAGACAACACATTCCCCATTTGAGACAGATTTTTGGTCCCATTATACAAGGTGACCAGGAAGAAATATGAATTTGAATGGGGAAATGAGCAGCGGGCTGCCTTTGAGTTGGCTAAAGAGGCTATTCAAAGGACTTTAGACTTATGGCCCACACAGGAAGGCAAAGTAGAACTGCACGTATCTGTAAATGGGTCATATGCTAATTGGAGCCTCTGGCAAAAACAAGGGAAGAGAAAAGTTCCCTTGGGATTTTGGAGAAGAAAGTTGCCAGAGGAAGGGAACAACTATACGCCCTTTGAAAAGCAACTGTTAGCCTGCTATTGGGCTTTCATAGAAACTGAACAGCTTACGATAGGCCACGAAGTGGCTCTGCGCCCTGAAATCCCTATTATGCACTGGGTTAAAAGTTCCCCAAAGACCCACCAAATAGGGCATGCTCAGGAATCCAGTATTATCAAATGGAAATGGTACATCCAGGACAGAGCAAAGGTGGGACCTGGTGGTGTTGCGGCCCTTCATGACCAAATAGTAGCTGCCCCCATGCAGGATCAAGAGGTAAAGCCTGATCCTATAGTTGAACGGGAATCCCCTGTACAATGGGGGAAGACCCTGGATCAATTGCTATCTCTTGAAAGGGAACATGCACGGTTTACAGATGGGTCAGCTAAATATATAGGAGAGAAAAGGTTTTGGAAAGCAGTGGCTTATCACCATCACTCGAGAAAATTTTTGGAGATGACAGGAGAAGGGGAAAGTAGCCAACATGCTGAGTTATATGCACCATATATGGCTTTAAAACAAGAGGATTTAGGGGAGTATCATCTGTATACCGATTCCTGGTCAGTGGCTAATGGATTGGCTACTTGGTTGCCAACATGGGTAGCCAAGGATTGGAAAATTTATTCTAAAAGAGTCTGGGAAAAGGAAATATGGAAGGATATTTGGGAACTGGTTCAAAGAACAAAGGTGACAGTGTTTCATGTCGACACTCATAGCAACATAAATTCACTTCAGCGACTTTACAATTCTGTCACCAATAACCGCGCAAAGATTTCCCAAGCCGGACTGGAGTTCCCTCAGGAGGGGGACCATGAAGGCTTGGTGAAATGGGCACACCAAAAATGGGGGCATCTTGGGGAGAAAGCGACTTACAAGTGGGCCCAAGAGCGTAGCATAGTCATGTCACTGGATATGATCAAAACAATAATTGCCCAATGCCCTGTGTGCCAACACATGCATAAACACCCAGTACCAAATATCGTAAAAGGAAAACTGGGAAGAGGGAAATTGCCAGGAAAAATCTGGCAAATGGACTACATCAGACCTTTACCCCAGAACCGAGGGGGGAAAACACACAAAAAAATCAATTACTCACTACAAACATAAATTAGAGTACCTTAAGTAAAAAGAATGAGGAACTAGAAAGCAGTACATCACGCCCCTTTAAGTAGTAACCAAGTTTCCAGACCTTACCACAGGACAGTGCTTTAACTCCCCAATAAAAACAGCATATAAGGAACAGTTCACACCAGAATTTGGTAAACAAAGCAACACAGCTCTTTTCTGATTGTGTGGGTGGCTCTTAAAAGAGCCTTTGGGTTATAAAGGTATGAAATATCTGAGCAAATGTATTGATTGAGCTCATTTGCTTTTAGCCTTATGACTCTCAGTCTTCTTGGGCAGCAGCACGGCCTGAATATTGGGCAGCACCCCGCCCTGCGCGATGGTCACCTTGCCCAGCAGCTTGTTGAGCTCCTCGTCGTTGCGGATGGCCAGCTGCAGGTGGCGGGGGATGATGCGCGTCTTCTTGTTGTCGCGGGCCGCGTTGCCCGCCAGCTCCAGGATCTCGGCCGTCAGATACTCGAGCACGGCTGCCATATAGACAGGCGCCCCAGCCCCCACCCGCTCCGCATAATTACCTTTGCGGAGGAGCCGGTGCACACGGCCCACGGGGAACTGCAGCCCGGCCCGTGACGAGCGCGACTTGGCCTTGGCTCTGACTTTGCCTCCCTGCTTCCCACGTCCAGACATACTCCAGCCGCTATCAAAACTACAACCCAGCTACGCAAACGGGAGAGTCATACTGACGCAGCGGCTCTTCCCTTTTTATCGCTTCCCTGGGCGGGATTAGCGCTCGGTGATTGGCTGGAAGCAGTCGTTGTTTATACAACCAATGAGAGGACGGATCGTATTGTGACCAATCAGAGACAAAGCTACAGCACCGTGCGACAAGGTCCAATCACATAGTACGAGTTGGAGATCTGCTATTTGCATAGCAGCCGTATAAGTAAAGGGCGCTGCGCCTGTTTGAGCTACTTCTCTAGTGAAAGATTAAAGTAATATTGCTAAAATGCCCGAGCCGGCCAAGTCCGCTCCTGCGCCCAAGAAGGGCTCCAAGAAGGCGGTGACCAAGACACAGAAGAAGGGCGACAAGAAGCGGAAGAAGAGCCGCAAGGAGAGCTACTCCATCTACGTGTACAAGGTGCTAAAGCAGGTGCACCCCGACACGGGCATCTCGTCCAAGGCCATGGGCATCATGAACTCCTTCGTCAACGACATCTTCGAGCGCATCGCCGGCGAGGCCTCGCGCCTGGCGCACTACAACAAGCGCTCCACCATCACCTCGCGGGAGATCCAGACGGCCGTGCGGCTCCTGCTGCCCGGCGAGCTGGCCAAGCACGCCGTCTCGGAGGGCACCAAGGCTGTCACCAAGTACACCAGCTCCAAGTAGAATGTTTCCGGTCGTCAGTTTTTGACCCAAAGGCTCTTTTAAGAGCCACTCACATTCTCCTTGGAAGAGCTTTAACACGGTAGCATTTTTGTCTTTTCACACGTGGTAATGTTCTTGTCAAACGCTAAATAGCTTACAATAAAATCCTTAAATCACAGTTAACATGATATGCAAGGAATTATGATTGTGTCTGAAACCCTTGGTGAATAATTCACAGCTTCAGCCAAATTAGAATTTAACTTCATAAAATCTAGGGAATATTGGGGTTTTTTTCAGCAGAAATAGACGCGGTACATTATGCTGCACATTTCATCATAAATTCCACTATCTACATTAAAACACTCTTCCCGAAAAAAATATGATGGGGGAAATAAATCCCGGATCACTTTTTTCCCATATCTGTCCCGGGATAGTGTAAGCATAAAAGTTTTCCCTTCTGTATAACAAGGACAAGACAACTCCGAGAAGCGAGGACAACTCTTCAGGCGACGTAGACATTTTGGGAGGACGAGCTGCCCTGACATCCGCTATCACCTTTCGCGCGGAGTCAGCGCGGGCAGCGCTCCCTGTCCCGCCCGCAGCGCGGGGTTTTCGAAATTTTTTAATCTCCCAATAAGCGGCTGCGCCTTCTCCCATCAGCCAATCGTAGCAGGACTCAGGTTGAGTCAGGCTCCGCGCCGCTCCTCCTCTCTGCTCCTACTGGGCACAGTGAGCCCTGCCCTCAGCGGCTCAGGACAGCTGCCCAGCAGAACTCCTGTCGCTCCGGCTGCACCGCCACCAGTCCGGCAGGGTGCGGAAGAGGACCGCTCGTGGCTCTACCCGCCTGCCGCCCCGGCAATCTTAAAAATGGGTGAAGTCACGCAGAAATTAAGAACTGCCCCGCGACAGCGCTGCCAAGCGGAAAGGTCGTTGCCAAGGAAGCAGAGGAGTCGTGCTGACAGCTCGCAGCTACTGTCACTAGGAGCTGTGGCAGTCGCACCCAGAGTTAGGCACCGCACTGGTTAAAACACCGAAATAACCTCCCGCCCCGGCGCGATACCCGCCCTAAGCAGCCTTGTTAACACATACACCCTCTTGCGATGTTCAGAAACGTCTGCCTTTAGAAAGCTTTTCGTAAGGAATGTAAACTATTTTTTCAAGTCTTACAGTAACCATGGCCCGAAGATCAGCAACCCATCCACTTCACAGACGAACGTCCCACACGGGGAGTGGCATGTCGTTAGTTTTGCTGCAGGCATGGAGCTCGGTGACAGAGTGCATCAGCTCTTTTTCGGACAAGAGTGGGTGGCTCTTAAAAGAGCCGTTGGGTTTAAGTATTTCCACTTCAACACTTCACTTCTTTGGCGCTGCCTTCTTTCCTTTGGCTGCTTTCGGCTTGGCTACCTTGGGCTTGGCAGCTTTGGGCTTCACCGCCTTTGCTTTGGCCGGGCTCTTCGCTGCTGCCGCCGCCTTTTTGGGCTTGGCAGCCTTAGTCGCTTTCTTCGGGCTCTTGGCCGCTTTCTTGGCCGCTGGCTTCTTGGCTTTCTTGGGGCTCTTCTTTACCGCTGCCGCCTTCTTGGGCTTCTTGGCAGCGCTGGCGGGCTTCTTGGCCGCCGGCTTCTTCGGCTTGGCCGCGGCTGCCCGCTTCTTGGGGGCTTTTTCCTTCACTTCTCCAGGCTTTTTGTTAAGGCGGAAGGAGCCGGAGGCGCCGGTGCCCTTGGTCTGCACCAGAGTGCCTCTGCTAACGAGACTCTTGAGCCCTAATTTGATGCGGCTGTTGTTCTTCTCCACATCATAGCCGCCGGCCGCCAGCGCCTTCTTGAGCGCGGCGAGGGAGAGCCCCTTGCGCTCCTTGGAAGCAGACACTGCCTTGGTGATCAGCTCGGTGACGCTGGGACCCGCGGGCTTTCGGGCTTTAGAACTGCCCACCACCTTCTTCGGCTTTTTGGCGACAGCCTTAGCGACTGGCGCCGCGACTGCGGGAGCGGCGGCGGGAGCGGTCTCGGACATCGCAGCAGAGACTTCTTTCTAATCAAAAGAAAGTAATTGGGCTACAGTAACCCCGATGCCTGAATTTATAGCGAAGCGGTGATCTGTGATTGGTGCTTTTCAGAGCCCGCCTAACTGTTAGCCAGGAAGAGCATTTCGTCCTCCGAGTCTGTGTTTCTTCGGAGTTATAAATTCATATTTTTTGTAAAATGCGTGCCACGAAATCACCCCAGTTTCTTTGGGGAGGGAAGAGAAGACAGTGGACTTTCATTCGGGGAAGTTTCTTGCTGTTGGGACCCCAGATGAGAGAGAAAATACGTGTTTAACCCCGCCTTGTGAAGCCAGAGACACCCCGGGAACGGCAAACTTTTGTTTTTCCTTCTAAATTAAAATAAAACCCGTAGATAAAAAGTCTGCCCTGTAATGCAGGCTTATTCTTTAGGGGGTTTTCTCCAAATTAGGATAGAAACCGACGGGGCAGCTTCAGTATTTTTGTCGTAAATTGATTTCAAAGAGAAGGAAGTAACACAATTTCATGTCTGAGCTTTGAATATGGGTAAAGATTCGGCTCCCTTAACCATATCTTTAACTACTAAGGATACAGTATTTCTACAGAATTCCGTGTTTGGGGAAAATAAGAGACCTTCAGAGGAGTATGTACACCGTTGAAAATTGTCTGGAACTTGCCAGGGCTCTGCCTTTTTTTGTGGTGTTCTGTAAGTCAATAGCAAGATTTTAATATTTTTACAAATAGTTTCTGTTTATAAAATGAAGCTGTCAATGCATAGTTAATGCATATAAATTCCAGATAAATTGCTAGTTTAATGGTTTCTCAGTTACCGTAGGGTATACTATTATTCTTTAAGACTTACAGAAGTCAGAAGCAGACTTGTAGGGGGAAAACCTCCAGCACGTATAGATAACACTAATATGTGCTGATGCTACTTAAACATTTGTAGAGCCAGCTGAAACCTCGATTTTCTGCAAATACATTAAATATTGTGGAAATCTGGTCTGTGTGAACAGAACAATTCAGCCTCAGTATTACCCATAAATATTTGGACAAAAATTGTTATGTTTTTGGTGGGGGTTTTTTTTGTGTTCGTTTTTTTTTCTTCCATAGCTTCCATAAAACCTGCCATTCTCTTCTTTAAAGGAAAAGGAAAACACTTGACAATTTAGGTTTTCATGTAAATGCTCAGAATATCAAAATAATTTTCAGTCAATCTTCATTAATCAGAATCAGCTTTATTAATTATGTTCCCACTTAATTATTAATTCTCACAAAGTGACAACAGAAATTAATTATATTTTTTAAGGAATAATTTTTGATTAAATCAGAAGACAAAAGCTTGGACTGGCTGCTAATTAAAAAGCAACCAGATTCACAAGAACACTTTTTCCCTGCCCCTCCCCCCCCTTGATTGAAAAGAACAAATTAAGCACAAACGTAATATTTTACCCCATTGTACTTTGTAAAAACTTGGCATGCAAGATGTCAGTGGGCTATTTTAGCAAAGGAGTGTCTCTTCTGGCACAGATGAATTTGATATTCCAGAACACAAATAGTATGTTGCTAAAGGCCCTGGCATTTCTTTTCAAACATTAAATGTTGAAGGCACAATTGAGTTATACTTACTAGTAAGTAGTTTTAGTTGAAATGGAATTGATTAAAATGATAAGGATAAGTTAGATATATTAGAATAACAAAAGAGAAAACAATGAACTGTCTCTTTTTCATATTATTTTTTAGTTCTATTTTTATTTTGTTCAATTTGCCTGCAGGCTAGCTAATGAATGTTTTGAAGGAGAGAAGAAGAGGAAGCAAAAAGCAGAGAAAGGAGAAAATTAGGCTTTTCAGTACTCTACAGTAAAAACCAGATTGAAAGGTATAGTGAAGTAGGCTGTGAAATCTGCCGTGCCTCTTGTGAAACTGTTGTTGTTCCCACAAAAGCAACTAAATCAAATCCACAGTAGCCACAGAGTTTGAAAACTCAGGCTGGTAACGTAAATGAGCAGTAGGAATATGTTTCCAGGAGGTAAAAACATAGCTGTTTGTAGAAAGATGAGGGCATTACACTTATTGTCCAGGTTAGGTGAATGGAAATGGCCATAAAGCAGAATAAGACTCTAAGTGATACAAAAGACAGAGGGGAAGGGTTGTCATCTATGTGGGTCTGTTTAATGTAATGTATATTCTTCTGGGAATACGGACTGAGAGAAGCTTAATGTGCCTTAATCTCTGTAGCTTTGACGATTTAGTGTTAGATCTCCATGGCTCCAATTTATTACACTTCAAACTGGTCAGGAAGCCGGGAGGGAATGGTAGTGGGTAGTAACCGCTGGTGTAGCCCCGCAGGTGGGTCCTCTTCACTAGCACCATCCCTCATATCCAGATATTTGGGAAAGTTTAAAACTCACTCTTTGTAAACTTGTTCTCAGTCCACCAGGAGAGATTTCCATCCCTTCCCCCATAAACAGGCTGCAGGTTAGAGCTAAAAATCAGATGTAGAAAGAGATGGGAGAAGAGCTAGCTCCCAGGTCTTGCCCCTAACTAGCAGCAGTCACTTGAACTCCATCCACAGCACATAGGGATTGCTCTCCCTACTTTGTGACAAGCTTTAAAGGGACAAGAAAGATCCTGACTGTTTTTGCAAGGAAAGCAGATGAAGAAGGTACTGATCTGAGGGCTTCAAGGAGCATAATTTAAAACTTCTCCCACTTCTAGTTCTGGATTCGTCCCTGTAAATCTGTATGTCTTTTAAAGAGTTCCCTGCTTCAGGTGCTGACTATTTTGAGCTACACTTCTGAAGTTATTTTGCTTTTCTGTAATAGTCTGAGACAATGGAAGACTTGGCATCTGCCCTCCGGCATTACGTGTCAGCATCCTTTATTGTACCTACTCCTCAACCATCAAACTGGCCCTGTTCTGCACAGAATATTATTCCTGGCCTGCTTCTGAGAAGTGAGAATTTTCCTGGGTTTACCAACCATTTCAGAAATATTTTTTTAAAGAGAAGGGCTTTAGAGATAAGAAGTGGTGTGAAAAGGGAGGATTTTATAGGGTTATTTCCCACTTCACCCCACCCCTGGCCCCACAAATGACATTTTCTAGCTAATTAGATTAAATAAACTTGTCAGATGTTCTGAACAGTTTTCAGGTGTGCATTGCTGGAAATAGCTGTTAAATGCAACACTGGACCAAAGTAACAATTCTCAGGTTTTAGACAGAGCAATCACTACTTTACAAATGGCATTGATTTTGCCCTGAATGTTTTACAGATAAGAGAAAAAGACAAAGCAAATCAAGCATCCCACCACATAACTTAGGCAATCAGTCCTAAAGTATGGAACAGTTTTTCAAAATTTTCTTACTGCTAAGAAACATTAGTTGAAAAAAAAATTGAGAGTGAACTGGTTAAAAAAAATTGTTTGCCGTTTCCATGTGAAGAGACAACAATTTAAATGTGACTCCTTTTATACTAAACTTCAATTATACAGCAAAGATTGAAAGTTCTCTTGTTTTTCCAAGCACCCTGTCCAAATGCAGGCTGTTTATCTCCTATTCAGGACCTCAAACCTATTTCTTACACCTCCTTAAAATGCATACCCTTACTTCCCCAAACCAGAGGCTCATTTCCATGCATCATCACACAACATGCCCTGGCTTCCTTCCTTGCCTATAAGTGTAGGTTCCAATGCCAGTATCTTCAAATCAAAAATAGTTCACATATAACATGAGAAGTAATTCCTAAAACTACAGCAGACAGAACACTTGATTTTTTTTCTTATCATGACAGAAGCTCCACATGGAAAAGAAACAGATTAGACATTAAACAAATAGAGGCAGATTAGGCATTCAGACTACAGGAGAACAATCCAGTTAGACTGATTATCCAAATTTAGCTGGAAGTCTACACTCATTTAATTAAAATTGCTATTGTTAGCATGGCGAAGACCCAGGGAAATTATGAACTTTTAATTGAAGCACACAAACTCATTGACAAAGAATGATTTTGCAGACATTCAGGTAATCATTCTCAATAATAAAAACACCATGTCAAGATCAAAAAACATTAGTCGGGTCTCTGGCATGCTACAACTATACTCTTGCCTCAGCAATTGTAAAGTTTATTTAGTAGGGAAGGGTTAAGATGTCAAAAGACTGTGAGTGATAAAGACGCCTGTATACTTTTGGTTATACACTTTAACTAAGCTAAGAAAAATATACTGGCAGATATTTCAGTGATCGGGCAATCACATTTCCAAAAAAACAAACGGTATCTTGCCTTCTAATCTCATACCTAATGCCATAGGTCCAGTCCACATACTCAAAGAAGGGTCAGCTAGAGCAGGGAGACATGACAACCTCTCTGGGCAGCCTGTTCCAAAAAATTCTTTCTTATGCTTATGCAAAATTTCCTGTGTTTCAGTTTGTGTTCATTGCCTCCTGTCCTGGGCAGTACTGGGAAGCCTGGTTCTTTTTCCTTTATTCCCCCCATCAGGTATCTGAACATATGGATAAGATTCCTCTGAGCCATTTCTTCTTCCAAGTGAAGAATCTCAGCTCTTTCAGGGTCTCCTTCCATGAGCTAGCTCCTGTGTCTTAATCATCTTTGTGGCGCTACACTGATCTCACTCCAGTTATGTCCATGTCTCTGTTGCACTGCGGAGCCCACAGCTGGACCCAGCATTCCAGAATGGTTTCACCAGTGCTGATTGGAATGAAACAATCTTTTCCCTCAGTAGAATTTTGCAAATAATACTTCTCCAGGTTAATTTGTGAAACCTATGTACAGACTAACCCTGAATGGCACTCCCGCCAGTTTTAAAATTTTGGTAGTTACATAAAGGGAGCTTCAAAAAACATTGTTGCCTGTCACACAGTCCTTAGTTTCAAGGTTTGTCAAGACCAGTTTGAGCTACCCTGACCTGGCTTAGTGATTATGTTGTCCATGATCCTAGGACTTGTCAATGTGAGTTGGAGTCTCAACAAAACTGCCACTTAAAAAAAAATCCCTGCATTCTGGGGAGATAAAAAGGTGGGAAAAGGTGACTCTCCTGCCTGCCATAACCGTCAAGTAATTGCTAACCAGTATAAATGGAGGGCTGTGCATTTTAATGAATCAGCCTCAAAATCTGCCTGTCCAGATAATGACAGCCTAAAGCATCAAATTTTCCTTTTAGCTTCTGAAAGCTTGTGGATCAGATATCCTCTTGTAACCAAGTTTTACTTCTCTCCACCCATCTCTGGGGCAGAGAATTATCATTAGCAGTAACATTAAACATAAGAATCCCAGATATGAGCAGGACTTTGTTCTACTGATTTTTGTAGAGTGTAAATTTTGTATTGTTTTCAGCTGAAGGAAAAGAGGAAGCAAATAAATATAGAAAGACAAAGAAATACTAGGGACCTACATACAGAAGTGTGAAAATGTAACGCTAGCTGTAACTCTCACTAAGTGAATGGAAAAACTTGAAATGTGGTATCTGAACCTGTCTCATGATCTCAGTTCTCCCAGGTGTGCAACACAGACAAATGGCTATTTTATTTTTATTTTTATTCTTTTTTGGTGAGTCAGATTGCAAATACTGATTCCGTCATAGATGGAAATTGAAACTAGGCCATCAATATAGAAAACTACATCCTGCCCCGTCAGTGATATTCAGGACGTACATATTATTAGATGCCATTTTCTAAGGTATCCAAGGTAGTTCTAGCCCTTCATGCTTAGTGAAGGGAAGTAGGATGCTGAAAGCTTACATATGATAACACACAGTAGACCCATTTCGGCACCCCACCTATGCAACCACTCTGTTACTCTTAAGGCCTCTGAAGAATATAGGTAAGAACTAAGCACATGATAAGGCATTCTTGGTTACAGGTTTATACATTGCTCAGGTTTACAGACTCAGTACACCCTGGGGAAGGGATACTTCATTGGTATTGAGTTCTAATAATTACCAGTTTGGCCAGCTTCAAGGAAGATAGGAATAAACCCAGGAATTTACAGTACTGAACCAGCCATTGGTTTGTAAGACGTAAGGGAAGAAATTAAAATCATGGCTTGGTTCAAAATTAACTTTAGAAAGAGTCTCAGCAGATGATACAATGTTTCCCTAGAGCTGGCTGATTTTCTCTGCAGATTTTCTCTCTGTTTCATTTTAGAAAAATATTAGAAGTAAAACTAATAATCATTGCAACTTAGTCTAGCACAAAAACCCCAAACACACACAGGGCAGAAAGTTATATTTAAGTGTTTATGATTATCAACTATTGAATTAAAATTCTAGTGTAATTTTATTTATGAACTGAATTATAGTCAACAGGGCATGTACAGAAGTGCTAAGGGTACCAACAAGAAAAGAAATGCTAGAATGATGGAGGACAGTTATATATTGAAAAATGTGTGATAAATTTTGGAAACTGTATTCAAACATGTGCAACATACTTCAGCTGGAAGTAATTATCTCAGTTTTATAAACATTGGGTAGTACCAATTGACTAGCACCTGAGTCAATATGGATTTTCGGGTTATAGCTATAAGATGACAATGAGTCAACAACAGTATATTACTAGGTATTGGGAAAGGAACACAATGCCAACATATACAAGACAGATGAAGATCTTCCTCTGTAGTCAGGAATGGTATTGTCTCACTTGGAGTTTTAGGCCTTGTGCAATTTGTCAAAGAGAAGTGCAAAGCTCTGCACATGAAGCAGAATGGCTACTTGCAACTGCAAAGCCCAGGAAATGACTGGTCTGACCTGGATAGGATCTGGAGTTTGTGGTGGCTTTTGCAGTGGTTGGATCCTTAAAGACAAGCCTGCTGCTGCGTCCAGAGCCTAAACACACACAAAACCCTGGAAACAGCTGGGGTTTATGACTGAAGTATTTGATTTTCCAACCAAGTATTACTGTAACAAAGACAAAGCACAGCAGTAGTGTCTGGAGACACCAACACAATGCACGTCACCATTTTCCAGACTTGGCTTCCTTCAGAAACACACAGCCCAACACGAAATTCAATATATTCCTACAGAGATGCCCACAGAAGATTCATTACTTGGAAAACTATGCTCCAGAGAGACTGTTTGGATCAGAGAGTACTTCAGCTGCTCTTAAGTACTTACAACACTATAAGAGGTGGCAGAGTCCAAAGGGAAAACTTATTTCCCAGTGCAGTCTGCAGGAGTCCAGGCAAGGAGAGGAGCTGATCAGTCTTGATTGTGCAGGAAACATTGTGCTCACAATGCTTTTGTGATATGTCTTTCTAACTTAATCAGTGGTCAATATATCAGGACATCTGCACTGCTTAAAATGCCAGTTTAGAAAGGAGAATAAGAATTAAAGAGAAGCAGTCAAGTGTCAGCTGCAATTGCTGAGTAGCTGGTTTACTGTTTGCTGCCCGTTACCCAAATGCAGATTTGCATGGTGTAGTACAGAACTCTGAACTCCATGGGCCACTCTGTTCCTGGAAACCACCTCAAGTGCCTGCTTGAGAGGTCTGACTGTGCTTGATCCTTTGATGTCTTCCTGGGAGTAGTCTAGAGCCCAGGGAGGACAACAACATGGGTAAAGGGGTGTTGCTGCCCCAGTTGCAGGTTATTGACCCTGTCCCTTCTCTCCCATGTCTTAAAACAGCTTCACATGAGGAACTGAGAATATCACTGTCTTTTCAACACCTCAAACATGGTCTAGGAGTTCTTCCAGCCTTTTTTCATAGACTTGTTCAGCTATACCAGCTATTCAGGGAGCCTGTCATCTCACCCTGCTCATGCCAAGGGAGCAGACAGGCTGTCAATAGGAATTGCCAGGCTGCAATCAGAAGTTATGAGTGTGTGTTTCCTAAGACTTTCATGAGAAGGGAAAGAGTGACCTCTGTATCTTAGAAAGGCTGCAGCTTGTGCATGGTGTGGTGGGGACAAGGCCAATGAAAGCCTTTTTCGAAGGCAAAGTGAGATGCATCACATTCACAACTCCAGAGTCATGCTAGGCTGGCCATGAGCTGCTGTCCTGGAAGCTGATATGTTTTTGTGTGAGAGAAACATCCCAGAAAGTGTGTATTTGTATTTCTAGCACAAACAGCATTGCTTTGAAAGAAACTCTGAAACATCTGGCCTGGTGAGGAGGCGTGAGTGGCAGCAGGGCCACATGAGTGCTTGGGTATCAGTGCCTGCCAAGCACAACATTCCCTCGGAAATGCGTGTGCAATGTCCCTTCCTGTGATCTGCTGTTGTGGAGACTAATCCTGTGATGTCATTTTCCATGAGGAAATGGCATCCAGCTCCTGCTGGTTTGCAGAGCAACACAGCAGTGACTCAGACAACATGCACTTGCCTTTGCCCGCAGTTGGCATGGCACAGGGGAAGCGAAATGACTTCTGGAAGATTTTGCCTCTGAACGGATTATCTTCTGATCTGTAAGAAGCCACTCTCTGTGCATGGCAAACTGCATCCTCAAAGGTCAGCCCAAGCTGCTGGGCCATGATAGAGGTCTTCTCTTGATTTACTAGTCGCTGTATAGTTTCTTAACTTGGAAGCAAAACAAAGTTGTAAACAGTCCAAACCAGGGCTGCAGCGCAACCTCTTGCATCTCTGACTGAGAGGAGCCTTTAAATAAAAAGGTGAGAACAGAATGCTCTCCACCTCTGACTGTCTCAGCTGGCAGGGAATGGGGAGGGCAGAGATGAAATTAGTTATCAAAGTTGTAACCATTAGACTAAATTCATGATCAGTCGTCCCAAATCTCTTGTTATAACTACCAAATAGATAGATATGATCAACACACTGATAAGGTGATAGCTGTAACATTTAAACATTAAGTGACATTGTTTGCTAGTTTTACTTAAGCAACATAAACCACTCCTGCAACTATGCTACTGCCAAGAGAATCTTTCCAAATGGCAAATCCACACAGGCAAATGTTGACTTGGGCCTCAGTTTCAAGACAAAAGTTTTCTCTGCTTAAAATATTTCTTACCAAAATCATGTGGTCTGCTCGATCTCAATAAGCACAGCTTTGTAGTGTGGCTTACATGCTGAACTGAAGGTGAGGCATGCAAGCACAGTGGTAGGGAGAACAGGGATCACTGGGATAGGCTCAGAAGCACAAAGTGTGCCAAAGAAGTCAGATCTCATTAACAGTCTTACTCACATGTAGAGACAGGTCCCAGCTGACCACCTCTCCTTGCTCCAACCATACTCTCCAACCAGGTTCTTTTAGACATTACACATGAGGAGAGTTTAACATTTAATATCAAATTTCCTTATTGAGCATATTTGGCATTGCATGGGATTTTGATTTAGTGGAGTGGTACAGGAATGTACTGACATTGCATCACAACCATAATATAGCATTTGCAACATACAGTTGAATCACAGTGTTAACATGAGTCTCAATAATGGTCTTTATATGACCATTGTCAGGATGCTGGGCCTCCTCAGTTGCTGGGATGGAAAATACTAGCTGAAGCCATCTCGCGCCCACTACTCTCTTCAGATTTTGTTTTATTTGTTGTCTTTTTTTTTTTTTTTTGCCTAATATTGATCTAAAACTTGAAGCCTGAAGTTCTATTAGCATTTCATAAAAGATATTTTTTAAATTAGGATTAAATTAATAATTGCATATTCTAATTACTCACCCTAAGTTATTGATATAGGCACAATACCCTACAGAAGCCCTACCTTACTGTGCTAAACTTCAAGCACATATGAAAAACCATTGTATTAATTACCTAGAGGGTGAAAAAAAAGAATATAGGCAAGGCAGCTGAAAGCTTAGAAATGGAATCCAAAAACTGAGGATAGACAGCAAGTGTTATAACACTAGAGGCTTAGTTATTTGCCACTATCTTGTAGAATTAAATCTGCCTTGATTCCATCTTGTGAATTTTTTCTTGGTCTACGCATGACCTAAATGTACAAAACTTTAAATGTTCTTGTGTGAACACTGTCACTATTACGTATGGGCAGGGATGGGTGATCAGAAAGAGAGAGGAACTTAAATGTTGTTTTCTGCTGCTAATGAAACACTAGTAAGTGAAGAAAACTAAGTCATGATTAAAAAGACTCCACAAAACTATTCTGGAATCCTTCTTTAGGCTAGTAACAACAGAAGAGGCTGGAGTTTCTTTACTCTTTTGTGACTCGTCATGTCTGTATAAATAAGAAGTGTAGCAAACATAACACATATTTAAATACCAAGTATCATGTTCAGCTCGCCTGTTCAATCCACCGGAAAGAGAAAGGAAGTGTACCAAACCTAAGGATACTCCCTGGAAGTAGAAATGGAGAAACAACATAATGGCAAATGAATCTGTGTGTTCGACAAAGGTCTACATTTAGCAGAACAGACACTCAGCAACCTGGCAAGAATTCAGTGGAAGTAATGTTACTCCCTTACAGGATAATAAATCACTTTGTAAGAGTGAAGAAGAGGCTCAGCCGAGAGAACCCGCTCTGCCTCTGCACCCGCTACGACGGAGAGAAGCTGTGTTACTTCCTTGGATTTAATATCAATTTATACCAAGATCAGCCCTTGAAACCATTTTGGGTTTTGCCTAATCTAGAGAGGACCTTCTAAAGCAAAAGATTTCACCCCGACTGTGCCCATTTAGCTGTTGGTATATTTTTAGTTTAAAACATAAACCGAAAGTTTCTCCAACCCGAGGACTCTGCGGCTCCACGCTGCGGAGTTTCTGGGACCGCTTTTCCCTAATTCCTGCTCCTTCCAACGGGAAAATCCGTTAGCTGGCAGGACACAAGTCCGTCTTCCGGGCTGAGAAGAAACGGGGTTCATTGGGACATATTTTGGGAAGAAAAAGCCCTTTTTGGACCGGGAAGAAACACAGCGGACGCGGCGGCGGGCGGCGGGGCGGGCGGAACCAATCAGCGCGCGCGGAGCTGCTATAAAAAGAGCGGCGGCGGTGGCACCGCTATTGTTTGCGCTGAGGTCATAGAGACATCATGTCCGAGGTCGCTCCTATCGCCGCGCCCGGGGTCGCTCCTGTCGCCGCGCCCGAGGTTGCTACTGCCGTTTCTGTCGCGGCTAAAGGAGTCGCTACTAAGCCGAAGAAGGCGGCGGGTCCCAGCGTTACCGAGCTGATCATCAAGGCTGTGTCTGCCTCCAAGGAGCGCAAGGGGCTCTCTCTCGCCGCGCTCAAGAAGGCGCTGGCCGCCGGTGGCTACGATGTACAAAAGATTAATAGCCGTATCAAATTGGGGCTCAAAAGTCTCATTAACAAAGGCACCCTGGTGCAGACCAAGGGCACCGGCGCCTCCGGCTCCTTCCGCCTTAACGAAAAGCCGGGAGAAGTGAAGGAAAAACATCCCAAGAAGCGGGCAGCCGCGGCCAAGCCGAAGAAGCCGGCGGCCAAGAAGCCCGCCAGCGCTGCCAAGAAGCCCAAGAAAACGGTGACGGCAAAGAAGAGCCTTAAGAAAGCGAAGAAGCCAGCAGCCGAAGCGGCCAAGAAAGTGGCCAAGAGCCCGAAGAAGGCGATTAAGGCTGCTAAGCCCAGAAAGGCGGCGGTAGCAGTGAAGAGCCCGGACAAAGCAAAGGTGGTGTAGCCCAAAGCCGCCAAGCCCAAGGCAGTCAAAGCCGAAAGTGACGAAGGCGAAGAAGGCGGCGCCGAAGAAAAAATAAATGATACTGGAAGAAACTTTTTGTAAGAGCCACTCAAGCTTTCTTTGTAAGAGCTGAATCCGGCCGTTTGTGTGTGTTGAGTGTGCACAGTTTTAACTTCCCTAATTCGGCACTGCACTTGTTTAAGGTCGATCGGGTAACACTACAGACCGCGTTCTTGTCCTCCGCAGCCGCCCGGCAGCACCATAGGGGTATTTATTCCGGTACAGGTTATTTTAGCAGACCCCCGTGGGCGTGGTTGCAAATAGCTTCCCGTTAGCCGCAAGGAATCGCTGCGAGTTCCAGTGAAGTTTGGGCGGCGCTTACGGCACCACGGCTTTTCGCGGGCGTGGCGGTTCCGCGGCCCTCCGCAGATCCTCCGATCAGCTGGGGAACGAAAAGACGAGCTCGGAAGTGCTCCCGCCCGCTCCCCGGAGCTCTACCGATTTCGGAAAGCCCGCGCTGCGCAGAGATTGGCCGCGATTCTCGTTCACAGCAGTTTTCGGGTTAAACAGGCACTCCGCTTTTTTTTTTTTTTTTTCTTTCCCTTGGCGGAAGAGACTTACGAGCTTCCTGGATACGTGGTCGCCTCCCTGCCTATAGGCTTTTTCACTCCCAGTCCAGTGTCGTCCCCTGCAAACTCTTCCCGGGAAATCGTTTCGAGCTGCCTTCTGAACAGTCTTTGGTACGCCCGCCGGTCCTCGGCCTCGGTGCTAAACCTCTTGCGCTTTGGAGCTGCCGAGTTCGATTCTTATCCGGGTGCAGGGGGCTCGTTTTGGCAACGCAGAGGCTCGGAGGCAGCGCTGGGCGCGGTAGGAACCCACGGGGTCGGAGCCTCCCTCGCGTCTCCCTCCGCCTTTCCCCCACCCTGCAGCTGCCTCCGTTTCCCTCTCCCTCCCCTCTTTCCCTCCCCTTTGCAGCCATCAACCGATGCCCGTCCCTCCTTTAGCTCTTCCCGGGTGCAAGCAGTGAGAACATGTAGGGGGGAGGAGAGGCTATTTCTTTGTTTTAATCACGGTGCAACAGGCCTTCAACTTGACTCTGTGCTGCTGATCACAACCCTCTGAACTCTATTGTTGAGGAAGTTTTCAATCCACCTCGCAGTCCAACCATCTATCCCACATTTCTTGAGTTTTCCTACGAGGATGTCATGGGAAACAGTATCAAAAACCTTACTGAAGTCAAGGTATATGAGATCTACTGCTCTCCCTTCATCTACCCGTTTGGTTGTTCTTTGATAGAAGGGTATCAGACTAGTCAGGTAGGATTTCCCCTTACTAAATCCATGTTGGCTACTCCTGATAACCTTCTTTTCTTCCATTCAATCAGAGATGGCCTTCAGAATGAGCTGCTCCATCACCTTTCCTGGGATGGAGGTGAAGCTGACTGGTCTGTCGTTGCCTGGGTCCTTCTTCTTGCTCTTTTTGAAGACTGGAGTGACACTGGCTTTCTTCCAATCCTCGGGCACCTCTCCCATTATCGATGATTTTTCAAAAATGACAGAGAGGGGCTCAGCAACAACATCAGCCAGCTCTCTCAGCACATGTGCATGCACCCCATTAGGGCCCATGGATCTGTGCCTTTTCAGTTGCTCCAAGAGGTCTCTAACTCAATCCTAACTGACCAGTGGAGAGTCTTCCTCGCTCCAGTTTTGCTCCCTTACTTCTAGTGACTGAGATTCCTGAGGGCTGGTTTTAGGAGTAAAGACTGTTCCAGCACTGGAAGTAGAAATGGAGAAACAACATAATGGCAAATGAATCTGTGTGTTCGATAAAGGTCTACATTTAGCAGAACAGACACTCAGCAACCTGGCAAGAATTCTGTTGAAGTAATGTTACTCCCTTACAGGATAATAAATCACTTTGTATTGTTGAACGCTTTTGCATTATGGGGTTGCAGAATTTTTCATCAGCCTTAGTCACCACAAAGCCAGATTGCCTGTTAGATTACCACAAAACCAGGCAATATCTGTACATGTATTTCTTTATCTCTTTGCACTCTGTTAATGGATTCTGTTACTCCTGTGCTGCTTGTGTCACCCTGTGTCTTTTACTGTAGTTATCATATGAAAGTATGAGTTTACTCTACATGGTCTCAACATGTCTTTTAAAAAAAAATGAAAAGGTCTCTCTTAGAGGCTCTCTTTTTAAAAACATCAAAGCTGGCGTTCTATTTCAAGTGAAACTATTCCAATACTAACATAAAAATTCTTCTGCATTTGTTAGAGAAAATTCAAAGAAAATCTTCAATAAAAGGCTGAACAATGTTAGTTCAGACACAAATAAGTTTATAACGGGGATATGCTGTTTCTGCACCCGTGAGCACTCTAAGCTCAATAAGCAGAGAAAAAGCCCTTCATAGTATCCTGGGCTGCATAAATGGAGAGACGTAATTACGTACATTTCAAGGCTAAGTTTACAGGTTCTCAAAAGGAAGGAGCTGAGTGGGGAGACAGCTATAGTGTATGGACAGGAAGGTGGTAACAGCCAGTAGGGAGTACCCAAAAGTAAAATTCTGATCTGAATATAATTAATACGAGACCTGTTCTCTGCTGCTCACATGGCAGTACAGATTTGGGCCAGTTTGAGTTTAGGTACAGAACCTAAACACCTTTGAATTAGTAAGATTGCACAGGACAGATTTTCTGTAAATATATGCCACCGGTTTCGTTTTTACTATAATTCTCAACACATCCAGTCTAGTGCTGGGCACTGGGAGATAACAGCCGTGTTTCTCTGTGGTTATTTAAGATCACTCTTCTGCAGAACATGTTGTCAAAGTACAAGAAAGTCATGATGTAACTCCTCCTGGCATCTCCATTCACTCTCCATACTTAATTTCAGATAGCTCTTTCTAGATTTGGAGTTGTGTTTCATTCTGATTTTCACTTTGCAGATTGTTTTTTGTGATCTCTTTGCACTTCCATTGCCTTGCAAGCTTTGTTCATCACTCCTGCAGGCCGTCTGCTGGAACATTAGTGAAAGCCCTGTGCCTAGTTTTCCTAAGGACTACAAGGTTTGCTTTTCAGTGATTCCAGAGTTGGATGGGCTTTCACTTGGTCTAGTGAAAGATGTCCCTACCCACAGCATGGGGGTTAGTCTAGATGTTTGAACATCCCTTCTGATGCAAACGATTCTATGAATCTTAGCAGCTTTCCAGAAGATGTTACATTTTTATCTCAAATTACAGTTACAGTTTAATTTTATCAGACAGACCTAGTAGACTGGGTGAAATTTGACGTATAATTTGGAGTCATCTGGGAGGAAAGAACAGGGGGAGTTTTGCTCCAACCTCACTTCATTTTATTAGATGAATTTCTGTCACAAGTGCTATGGATTTCTGTCAGCGCTATGAAGAAGTATGTATATACTTACTCTTAAAAAAAACCAAAACATTTCCAAATGGGTTCTGACATTTTGCCCAGGAGAGCAAGAGAGACAGACAGCAAGATACAAGGGAAATATTATACGTAGTCACAGATTCCTGAGCAGAAGCAGCTCATTATGGAGCAGGGTTGTCGTATGAAGCTCTAACTTAATTTTAACCCATGAGAAAAAAAAAGCAAAAAACAAAAACTCAGCTTTCCAGAGCTGGACAACTCGTCAGGGACTGCGTGGGGAGGTGGTTTGGTGAAAGCAAGGATTGTCAAGTAACCTCATGACAGGGGTTTGCGAGTGGTAAAAAGACCCCGGGGGGGGGGGGGGGGGTAGAGGTGGGGGGGTGGGATGAGGAGTGTGATACAGTCAGATTCCCAAGGACTGAGCAGACTAAAGGACTGGATTTTCATGGCAGAGTGGGTTTGGGGAGCTCTGTAGCAGGTAATGCTAAACTACTCAGTCAGTGACATCCTAGTCACTTTCCTCAGAGAGTGATAAAGACTGTAGCAATGGTTGTACCAAGTGTTTTTCCTCACCGATGCGATATACAGCTACCTTAATCTCAAGATCTCATGGGAATGACAGAGAACCTGACTGCAAGTGCCCAGTTTCTCACAGTTGCCTGGTCTCCCACAACAGTCCAGTCATGGTCCCTGAAGTTCCCTCTCTGGAAGGAGCAAACTGGCATTATGAAAGGGAACACAATCAACTTAGCCGTGGCAACTGCACTGTACTCCAGAATTATTTCCATAGCCCAGCCTAGAACACTGCCAAGTTCCTTGTAAAACAGGCCATTTGTTACTGGTTTGAGACTTTAGGATGTCTCCTTCAGAGTTTTGGTGTTCGTCTTGCCCCATTTGGGTTTCCTCTGGGCCTGCGCTGAAAAGATTGTGCATAAACAACCTGGAAGACTACATTGTTTTCATCTGTCAGTGAGGGGACACTGGAACAGTGATTCTTCTGCTAGCAGATACAATATCTGAGTCTGTGGCCTGCAAAAAAATAGAGACTGATTACTGATTAATCTTATATTGTAGCTCTATGAAAAGATACATATTATAAAGTCCATCAGCTTGTAAGGGGAAAAAACCAAACCAAAACCAAACAACACAACAAAAAAAAAACCAAACTGAAACAAAAAAACCCCACAAATCTCCATGAGAGGGCAGCAAACGCTCAATAATGAAAAGGTTTTTCACCTTTCCTGGTCATTTTCAGGTCGAAAATCAGCTACTGAAGGATTTTTGTTAAATATTTTTTTTAGTTTTCAACATTAAAACCTCAGAAGATTTTCCTCCCCAAAAGAAAGCAAAACCAGAGTTGACTACCTTCACCTGAAGGATAAAAACACCATTCTTTTTATCTATTTAATTTTCCAATCTCCCTAAAAAATATCCACGTAATTGTCTATGCTACCACAAGAATGGAAACTACTGTAAAAATATTCATCCAAAAGAACTGTTTTACCTTAAAAAAAATAAAGTGGAGCACTTAAGTCTTAAAATCCCAGTTACTGTACCTTTATTGTTAAACTCTCCTTGAGAAAACATTCAGAAAGCATGGGAAATGGAGATGAGAAAGAAATTCAAGGAGGGGTAGAATTTCTTAGAAACACATCTGGAAAGATTTTGCTGCAAGATGTGCCATTAAAAAAATACGAGGAGCAGCTGTTCAAATCACTGGTTCAAGGCAGACAGGTGAAATTGCAATACATAACACATATCCATATTTTAAAATAACAACTACACTGAAAATTCAGAGTAATTTAAGTGATTCGGTATCTGGGATACCGTTCTATGATAGAGGTTTTATTTCGAAATGATCACGAGGTATCAAAGATTTTAAAATACAGAAACTATCATACCCACAGGCCCAATGTCTTTGCTATCTGAAAAAAACAAAACAAACAAAAAACCCCCCACATTCAAATAAAGCCAAACAAAACCAAAACCACCACGAACTTACCGAAAAAGGGCAGCGAGACTGAAACGCTCGTATGGCGGGAAGGGAAACTAGCACGAACCCCCTGTTTTTGTGCTAGCGTTGCGCGCGATAGAGAAAGCGGGGTGATACTGCAGCAGCGAGCCCAAAGCCCCGCCCCTCCTCGTTGCAGTCCCCAACCAGGTCGGACCCCAACACATAAAGCCCGCCGTGCCGGCTCGCTCTCGGTACACGCACTGGCTCCTCGGGACTGAGCGGAGGCATGTCTGGCAGAGGCAAGGGCGGGAAGGGGCTCGGCAAGGGGGGCGCCAAGCGCCACCGCAAAGTGCTGCGCGACAACATCCAGGGCATCACCAAGCCGGCCATCCGCCGTCTGGCTCGCCGTGGCGGCGTGAAGCGCATTTCTGGGCTCATCTACGAGGAGACTCGCGGCGTGCTGAAGGTGTTCTTGGAGAACGTGATCCGCGACGCCGTCACCTACACCGAGCACGCCAAGAGGAAGACGGTCACGGCCATGGACGTTGTCTATGCCCTCAAGCGCCAGGGACGCACCCTCTACGGCTTCGGCGGCTAAAGCGTTACGCTTCTAAACCATCTCGAGAACCCAAAGGCTCTTTTAAGAGCCACCCACTTTCTCCTGAAAAGAGCTGTGGCATTGTTCTCTGTGAAACGATATATGAAGCGCCTATGAAGTCCTTAAATCTGATCAGATGGTTATGTGGCTCCGCTTTACGATTAAATAAGGATCGTTTGGTGTTTTAGTTTTGATGATTAATGGCGAAGGTCTTTGTTGCGAGACGCTTTTTTCTTTGTGTGGAACTTAAATTCTCTTGCGAGTGTTCTATCTCGCTAAAAATCATTTTTTTCTATGTAAGCAAAGCAATGTATTGTTGAGTTTTCGGCAATATGAGCATTATTATCTGAAATATTCAATGTCGTCTACTTCAACATTTTAATTTAACTGAGAGTAGATAATCCACAGCAAGGAAGGCAGGGAAACTCAATTTATTGTCAGCTAGGGTTGATAAGGTTGCTCGAGATGAACTCTAAATAAAATGTTTTCTTAACTATAACCTGTCTTCAGTTCCTTCTGAAAGTTTTACGATGATTATATTTAAAAGCTATTTCTGCAGTAAGACTTTTCTAGGGTTCATATTGGAGGGAGGGAGGGGGCGGGACCCGGAATGAAAATAATGTGCATGGCAACGCATTTCAAGAAACTACGTCAAAAGGGGCCGTGTGCGGAGGCTTTTCTCTCTCCCATATCGAGAACGCTTCCCACCGGACTACACCCCTAAAGCAGTGGTATTGTATTTCCTCCATTACCGGAGGAAAACACCCCGCAAAAACAGTTTGTCAGACGTCTATACAACTATCTGTAGTCATTGATGGCTCGCAAACAACGACGATCAAGAAATATTCACTGTCACTTCTGGTTTTCTCACAACCTTAACGAGTTGGGTCAAATTAAATAGAGCAATTCCGTATTCGTTTTTAAGCTCTTCATTTCACAAATAAGTTCATCGTTTTACGTATTCTCAAAGTCACAGCTGAAGATACCTAAGATCACTCATGCCTTATTTCCCAGAGAGAAGGAAATAGCATGAGAAAAATCGCTTAAAAGATGTATCTCGGTTGTTGCAATTTGATACATATTCGTTAGAGCCACAAACATACATTGTAGGATTTTTAAGCATCTGTCTCTGTGTTTTGAGGTACCAGGCGGTCGTTCCTTTCCGGCATCGGGAATTAATGTGTCTGTTACTGTAAGAGGGAGCTCTGCACGGCGTAAAAGACACGGTTTTTTTCTTCTTTTGTAATCAGCTCACCAAAAAAAAAAAAAAAAAAATCTCCATTTAAACAGTTTGGGTTTTGCTCCTGAATTTGCGCCTCAACATCAACACTTTTTTGGCAGAGAGACAAAGCCAGAGGAGCAAAAGGGACACGAGTCTCCAATACCCCCACCGGACCTTGGACTCGTACCGAGGGAGCCGTGACTAGGAGAGATGTGGAAGTGGGGGCAGGGGAGAGTGGGGGTGCAGCAGCGCATTCAGCTTGCTCGAGCCCGGGCTGGGATTTTCACAGTAACCAATGAGGACGCGTCTCCCGTCGCCCAATCAGCGAGGCGAAGGCTCTATAAATAACGGCGCTGAGCAGCGGATCTCAACTGTTCCTGCTGCTTTTGGAGAGGGTTGTTGCTGTTCTTGCAGAGAGATGGCGCGCACAAAGCAGACGGCGCGTAAGTCGACGGGCGGGAAGGCGCCGCGCAAGCAGCTGGCCACCAAGGCGGCCCGCAAGAGCGCGCCGGCCACGGGCGGCGTGAAGAAGCCGCACCGCTACCGGCCCGGCACGGTGGCGCTGCGCGAGATCCGGCGCTACCAGAAGTCGACGGAGCTGCTGATCCGCAAGCTGCCCTTCCAGCGGCTGGTGCGCGAGATCGCGCAGGACTTCAAGACCGACCTGCGCTTCCAGAGCTCGGCCGTGATGGCGCTGCAGGAGGCGAGCGAGGCGTACCTGGTGGGGCTGTTCGAGGACACCAACCTCTGCGCCATCCACGCCAAGCGCGTCACCATCATGCCCAAGGACATCCAGCTGGCCCGACGCATCCGCGGCGAGCGCGCCTGAAGCGCCTGCCGCAGCCCTTCCCTGGTTCCGGCAATCACCGAGGCAGCTCAAAGAGACCCAAAGGCTCTTTTAAGAGCCACCACGTATACAATAAAAAGAGCTGTAGTGCTGCTTTTAAAATGTGTTCTAGAAATGGGTCAGGTTTTAATTTTTTAGTCACTTGCCATTTGATTTCGGGGCCTCTGGCCCTCTTTTTTTTTGTTTGGTTTTTAACTTCTTTCCACATTGAAATATTCAATTCGAAATATATTCATTGAAATATATGAATATTCGTCTTTTTTAAAGCCCACAAGGCTCTGGCTTTTCTGCTTTGTAGTTCACCGGGGTGCTTTACAAATACTGAAGGGGAATAGCAGACACTTTAAGAACAGGGGAGAGGGACAGGCAAGATGTTGCAAACAGAGGGGTGCGCGATCAATAATGTAAGGACAGTGTACAGAGAAAATCGGGTAAAATAGAAGGGGTTATGTCGTTATGCCTATGCCAGACCCGAAAAAGCTTTGAGAAGGGTGCGGGGAGGATACGGCTCTGTTCGAGACGGGCCCTGGCTCAGGAATGCTGTACCTCAACCTCACCTGGCTGGCTGTGTCTGGGCAAGAGCAGAAGCTTCCCGCAGCTCACTGGAGTGTTACTCTTGAACCTGGCTAAGATACTCTGTTTTAAAGGGGGCTGTGATCTTGCTCCAGCGTTTGTTAAGACTGGGAGAAAGAATATGTCTCAAAAGATCAGTTTTGAGGCTAGTCTCAAAATGATGCATGACCACGCTGAAGAGAAAAGGCTTCTTTCTCACAGTACAGAAACATACCTAAAAAGTCTAGGAAATTATGATTGAGAAGTATTGTACACAGAAATAACTATCCACTTCGTCTGGATTTACCACTGATAAATCAAAAGTGTGGTAACATGTTTATGTGTTTCCTGAGGTTTAGGGTTTGTGGGTTTGGTTGGTTTGGGGGTTTTTTGTTGGTTTGGCGGTGGGGGGGGTGGGGTGGGAGTGGGGAGAGGTATTTTCAATGAGTTTTATAAGTAAGTTTTGTATTCTTCCAATATTCTTCCCCAAGCAGTGATTACGAGATTTTATGCAGTCAGAAAATATGCTGAGTTGTCATATTTCTGCAGTCAGATTTCTAGGACTCTTCAGGTAACAGCAGGATATGTGTGTACATGTATGTAGCATTTAACTTTCCTTACAAGGACCCGCCTTTTCTCAAATTGTTACTGAGACATGCACATGAGAGTAACCAGTCTCACAAGATCCTAAGCATTAAAACAGGAAGATACACATAAGACCACAGATTGAAAACTGAATTTCTTTTTTTTGTTGGGTTTTTGTTTGGGTTTTTTTTCCTCCCACATAAACCCCCTCTTTATTAAGTGTTTGATCTCCACAGTTGTATTTCAAAACCAGGCTGCAATGGAAGTAGTGACCTGCGATATGACCAAGTGAGTGTCTGTGCAGTCTGTAGTGGACAAAGATGCTAGTCTTTTTTTTAATTTTTTGTCTTTCAAACAGAAAGTATAATCTTTTGAGGTTTTTTTGCCAAGCTAGATTTCACCTCTATTTATTTGTATGTAAATTAAAAAATTTTCAGAGTTTGTAGTGAATTGGAACAAAAGAAACCTAAATGATACAGAAAGAAAATACTGGCAGACTTCAAAATTGAAGTTTTATACTATAGCATAACTAAAATTTCTACTTGTCTTGAAAGGCAGCATGATGTAAGAATTTTCAGCCTGGGTGTGCCTTATAAACAGGTGCCGGTTTCAGTACGGTCATTTTTGCTCACCCTGTGACCTTACTCTTAATTTATTTGTAATTGTAACAAATCTGATGTTTTAGCCATTGTAACCTTTGCTAACCTCAAAGTGGCACCTAGCTACAAACTTAAGTCACTTCAGTTAATAATACACTGACAATGTGAAACAACAGTTTGAATTGGGATGGAGACTACCAAAGTGTTAGTGTAGCCACACTTAAATTTAATTTTAAAATTATAATCATATAATTCTGTTCAAATTACATTTATAGGTGCAGCCTCTGCTCTGTACCAGCAGGAGCACTTCTACTTTCAGCTTCACAAAATCATCATCCCTTACTCTGCAAGTGACGATATGCAAAGAGATGAATAAAATAACAGAATATTTCAGTTGAAAGGGGCTACAATGATAATATTGTCCAGCAGTGAAGAAGGTTCTTTCATTTAATCTACTATGTCCTATTTTCTGAATCACAGAAAACAAAGCCAGATGGATAAAGAAGGGTGGTGCTAGGGTAGAGGGGACTAGGAAAGACAGAGACAGATGCATACTGAGAAAAATTAAAATTTGTGACCGAAGGAAAAACATATATGTGTGTGTGTGTGCATATACATATAGAATATGTACATACATGTGTGTATATACATTAATACCTACATTGTTCTGCTGTGAATATTACTTATATGTACCATATTTTACCCCGTGTAGTGTTTTACAAATACACCCAATGAAACTTCTTGCAGAGTTCCCCAGCTGCCGTACTCAATTATATGAATTTTCATACATGAAAGTATTGGACCAGAGAAATTTCATTATCAGGGGCAGAAGAATAGATGTTATGACTACAAAAAAAAAAAAAAAAAAAAAAAAAAAGGAAAGAAAAGAAAAGCAAAAAACCTTGGAATCTGAATGTTTTATTTGTGAATGAATAGAGAAGGTGACTTCTCTGAAATACCACATCTCAAGTCTGCAAGACTTGACACAACCAACCACAATATTGAACTGAACTAAAGGCCAGTTTCCTGACTACAAAACTATTGAGTCAACTCACTTCTAATAAATGTTGACCATCTGATCCCTGCCATGTGTATTCCTCTGCTGATTCCACATTATTTTTGTCATTAAAAAAAACCAAACCCAAAGCACTTGTCCTCAATTCTCAAAATCAAAGAAGCATATTTCCTGCAGTAGGCCTTTCACGCCTTACAAAGCTGCCAAGGGCTGACTGCTACTTCCTTTCCCTCAGCTGTTTTGGTCCCAAACAAAAGTCACAAAACTTACCGTTGTTTTGTGTTCTGTTTATTTGGAAAATGAGAGGGGGGACTTCCCAGGAACATCCACCAGATTGTCTTTAACTGTTTGCAAGTTTTCCCCTGCCCCACACTCCAATCTTTCCTCAAATTCATAAAGGAAACAAAGACAATTGAGGATATAAATGGCAATTAGACTAATTTATTGCTCTTCCCATTTTTTTATGCCTTGCATCAGGCTTATCATCTTAGAACTAGTTTTATCTATGTGATAGTTGAGAAATAGGATTCACCAACATATAGTACAAAGTTACAATTTTTAGAGTACATTAAAATAAAAGCAATGATGAATATACATACATCACATTTTCTTTAATAAACAGCTGTTTGAAGCTTGTCTTCTGATATGGACTTCAGTTATGCCTTCTACATTGCTTAAATGTGAAAACCTGCACTGCTCCATAAAAACTATAAACACTAAAAGAAATATTTTACAAGGAAGCATCAAATCTGGAGAGACACACAGGGAAGAATTATTGTAGGATTTCTGTCCTGCCTTTTTTTTTAAACCGTATAGCCCTTGCCATACTTATTAAGAGTACTTTTCATTTAACTCATCAGAACAATTTTTTCTAATTTGTGCAGTTACTTACCCTGTAGAGTCGAAGAGGTGTTTCTACACATCTCACTGAAACAGCACATACTTTCTGCTCAAAAACACAAATCAAGCAGTTTAACGTGACTGCTTAATAAGGTTTACTTAGAAGTTTTCATGAGAATTCCATTTTCTTACTGCAAAGTTCAAGTGTGCAGAAAAATCAGCACACAGCTAAGGTGGAAACAGACTAAATTATAGGAGCACTAGTACTAATATCAAAACAAAGAAAACTTACGACACCTACATTCAAAGAAAGTGTGTGGTCTAGTCTTGCATCAGAAAAAAACGTGTCACAGCTCTCTTCTGTTATGTGGTGGCTCTTAAAAGAGCCTTTAGGGTGCAGGAATTACGGAAAAAGGGCTGCGGCTGCGGCAAGCGCTTCAGGCGCGCTCGCCGCGGATGCGTCGGGCCAGCTGGATGTCCTTGGGCATGATGGTGACGCGCTTGGCGTGGATGGCGCAGAGGTTGGTGTCCTCGAACAGCCCCACCAGGTACGCCTCGCTCGCCTCCTGCAGCGCCATCACGGCCGAGCTCTGGAAGCGCAGGTCGGTCTTGAAGTCCTGCGCGATCTCGCGCACCAGCCGCTGGAAGGGCAGCTTGCGGATCAGCAGCTCCGTCGACTTCTGGTAGCGCCGGATCTCGCGCAGCGCCACCGTGCCGGGCCGGTAGCGGTGCGGCTTCTTCACGCCGCCCGTGGCCGGCGCGCTCTTGCGGGCCGCCTTGGTGGCCAGCTGCTTGCGCGGCGCCTTCCCGCCCGTCGACTTACGCGCCGTCTGCTTTGTGCGCGCCATCTCTCTGCAAGAACAGCAACAACCCTCTCCAAAAGCAGCAGGAACAGTTGAGATCCGCTGCTCAGCGCCGTTATTTATAGAGCCTTCGCCTCGCTGATTGGGCGACGGGAGACGCGTCCTCATTGGTTACTGTGAAAATCCCAGCCCGGGCTCGAGCAAGCTGAATGCGCTGCTGCACCCCCACTCTCCCCTGCCCCCACTTCCACATCTCTCCTAGTCACGGCTCCCTCGGTACGAGTCCAAGGTCCGGTGGGGGTATTGGAGACTCGTGTCCCTTTTGCTCCTCTGGCTTTGTCTCTCTGCCAAAAAAGTGTTGATGTTGAGGCGCAAATTCAGGAGCAAAACCCAAACTGTTTAAATGGAGATTTTTTTTTTTTTTTTTTGGTGAGCTGATTACAAAAGAAGAAAAAAACCGTGTCTTTTACGCCGTGCAGAGCTCCCTCTTACAGTAACAGACACATTAATTCCCGATGCCGGAAAGGAACGACCGCCTGGTACCTCAAAACACAGAGACAGATGCTTAAAAATCCTACAATGTATGTTTGTGGCTCTAACGAATATGTATCAAATTGCAACAACCGAGATACATCTTTTAAGCGATTTTTCTCATGCTATTTCCTTCTCTCTGGGAAATAAGGCATGAGTGATCTTAGGTATCTTCAGCTGTGACTTTGAGAATACGTAAAACGATGAACTTATTTGTGAAATGAAGAGCTTAAAAACGAATACGGAATTGCTCTATTTAATTTGACCCAACTCGTTAAGGTTGTGAGAAAACCAGAAGTGACAGTGAATATTTCTTGATCGTCGTTGTTTGCGAGCCATCAATGACTACAGATATTTGTATAGACGTCTGACAAACTGTTTTTGCGGGGTGTTTTCCTCCGGTAATGGAGGAAATACAATACCACTGCTTTAGGGGTGTAGTCCGGTGGGAAGCGTTCTCGATATGGGAGAGAGAAAAGCCTCCGCACACGGCCCCTTTTGACGTAGTTTCTTGAAATGCGTTGCCATGCACATTATTTTCATTCCGGGTCCCGCCCCCTCCCTCCCTCCAATATGAACCCTAGAAAAGTCTTACTGCAGAAATAGCTTTTAAATATAATCATCGTAAAACTTTCAGAAGGAACTGAAGACAGGTTATAGTTAAGAAAACATTTTATTTAGAGTTCATCTCGAGCAACCTTATCAACCCTAGCTGACAATAAATTGAGTTTCCCTGCCTTCCTTGCTGTGGATTATCTACTCTCAGTTAAATTAAAATGTTGAAGTAGACGACATTGAATATTTCAGATAATAATGCTCATATTGCCGAAAACTCAACAATACATTGCTTTGCTTACATAGAAAAAAGTGATTTTTAGCGAGATAGAACACTCGCAAGAGAATTTAAGTTCCACACAAAGAAAAAAGCGTCTCGCAACAAAGACCTTCGCCATTAATCATCAAAACTAAAACACCAAACGATCCTTATTTAATCGTAAAGCGGAGCCACATAACCATCTGATCAGATTTAAGGACTTCATAGGCGCTTCATATATCGTTTCACAGAGAACAATGCCACAGCTCTTTTCAGGAGAAAGTGGGTGGCTCTTAAAAGAGCCTTTGGGTTCTCGAGATGGTTTAGAAGCGTAACGCTTTAGCCGCCGAAGCCGTAGAGGGTGCGTCCCTGGCGCTTGAGGGCATAGACAACGTCCATGGCCGTGACCGTCTTCCTCTTGGCGTGCTCGGTGTAGGTGACGGCGTCGCGGATCACGTTCTCCAAGAACACCTTCAGCACGCCGCGAGTCTCCTCGTAGATGAGCCCAGAAATGCGCTTCACGCCGCCACGGCGAGCCAGACGGCGGATGGCCGGCTTGGTGATGCCCTGGATGTTGTCGCGCAGCACTTTGCGGTGGCGCTTGGCGCCCCCCTTGCCGAGCCCCTTCCCGCCCTTGCCTCTGCCAGACATGCCTCCGCTCAGTCCCGAGGAGCCAGTGCGTGTACCGAGAGCGAGCCGGCACGGCGGGCTTTATGTGTTGGGGTCCGACCTGGTTGGGGACTGCAACGAGGAGGGGCGGGGCTTTGGGCTCGCTGCTGCAGTATCACCCCGCTTTCTCTATCGCGCGCAACGCTAGCACAAAAACAGGGGGTTCGTGCTAGTTTCCCTTCCCGCCATACGAGCGTTTCAGTCTCGCTGCCCTTTTTCGGTAAGTTCGTGGTGGTTTTGGTTTTGTTTGGCTTTATTTGAATGTGGGGGGTTTTTTGTTTGTTTTGTTTTTTTCAGATAGCAAAGACATTGGGCCTGTGGGTATGATAGTTTCTGTATTTTAAAATCTTTGATACCTCGTGATCATTTCGAAATAAAACCTCTATCATAGAACGGTATCCCAGATACCGAATCACTTAAATTACTCTGAATTTTCAGTGTAGTTGTTATTTTAAAATATGGATATGTGTTATGTATTGCAATTTCACCTGTCTGCCTTGAACCAGTGATTTGAACAGCTGCTCCTCGTATTTTTTTAATGGCACATCTTGCAGCAAAATCTTTCCAGATGTGTTTCTAAGAAATTCTACCCCTCCTTGAATTTCTTTCTCATCTCCATTTCCCATGCTTTCTGAATGTTTTCTCAAGGAGAGTTTAACAATAAAGGTACAGTAACTGGGATTTTAAGACTTAAGTGCTCCACTTTATTTTTTTTAAGGTAAAACAGTTCTTTTGGATGAATATTTTTACAGTAGTTTCCATTCTTGTGGTAGCATAGACAATTACGTGGATATTTTTTAGGGAGATTGGAAAATTAAATAGATAAAAAGAATGGTGTTTTTATCCTTCAGGTGAAGGTAGTCAACTCTGGTTTTGCTTTCTTTTGGGGAGGAAAATCTTCTGAGGTTTTAATGTTGAAAACTAAAAAAAATATTTAACAAAAATCCTTCAGTAGCTGATTTTCGACCTGAAAATGACCAGGAAAGGTGAAAAACCTTTTCATTATTGAGCGTTTGCTGCCCTCTCATGGAGATTTGTGGGGTTTTTTTGTTTCAGTTTGGTTTTTTTTTTGTTGTGTTGTTTGGTTTTGGTTTGGTTTTTTCCCCTTACAAGCTGATGGACTTTATAATATGTATCTTTTCATAGAGCTACAATATAAGATTAATCAGTAATCAGTCTCTATTTTTTTGCAGGCCACAGACTCAGATATTGTATCTGCTAGCAGAAGAATCACTGTTCCAGTGTCCCCTCACTGACAGATGAAAACAATGTAGTCTTCCAGGTTGTTTATGCACAATCTTTTCAGCGCAGGCCCAGAGGAAACCCAAATGGGGCAAGACGAACACCAAAACTCTGAAGGAGACATCCTAAAGTCTCAAACCAGTAACAAATGGCCTGTTTTACAAGGAACTTGGCAGTGTTCTAGGCTGGGCTATGGAAATAATTCTGGAGTACAGTGCAGTTGCCACGGCTAAGTTGATTGTGTTCCCTTTCATAATGCCAGTTTGCTCCTTCCAGAGAGGGAACTTCAGGGACCATGACTGGACTGTTGTGGGAGACCAGGCAACTGTGAGAAACTGGGCACTTGCAGTCAGGTTCTCTGTCATTCCCATGAGATCTTGAGATTAAGGTAGCTGTATATCGCATCGGTGAGGAAAAACACTTGGTACAACCATTGCTACAGTCTTTATCACTCTCTGAGGAAAGTGACTAGGATGTCACTGACTGAGTAGTTTAGCATTACCTGCTACAGAGCTCCCCAAACCCACTCTGCCATGAAAATCCAGTCCTTTAGTCTGCTCAGTCCTTGGGAATCTGACTGTATCACACTCCTCATCCCACCCCCCCACCTCTACCCCCCCCCCCCCCCCCCGGGGTCTTTTTACCACTCGCAAACCCCTGTCATGAGGTTACTTGACAATCCTTGCTTTCACCAAACCACCTCCCCACGCAGTCCCTGACGAGTTGTCCAGCTCTGGAAAGCTGAGTTTTTGTTTTTTGCTTTTTTTTTCTCATGGGTTAAAATTAAGTTAGAGCTTCATACGACAACCCTGCTCCATAATGAGCTGCTTCTGCTCAGGAATCTGTGACTACGTATAATATTTCCCTTGTATCTTGCTGTCTGTCTCTCTTGCTCTCCTGGGCAAAATGTCAGAACCCATTTGGAAATGTTTTGGTTTTTTTTAAGAGTAAGTATATACATACTTCTTCATAGCGCTGACAGAAATCCATAGCACTTGTGACAGAAATTCATCTAATAAAATGAAGTGAGGTTGGAGCAAAACTCCCCCTGTTCTTTCCTCCCAGATGACTCCAAATTATACGTCAAATTTCACCCAGTCTACTAGGTCTGTCTGATAAAATTAAACTGTAACTGTAATTTGAGATAAAAATGTAACATCTTCTGGAAAGCTGCTAAGATTCATAGAATCGTTTGCATCAGAAGGGATGTTCAAACATCTAGACTAACCCCCATGCTGTGGGTAGGGACATCTTTCACTAGACCAAGTGAAAGCCCATCCAACTCTGGAATCACTGAAAAGCAAACCTTGTAGTCCTTAGGAAAACTAGGCACAGGGCTTTCACTAATGTTCCAGCAGACGGCCTGCAGGAGTGATGAACAAAGCTTGCAAGGCAATGGAAGTGCAAAGAGATCACAAAAAACAATCTGCAAAGTGAAAATCAGAATGAAACACAACTCCAAATCTAGAAAGAGCTATCTGAAATTAAGTATGGAGAGTGAATGGAGATGCCAGGAGGAGTTACATCATGACTTTCTTGTACTTTGACAACATGTTCTGCAGAAGAGTGATCTTAAATAACCACAGAGAAACACGGCTGTTATCTCCCAGTGCCCAGCACTAGACTGGATGTGTTGAGAATTATAGTAAAAACGAAACCGGTGGCATATATTTACAGAAAATCTGTCCTGTGCAATCTTACTAATTCAAAGGTGTTTAGGTTCTGTACCTAAACTCAAACTGGCCCAAATCTGTACTGCCATGTGAGCAGCAGAGAACAGGTCTCGTATTAATTATATTCAGATCAGAATTTTACTTTTGGGTACTCCCTACTGGCTGTTACCACCTTCCTGTCCATACACTATAGCTGTCTCCCCACTCAGCTCCTTCCTTTTGAGAACCTGTAAACTTAGCCTTGAAATGTACGTAATTACGTCTCTCCATTTATGCAGCCCAGGATACTATGAAGGGCTTTTTCTCTGCTTATTGAGCTTAGAGTGCTCACGGGTGCAGAAACAGCATATCCCCGTTATAAACTTATTTGTGTCTGAACTAACATTGTTCAGCCTTTTATTGAAGATTTTCTTTGAATTTTCTCTAACAAATGCAGAAGAATTTTTATGTTAGTATTGGAATAGTTTCACTTGAAATAGAACGCCAGCTTTGATGTTTTTAAAAAGAGAGCCTCTAAGAGAGACCTTTTCATTTTTTTTTAAAAGACATGTTGAGACCATGTAGAGTAAACTCATACTTTCATATGATAACTACAGTAAAAGACACAGGGTGACACAAGCAGCACAGGAGTAACAGAATCCATTAACAGAGTGCAAAGAGATAAAGAAATACATGTACAGATATTGCCTGGTTTTGTGGTAATCTAACAGGCAATCTGGCTTTGTGGTGACTAAGGCTGATGAAAAATTCTGCAACCCCATAATGCAAAAGCGTTCAACAATACAAAGTGATTTATTATCCTGTAAGGGAGTAACATTACTTCAACAGAATTCTTGCCAGGTTGCTGAGTGTCTGTTCTGCTAAATGTAGACCTTTATCGAACACACAGATTCATTTGCCATTATGTTGTTTCTCCATTTCTACTTCCAGTGCTGGAACAGTCTTTACTCCTAAAACCAGCCCTCAGGAATCTCAGTCACTAGAAGTAAGGGAGCAAAACTGGAGCGAGGAAGACTCTCCACTGGTCAGTTAGGATTGAGTTAGAGACCTCTTGGAGCAACTGAAAAGGCACAGATCCATGGGCCCTAATGGGGTGCATGCACATGTGCTGAGAGAGCTGGCTGATGTTGTTGCTGAGCCCCTCTCTGTCATTTTTGAAAAATCATCGATAATGGGAGAGGTGCCCGAGGATTGGAAGAAAGCCAGTGTCACTCCAGTCTTCAAAAAGAGCAAGAAGAAGGACCCAGGCAACGACAGACCAGTCAGCTTCACCTCCATCCCAGGAAAGGTGATGGAGCAGCTCATTCTGAAGGCCATCTCTGATTGAATGGAAGAAAAGAAGGTTATCAGGAGTAGCCAACATGGATTTAGTAAGGGGAAATCCTACCTGACTAGTCTGATACCCTTCTATCAAAGAACAACCAAACGGGTAGATGAAGGGAGAGCAGTAGATCTCATATACCTTGACTTCAGTAAGGTTTTTGATACTGTTTCCCATGACATCCTCGTAGGAAAACTCAAGAAATGTGGGATAGATGGTTGGACTGCGAGGTGGATTGAAAACTTCCTCAACAATAGAGTTCAGAGGGTTGTGATCAGCAGCACAGAGTCAAGTTGAAGGCCTGTTGCACCGTGATTAAAACAAAGAAATAGCCTCTCCTCCCCCCTACATGTTCTCACTGCTTGCACCCGGGAAGAGCTAAAGGAGGGACGGGCATCGGTTGATGGCTGCAAAGGGGAGGGAAAGAGGGGAGGGAGAGGGAAACGGAGGCAGCTGCAGGGTGGGGGAAAGGCGGAGGGAGACGCGAGGGAGGCTCCGACCCCGTGCGTTCCTACCGCGCCCAGCGCTGCCTCCGAGCCTCTGCGTTGCCAAAACGAGCCCCCTGCACCCGGATAAGAATCGAACTCGGCAGCTCCAAAGCGCAAGAGGTTTAGCACCGAGGCCGAGGACCGGCGGGCGTACCAAAGACTGTTCAGAAGGCAGCTCGAAACGATTTCCCGGGAAGAGTTTGCAGGGGACGACACTGGACTGGGAGTGAAAAAGCCTATAGGCAGGGAGGCGACCACGTATCCAGGAAGCTCGTAAGTCTCTTCCGCCAAGGGAAAGAAAAAAAAAAAAAAAAAGCGGAGTGCCTGTTTAACCCGAAAACTGCTGTGAACGAGAATCGCGGCCAATCTCTGCGCAGCGCGGGCTTTCCGAAATCGGTAGAGCTCCGGGGAGCGGGCGGGAGCACTTCCGAGCTCGTCTTTTCGTTCCCCAGCTGATCGGAGGATCTGCGGAGGGCCGCGGAACCGCCACGCCCGCGAAAAGCCGTGGTGCCGTAAGCGCCGCCCAAACTTCACTGGAACTCGCAGCGATTCCTTGCCGGCTAACGGGAAGCTATTTGCAACCACGCCCACGGGGGTCTGCTAAAATAACCTGTACCGGAATAAATACCCCTATGGTGCTGCCGGGCGGCTGCGGAGGACAAGAACGCGGTCTGTAGTGTTACCCGATCGTCCTTAAACAAGTGCAGTGCCGAATTAGGGAAGTTAAAACTGTGCACACTCAACACACACAAACGGCCGGATTCAGCTCTTACAAAGAAAGCTTGAGTGGCTCTTAAAAGAGCCGTTGGGTTTATCTGCAAGGCAGGCAAAATTTTTTTCAGTATCGTTTATTTTTTCTTCGGCGCCGCCTTCTTCGCCTTCGTCACTTTCGGCTTGACTGCCTTGGGCTTGGCGGCTTTGGGCTTCACCGCTTTCGCCCTGGCCGGGCTCTTCACTGCTACCGCCGCCTTTTTGGGCTTAGCAGCCTTAGTCGCCTTCTTCGGGCTCTTGGCCACTTTCTTGGCCGCTGCGGCCGCTGGCTTCTTCGCTTTCTTAAGGCTCTTCTTTGCCGTCACCGTTTTCTTGGGCTTCTTGGCAGCGCTAGCGGGCTTCTTGGCCGCCGGCTTCTTCGGCTTGGCCACGGCTGCCCGCTTCTTGGGAGCTTTTTCCTTCACTTCTCCAGGCTTTTTGTTAAGGCGGAAGGAGCCGGAGGCGCCGGTGCCCTTGGTCTGCACCAGGGTGCCTTTGTTAACGAGACTTTTGAGCCCCAATTTGATACGGCTATTACTCTTTTCTACATCGTAGCCACCGGCGGCCAGCGCCTTCTTGAGCGCGGCGAGGGAGAGCCCCTTGCGCTCCTTGGAGGCGGACACAGCCTTGGTGATCAGCTCGGTAACGCTGGGACCCGCTGGTTTTCGGGCTTTGGAGCCACCCGCCGCCTTCTTCGGCTTCTTAGTAGCGACTCCTTTAGCCGCGACAGAAACGGCAGTAGCAACCTCGGGCGCGGCGACAGGAGCGACCTCGGACATAGTGTCTGTATGATTTCAGCACAAACAATAGCGGTGGTGCCGCCGCCGCTCTTTTTATAGCAGCTCCGCGCGCGCTGATTGGTTCCGCCCGCCCCGCCGCCCGCCGCCGCGTCCGCTGTGTTTCTTCCCGGTCCAAAAAGGGCTTTTTCTTCCCAAAATATGTCCCAATGAACCCCGTTTCTTCTCAGCCCGGAAGAGGGACTTGTGTCCTGCCAGCTAACGGATTTTCCCGTTGGAAGGAGCAGGAATTAGGGAAAAGCGGTCCCAGAAACTCCGCAGCGTGGAGCCGCAGAGTCCTCGGGTTGGAGAAACTTTCGGTTTATGTTTTAAACTAAAAATATACCAACAGCTAAATGGGCACAGTCGGGGTGAAATCTTTTGCTTTAGAAGGTCCTCTCTAGATTAGGCAAAACCCAAAATGGTTTCAAGGGTTGATCTTGGTATAAATTGATATTAAATCCAAGGAAGTAACACAGCTTCTCTCCGTCGTAGCGGGCGCAGAGGCAGAGCGGGTTCTCTTGGCTGAGCCTCTTCCCCTCGAAATCATATAAACCCATATAATGTGTCTTCAGCGACCACGGTGTGTCAGTCAATGTGTTTTGGGGAGACCTTTGTGCTTCAGCAGCGTTTGTGCAAGCCGATGTTATTTTATGCCTGGTTAGGTATTTCAGAGGAACCAAGCACCAACGTGTTCCTCTGAAGTTTCATGTTCCTGTTACCTCACTTTCAAATTAATATTTCCGAAGTCGCATTCATTTTATTGAATTCAATAGTCAGGATACTTGCTGTTGCAATTTATGGGCTTTTAGTCTTGAAACATTAAAAAAAGGTAGTTGTCTTTTCATCACGATTTGTTAATAATTGTTGGGAAATTGAATCTGCGGTTTAATTTGAAATGGAGGGGGAGTTAAAGCTGAAAAATCAGTCGTTTGAGGGTATGTTCAATAATTAGGATGCTTCATTTTCCAAAACCAACTTCTCTATTCTAATGGATGAGTATTGATTGTGTATTTCTTTGGTAACAGCATCTAATGAGTCACTGCTTTGCTCTTTTTATGAGATAAGAATTCGCACCTTTTAAACTGGATTCCTGCCCTAGATCAATGGCAGTTCATATTCTAAACAATGTATTAATTCTCACTTTCTTCCTTTTCAATGGCACGCTGCTGCCTTTTTAATATGAAACAGTAAGCAGTCTGTCTGCACAAATATTGTGTTACATACAGTGGATACCAGGCTGTCATCAGCTTCTAAAAACAGGAGAGAAGATCCATTCAGAGCCAAAAGAAAGTGTAACAGGGTGAATGAAATGACATTGCAACATAGAGTTCCTGCTGCCTGGGACTGTGAAAATATACTCACTTGAACCTCCCTGTGACATTCGACATTAATTATGTGCCTTTATCTGAAAATGCTAAAGGACTACAGTGAAAGCAAGGGCCTCACCAATGTGGAAGTCACAATTCACAGTGAAAAAAAATGAATGCTCTTAATTTGTGCATGGCGGTAATGAAAGTACTGCATCAATATTTATTATAGAACTTTTTAAATTTCTTAGTAATTCAGGAAAATGTCAGTAAGCGCAGAGGAAAACAATGGGAGCCTATGACTTTCACACAGAAAGAAGCAGGGATTTACTGAACATTAGGACACTTGTGCTTGGCGTCAGCTTTGAAAGAGGGCATCAAAACACAGGGCAACAATCATTTGCTACTACCTACACCATTCTACCTACACCATTCTTCCTCAGAATAGGAGCAAGGGTAGACATCCAGTTCCAGTAAGCAACCTGCATAAGGTTGAATTAATCCAAAGCAGATGTGGGGTTTTGATGCAGAACCTGAATTTATCACATTCTCCTGTCAACAGTTCCTTTTTTTTCCCCCTAGTAACCACTTAAAGAAATTCTGGGTAAAATCTCTCCATAGGCCTGTGCTAATTCATGAAAGTACTTATTTCCTGAAAGGAAAGTAACAGCATCTTATTAAAATATTTCAGTATTTTTACCAACACTTGGTGATTCTAGAAATGATGGAAAGGTGACTAGAGTGGTCATACCCAAATACAACATCTGCCTGAAGAAATAATGGAAAATCAAAATGTGGGGAAGCCTTCCTGCTGTACCTATGTAACTGCACCAAGCTCCTCTGTTGAGCATATGCTCTCTGTTTTGGGATACATTCTAGAGTGGCTGAAAAATTAAATTTTAGTCTACAGTGACTGAGAAATTATAATCCACATACAGGATTACAATCCAAATAATTCGATAGTTCTAGGATTTTATGCTTGAATATCCAAAAGCAAAATGTAACATAATAAAAGAACCAGATGGAGACAAATCATCTGCAAATTTCTTCAACACTCTGGTCTGCCCTTCCTGTCTTCTGCTTTATGCCCATCTTTGATTCAACCTACATTGTAGGGGGGCTCACAATGTGTTTTTCCTATGAGAACCCGCAGCCTGATATTACCAACCTGCCTTTTCTTGGTCACAAACTTCTCGTGGAGCAATAATGGGCTTGAGAGATCAGGATCAAATCTCTAAACACTTTCCAATTTTCAAGTTTAACCAACAGTATAGATTTAATAATAAGTATGAATATAAGTAAGAATCATTTTCCAGGTTGCAGATTTCCTAAGGTGACTGAAAAATGAGGTGACCCATAGTGTTTTTCTTTTTTTTTTTTCTTTTCCTCTATGTGGCAAAAGCAGCACACTGAGTTCCCTAACTCCATTGATACTCATTAGCCTAATGTCTGTTACTATGTAACAGTCCAAGCTCTGAGGACTACTTTATGCAGATCTCTAAGTATTTCTACCCTGAAAGGAATGCCTCTCTGCCTGGTTCAAAGCCTTATAAATAAGTGCCGTATTTTTAACACTAAAATAATAATAAATTTCTAACATAAGAACGTAAGAGGAGTGGTTTTTTTCTTTCATTGTTTATTATGCTAACATAAAATGTCGATTGCCTTTTCTGCTAAAAGAGAGACTTGTGTTTCTCCTTTAATTCTTGAAGATCCTCCTGTGCTTGATTACCACGGTGATGAATCTTTTAACTGTGCATTTACATAACACAAGAGAACGATTTACCTGTAACCTAATAGCTGTAGACCGACAGTAGAACCAGGCAAAGCTGTTTAAGACAGCTTCCACAGTTTTTGGCATTTGGAGCTCAGGAATGAACCCACGAAATTCAAGGGACAGTATGTCCCAGCCACTCTTACATTTTGTGAAGATTTTAACCCTTGCTCATGTAAGGAGATCAACAGGTGAATTTTTCAGCAGGTATTGAAGTTGGGTGTGGAGCTAATCAGACAAATCGTAATTAAATAGAAATGAAATTCACAAAAATGTAAAATATGACATGTACAAAACATTGCTCTCTAAGGCTCCAGAAATTTGAAAAGATTTAGTGGTATATACAGGAACAAAGGCCATGGGAGCACTTTAAAAGTGATTTCTACTATTTGCTGCAGTTGGGAATAATTTTTAAGCTTACAGCTGACATGGTCACATCCCACATGCTTGTTCTCACTGATGAAATATAAAGAAGTTAACTTTGTGTTTGTAACATTTACATAAAAATTTAATTTGCATATTAGAAATATTTTTGTGCTGATATGTGGAAAAAAAAAAAAAAAAAAAGCCGAATCAAACCCTGGTCTCTAGGCTGATGATTTATGAAGGTAAAATTTAAGAAGAAAATGTAAGAACAATTTAAATGGAGTTAAAAAAACGTGCGACAGAATAAAAAACTGTAAGAAGTGTTTGCAGAATTTTCATGTGATATAAATTTCCTTTCAAATGGCATGCTATTTAAAAGAGTTCCCAGGCACATGTAGGCCCCAAACCCATACCTAAAAAAGTAAAATGGGAGAAATAAAAAAAATAAACTCAACTTGTTTCGGGCAATCATACAGTGAACTGCATCTCTTTCAGGTAGTTTACAAAGCACTGTCACATTCATTCCGTGTACAAAGTACTCAGGATCAAAAGAACTAGAGATTAAGAGTTCACGGACTTAGTAGTGTGCACAAAAGAAAACAAACCGAAATATAATCATAAGTTCTGCAACCATTATTTGAAATAATTAGTACTCACAACTGATAATGCAATTTATATGGAACTGTTGACATGTGAAAGATAAATGTTATGCTGCACAAAGGACAATACAGTATTATTCAAAGTATTAAAGATAAAACTGTGAAAGAGATAAACAATAACTGAAAGTCCAATAAATGCTCTTAATACCTCTGCCACCCCGTTAAAAAAGAAATGAGAAAATGTTTGAAGAAAATTAAATGAAGCGCATCAGATGGCAGGAGAGAATAAGAAAGGCAAAGACATGAAAAGTGGCTCCCAACCACTTTCTGGGCCGCTGTCCGGGGTGAGTGCTGCCCCAAGCAGCTCGAAAGGTCCACGGGGGCCGCAAGACCGCCGACTCCTGCTGCAACAGTGTGGTAGGCCGCGACCCACTGAGGAACTTGAAATAGGGCCCCACGGCCCAAGAGCAAGTGGGTCGCGGGGTGCACTCGGCCCGACAGAAAACTAAACTTTATGCGCCGTCTCTCCACCCGTAGGGAAAGATGCCGGGAAACGGCGCTTCAGAGGCACCGGGCACGGGGAAGGCGAGCGCGGTGCACGCAGAGGCAGAGACTGGCACAGCGAAGCCGGCCGCGGCCCCAGGGACGTGCCCGAGAGCAGAGAAGGGCGAACGCCGCGCGTCACTGCGCCCGCGGGGACGGGACAAGAAGCCCAGACCCCGCCCCCGTCAGCCGTTCCCGCCCCTGCTCCCAATCAGGTCGGACCGCAACATATAAAGTTCGCGACGCGCCCAGCTGCGGTTCAAAGGCTGGAGAAACAACGAAAAAAGAGATGTCTGGTAGAGGTAAGGGCGGGAAGGGGCTCGGCAAAGGGGGCGCCAAGCGCCATCGGAAGGTGCTGCGTGACAACATCCAGGGTATCACCAAGCCGGCCATCCGCCGTCTGGCTCGGCGCGGCGGCGTGAAGCGCATCTCGGGGCTCATCTACGAGGAGACCCGCGGCGTGCTGAAGGTGTTCCTGGAGAACGTGATCCGCGACGCCGTCACTTACACCGAGCACGCCAAGAGGAAGACGGTCACGGCCATGGACGTCGTCTACGCTCTCAAGCGCCAGGGACGCACCCTCTACGGCTTCGGCGGCTAAAGCGTTACGCTTTTAAACCCTCTCGAGAACCCAAAGGCTCTTTTAAGAGCCACCTACTTTTTCTATTAGAAAGAGCTGTGTCGTGTTCCTTGACTGTGTTTGTTTTTACCGTGTTTGGTTCTGTCTTTCACGCTTTACCTGAGCCCAGTCCCGTTCTCCTGCTCCCCCCAATCCATTCTTGCTTGCCGCTGTGTAGCAGCACTGGCTACTCTCGCAGGTTCGGCTCAGGGTTCTTAAGTACCCCGCTAAACCATTGCCGCTTTTCGCTTCCTCTATCTAGCAGCCACTCAGAAGAGCTTGCTGGGGTGCTCCACATAGCAAAGCGAGCGCTGTGCCAGTTTGTGTTTCCCCGAGGCATTTGCCGATGCCGGCAAGTCCGAGAAACTGCCGGAGCCCGAAAGACGAGCCTGGTGCCTCTTACCAGCGGCCTTGCTTAGAAAATACGTGGGTGGAGGGAACAGTCACCCTGCCCAAACAAAATAAGGAAAAAAAGGCAATACGCGTCTCTGTCTCGCCGAGGTCTCTGCCGCGGCGCGGCGGATCGTGAATTTCCTTCTGCCTGAAGGGGGAAACTTCAGTGACTACGCTGGGTTCGCTCCAGCCGGCGGGGCTGGAGGAGACCGCGCTCTTGCGCAGGGCACAAGCCGCCTCTTTAGCAGGGCCACGTCGCCGGCCGCGAGCGGGTTAAGCGGCCGGCGCTCTGTCGAAAAGCCCGCGCGGGCAGCGATTGGCTCCGGGCGATTCCGCGCTCCGCTCCCCGGGCTCTCGCCTCAGCAACAGTCCCCGCCTCGGGCACTGCCCGCCCGGGAGAGTAGCACGATCCTCTTCTCGGCCGTATCAGAGCTCTCCGGCAGTGTAATCGGGTCACAGCGGCCCAAGAGGGAAGACCCCCCTCACCACCAACCACCCAACCACCCCTCCGTGACAAAACGCAGGCGCAATGTTACCCTACAGCCCACTCAGTAGCATTTCCAGCTCCTTCTCGAGACTGTGGGTGGCTCTGAAAAGAGCCTTTGGGTTTCTGTTCCCTGCTTAGGACGCGTCTTCGGCCTTGGATTACTTGCTCTTGGCTTTGTGGCTCTCAGACTTCTTGGGCAGCAGCACGGCCTGAATATTGGGCAGCACCCCGCCCTGCGCGATGGTCACCTTGCCCAGCAGCTTGTTGAGCTCCTCGTCGTTGCGGATGGCCAGCTGCAGGTGGCGGGGGATGATGCGTGTCTTCTTGTTGTCGCGGGCCGCGTTGCCCGCCAGCTCCAGGATCTCGGCCGTCAGGTACTCGAGCACGGCCGCCAGGTACACCGGGGCGCCGGCGCCCACCCGCTCCGCGTAGTTGCCCTTGCGCAGCAGCCGGTGCACGCGGCCCACGGGGAACTGCAGCCCGGCCCGCGACGAGCGCGACTTGGCCTTAGCCCGCGCCTTCCCGCCCTGCTTCCCGCGGCCCGACATCTTCAGCAGAACGCACACTCAGCAGTAAAGCCCCACCGCCGAAGAAAAACACAGGTAACTTGCTCACACTCCGAGGCCCGCCCTTATATCTCTTCCCTTTGCGCGGTCGCCGCCTCCTGATAGGCCGAGGCACCTATCGGGGAACGCGCACCCAATGGCGGAGCGAATCTCGTCCTGACCAATAGCGAGGGGCGCAGCTCCGAAAGGCCTCCGCCCGAGCTCTCGACGTGACCAATGACGAGGCGGGAGGGGCGGGCTTCAGCGGGCGGCTCCACCCGGACGGAACGGTCGCTCCCGCCGCCCCCGGAGCCCGAGCCGCACTGTATTTACTTGTGTTTTCTATCTTCGTCATGGTATTGAAGCAGCCGAGTCGGCAGAGTGCGGACTGGCCGGTCGGAGTTAAGGAGGAAGAGATACCGTGTGCCTGTGTCAGTGAGCGGGAGAAAAAAGCGGGGGGGGGGGCAGGGGGGGTGTTGTGTTACCGGGGGAGGTGAAAGTCGGTACACCTCCCGCTCTTGTTTCACGCTGAGTCTTTTCCCCGCGGGAAGATTTCACTCCTTCCCAACACCGGGCCACGACAAAGTCTTGCGTCCTTCCGAAACTGTAACACCCTTCCTTACGCCGGAAAACCACCACAGCGCGCTCCTTTTCGTCCCCCCGACCCCAAGTGCACAGGGGGACAATGGAGCCAAACACCGCATGTGCCCTCACTGCCTGATTACATCTACAACTTCGGTTACAGCTTTTTGTCCCTATACTTATCCTTTGTTTAGTACAGTAGATTCGTTCATGTAATACTAATAGGGACTAAAAAATCTTCTGCACTTTTAACAAACTTGAGTTTTCCATTAATATCGTTCTTCACTGCTCTTTCTAATCTTGCTTTGTTTTTTTCAACTACTTCCTCGTCTTATTTTTTCCACTATGTTCTTTTTCTTTTCAGTTCTGTACGCTTCTGAAATATAATGTATTTGAATAAAAAATTCCTTTATCTTCCGCAGAAATTTATTACTAGGCAATACAGGTAGTATATACTGTAGCATGTGTCACAGCTCCTCCTTTGTGTACGTGGTGGCTCTTAAAAGAGCCTTTGCGTCGGTTAAAATATTTTCTCAATAGCCTGGCAATATTCTAAAGCAGTTTATGCACGCTCGCCACGGATGCGTCGGGCCAGCTGGATGTCCTTGGGCATGATGGTGACGCGCTTGGCGTGGATGGCGCAGAGGTTGGTGTCCTCGAACAGCCCCACCAGGTACGCCTCGCTCGCCTCCTGCAGCGCCATCACGGCCGAGCTCTGGAAGCGCAGGTCGGTCTTGAAGTCCTGCGCGATCTCGCGCACCAGCCGCTGGAAGGGCAGCTTGCGGATCAGCAGCTCCGTCGACTTCTGGTAGCGCCGGATCTCGCGCAGCGCCACCGTGCCGGGCCGGTAGCGGTGCGGCTTCTTCACGCCGCCCGTGGCCGGCGCGCTCTTGCGGGCCGCCTTGGTGGCCAGCTGCTTGCGCGGCGCCTTCCCGCCCGTCGACTTACGCGCCGTCTGCTTTGTGCGCGCCATTGCTCAAAGTAAAACAACTACAGCAGGAACTACTTGAAACACTGATGACCGTCCTGTAGTCCAAGGAGTATTTATAGCAGCAGTGCATTCTCTGATACGCGGATGGGCTTATTCTAAGTCTCATTGGTGGATTCAAAGCTTAAAAATCCCGCCTCTGGCAGGTCCCGCCTATCGTCTTGTGACTTTGTTATTACTGTAGGCTGTATGCCGCCTACAGAACTGAAAAGAAAAAGAACATAGTGGAAAAAATAAGACGAGGAAGTAGTTGAAAAAAACAAAGCAAGATTAGAAAGAGCAGTGAAGAACGATATTAATGGAAAACTCAAGTTTGTTAAAAGTGCAGAAGATTTTTTAGTCCCTATTAGTATTACATGAACGAATCTACTGTACTAAACAAAGGATAAGTATAGGGACAAAAAGCTGTAACCGAAGTTGTAGATGTAATCAGGCAGTGAGGGCACATGCGGTGTTTGGCTCCATTGTCCCCCTGTGCACTTGGGGTCGGGGGGACGAAAAGGAGCGCGCTGTGGTGGTTTTCCGGCGTAAGGAAGGGTGTTACAGTTTCGGAAGGACGCAAGACTTTGTCGTGGCCCGGTGTTGGGAAGGAGTGAAATCTTCCCGCGGGGAAAAGACTCAGCGTGAAACAAGAGCGGGAGGTGTACCGACTTTCACCTCCCCCGGTAACACAACACCCCCCCTGCCCCCCCCCCGCTTTTTTCTCCCGCTCACTGACACAGGCACACGGTATCTCTTCCTCCTTAACTCCGACCGGCCAGTCCGCACTCTGCCGACTCGGCTGCTTCAATACCATGACGAAGATAGAAAACACAAGTAAATACAGTGCGGCTCGGGCTCCGGGGGCGGCGGGAGCGACCGTTCCGTCCGGGTGGAGCCGCCCGCTGAAGCCCGCCCCTCCCGCCTCGTCATTGGTCACGTCGAGAGCTCGGGCGGAGGCCTTTCGGAGCTGCGCCCCTCGCTATTGGTCAGGACGAGATTCGCTCCGCCATTGGGTGCGCGTTCCCCGATAGGTGCCTCGGCCTATCAGGAGGCGGCGACCGCGCAAAGGGAAGAGATATAAGGGCGGGCCTCGGAGTGTGAGCAAGTTACCTGTGTTTTTCTTCGGCGGTGGGGCTTTACTGCTGAGTGTGCGTTCTGCTGAAGATGTCGGGCCGCGGGAAGCAGGGCGGGAAGGCGCGGGCTAAGGCCAAGTCGCGCTCGTCGCGGGCCGGGCTGCAGTTCCCCGTGGGCCGCGTGCACCGGCTGCTGCGCAAGGGCAACTACGCGGAGCGGGTGGGCGCCGGCGCCCCGGTGTACCTGGCGGCCGTGCTCGAGTACCTGACGGCCGAGATCCTGGAGCTGGCGGGCAACGCGGCCCGCGACAACAAGAAGACACGCATCATCCCCCGCCACCTGCAGCTGGCCATCCGCAACGACGAGGAGCTCAACAAGCTGCTGGGCAAGGTGACCATCGCGCAGGGCGGGGTGCTGCCCAATATTCAGGCCGTGCTGCTGCCCAAGAAGTCTGAGAGCCACAAAGCCAAGAGCAAGTAATCCAAGGCCGAAGACGCGTCCTAAGCAGGGAACAGAAACCCAAAGGCTCTTTTCAGAGCCACCCACAGTCTCGAGAAGGAGCTGGAAATGCTACTGAGTGGGCTGTAGGGTAACATTGCGCCTGCGTTTTGTCACGGAGGGGTGGTTGGGTGGTTGGTGGTGAGGGGGGTCTTCCCTCTTGGGCCGCTGTGACCCGATTACACTGCCGGAGAGCTCTGATACGGCCGAGAAGAGGATCGTGCTACTCTCCCGGGCGGGCAGTGCCCGAGGCGGGGACTGTTGCTGAGGCGAGAGCCCGGGGAGCGGAGCGCGGAATCGCCCGGAGCCAATCGCTGCCCGCGCGGGCTTTTCGACAGAGCGCCGGCCGCTTAACCCGCTCGCGGCCGGCGACGTGGCCCTGCTAAAGAGGCGGCTTGTGCCCTGCGCAAGAGCGCGGTCTCCTCCAGCCCCGCCGGCTGGAGCGAACCCAGCGTAGTCACTGAAGTTTCCCCCTTCAGGCAGAAGGAAATTCACGATCCGCCGCGCCGCGGCAGAGACCTCGGCGAGACAGAGACGCGTATTGCCTTTTTTTCCTTATTTTGTTTGGGCAGGGTGACTGTTCCCTCCACCCACGTATTTTCTAAGCAAGGCCGCTGGTAAGAGGCACCAGGCTCGTCTTTCGGGCTCCGGCAGTTTCTCGGACTTGCCGGCATCGGCAAATGCCTCGGGGAAACACAAACTGGCACAGCGCTCGCTTTGCTATGTGGAGCACCCCAGCAAGCTCTTCTGAGTGGCTGCTAGATAGAGGAAGCGAAAAGCGGCAATGGTTTAGCGGGGTACTTAAGAACCCTGAGCCGAACCTGCGAGAGTAGCCAGTGCTGCTACACAGCGGCAAGCAAGAATGGATTGGGGGGAGCAGGAGAACGGGACTGGGCTCAGGTAAAGCGTGAAAGACAGAACCAAACACGGTAAAAACAAACACAGTCAAGGAACACGACACAGCTCTTTCTAATAGAAAAAGTAGGTGGCTCTTAAAAGAGCCTTTGGGTTCTCGAGAGGGTTTAAAAGCGTAACGCTTTAGCCGCCGAAGCCGTAGAGGGTGCGTCCCTGGCGCTTGAGAGCGTAGACGACGTCCATGGCCGTGACCGTCTTCCTCTTGGCGTGCTCGGTGTAAGTGACGGCGTCGCGGATCACGTTCTCCAGGAACACCTTCAGCACGCCGCGGGTCTCCTCGTAGATGAGCCCCGAGATGCGCTTCACGCCGCCGCGCCGAGCCAGACGGCGGATGGCCGGCTTGGTGATACCCTGGATGTTGTCACGCAGCACCTTCCGATGGCGCTTGGCGCCCCCTTTGCCGAGCCCCTTCCCGCCCTTACCTCTACCAGACATCTCTTTTTTCGTTGTTGCTCCAGCCTTTGAACCGCAGCTGGGCGCGTCGCGAACTTTATATGTTGCGGTCCGACCTGATTGGGAGCAGGGGCGGGAACGGCTGACGGGGGCGGGGTCTGGGCTTCTTGTCCCGTCCCCGCGGGCGCAGTGACGCGCGGCGTTCGCCCTTCTCTGCTCTCGGGCACGTCCCTGGGGCCGCGGCCGGCTTCGCTGTGCCAGTCTCTGCCTCTGCGTGCACCGCGCTCGCCTTCCCCGTGCCCGGTGCCTCTGAAGCGCCGTTTCCCGGCATCTTTCCCTACGGGTGGAGAGACGGCGCACAGACATTCGTTCTCTCAGGGTCTGATCGTGGCACTACACATGGAGCCGGTGGCCTTCAGGGCTCCACACACCGTTGTTAAAGTTCTGGTGACTATGTCTGATGTTGCAAGGCGGGGACTTGATCGTTGGATCTAGGACCTGCTGCTAAATCTAAGAACTGATAGGTCACCTCCGTGCTGTGAAGACACAGAGAAATCGCATCTATGCCTTCCCCCCAGAGCAGATCAAAATATGCATATTTTCCTAGAGGCTGGCTATGCCTGACTCAGAATATAGCATCACTGGCAAATTCACAAATAGCTTTTTCAGTACAGTACTGGAGAAGACTCTTTATTTTCTATTTTGTGTCTGGAGTGTTACTTCATACTAAGTCCCAGACGTCCTGGTCACATTCAAAAAGCGTTAAATTTCCATTTAGATCAGTGCTACTAACTGGACGAAAACTGGTCATATATGTTAAATGCACAACAAAAATGGCTACACCAGGTATGTGCATGTGTACCTCCAAATTTTCAAAGGCCTGACATCATTCTGAGTGGATAGACACTCTTTATTTCATGTTATATGTTTTCCTTTCACCAGTGTACTATGCCAGAGACGTTCATTTGTATTTTTGGTACAACTTCACAACTCGGAATATCAGTCATCATGACTGTTATATCCATACCTCATTTCTGCTGGCTATCCTTGCAGTCCTCCTTTTCATAGCTCAGGGCTCACTGAGGCTATGAGATTAGCATAATCCCAATATGCGGAATTTGCCTGTGCTCATCATGGCTGAATACACATGTCAATATCCATACAGAGACAGAGGAAGGTCCTTGTGAACTCTTAACAACCCTTTGTCTTGCTGACATTGGCATTTGGTTCTGCTTCAGTCACAGTGACTCCAGGAGGGAAGGTCTGTGTGATGTGATCTAAAAGTGTAATGGTGAAGTAATTCTTTCCCAGTGTCTCTCAGCTCATATATATGTATATAGGAATGTCTCTGCCCAGCCCTGAAGACTCCTGATTTCTTTTTTTCTGTTCTTTCAAATGACTTCTAATTCCCTCTACTTCAAATATATTCTCTTCATCTCACTTCTTCTACAGGAAAGAGGGTTTAGTTCACAGTCTTTGCTAGTTGCCACTTTGTCCCACTTCATCTAAACCATAGAAAGCATGTTTTCCAGCGCCATTTTGTAACACACACACAGAGGACACTAAATTGTACACAAATGAGATTCTCCTCTGTGAAAAGTATACACTCCACATAGCATACCTGTGCATCACCCATTTGTCCATCTATCACTCCCACTGTACCTATTTCTCAACTTTTATAATTTGTCATGCTAAAGCCACATCCTAAAGCACAAAAAATGAGAAATGTTATGTCCAAAGAAAGCAATCAATAAACAGGAGAAAAATCCATTCAAGACTCTCCAATTCAAAGACAACCCCTCTGACTCAGTGAGTTCCTGGCCTACAAATCAGTAAGACCTAAGGAATCATTTTGATGAGGTATCAGTTATTGTTCCTACATTCTTTTTTTTTTTTTTATTAGCCCCTGCCACAGATGAGGTATCAGCCCAGGTGGAAGTTTCTTGTGAATTTCTCAGTTCTTCCAGTGTTATGATCATAAGTCTCTGCGTGGAATGCAATTCAAAGGGCAGCATAATCTTGAGGCTGTCCCACTCATATTGCCCATTCATTTCTCCCCACTCTGGATCTATTCTGATATTCCTAACTGCAGAAAGAAGTTCTACCACCATACTCTGTATTCTTCCTCTGTTGTCTCCCAGACTTATGGCTTGTGTGTTCCCAATAGTAGTCCAATAAACCTAGTGACACCTTCAATACTGAAGAGACCATAACCAGGTGACCCTGCTACCCTAGGAAGAAGAATATGATAAAAGGGAGAAAAAACACTGCTAAAACCATTCACCATGTTAGGAGAATGAGCACATTTTATAAAAGGAAAAAAAGAAAAACCTGAAATTGAACAGTTTTTAAGTGTATGAACTTTTGCTTTTTATTAGTGTCAAATGCAAACAAACATTCCTGTCCTCATTCAGTGATGTGGCTGACAGCAGTAACCCTTGAAAGCCTTTCCATGTGCAGGCATGTTTACTTCTAAAAAAAATAATATAACAAGCACATATTACACCTTTGCCTCCACTTAGGTTTTGATTATTTTTTCTTTAGAGGGTTTTTTAACCACTATTGTTATTTGTTTGGTGATGAGTTTTGGGTTTTTGTTTGTCTGTTTGTTTAGGTTTTTTCTCCCCCCAGGGAAGATGTTTATATAAATGAATGTGCATTATATCTGGACAGGTAATATCAGAATTACTGAAATGTTTACCTTATTGATCAGCAGACTGTTTTCTCAACAGCATTGACTCATTTGGGCTATTAAGTTTCCTTTCTTCTAGGTATTTCCTCCTGAAATTTGGGTAAGCTTAAAACCCCAGCTGCTTTCTCTTTACTTGCCACCTCTATACAGCTGGACACAGGCTGATCCCTGCTCCTAACTGCCCAGTCCTAGCCTTGTGGGCCAGTCTTGTTAACGGCATAATTAAATGTAAGATGTTACAAACTACAAACCTCAAACAGCACACAAAACTTAAACTTGTTATTCTACTCCTTGTTTCATCCACAAATCAACAAAACCTTGAGTGCATTTTCAGTATCCCAAACAGAAAAAAAAATATGTCAGAAAGCCCAAGATTTATACTTAACACACTTAGTATGGAAATCAATCCTTCTTTCTGGAATCAGATCATACAAGACAAATTGCCGGCAGGCAAAATAGGTGAAATATATTCTTCTTGAATGTGCCCACACTGTATATATATACTCTCATGAGCCTGTGAAGCCAGATTACTGACTTTCTGACTGTCTGATAGCAGGAGTGCCAAGTGACTGGCCTCATTTGTATGTTGGAGGGAAATCTGGGCACCAGCTAGATTTCCAGTGCCCCAGCAGTCTAGATGACACTATACTTAGGGGCAGTGCTGCTCTGGTACCAGCCCATGGACTGCACAGCTGCAAAGCATGTACTGTAAAAAAACATAAGCTACAGCACAACACTCTTCCACACTGAACAACTTTTCAAAATCTTTTTACTTCCTTCTATGGGAAGATGGACAGCCCATATTGCTGGCATCCAAGTGCTACCTTGTGATACTCCTGCTCTAGGTAGGTGTCACAAACAGACTTATCTAGAGCCTTATATGCTTCGCCCCCACATCTGTGAGGAAAACCAGCAAGGCAGCATCACTTAATGAGATCACCTTCACAAAGTGCTTTGGCTCCCAGTGGTGGCAGAAGTCTAGCCTACGGTGTCTGGGTGCCACCATCACTGCCTGTGTGGCAAAAAAATGGGTTGTGTGCAAACCCAAATGTATCTGGAAGCCTGCCACATCAGTGCCTGGGGTGTCACCAGCCAGAAAGATGGCTGATTGCAGACCAGCTGTGCATGCCTTATGTGTCCAAGGACACTTTGTCCTTCCATAGGTACCAAACATGGTTCTGCCTGGAGGGAGAGGGACCATGTAGATTGTTCACATTGCTTCCTCCCTCTTACCAGCAGTCACAGGGAGCATTACCACACAAATAGGTAAGGGTGGATGACAGAAAGCATGCAGAACTTCTAGGGTGTTGTAGGGAGAAAGAGTGAATTGTTCAGCATCACTCTGTGAGCTAGTCACTGGTCTGAGCAGCCAGGCTTCAATTCTGACAGAGAGGCTGCTCAGAAAGGACAGTGTGGTAGCACCTCTCCTTCGTGTAATTCACTGTTAAATGCGGGTTAAAGAGAGGCACTGCTGATTCATGAGGAAACAATTTTTTTTTTTGTGGGAGCCATGGCTCATGAAGCTTCTGTTAACGTTGCTGTCCTGTTTTGGTTACCTTTCATGGACAGTTTGCCTCAGGGCCTGAGGTCCTTAGTCGCTGATTGACAACTACATTCAAAGCATGCCAGAATGGTCCAGAAGATAGTTTGTCAAGTGCCTTAGGTTAGTTTTAGAAGACTAAAGTACTTTAAAACATAAATAACTCTTTTCTCTGATATACGACTGACACTGAAGACCTTCTCTTTGCCTGTGTGTGAGAAAACTAAAAATGTGTTAACCTGGTAAACTCCCATAAAATATAGAACTAAGTGCATCTTTTTTTTTCCTCATCAGCTGTTCTGGGAAGGGTTTTGGCCCCCTATGTTTCTGATGCGTATTTTTTTTTCACTCTCCCAGGAAGGGCATCCTCCACAGAGCTTCTCACGTATGGACATATCCAGATTTTGGACTTTTAAGTTTTCAGTTCCCAAATGACATGCAATGACAATGATGAAGGGAGGCCACAATAGGTGACCCAACCCTTTGCCGAGAGGACGGGGAGGAGTGTGCAACATTCCAGGAAGCTGAGTCTACAGGGACAGTCATACTTTGCCCTGTGCTGTTTGCCCTCTCCACTGCAGATGCTCAGACATACACTGGATTTAAAAGGCTTTGTGTGGCCTCGTTACACTTAGGAGTCTTAACAGCAGCAGCAGCAGCAGCAGCAGCAGCAGCATTAGTATTATGTAGGCAGACACTTGTTTGCTGCGCTGCAACAAGTTTGTAGTTTGGTAGGTACCACTTTAAAATTGCTTAGCTAAGGGTAAAAAGCTGTTAAACTGTGCTGGCTGGTTTGATCACATGAGTTAGTACATTTGTAACTCAGACGAAGGATGAAGTCACTGAGGGTATGGAAGGCATGGGTGTAACACTGTAATAGGAGTGTAATCATGGTTGCAGGGAATATTTACACCTCCTTCCTGTGGAACATATATGTGGGAGTCTAGCACACAGCACAAAGGCCCTCACCCCAGTCTCTCTGGAAATTGTCATTTGAAGGAGGGAGAGGGGCTGTACTTCCTCTGGCTGTCTAAGAATGACTGACCATGGGACTCACCTAACACCAGGTAGAACAACCCATTCGCAACATTTGTGTGGCTAGCTCTCATGCTAATGCCTTCTAACAAAATTGCTTGAGAAGAAAAACTACTGTGCTACCGCTCATTATTGCAAACATATCCAAATGTGAGCTCATTTTCTTAGGAACTAGTACTGGCAGGTCCTAAACTGGAGGTGGGAATGTTTGATAGCTCTTAGGTGCAGTGCCAGCCCTTGTTTGCGGTTAATGTGTCTCCTTGCTTGGGCCGAGGTCTTACTAGCTGTAAAAGACGGACAGACCTGGGTATCTGAAGGGAAGTTATTTGCAGGGTTCAGACTGCAATCTTGTGCAGGTTTGTGATGCAGAGTGGCCTGATGGGGTGCCCATGAGATGAAAAGGATTGAAGTCATTCAGATGTGGTAGACATTACAGTGATGCTCTCTGTAAATTATCTCTGGAGATGATGATATCACTCTTCTCTTCTAATGAATGATGTCCCTCCAGTCTCATTAGGAAAGCCAAACTCCATGTCAGAGTCTATGTGGTACCTTCTTGTGAAGCCTTTCTAGAATAATCTATACAAAAACAGGAATATTTTATTTTCCCATTTGCTCAGTTGGAAGTGAAACTGACATTCCTGCCTTCTACATAATACTTCACCACATTTTTTTTTGGCTGTAGTGCATCTGTCCATTCCTTCTAAACTATCTGCTCTGACTGCAGAACAAACTCTTTTTAAAATTGCCAAATGCACCTTAACTTTCAAAAATGTTGTTTCTGCATGTATTTATTTCATGTAGAGAACACATGTTCCAAAGAGCAATTCTATATCACTAGTTCTTTTATGTCTTTACTGTAAAGCCATTAAAAGAGAAAGATCAGAGATCCTCTCTGGGTCAAGAAATTTCTGAAGTTACTTCAGTTTATTTTCAGATAGTAGACTGTAGCTGTTGGCGAGCGGAAGCTGCTACACATCTTATTAGCTGTCACTCTTGGAAAGGAAGAGAGGGTAGCAACTGCTGGGAGAAAAGCCAGGCAGACAACTGGGGTGGTGACCATTTTAGCCACCTCAATTTCAGCCAGTGATAAATGTGAATCAACATTCTATGAAACCACAACTGAAGGCTGTAGTATTTAAATGTCCTCCAATTAAGGTTACTGAAGTAAATGTGTCTGAGATCAAACTAACAAAGAGTAGGCAACCTGAGTTTTCATTTTGCTGACACGTCACTCATGGCCTATGCTCTTCCTCTATATGCTATGAAGTGTCTCTGTAGCTGCTAAATGTCATCTCCTCCCAGCATTGCTGCTTTATTTCACTAGTCAAGTCAATGAGAAGTCTCATTCAGTGATTTACATACACATATAGGATATAGGCTTTAAAAAGATACTAATTTTTTTCAGGTTTGGTAATTTGTGAAAGTATTTTGTATTTACAAAACAGCCATTGTAAAAGAAACAATGAGGTGGAACTAGGATTACGCTTACCCCAAACTACCTATTCATACAATCTGAAATTTTGGTTGCTAATACGTACATAAATATTGAATTCACATTATACGTTATATCTGGCAGTATCAAAGGAAATCGAGCGTGCAGGGCTGAAGGGTAGTCTTTGTGATTCTTAAATAACTACAAACGGCAATAGATAATATATTTGTTTATAATCAGGTACAGAATAATTAAATATTATTCAGAGCTCTGTTCTGTTCAGTATATTGCATCATCTTCCACCAGATATCAATACTGATTGAATTCTTCCTGGTTCTTTAGATCTATGGCCTACCACTCCCCTTGTTAAAACTCAGGTTATCACAAAATGCTTTAGTTGTTGTCCTGAAAGCATTTCCTCATTTCACTGATGTCTATAAGATGCATAAGAATTAGGTGGGGTTTATTCAGAGTGGGAAGAGGATTCAGTATTGGCTTTAGATAAACCTTTGTGCAGACATACTGTGAGATGTGTAAAAAAACCAAACCCATTAATATGGTTTTAAATTCTACTACTATTAGAGAAAATATCTAACAAGATAATACTCTCTAGGCTTGAAGAGCATAGCTACTAAACTATTATGCTAGTCCTTCTACATCTTAAATTACTACAGAGACAATCTCAGTAAATAACAGCCAAAGTTTAGGAGGTTACTTTCTTTTACAAAGCTGTTTTGTGACATCAGCTACCAAATGACTCTTTATTTGAAATAGAAATGCAATAAGAAGAGCAAATAGCTTGATTTACTTAATAATTAGTACAGAAATTCATATGGAAAACAAACAAAAGAAAGCAAACACCCAACACAAGGTAGCAGGGTAAGTTTACCTCACATCTATGGAAATTCCATGAAGCAAAAATCAAACAACTGTATGTTCATAAATCTCCACTATTAACAAATTGCTTATGGGTCTGTAAAAAGTGCAATAGGAGGTTGTACGAGACACTATTTCACTAGAATTTAGAGTTTTAGGAGGTAAAACACATGGTCAAAGGAACTGGTTCTTAATCCATATTCAGAGCTGAAAGAGGAGTTTGTGTTACTTCCTCCTCTTCAAAATCAATTTAAACTGTCAAAATAGCTTTAAATCGGCAGATTTCAACTTTGACCCCAAGAAAACCCTCGAAAGAATCAGACTGAGTTGTTGCTGTAACATTTATGTCAAAAAGAAATTTTTAATTTGCAAGGAAAAACAAAAGTTTCTCTCTTCAGAGGTCTCTCCAGCACCAGCACACAGGATTTCTCGCCTCTCTTTTAACTCAATTCACGCGTTTGCGGCTGGAAACTCTCCCGAACGCAAGTACCTGCTCTTCTCCTTGCTCACCGGGGAAATGGGGCGATTTGGTGGTAGAAATTCCGAGGAAAATACACTTTTGTTAGTCCAAAGAAACACAAATCGAGCACACCGAAGGGCTCCCCGGCCGTGCAGCGGGGCGGGCTCTGCAACGCACCAATCACCGCGCGGCTCCTCTCTAAAAATACGAGCATCTGACCCGCGCCAACCCAATTGTGTTCGCCTGCTCCGCAGAGGACGCTGCTGCGATGTCCGAGACCGCTCCCGCCGCCGCCCCCGATGCGCCCGTGCCGGCTGCTAAGGCTGCCGCCAAGAAGCCGAAGAAGGCGCCGGGCGGCTCCAAAGCCCGCAAGCCCGCGGGCCCCAGCGTCACCGAGCTGATCACCAAGGCCGTGTCTGCTTCCAAGGAGCGCAAGGGGCTCTCCCTCGCCGCGCTCAAGAAGGCGCTGGCCGCCGGCGGCTACGATGTGGAGAAGAACAACAGCCGCATCAAACTGGGGTTGAAGAGCCTTGTTAACAAAGGCACTCTGGTGCAGACCAAGGGCACCGGCGCCTCTGGTTCCTTCCGCCTTAATAAAAAACCAGGAGAAGTGAAGGAAAAAGCTCCTAAGAAGCGGGCAGCAGCAGCCAAGTCGAGGAAACCAGCGGCCAAGAAGCCAACCAGCGCTGCTAAGAAACCTAAGAAGGCGACAGCGGTGAAGAAGAGCCCCAAGAAAGCCAAGAAGCCGGCGGCTGCAACAACTAAGAAAGCAGCCAAGAGCCCCAAGAAGGCCTCCAAAGCAGGGCGTCCCAAGAAGGCAGTGAAGAGCCCGGCCAAGGCAAAAGCGGTGAAGCCCAAGGCAGCCAAGCCCAAGGCAGCCAAGCCCAAAGCGGCGAAAGCGAAGAAGGCGACGCCCAGAAAGAAGTAAATTTATCCATGAGAGTTTTGCCCGACATACTTCGTTATCCAACGGCTCTTTTAAGAGCCACCCACACTTTCGCTAAAGGAGCTGAGGCACCGAGGTCGTCACTAACGTGCGGCAAGGATACAGTAATGCGTAAGTCGTCAGAAGTCAATTGCCTTTCCCATCCCCCCGTCCCCAGGATTACTTAAAGTCGCTAACGCGCACGGTATAACGCGGCGGCTTTAGCGAAGTGTACATTTGCATCTTTCTTGCCGAGTAATTGGTTTGACTACCAGGAAACAATGTTTTATAATAGTAATTTGATAAAAATGGGATGTACTTTTTTTAAGAATATATTTTGTAACAAAAGTAATGCAATTATCAGGCACGCTACTACTGAGCCATGTCTAATCTATTGTATTATTGAGGTGTCTCATTAAATGGTTTTGTTTATTTGGGGGAGGAGGGGAGGGTTTCCTTACGCGAAAATATCCCTGATCTCTCCCATTCCTTTTGTTCCCGACGAGAAAGAGCATAAGAATTGAAAAAGCCCGCCCTGACCAAGGATTGGCCGGCGGAGAGCCCGGCCCGCTGCCCCTTGCCCCCCTTTTTCCCTCGGCGAGAACGCCTCGTAAAGCTGGCGCAGTTCCAGCCTCTCGCAGAGGGGGGTGGGACGGAGCAATCGCTGAAATACGGCATTTCCGTGTTCTCTGCTTAAGAGCTAAACTGAAGATGTTCTACACCAAGAACTCACTTCGGCAGAATGTTTTGGAACGATTTTCCGTTAACGAAAACTTGGAAAGCGTTGCTACTATCACTAAGCCAAAAATGCTAATAAACGTGGAGAACACAAAAAAAAACCACGGGTTGAGTGATTAATATAAAACCACATACCTAAAGCGTGGATAACAGCTCTCTTATGATTTTGTGGGTGGCTCTGAAAAGAGCCTTTGGATTTTTCCTTCGCAAGAGACAACGTACCACCTTTCCCTGGGGTTCACTTGGCTTTCACCTTGTGGCTGTCGGTCTTCTTGGGCAGCAGCACGGCCTGGATGTTGGGCAGCACCCCGCCCTGCGCGATGGTCACCTTGCCCAGCAGCTTGTTGAGCTCCTCGTCGTTGCGGATGGCCAGCTGCAGGTGGCGGGGGATGATGCGCGTCTTCTTGTTATCGCGGGCCGCGTTGCCCGCCAGCTCCAGGATCTCGGCCGTCAGGTACTCGAGCACGGCCGCCAGGTACACCGGGGCGCCGGCGCCCACCCGCTCCGCGTAGTTGCCCTTGCGCAGCAGCCGGTGCACGCGGCCCACGGGGAACTGCAGCCCGGCCCGCGACGAGCGCGACTTGGCCTTAGCCCGCGCCTTCCCGCCCTGCTTCCCGCGGCCCGACATTCTTACTTGCCTGCACGCTTCTAACAGCAACCAGCAGCACAAAGCACACCCCCAGTGCTTCTCAGCTATAGCCTCGCTTCCCTACCTCACCCCTTCGCTGATAGGCTAACAAGTAGGACTCAACAAGGCAGCCAATGAGAAGATGAATCGAATTCTGACCAATAACGAGGGGCTATAGGGAATTTTGACGTATTGTGGTTTCTGACCAATGAAAGTAAGCAAAAGGAATACTGCTCATTTGCATAAGGGGGCTACAAATACGTGGCGTGCGGCTTATTCTCCTCAGTTTGCATTTCGTCTGCGAGCTTTGGGACTGTTAGTAAGAGACACGGGTCTGCTGCGATGCCCGAGCCGGCCAAGTCCGCTCCTGCGCCCAAGAAGGGCTCCAAGAAGGCGGTGACCAAGACGCAGAAGAAGGGCGACAAGAAGCGGAAGAAGAGCCGCAAGGAGAGCTACTCCATCTACGTGTACAAGGTGCTGAAGCAGGTGCACCCCGACACGGGCATCTCGTCCAAGGCCATGGGCATCATGAACTCCTTCGTCAACGACATCTTCGAGCGCATCGCTGGCGAGGCCTCGCGCCTGGCGCACTACAACAAGCGCTCCACCATCACCTCGCGGGAGATCCAGACGGCCGTGCGGCTCCTGCTGCCCGGCGAGCTGGCCAAGCACGCCGTCTCAGAGGGCACCAAGGCTGTCACCAAGTACACCAGCTCCAAGTAGAGCGTCTCCAGTTGTCAGATTTAACCCAACGGCTCTTTTAAGAGCCACCTACCTTTTCCATAAAGGGGCTGGACTGTTAAATGTAAAGTATGAATCGCGGAATTGTAAATAATTTTATTAAAGTATTGTTTAAGATCAATAAACTACTGGGGTATTTTTTTGTGACAGTGAACATATACTTTTGCCTGAGCAACTAATTACTTGTAACTAAAACTACTGTATTTTCTTTCTAAGTGACACTCTTTCCTTAATTCTTAGTTTATTGCGGTTTTCTAAGATTGTGGTATGTATATTTCATGTGCAATACATCACTCTTCAGTATTTTCGTGTTTTATGTGTTTTAAATTGGAAAAAAAGAAGCCACTATACTCTTCTAGTCACGAAGGAATAAAAGTTTTTACTTACGAAGTCTTAAATATCGTTGTAGGGCTGTGCTGCCATTCAGTCATTTCAAGACTTCTCTGGATAAAGTCCTGAGTGATGTGCTCTAGGGGAT